>JAUMJJ010000195.1:1488479-2232718 GCA_033556795.1 Tapera naevia | reverse complement strand
ACAGGAGTGGATACAGGAAGGGATCTGCTTGCTACGAAACCATTTTTCCTCCTTATATAGTTAGAAGTTTGATGTGTCTTATGGGAGTTCAGTGAAGAGAGAATCCCAGATGGTCATGTCTGTTTAAATACTGCCTGTGGTTACAGGTACTGCAGAGTGCAGTACAGAAATCCAAGTGTCAGGAGAAGACAAAAAGATAATTCACTTTTATCTCGAGAACAAAGCTGAACAGAGGAGCCTTTTTCAATTTTTATTAATTCATGAAACATTTATCTAAGAGTCAGGTTATATTATGCTGGCAAGAATATAATCTGTCAGCATTTCTACTATAAACTCCTGGTTTTAGTGTTTTTAGGAGAGCCTTAGAGCTTCACTTTGAAGAGATTTAGCATACAAGGTCTTGGCCTAGAAACATACTTTTCCTCCCAATTAAGAAAATACTTCGTGTTCAGTGGAAAAGACACATTAATGCTACGTTCAGGTGAAAGTTCAGATGCAGAAAAATGAGATAATTCAGGAATGTCCCAGAGCAAGGTTGCTTTAGTTTTTCCTGTGTTTTTAATGGCAGGTGTTGCTAACTCTGCAGTGAAAAGAAGGCAGGTCTGCAATGAAAGCACAGCGCTGGGCTTAGCTGGCAGGCAGAGCTCTGTTGCCAGTTTCAGTTACCTACCAGCTTTAGAAGAATGCTGTTCCTGAATTTTTTTAATGTTTCACAGTGTGGAATCTGCTCTATAAGTTCATGCATTTTAAAGAGATTCAACATCCTCTTTCATTTCTTTAGGAAGATGTAGTGAATAAAGCTAAAAAAAGGAAATGAAGGCTGTCTGTGAGAAAGGGAGCTCAGCATAAGCACAAAGAACCCAGCAGCTGATGTCCTCCAACCTTGGTGTGTCTACCTGCCTCTGTGGATCCTTTCTATCTCTGCATAAGGCACACCAATGGCCATTGAAAGTTAATTTTATTCCCCAACTTCAGGATTACAAAACATCAGAGTAATGCCCTGGCGTTACCACTGCTCTAACATCACAAAACTGTCTTCTCCACAAGGTGTTTTCCCCCAGGGTCTATTCCAAATGAGAAGAATAGAAGCAAACTCCACGCTGAAGGTTCTGCACTTCAGCTTATTGAGTAAAACCTGCGGTGACAGATGGTAAAATTGTTTTCTAAATTTGCTCACTGCTTCCTGTACAGATTTGTATGTTGTGTGCTCATAAAAACCTCTAAGAAAGTCGCTGGGAGATGGATGCAATTTTGCCTTGCTTTGAGAGGTGCTCTCTGGATGAGACAGGAGGGGGCAGATGGAGGAGTGAGCAGCCCTGGCTGCGAGCAGCTGGGCTGGCCTTGGCAGGAGGCACCACTTCTTCTGATGCAGGAAAGTACTGCAATGAGTGACTACGGGCTGGGCTGAAAGGAGAGGCTAAAGAAAAGGAGCTGTCTTGCAGGGGTAGAGGGGGGATGAACTACACAAACTGGGGGGAGCTGTCGACACTCTTTGGGGCAAAGAGGCCCTGCAGAGCGATCTTGACAGATTGGAGAACTGGACAATCACCAACTGCATGAAATTTAAGAAGGGCAAGTGCTGGTCCTGCACCTGGGACACGGCAGCCCTGGACACACATACAGACTGGGGAGTGAGAGGCTAGAGCCCTGCGGAGAGGGACGTGGGGGTTCTGGTTGACAGCCAACAGGAGCCAACAGTGAGCCCTGGCAGCCAAGAGGGCAATGGTGTCCTGGGGGACATCAAGCACAGCATTGTTGACTGGTTGAGGGAAGGGATTGTCCTGCTCTGCTCTGCACTGGTGCAGCCCCACCTTGAGTATTGGGAGCAGTTTTGGGCACCACAGGATAAAAAGGACATCAAACTACCGGAGAGTGTCCAGAGGAGGCCACAAAGTTGGTGAAGGGTCCGGAGGGGAAGTCATATGAGCAACGGCTGAAGTCACTTGGTCTTTTCAACCTGGAGAAGAGGAGGCTGAGAGGGGATCTCATAGCTGTTTGCTGCCTTCTCACAAGGGAGGGAGGTGAAACAGTTGCTGATCTCTCCTCTCTTGTGACCTGTGATAGGACCTGAGGGAATGGCAGGAAGATGCGCCAGGGTAGGTTTAGATTGGACATTAGGAAGAGGTTCTTCATCCACTGGGTGGTGGAGCACTGGAACAGCTCCCCAGGGAAGCAGTGATGGCACCCAGTCTGCCAGCATTCAAGAAGCATTTGGCCAATGCCCTCAGTCACTTGGTGTAAATGTTGGGAGTATAGGGATAGGAGTTGGACTCAATAACCCTTTTGGGTCCCTTGCAACTCAGATAATTCTATGATTCTAGGCTTCTATGAAGTAGGAAGGGGGAAGATTTAGATTAGACATTAGGAAGAAATTCTTCATGAAGAGGGTGGTGAGGCCCTGGCACAGGTCTCTCAGAGAAGTGGTGGCTTACCCATCCCTGGAGGTGTTCAAGGCGAGGTTGGATGAGGCTTTGAGCAACCTGGTCTGTTGGAAGGTGTCCCTGCTCCTGCAGAGGGCTTAGACTGGATGACCTGTGGAGGTCGCTTCCAACCTAAACTGTTCTACGATTCTATGAAAAACTGTTGGGAGGTTTTGTTTGTTTTTAATATAGAGAACGAGGTGAATGGTTCCACTGTTGAATGCTTCATGGTTTGAAAACTTTTCTTAGTTCAGTCCTTCTGAATGAACATATTTCTTTGAGTTAATTTCTAAATGAACCACGAAATTACAAATAAATCTCTTATCTCAACACTGTTTACATAATTCTCGTACTCGAATATTGTTATTTAAATCTCATATCTTATCAAGCTAATAAAGGTAATTATGTATTTCACCTAGGGTATTACACTCAGCTTGATCTAATAGATATATAAGATATAGATTGATTTTTGAACTTGGCAAAGTAAGTTTGTTCATGTCAGAGTTTTATGTATAGGCAGGCATTCAAAATCCAGAAAAAAGTAATCAAAACAGCAGAGTTGAAAAAGCATGAGTTATTTTTAAGTGATGCTCAACAGTTTTTGGCTGCGCGTTTTCTCCAGATGCGCTTGTTAAGTTTGGGTGGTTTTGTTGCTGCTGCGAAACTGGTGATTAAAATAAGTGTAAGATGATTCAGCTGCTGTGCTACATAGCTGATGGTTGGACTTAATTCTACCAATGCGAAGGGGCTGTAGTGTGTTAATTAGAGTTGTCTTCAGCCTCTTTTGTCTTGCCCTGGTGTTTGTTTATCTATACGGACTCAACGGGGAGGATTTTCATCAGAATTTCATTATTGATTCCAAAATCCCGGGCTTTTGTCCTGTCAAAGTGAGAGCGAAAAATCATTTGAATTTAGGTTTCCTGTTTAACTACTTTTGCAGCAGGATTACTGTTCACAGATGCAGAGTTCCAAAGGTCAGGCTGCTTTTCAACAGTACTGGATTGCATTTTAAAAACAGAAATGTTTTCTCTAGTTGAAGTCTTAGATAGCTCCAGACCAAAGCAGGCAATTAACGTCTGTGCTTGGTGGAAGCTGAGAGGTTGATTGACTCCATAACATAATGTCTTGGTGTTTCTGACCGCTGGTTCTAATGGTAATTTCTGGGTTTCAAAATGGGAAATTATATGTGTGTATGCATGGGTTAATAGTATTTTTTTAAAAAATCCCCATCAATGCAGAACATTTCGTATTTTGTTTTCTTTGAACATTGCTATTATCTGTGTGTTTTCCAGAGAGGAAGAATGTGTGGTTGTTAATGTTAATTGGGCAGGAGCTCAAGGAGAGAACAGACCTGAGATTTCCTCTGTTAATATTTCAGTCAAGACCTGATGAATCAGTTAACAATAATAATGCATTCTCCATAATTTATTGCCCTTTGTATTACTCAGGTATCATACACAAGGAGAGACTTCCATGGGTTAGATATGGAAAAACTGGTCTTTTTAACACTGCAGAGTTCTGCTCTGATGTTTTGTTGTTTCTCCTGCTCTCTGTCAGGGGGTAATGACCAGTGAGACCTTGAAGGTAGCAGCAAAAGAGCCTAATTTTCCCTAACTAACAACTCCCCTAACAGTAATATAACATTAAATATATCCCCCGGAGGTATTTAAAAGAGGGGTAGAGGAGGTGCTCAGGGATCTGGTTTAGTAGTGGACAGATACGGTTGGACTCAATCTCAAAGGACTTTTCCAGTCAAACAATTCTATGATTATGACAAGCTCCTCCTTTTACCTCTCCTCTTTTCCTCGTCATGCAAGTCCCAGAGGTTTTCCTCTGCTTCTCTTGAAGCTTAAAGAAATTCCCATAAATGTCAGATGCCTACAGCTGGTTCCTGGGTGACAAGAAGCTGTCAATAAGCCAATGACCAGTTTGCAAGGCAGTTCAGTGAAATTTCCCTGAAGAAGAGATGCTCTGAACTTCACTACACGAGAGATTAAGCCTGGAGCTTGGGATACTCTGTTCACACTTGGTTCAGTTCCACATTGAATGAGTTGAGGGTCCTGGTGGTGTTACAATAGATTATTTTCACAAAATCATGGAATGATTAGTGTTGGAAAGGGCCATGAAGGTCATCCAGTCCAACCCCCCTGCAGGACCAGGAACATCTTTAACTTGATCAGGTTGCTCAGAGCCCCATCCCACCTGTCCTTGAACGTTTCCAGGGATGGAGCCTCTGCCACCTTTCTGGGCAACCTGTGGCAGTGCTTCACCACCTTCTTCATAAAAAAATTCTTCCTTATCTCCAGTCTAAATAATCTTTATTAAAGTCTGGAAAGCAGAATGCATGTGCAAAAGGGGCACCATTAGCTGACTGCTGAGCTCCTGATGCTGAAAGCTCAATGCTATCTTAACATGCAGTCTAATCCAGAGAGTATTTATTACTGTTTGATTTCCCTGAGACATTACATCTAAACAATAAGCTTTCCAGTTTTGTTTTTATGGCATCTCTGTCTGCAGAACTTGGATTTTCTGCTGTTGGTAAAGGAAACACTTGCTGTGCATTGAATAAATTTAGAGTGGCACTTTGGAAATTAAGATTCGGTGATAGAATTGAGAAACACTTCAATAAACCATTGCCTTTGCCTAGCCCTTATTATTTTTATCATTAGTACTATTATTAAAATCCTTTTTAGGTGATGTATACTGAATTGACTTATGAAACGGAAATCAGGAAGTTCATGTTTGTTTTGCAGCACAGCATCCATATGGTTTTCTTTGGGTTTTTTTGGTTTGTGATCACGTGCTTTTTTCTGCATTTGTGGAAATGTTACTGTGCATATATTGGTAGTTTAGAGTGTTTGAGGGTAAATACTGTGCCCTGCTGAGCATCAGCAGTTCTTTTACAAGGGCGATTTTTTGTGTGCAAAGCATGTGCCAATATTTGGGTTGTCATTTGGACTGGGTACCATTGATATTGCTGCTAGGCCACCACACAGATACTGCTCAGGTGTGTTTGGTTATCTCTGTCTCCTATTATGTCATCTTTGTCAAGTTCAATTTGTCTCTCAATATCTTGGGAATTTTGTGTAATCCCGTTTCTATTCTGACAGCGAATTGATAGTTTGATAATAATTTAAATATTCTTTTCATCAGGATTTATTGGTTCATATTTTATTATTTAGAAATCATGTAAATATACAACTTTTTTGAGTGGGATTTTTTTTTAGCACTTTTTTTTTCTCCTCTAGTGCTGTTGGAAACTGTGTAGAACTCAAGAATGGCACACTGGCATCATTTTTATGCTTCAAGTGGATGGTGTGCTTGCTCTTTAAAGATACTGAATTGCTTTTAATAGTCCAGAGCCTTTTTGTCTTGTTACATTTGCCTTGCAGTCCTTCCATGGGAATAATACTAATTTCCTAGTTTGATTTCAACAGTGTATGTGGCCTTGAAGCAGAGACTACTTGAAGACAGGGAAGTAAATGAAAAATACGCTGATACAAAATGAGGCTTGCCAACGTAGCCTGCTGCCTTTTCTGGGTTACAATTTTTAAACAAAAAGAAATTCTATGAAGCATT
Source organism: Tapera naevia (assembly GCA_033556795.1). NCBI lineage: Eukaryota > Metazoa > Chordata > Aves > Cuculiformes > Neomorphidae > Tapera > Tapera naevia. The sequence goes on along the minus strand of JAUMJJ010000195.1, from coordinate 2,226,719 downwards.
AAGTTCTGGGCTTTACCAGAAATTTGTATTCCGATGCCATGTGGACAAGACTGGAAAGAGTCTCCTTGGTCTCCAAGTTCAGGCAAAAGATCACAGACAGGAGAAGGTCATTTATTTCCAGACTTTTCAAGCAGCTCTTACATTAATGAGATTTTTTTTTTTATCCCCACTACTTGGAGTGGAGTTTTCATATTGCACTGTTTGAGAACTGTCTTCTAATTTCCAGCTGAAATTTATCTGCAGATAATGAATACCCATATGTTCCTGCCTCAACACTGCTCTTCAGCTTCAATGGCTCTTTTCCCTCTTTGCTCTTAACCCCCGAGATATTTACAACAGCACTCTAATCCCCTCGAACTGCTGTTTTGTTGGACTGAGTTCTCCTCAACAGTTCAGAGATGCAGTATAAAATACAGAACGTTTTTTTGCAAGTGTCCCTCCAGAATTTTGTGGCCAAACCTCATTAACTACTTTCCTGAAAGGACTTGCTGTCAACAGTGGAGAATACCCTGATAAAGCACACTGGTGAGAAAAATGTAGGAGGGTTTGTCAGCAAAAAAAAGAGAATTCAAATATCTTACGTCAGAGTAGAAGTAATGGAGCTTCTTTGTTTGTTTTGTGGGGTTTTTTTTTGTGGATTGGGAAAATAGAACAGAATTAAGCTGGAGGTATTATCTCTAAAAGCATGATGAGGTGTGACTAAATTACATTACCACTGATCTGGAGCTGGAATAAGTACCAAGAAGGACTCCTAGGATGAATAGAGGGCTTTCAGATCTTGATCTGGGTTTCTTTCTTCTCTGCAGAAAAGTGCAACACATTGTCTTTTGATTCTAGTGTCAATGAAATGTTTTCTTAGAGGGAAAACATGTTCTTCAGGATATGATTCCACTGTTCAAAGCTGGGTTTCACGTCTAATAGAAAGTACTTTTGCTACAGTTCCCCCTGAAAGCAGTGATTTCTATGAAAACAGAGAGGCACTTCTATTTTTAAAGCCTCTGTCTTCACACCTTGAAGACTTTGGGTGTTTTAGTTTAAGATACTGTGGTTGGATGCCTCCTGCACCGGGAGAAGTCAGACATCAGTGATGGCACCTGACATATGTTACGGCTCTATGTAGGTCACTTATGGCCTAATGTGGAAGATGACAAAAGATAATTAGTTTTGATTTCATGCTTGTGAATCCTTAAGGAAGACTTCAGTGGTGTGCATGGAATATCAAGAGACACGTACTGAATCAGTGCCTCAGAGCAAGAGCTCAGTCTTTTGGAAGCAGTGATTACATCTTATAATCCAAACTCTCTGGTGAGGGAGATGGCTTGTTTTTGTGATATTTGAATGCATTGTTTCTGCTGCCTAGGACACAAAGATGGTTTGAGGGCTGGAGAACCTCCCCAGGCTGAGAGAGTTGAGGTTGTTCAGCTTGGAGAAGAAAAGGCTCCGGGGAGACCTTAGAGCAGCTTCCCAGTACTGAAAGGGTCTCCAGGAAAGCTGGGGAGGGGCTCTTGATCAGGGAGTGCAGGGACAGGATGAGGAGTTTTAAGCTGAAAGAGGGGAGACTGAGATGAGATCTTAGGCAGAAATGTTTTCCTGTGGAGGTGGGGAGGCCCTAGCACAGAGTTCCCAGGGAAGTTGTGGCTGCCCCATCGCTGGAGGTGTTCAAGGCCAGGTTGGATGGGGCTTTGAGCCCCCTGATCCAGTGGGAGGTGTTCCTGCCCACGGCAGAGGGGTTGGAACTGGGTGGTCTTTAAGATCCCTTCCAACACAAACACTCTCTGATTCTATGGTATCTTCAGTGACTGTAAGGAATGTGTTCCTGTTCCAGCAGCCATGAGCTGCTTTTTACTACATGCAGTGCCTTGGTTTGCACACAGATGTAAAATAAAGGTATTTCTATTTACAAAGGTAAAGAATGATTTAGATCACTATAACTTATTTAATTGTTTTCATTTTCATTCTCAGAGTCTCCATGTTTCCACCTGCATCCCTGTAATCAAGCTGTATTCAACATGAAGGTAAGTTCTGCCTATGAATTTTCTTTTTTAATTGTCATGTTCCTTGCTCTGATAGAAGTTGTCAGGCCTTTGGTAAACACCTCCCTCTGTGGCTGAGTTTGGTACCAGCAATGACTTCTAGAGCAATTCAGCGTGGCACATACCTGCAGCCCAAGCAGAGCAATGGTAAAGCTGCCCCCTCCTTGCACCTACCTCCTTTATCCTTTGTTCAGTGCATGATATCCAAGTCAGTGCCCTTTGTCATGATGATTTAGTGACTTAAATTAAATTTGCTGTTAGTTTGCTTTCTGGTTGGTTCATTTTATAGCCATCGTCAAAGACAGGTTAGATGGGGCTTTGAACAACCTGATCCATTGGGAGGTGACCCTGCTCATGGAGGGGGAGTGAGTTGGAACTGTGTAATCTTTAAGCTTCCTTCCAACCCAAACCATTGTATGATTCTATGATCTTGGCTTGGATTGGTGGCAGACTGTGATCTGAATGTCTGTTAACTTTGGAACGGAAGTATTTTTTTCCAAAATGTTTCTTTGAGGAGCTACGAAACATTCTGGAATTATCAAAACATACATGATGTGCGGTTTCTTTCACTCTTCTAGCCTCACTGCTCTTATAAACTGGTGTGGAAGTGGTGAGGCATGTGCTGGGTTTTGCTGCCACTTGTGCTCTTTTCTGTCAGCATCCAACTTTCCTGAAAAATATCTCAATGCTATTCCTGCTCCCTGCGCTCTCCCTGCCACTTTTATTACACATAGAGCAAGGTACCAATTTTTGCTGTTGGAAGTTTCTTGAGAAAGTTGGAAGTATTCCTTTCTTGCTCAGTATCAGCTACTGCTTATGGCAACCCTGTGTGTTTATAGGACAGACCTGAGGGGCTGATGGAGCACAAAGTCTGGGAGAAGCTTATGGCAAGGCAGGGCATGCAAATTCCCAAGGCACCTTAATTCCTTCTCGTACCTCTATATTTTATGGACACAACCTGCCTCTCATTAGTTTGAAACACGGTTGCATAGAGGAAATAATATTTGACAGCAGCAAGAATCGTGAGGGAAAGAGTATAGCAACACCACAGCACTGTCTGTAAGGTGTTTGCAAAGAGCCTCGTGCTCTGGTGTGACCTGTAGTGATTAACTAGAAGCTGGAAGACTGTGCTGATAATCTTCCAGGTAAGCATATTATTTTGATAAAGAATAGAATATTTGGAATTAAACTCTAGACTAAAATAATTGGTTGACATTCTCAGTGTTTGAATTGGTAAAAATGGAAACATCTAGTGCAGCATTGATTAAACTGAGTGAAGAATATAATTCCAGACGCTGTAATTGCAGTTATATAAATTAACTCTGTATATACTGGGAAGTTACTGAAAAGACTAAGTATTTGGTCCTGAGTTGTACAAATTACAGTTGCCACATTGCAAAGCAAGTGCTGTATTTCAACCAAATATAGCACCAGAGAACTGTTTTCTTGCCCACCGGTGCTTGTCCACTGAGAAATTACAGTATTCCACCCTAAGCAAGATGATTAAGGTGTTCTGAGTGACAATTTTTTTGTTAAAAGATGCACGTTTTATGAGAAAAAAAGGCTTTCATTTGTATTTTCAACAACACATTCATGGGAAAGATTTTGGAGATTGGTCATGGACTATTTGGACAAAGGTGCAACATTGCTTCCAGAGAGGCCAACAGAAAGCCTAATGCTTAGACCTGGTCCAAGAAGATCTGCAGCCAGGCAAAGATTTATTGGAAAAGTCTGGTTTCTTAAGGCTGAAATGGCAAAACTGAAGGCTGTATTTTTTTTTTTTAAAGCATTTTTTTTGTATATCCTAATGCCATGGACCTGTGGATCCCACATTTGTCAGAAACCATGTCTACAGGGTCTGACTCTGTGAGTTCAGTGCTGCAGTGGTGAAAGATCCCAAGAGATTCACTCCTTTCTCTACTGGGATCCAGGCCAGTTTAGGTGGGCTACTAAGTCACTTCCGTGGGCTTGTTGTAGTCATGTCTCAGGCTGCTTGGTGCCCAAAGTAGTTCTGAAAGAGCTTGAAATTCTATTTACATAATGTCCTGTAGAGAAAATACAAGAACAAAGAACAAATTTTCAAGTTAGATCAGAGCACCATCCAGGCAGTGTGTCCCAAAATTGAGGGATATTTATGGGAAGGGTATAGTATGAGGAAGAAGGAAATAAAAGAATAATGCATTTATACAAATTGAATAAATCCTAATTAAACTACATGGAACTGATTAAATCTGAGTTATTTACTATATGATGGTTCTGAAACTGTAGTTTAATTTTTTGTGAAGTGGTCAATGATTGCAGCCAGAATCCTGAATAGTGCTCAGATTCCATAATTAGCCATTCTTCTGTGGAACAGAAATGCCAGTTTGGAACCGGAAATGTGGATAATATCATCATCCTGACAGAAAATTCTGTTGTTGTAGTTAAGTCAGGGTTTAACAGATAATTCTTTCAGCAGTGGGTGACTTGCCTTTTTCCAAGTTGATTTTCTGCCTGTGGAAAGTTTCAGCAAATTTGAGCGAAATCTGTATTGCTATTTTTGAATTTAAGGTGTAGGAAAAAGTATTTTTCCTCCTAGAAGTTGTTACCATCCCTTTTAGTCCCATGCCGCAGTAGCACGACTACATTTGTAGAGAAAAATATTTCAGATGTTTCTTTTCCACTGAAGGCTAAGCCTTTGAGTAGAAACATGTGTGTGTGCTTGCAAAGATGATTTTAAAGGCTACTGTGTGTGCTCCAGTTCTCTTCAAAGTGCAATGAAAGAAGCGTGTGAAGATACCCTACCTGAGAGAGCAAACTTACTCACTTTAGGGAAATTCAAGTGAGACTGCACATAAGAGGAAAAGTAATTTCCCCAGTTTTTGAACCTTACTGGAATTTCAGGTGACCCTATTTAATTCCTGGACACATGTTGGCTCATTGTGGGCAAAAGGTGGTGGAGGGAGCTCCATTGCTACCGAAGTGCCCACATCTAGACAGCAAAGCAGGGATGTCAGTGTCAGCCCTGGCCTTCTCCCTCTGTCTTGTGGATAGTTATGAAGAGAATATTATGCATCTGCATACTTCATGCAAAGGTGAGAAATCAAAGCACAAACATCTCTACATTAGTACGTGGGTTTGATCAACGAGAAGGCAAAAACAATGCCATCTCATTGTTTGTACTCATACAATGGTGGTTGCCCACTGCTCTTGGACATAGGCACATACTGGCAGGCTGAGAGAGCTGGGATTTTTCAGCCTGGAGAAGAGAAGGCTCTGGGGACACCTTAGAGCAGCCTCTCAGCACTGAAAGGGGCTCCAGGAAAGCTGGGGAGGGGCTCTGGATCAGGGAGTGCAGGGACAGGATGAGGGGGAATGGTTTTCAACTGAAAGAGGGTAGGTGTAGGTGAGGTCTTACGAAGAAATGTTTTCCTGTGAGGGTGGGGAGGCCCTGGCACAGGTTGCCCAGGGAAGTTGTGGCTCCCCAATCCCTGGAGGTGTTCAAGGCCAGGTTGGATGGGGCTTTAAGCAGCCTGATCCAGTGTGAGGTGTCCCCACCCACAGCAGAGGGGTTGGAACTGGATGGTCTTTAAGTTCTCTTCCAACATTCTGTGATTCTATGAATATAAAATTGGAGTGTGGCCTCAATAGCATTTGAGGTAAGTTTTGTACATACTTAGCACATCATTTTCCCACCTTGGCAAATCACCTGTACTAATGAAGTATAAGGACTGTAGACAGTTGGTTGCATCATTCTGAATTTAAAGTAGACTAAATTTGCTGCCTCATGTGTGTTCAGATAACAATATGATTATCATTCAGCTGTGTTTTTATCTGCCATGGTTTTTCATGATGTCTTCAGGTTAAGAAATCATTACAGAAGTTACTCAATTTCCTTAAAATAAAAACGTATTTTTGGAGTAATGGTTTGTGTTAGGAAAACCTAAAAGCATGCTTGATAGCAAATTTTACCTCCCCAAGCCAAAACACAAACAGCATTTGGTCATTCATTCCTCCATTGATTTACTGAAGGACAAATAACGTCAGACAGTTTTTAAACAAAAACAAAACTTCAGTTTTATTTACCTTTTCAGCAGTCCTGTTGGACGTCAGCTACCATTTAGCTGGGCCAATAATATTGATATTTGATGTCAGTTCTTATTCATTACTGCACCCAAATGATGCAAAAGTCAGATCTTTCAGATGTTTCTATGGCTGCCCAAATAAAGCCAGGGCTGTCTGACTGCATCTAACAGCTGCAAACAAGGAAAGAACAGAATACAAAATCAAAAGCCTATCTCCTCTTATTGTTATTTATGTATTCAAAGTGTTCACCTCTTTGCATAAACTCAAAGCCAGTTACTTACAAAGGTTATCCAGTAATACCAAGTGTGTTCAATTATACATGCAAAGGGGCTAATAGGCTCTTCCTCTGGTTTATTTCGGTCTCCATGCGTATGAAATATAATTACAGAACAGAATTACATTTTAAATACAGATTTTTAGTATCATTAGTTAACCATTTTCAGGCCATCAAATGCTGCTAGCAGTAAAAAAATGTATTCACTCTCTGTGTCTTGGCAAAGACAAAATCTGCACCAAAACACTCCCACTTCAATTGTTGGCAAAAAGCTCTGAGAACAGTGAAACCCTTGGAGTACTGTGCTAGAATCCACTTCCACATTCGTTCTTTGAAATATTCATATTATTCCCTGTTTTTTGAAGTAATTTTCCTGGAGTGCATGCTTCCCTTGGCCAGACATACTGTTTAATCATCTCTAATTCCATTGTTATTCAAAGACCCCTATGATCAGCATTGATGTGCCTGTTTTATGCTCTGTGTGTAGACCAGCTTAGAACTATATTTTGATCAGTTTAAATGGTTACAGAATCATTGAAGGGTTTAGGTTGGAAGTGACCTTAAAGCTCACCCAGTTCCAACCCCTCTGCCATGGGCAGGGACATCTCCCACTGGATCAGGGTGATCCAAGCCCCATCCAGCCTGGCCTTGAACACCTCCAGGGATGGGGCAGCCATCACTTCTCTGGGCAACCTGTGCCAGGGCCTCCTCACCCTCACAGGAAAATATTTCTTCCTAAGACCTCATCTCCATTTCCCCTGTTTCAGCTTAAAACTGTTCCCCTCTTCCTGTCCCTTCACTCCCTGATCAAGAGCCCCTCCCCAGCTTTCCTGGAGCCCCTTTACCCTGGGCTGGGTAAACAAGTAAGATGTGTAGCAAGTATCCTAGATGTAAAAAAAATTCCTCCAGCTCTTTCTGTGAGGAATGTATGTGTGGATCTATCTGACCATGTTCAGAAGCCCAAGGGAATTCATGATGCATTGACTGGGTGGTGAGGGGTGGTGGGGCTCTTCCAAGGTGCCATATTCCTGTGCCCTTGTGTGATGAGACTTGTGCTTCTATGGGACTGAAAACAATCTCAGCCTGATTTTTAAATGTCACACCTTGTTTGTGTCCTTCAGTTTCCCATCACTATTTCTGTCTCCTTGTCACAGATGATTTGCAAGGAAAAACTTACTAATAGGTGTCAAACATCTCGATAAAGCAATGACAGGAAAAGTCCCATTTTCTTTCACGTGCAGCAGACAGTAGTGTCGGAGAAACTTTAGTGTCAGTGTTTAGAAGCACCAATTGCCGCTAGAGTTTACCTCTGCACTTACAAATTATCCAAAATGCAGTTCCTTCGCTGCCTTAGTTTGGAAGAAATTTGGCTTCCTGGACTACTTTTTGATCAATTTCTTCTGAAAAGCAAAAAGTTTTATTTTAGTCCTGAAGTTTGTTTAATCAAGGCCCAAGTTGCCTTCAGAAACTCAGAATGAACCAACCTTTCTGTTCTTCCCAATGGAATTTACTTGTTTGAGATTCTAAACCCAATCCTTTCAAGATTGCTAACCCTAAAATTAATCACAGGTCTAGAAAATTCACCTTCTTTGTTTGAAGTGTTCAGCAATTTGTATTATGAGAGGTGAGGTGAGCTCATTCTGGCCCAGGGCCTTTCTCCTCAATCCCCAGGGTTGATATGTTTTTTTCATTTACCACAGGGTTGATTTTTAATGTTTTTTTGACCCTGTGGATCCCTCCTGCTGCTGTGTGTTGTCCCTGTGCAGCTACTTGCAGTAAGTCACAAAGTGTCTTGTAGCATTCACCCAAACACACAGAGAGAAGCTTAGATTTGAGAAGACCTCCTTTTGTTCTTCTTCCTGGTGGTAGGTTCTAGAAAGTGTTTCAAACCCATCAGGAAATGTAAAACAAAGAATCTTACTTTACTTTACTTACCACTGCCTCGTATTCTATGATACTGGCACCTGGACTCTATGAAAGTGAAGTAACCAAGGGAAGGCTGCTCTCCCTTGATATCCCCTGTGGATACCACGATGCCTGAGACATCTGTGCTCCAGGAGTGGACCACATGGAGATGATGTATATAAGGGGTATGAGCTAGGAAGCAGGGCAGGTATCTGCCATCACACTTTCTCATCCATTTCTTTTGAACCAGCAGTAAATCAAGTATTTAACTTTTCTAATTGAAGCTTTTAATCAGGTTTTGCTCTCATTTAAATATTTGCATGCGATGCAGCTTTGTCTCAACTCTGCACAATAAAAATTTGCATTAACACATAGATATTTGGGTTTTAGACAACTCTGTAAAGCCCAAGAAAAGAAAATGTGACATCACTTTCAACTAACTTTGCCTTAATTTAGATTTGAGTAACATTAAAAAGCCTGCACGATTTAGATCAGATTGGCCTCTGGAAAGATTCTCAGAAGAAACTGATTATTAACTGACCATACGGGATTTTCTTTTAGGATTTCAGACTCCATATTTACAAATATAAACATACTGTTATGTCCGTTTGTTTGTAAGTGTAACTGGAAGAGAGAAACTCTCTCCTTTAATATGATTTTGTTTGCTCAGTGCTGTGTTCTGCAGTGAATGTGACCCTCTGTGCATGTGTTTAGCATGCAAAACTGCGAGCAGTGTGGAAAATGTTGCCCTTCTGTCTTAGAGGAGAAGAATTAATTTGTGTGTCCTATGGAATAAGGATTTTTTTACATTGCATCTCCTGGCCCAGCACACCAGGCTGTCCTGTGGTGGATGTACAGTGAGAGTCCAGGCCCAGCATAAGTCCTTTTTTTATTTTAACAGCTGCTTTCTAAACTTGTCATTTTGCAAACCAAACAAAATCAGAATACGAAGCTCCATCTCCACTCTTTTACATTCAATTTGCCACTTGCAGTATAGTCAAACCTGCCCCTCAGTGTGATATTTCACAGGAAATAATGTTCTAAAATACATGAGAAGTCAATGTACTGTCCATGCTCCTTGTCCTGTATCTCTCTCACGTGACAGCAATTTTTGTGATGAGTTGTTGGACATTTATCTGCAGTGCTGTTGTTATCACTGACTTGAGCAGGAATGAGAGCTGACACTCGCTGCTGATCTCTGAGGCTCCAAAGGTGGCTGCTCATGCTGAATTCGCTCACCTCCAGCTCACCCAGCACTCCCAGTTTGCTGTGATTGGGTGTGGATGGGGGCTCAGCCAGGTTCTCTCTTAAAATAGGCGCTGTCAGTAGGGTTTCATAAAACAGAATCATAGAATTGTTAAGGTTGGAAAAGACCTCTAAGCTCACATCAGCCCAACACCCCTGTGCCTACTAAACCATGTCCCAAAGTGCCACGTCTGCACTTTTTTTTAACCCTTCCAAGGATGAAGACTCCATCTCTGCCCTGGGCAGCCTCTGCCAGGGCTTCACCACTCTTTTGGTAACAGATTTTTTCCTGACATCCTCTCTAAACCTCCCATGGAACAACTGGAGGCCGTTTCCTCTTGTCCTATAACTTGTCACTTGGGAGACAAGACCAGCACCAACCTCACTGCAACCTCCTTTGTAGAGAATGATAAGGTCTCCCTCAGCCTCCTCTTCTCTAGGCTAAAGAACTCCAGGGCCCTCAACTGCTCCTCATAAGACTTGTTCTCCAGCCCCTTCACCACCTCCATTCCCCTTCTTTGGACCTGCTCCAATACCTCAATTTCCTTCTTGTAGTGAGGGGCCCAGAACTGAAGCCAGGATTCAAGATGTGGCCTCATCATCACCAAGTGCAGGGGCAAAATCACTGCCCTGCTCCTGCTGGCTGGTGTTCAGCCACTGTCAAGCAACCCGCGGAGTCAGTTACAAGCAGACAGGTAACAGATCTTCTGATAAAAACCATGTTTGTGCAAACTTGACTTTTCAAAAAGGAGTTAAACTAATTGTGGGTTAGAGAGGAGGGTTTAGTTTACACCAATGATTTCTGTTTGATGAGAGGACTCTTGAACTGTTTACCACTTATCAAATCATGGCAAAAGGTAAGCAGGGTGCTTGAACAAGCTGCATATGTGGCTGTGTTGTACATGGCTTTATCCAATTGAAAGTTGGATTTAATATTAATTTATGCAAGAGTGAAAGTTGGGCCAAATTTGGAAAGGGCTCTCTGTTATGAAAATGCACTTAATGTGTAGTTGAATAAATATCACTCTTAGAATGTACTTGAATGTCGGATTGATTTAATCTGAAAATAATTGAGAATGTGCAGCTGAAGTCCATCAGGGGAAGGAATGCAATTTATTCTGTTTTGTTATTTAGCTGTTTTTTTGTGAGGTAGTTCTCAAGATAATGGGGTGAGGCTTGTTGAACAAATCATTCTTTCAATTGAAATACTTTGAAAGTGGAGGAAACATCCATACAACTGGAGTTCAGAACTGGACAAGCTTCTGTGAACACATTTTATATAGTGTTAAAGTTTCTTCTTTATGCATTTATTTTCCCTTAAAAAATATCTAAAAAAAATGAAGATAAAGAGCCAAATATTAAGTTGAACTTTTTTGTTTTACAGGTTTTTTTCATGGTTTGTGTTTTAAAATGCCACAGGTACTTTACTGACACTTATTTTCTTTCACTGACTTAGATGTGCTGCTTTTTGAAATACACAACTTTACATTTCAACAATAGAACTATTACCACTAATTGGGCTCCTCTGTACAAAAAAGACATTGAGGGGCTGGAGTGGGTCCAGAGGAGGACAGTGAAGCTGGTGAATGGTCTACAGAACAAGGCTTATGAGGAGTGGCTGAGGGACATGGGGCCGTTTGGCCTGGAGAAGAGAAGGCTGAAGGAAGACCTCATCACTGTCTACAAGTGCCTGAAAGGAGGTTGTGGCAAGGTTGGTGCTGGTCTCTTCTCCCAAGTAACAAGTGATGAGAGGAAATGGCTTCAAGTTGCATTAGGGGAGGTTTAGATTAAATATTAAGAAAATTTTCTTTACTAAAGGAGTGGTGAAGCCCTGGCAGAGGCTGCCCAGGGCAGTGATGGAATCTCTGTCCCTGGAGGGGTTAAAAACCTGTGTAGATGTGGCACTTTGTATTGTGATATAGTAGGCAAGGTGGTGTTGAACTGGATGATCTTAGTGGTCTTTTCCAACCTTAATGAGTCTATGACTTACCTCTGTATTTTATCATTATTGCAGTGAATGCTACTCATTTTTTAAAAATGTCCTTATTTAGGCTTCAAGGAACTGAATGACAACGAAGTTCCTGTACATGAACGTGGCAATGGCGCACCTTAGGAGTTTGTTATGCTTGCTACTCTTCGGAGTGCTTAATCGGGCACCAGCTTCACTTGAGTTGTGACATCTCTCACAGTACAGAGGAAAGCCAGTAATGGCAATTATCATTCATTATAACAAGCAAGGAGAACCATGCAATAGACTCAATGTGAGTGGTAAAGCAAGTTCTGGTTTATTGCAAAGCTCATTCACGTCTATACCATAACTCATGTCTACTTAAGTCATGTCTACTTGTCTAACAATCATTGGCTTGTCTAACAATCATTGCCCCTTACATACACTTGTCTTATAATCATTAGTTTGGCTTCAAAAGCCCTATAATCATTAACTCTAAAAGTTACACTATCATGCCCCTCCTCAAAGCTCTAAGGTTACATTAGCATGTTCCTCCTACTTGCTCCTCCTACTTGCAGCTACTGCTATATGCTCGGGTCTGGGTCTCACTCTGGCCTACTTTCTTAAGTTGTTTATCAGTTACAAGGTCTTCTTGACCTTATCTTGGGGATTTTCTCACTGCCTCCCTCCTTGTCAGCGTGACTTGGCAAATTCCTCAGTACCTTTTCATCAAAGCCCAGCTCAGTTGATTTCTGTCAGGGCCGATTCACAGAGTTCCTCCTTTGAGCCATGTCCACGCTCCCGCAACCATTCTCCAACAATTCATCTCCTCTCACTGCACAGCTCCTAAAATTCAAAGGTACTTCTTTGATGGGTAGAAAGGAAAAACAAAATTGATTATTTTCAACCTCTCTGCGAAAGATGTTGCTCTCTTTGCAGCACTGTTTCAAGTGCAGTGTCAACTGTGGCAAGCAGTAACTCTGCAGGGAGCAAAGTGATCTTGGGTTACATATGTAAATTTATGCAAAGGGTTTTTGCAAGTTGTTCTCAAATACCACTAGGCACTTCATGCTACTTGATGTGGCAAAGGGAAAAGAGATTCCCTCTGTTTCACACAGCAAGAGGAATCCTGCAGAGTGTGTGTAAACAAGCAAGAAAATTGTGATCTATCATCAGTTCTGAAAGCCAAGAGAACTGTAAATTCTGCTGCAACCAAGTTCTGCCATTTCCATTGATTACTTTTAATGGCACTTTTCCTTTGGAAGACACAAGGAGTGTTCTTTTTGAGTGTCCATATGCTCTGAAATGATAAAATTAATAACCTAGAAATAATATCATAGAATTATAGAATGGTTTGGGTTGGAAGAGACCTTAAAGCCCATCCAGTTCCAACCCCCCTGCCATGGGCAGGGACACCTCCCACTGGATCAGAATGCTCAAAGCCCCATACAACCTGGCCTTGAACACCTCCAGGGATACGGCAGCCACAGCTTCCCTGGGCAACCTGTGCCAGGGCCTCACCACCCTCATTGTGAAGAATTTCTTCCTAATGTCTTATCTAAACCTTTCCAGTTTAAAGCTGTTTTTAGGATACTCTTCGTCTTGATCAAATTCATCACTGAGAAAATGAGGGTAAGTGAAAAAATTCTCTCTTGATATCTTTTAGTTTCAGAGTGTGCAATGGCCCACATACCTGTTCATTTATCAGCGCAGACACATTGTCAACATGTGTTTTCCCCTTCCCAATACATTTGTTTCTCCACCACTTTCTCATAGCAATAGCCTTTTGCTCACTGGTCATGTTAAAGAGGCATCTATGTGCCTTGTGTAATAAATTCTCTTCAGCTCAAAACCTCTCCTGAGGACTCTCTGGTTGTTCCCTTTGGTAGTTTATGTTAACAGCACTCACCCCTCCATCAGTGCTTCTCTGCGGGCATCTTTGTCCTTTCCATTTCCCTCCAGGACCTGCAGACACTCACGTTGTAGCTGAAGCTAGTCGGGTCCCAACACGTACCAGCAGTAATTGTGAAGTGTTTAATCTTGGACCATAATTTAGAGAGGATAATTTGAAGAACCCTGCATATTTACAGCACTGCTGATGAGCTGACATTCTTTCACCTTTGTTACAGTCTGTGTTCAGTACTGCAGCGCTATGTGAAAGAGGAAAGTGTTGACAGAGATCCCCCTATATTATGTTTGTAAAAGAGTGTTTTAATGTAACACATTCATTAAGAACCCTAGCAGCTGGGGTGCCTGAAGGAAAACAAGCCAGCAAAAGAATTGGAGCTGGGACAGGAATGATCCCTGCTTCCCACAGGCATAAAACATCAGTTATCCTGAGGCATCTCCTTTAAGCTAGTGGAGTAGGTGCTGATATTGCATGTAAGTGGGATTTAAGGGAGAGCTTGGAATGGGTTCTGGTAGTTTTAAATCCATAGTTTTTTTTTAATGATAGCTATTATATTATTTGTTTTTTCAAATGCTCACAATGCACATAGACCTGGAGAAGGAGGATGCTTTTCCCCCAGAGGGTGCACAGTCAGTACACTCTCAAAACCTGCATGTTGGACCATAATATCAAGGGATTGCAATAGATCAGTAATCCCAATAGGTGCAGCAAAGGTAGACAGATTCTTCAAGCAAGTTGTACTAGATCTACACAGTGCAAAATTAGTTGTTGATTATTGACAACTATTAATAATGTTAGACAATTCCTCTGTAGGAACCACCAGTGGAGCTCTGAGAGGTGGTTGTTTCTGCAACAAAATAGGGGATTCACTTCACCTCCAGAAAAGCTGGTGTCTCACCAGCTCATATCTATCCGAAGCTGTGAAAGATGTCACAGGGAGTGAGGAGCAGACCCCAGTTTCTTGAGCTCTGGACATTCCAGATGCTTTGAAACTCAAATGGTCCTTTGTCACTTCGGTCATGATGCAGAAGTCAAAACTATAAAAGGAAAAAGCTAGTAAAAAAGGCAGTTGGGAAAACAGTGGCGCTGTCTTCAAATAACCCCTAATCACCCATTTCCCCCCACTCTTGATTAAATTAATTATTAAAAATAGGCCACTGTACTTTCAAAGGGGTAATCCGTGCAGTTCAGTATTTTTGTCAGGCTAAGTAATTCCATGTCTTTCTAAGAAGATGCTATTTTAATTTGAAACTGGGATGATTTAAACCTGATATTTCAAAAATGGGTGGTGATTGATTAGTCATCAATCTAATAATGGACTACATCTGCATTTTTTCCTCCACCTTCATCATATTTTGAATAATTCATTTGGCTTAATTGAACATTAAAATCTCTTTCTCTGTAACAGCTACAGCAGATTCACCACTCCTGCTTGGATTCCCTTGAGAACCCTCTGCCCTTACTCACTGCTACTCAGAAAGCCCAATTCCACCCCATGGGATGGGATGGCACGGGGATGGACTCTTATCTGCCATGAGCGCATGGCCCCTCTCATTTTTATTGAGTGTAGTTAGTTTTGGCTTTACAACAAGTCCCAAGATAATAACTTGCATCAGGTTTCTGATGTACTTCATGCTGCAAATGTGGGAGGTAATATCTCCTTCTCTTATAAATATTCACTTTAAAGCATATAAAATGGTGGTAGAGTTAAGTGACTTAGGATGTGTCCCACAGGGACCATCTTAGAAATGCAGATTATTCCAGTCTGTCTCGGTGTGAGAAGCTATTCCTCTTGTGGCTGCTTTGTCTACTGGCACTCGATAGCAAGGAGTTTCCACCACACTTTGTGTACACAGAACAACCCTCTTAGTTCAGAGACTGTTAATAAGGCTGCTAAGACTGGTAACAAGCCCACCAGCCCTTTGTTATGCCAGAGGGCAACCAGATTCCCCACAGTAATGACAAGGGAACGTCATTATCAAGTTTCTTTCTACTTAGAAAGAGGCCTAGAGCTGCAATCTGTTTCCATTGAGGCTGCTGAAAATCTTGGTCTAGTCCTCATAAAAGTCCCATAAAATACACTTCATACAGTTGTATCTGTTTGGAAAACAAAGGATCTGCAAATCATTAAATATAACTGATTTGATATGAACTTGTCATAGAGAAACCGAGTTGCCTGTTCACTCACTATTTTGCCTTTTAATAAGTATTTACAAAAGATCCTGGAACTGACCTGCCTTTGGAATTAAACTTGGAAGAGGATACCTCTGGGAGGAGTTTCTCGCAGTCTAAATTAGATAAAGCTACTTGTTGTGGTCTATATATTATTGATCTTTCAGCAATAAATCCAGATGTGTGCTCAGAAGCAAGAGACATAATTATTCAGGTTTTTATCCTTATTGCTGGTGTGAAAAAGCAATTTTCACAAGAAAAAATGTATAATTAAAAAAAAAAGAAAGAAGGTTGGGTGGTTGGACTTGATCTTAGAGGTCTTTTCCAACATTTATGATTCTATGATTCTATTAAGAATCAGATTTTTTAAATTCCTTGTAAATTACGTAAATCTGTTAATTCCTGATGTTAAAATTATTTGTGGTACAATGGTTTGCAAGTGCCAGTTGAGATTGGGATCATCATGTATGTGGAGCTGAGCATACACACTTTAATGGGAGAGCGGCTGTAATGTAAAGATGTTCTTGAAGTCAATGGGAAAGGTAAAGAATGAAGGGTGGAGCTGTAAAGGCAATTAAAGGACTTGCAAAGTTCCTGAACAGAACCAGTCTATGAATCCAGACTAATTGAATCCCTGCATAAATTCTTTAATTGCTTCAGCGTGCGCACACACAAAAGTACCAACTTGATTATATAGAATAGGAAGCAGGTCTTACCAGTTTTATGAATCGTTCTACGTGCTCTTTGATTTGAGGAGGTAATAGAACTGAGCTGTGGCTGCTGCAGCGTAAAATGTAGTGTAAATGAAAATCAGTACAATAGGAATCTGATTTTGCATGTTTTTCTTCTTGGATCTTATGGTCTCCTCCTTTTACGTGTAGGAACAACAGTCAGGCCCTGATGTTCCAGCTTGTGGTTCAGTAAAATAGCGAGATGAGTGTTGGTCTCTTCTTGCAAGTGACAGGCCACAGGACGAGAGGAAATGACCACAAGTTTTGCCACGGGAGGGTCAGACTAGACATTAGGAAAAATATTTTCACTTAAAGGGTTCTTGGGCACTGGAACATCTGCCCAGGGAGGTGGTTGAGTCGCCGTCCCTGGAGGTGTTTAAAAGAAAGGGAGATGAGTTTCTCAGGGACATGGTTTAGTAAGGGCACAGGTATGGTTGGACTTGATGATCTCAGAGGTCCAGATGATTCTATGATTCTATGAAAATACATCATAAAAAACACATCATAAACAAGAATTTAGTGTGGCAAGAAACAAAAATAAGAAAACGAAGAACTGGGCAGAAGGGTCTTTCATGAGTAACTAAAATAATAATTGTAAAAGGAATGAAAAAGACAAAAGCTCGTAGGACAACTCGAAGTGATTCTGCTTTAAAGGTTTTGAAAATGGCCTATGGCCAGAAGTGGATGAGTTCATTTAATGTCTGATTTCCTCCTTTCTTTGTCTTTGAGTGGTGTGTACCTTGAAATTATCCTTAAGCTTCATTACATTCCTGTTTTGTTTCTTCCTATTGAAAAGTTATTGTCCCACATCTCCAGCTCACTTGATTTAGGAAAAGTATGCAACAGAGATGACATCGAGTAAAGAAGTGGTGAAATGTGATAGCTGGCTTATTAACAAAATCCTTTTGGTATGCTTTTAGTGCAGCAGCTGCCTCAGCATCAGTGCTAATTAATGCATTTAATAATGTGTGTGGACAGAGTATGCTGAGGCTGTTGGTATGTGTTGATGTGTTCCCATCAGAACCCTGTGCTTTCTTACTTCTTTCTCAGAGTGAAAAATTTCTTCCTTACATCCAGTCTAAATCTCCCCTCCCTTAGTTTAAAACCATTGCTCCTTGCCCTGTTACAACAGGCCATGCTAAAAAGTCTGTCCCCTGCGTTCCTATAGGCCTCCTTTCAGTACTGGGAGGCTGCTCTAAGTTGTCTTCAGAGCCTCCTCTTCTCCAGGCTGAACAACCCCAACTCTCTCAGCCTGTTCTCATAGCAGAGGTGCTCCAGCCCTTGGATCATCTTCATGGACTCCTCTGGCCACAAACAGATCCGTGTTATCTTTTGATGCAGCCTGGGATGTGGTTGGCAGCCTGTGCAGAAGAAAGTGAAAAGAGAGAGAATGGTGAGGTTTGTAGAGTTGTTCCTGAAGCCAAGTACTTACACTGAGGAACGTAGGGATTTATCCACGTGCACACACTCAGTTCTTTTTCCCTGTGCTGGAGCAGTAGATAACGACTAAGGAAGGGAGACAAGTCCTTGATCATGCGCATCCCATCTTCCCTCTTTGGAGTTGTGCTGTGTGCCAGCTTCATGGAAACCTCTACTCAGCTGATACCACATCTTCAGTCTCTCTAAAAGTCAGGTGGCAGGGATCTCAGAATGGGCTTCCAGAATTGGTCATCAATTTTGCAAGAGTTGCTTTATAAAAATCAATGATGGGTACATTTGTAGTTAATCCAGACTAGGTGAAAGCAGCAAGGAGAAGGAAGAGCTTCAGCTGGTTAGCCCACAAAATAGTGGCCAAGGAGGGATGTGAATGATACTGTAAGTGAATTCCACCAGAGCCAGGGAAGAAGAGAGGAGTAGATCTGCAACAAACTCCACGTTTATCCTAGAGAATATGTATTGCATATGAACAAGTACTTTTAAACTCTTGCTTTATACTTATGGGCTAAAACCCATAAATGAAAAGACAGGCAGGTTTGAGATTAGCAGTGAGGGCTAGATGAGAAGCCACTGTTGATCTGGAATTCAGTGCTTTTGTCATTGCAAGGGTGTGAAAGCGTTGCTTGTAGTAGGAGACTGGTTCTGGTGACTCTTCCAGTCTTACATCCATGATGATGATGCTTTTTTTTTCCATTCAGAATTAGCTTCCTGCAATCCAGTTCAAGCCACACCACGATTTGGAGCGTAGCTGTTGTATTTGGGGGCTTATGTTGTTTTATTCCTGAACTCCTGCTTGACCTTGTCTTTTGTGTAGGCTGAATGCCATGAAAGGAGCCAAATGAAATGAAAGAGAATCAGATGGATAGAGCTGATGACACAGTTACACAAAGAGCTCTTCCATAAAGCTCAGCACCACTGTGTTGAGCTGCGATGTAGTTACGGGGACCCTGCAAAACAGGGAGTGCTCATTTCCAGCTGAGTTCTCCAAGCCATGATTACTTTGTTTCTCAGTGTTCCTCTGGATTAATCCCTGTTACAAACCAGAATGGAGTTTTGACATTTCAGTGCTCCTCCAAATGAACCTGAAGATTTCATTATACTTAGACCATGATAGTGTTTCGTAGGCCATTACTTTCTACTGGAGAAGGCAATGGATATTTTCAGATCTTAATTCCTCTATTTGCTAGATAACTCCACACATTTTCTTGCAGGTGTTATTTACGTGAAAGACATAAAAATTAACTGAATATAAAAAAGGCATGGATGCAGCATCTGACCAATGTTTTACTCAATTCTGAGTTCCGCACCATTGTGATTCTCCTTCAAAACAATATCCTTTAATCCAATCTTACACTCTTGCATAAATTGGAAAGGACATTGACTGTGATAGCTCTGAGTGCACATCAGCTGAGCTGGTCTGGGGGTTTTGAATCTCTATTTAGGAGCTTAAAATGAAAGCTAAATGTTTCTACATTGGTAGGTGGGGTGTGGTGGCAGGAATTCGCAAAACAAAATTATGTTTGAGCATCCTTTACCCTGCCTTCTTTGACTTTTGCCTTTGTTCATACGCCGTATATTCAAAATACTTCTCCTTTTTCAATTTTTTTTTTGAAGGGAATATTGAGGAGAGGCATGGGGGACAAAATCCTGCTACTGTTCCTTGCATAGATTGCCCCTGTGTGATTCTGGCTCACTGAAATGAGAGAGATTGTCGTTAATGTGGCTATTAATGACTGTACAGCAATGAAGGAGTGCCTGTTCTTCTCTAATCTTATGCTTCACTGTGAAAATATGAGTAGACAGATTAAAAATCAAGGCTAAAGGGCCATTCCTGTGTCTCTGTGAGAAAAAAAGGTATCATGTCCTTAGGGACACTGGCATCAGAATTCAAAATAACTTCTCACTTTTACTTAGAGTTTCTCCTGAACTGTTCCTTTCAAAAGTCACATTGTATTACTGCTATTCAGGTCAACATAGTGTTAAGAGACTCCGATAACCTCGCATGTAATAACTTATATTAACCTCAGTGCATGCAGTTACTCTGTCTGGAATCAATGGATTTCCAGCCCTGTGTCATATGCTTTCTTCTTTTCAGAAGTACAGAAGTGATGTCTTTATTTTGTTTGCAACACTGACAGGGTGATACGATTGCTTCCTCTGACTCCTCCAGTGTGATGAAGCTCTGGGACATTCAGAAGACGGTCCCTGTTTTATCCATAGATGCAGGTCTGCATCCTTCCAACCAGGTCATCTTTAATCACTCTGGTAGGATGCTAAACAAATATTTTCTACCTAAGATGTGTTTTATTTTGGAATCTCTCTAATTTTTCTCTGGTTATAAAGCCAGAGAGCGTGTGTGAGACAGCACAGATGTGTTAATTTTGAAGAAGAGGTGCCAGTAATCAGTACACTTAATTTTTATGGACTAAATTGGCAACATGGAGTCGTGGTCCATTAATATAGAGTGAAAAATGTGCAATAACAAAAAATACAATTAATTACAAAAACATTACATCAAATACAGAACTGATCACTGAGGGTGAAAAAATGAGTGAGATTACCTGTGTCCTAGCAATGTTTATTGTCCATTACTGTTTGTTCTTTTATTTGCCAGTTCTGTAGTTGCATTTCGTAACCACTCTTACTAATTCATCTCATAATTGCCTCAGAACTTCATTGTGTTGACAGGTCTGCTTACTATGCAGTAAGAATTGAAGTATTTTTCATCACCAACCGTGTCAGCAGTCTTGTGAGTGAACACGCATTTCCATTTGAAGAGGGACTGTTGTCAAAGTTTTTTTTGTTTTAAAACCAGTCAGAATCTTCAATACCAAAGCATGAACAAGCATTTCTGTTGCAGCACTGAATCAGATCCTAGCCTAGAAAATCATTCTTACTCAAAAAGTAGCACAATACAAAAGGAAGTTGTAGCAAAACAAGTGCTGGTCTCTTCGCCCGAGTGACAGGCAAATAGGACAAGAGGAAATGGCCTCCAGTTGCACCTGGTGGAGGTTTAAGCTGGATATTAGGGAAAAAATTCTTCACTGGAAATGTTCTCAGGCACTGAGAGAGGCTGCCCAGGGAGCTTGTTGTGTCTCCGTCCCTGGAGGTGTTTAAAAGACAGGTTGATGAGGTGCTCAGGGATCTGGTTTAGCAGTGGACAGGTGTGGTTGGACTCGATGATATCAAAGGTCTTTTCCAACCAAGCCATTCTATGTTTCTATGATATAATACAATAATACATAATGCAATATATATAGGTATATTGAAATATATATATACATTTACATTATATGTTATAGGCATGAGATACAATGCTTCAATTGAATATGAGAGATGATTAAGAAACCATTAAACAAAAATGATAGTATGATATTTTGTCATAATGACCCACATACTGCAGAACCCATAATATCTCTATATTGAGTCACTTGGTAGAAAGCTTTGCCATGAAATTCTATATTATTTGTATAGTGATTTCACAGATCTCTGCTGTACCATTAATTAAGGGATTTTCATTTCCTAGGGAAAAAAAGACACTGTCCAATCTTGACAGCTTCCCGAAGACATATTTAACCACTCTCCTATTTATGTGTGTAATTTGGAATAAAAGCTTATTTTTTGTTCAGCAGTATTTGAAGAAGTTCTGCGTTTTTGTTTCTGGACTGTAATGTTGGGTCATTTGCAAAGGAATCGCATCCCTGAAAAATGCAGCAGCAATATTTCTAGCCAGATGGGAACTTTCCAGCAGGAAAGTTATCACTTTCAGGTGATGTAAATGGACAAATTTCTCCATCATTTGGATGAAATCCAAAATTTTCTCAGCAAGAGTAACCACACAACAGAGATATCAAACTGGGATGGATGATCACAAGGAGGTATAATGCAACAGGGTGCAGTCACCTAGCTAAAGGTAGGAAAACAACAAACTAAAAGAGAGGATTGCGGTTCCTGTGGTGTGAGGACAGGCAGTGCCTTGTGTCACCTGCCTAGGGACAAGGACGAGGTGTACCTGGCACTACCCACACACAGGAAAGGGCAGTGCTTGTTCTGAACAGGTACCTGTAGAAATACAAGCAGACTGGTATCTATTTGTTATGGAGCAGGATTTAATTAACCTGGTGAATGGCTGGAAAGAATGAGTTTTCTGCACTGCATCCTAGGGATGATGAGGTTCTGCACCGCATCCAGGGAGGATATTGCAGTTCTGCACTGCATCCAGAGGGAATTATGTGGTTCTGCACTGCATCCAGGGGGACTGATGCAGTTCTGCACTGCATCCAGGCAGTGGAGTGGTTCTGCACCGCCTCCAAGAGGATGATGTGGTTCTGCACTGCATCCAAGGGAACGATGCAGTATTGTTCAGCAAACCTGCTCTTGCTTGGGAGCAGTTGGTTTTGCTACTGCTAACAACGCAGTCCAGGGGAATATCTCTGGGGCCTTGGGATGGATGTTCAAGCCATGCTAACACCACGTTGTTGTAGCTTTCTTCTGCTTATACCAGAGTTGCCAAGCCAGCTAAACCAGAATGAGCCTAAGTAATCCTGAATTGGCCCTTGATGCATCAATGATAGAGGCTGAATGATGTGCTTGTCTGCAACAGCAGATAGAATGATCCAGCAGGTTACTGCATTGCTTGTCGACACAGTAATTCATGGATTAGGTCAATCTAAACTATTCAGCTGGTCATTTGAAAGAATTAGCTAAAAATGATAACCATATTGAAAGACACCAGTCAGAATACTCCAAAAATAAATGGTGGTGGACAGAATGGTTGGAAGTGGATCTTTAAGGTCCTTCCAACCATTCTATGAGTCTATGAATAGATCCTAACAGCCTGTTGGGCGTGGGGCATCTTATCTCATTTGTGACCTCTGTGGAGAAGCTTAGGTGGAATTTTCTGACCTTATCAAAGCTTGGCTTTAATTTCCAGCCGTATACCTCCATCTCTCCTGGTGATGTTATACCACCCAGTGTAAAATACTTGACTGCATTAACAGTCATAGGCACTGGCAATAAATTGTGCAGCATCTTACAAGTGGATTTAATTACTAGATTAGAGAGTCATGGTTGAGCAGTTTTTTCTTATGCACAGTAATTATTTAAATTATAGCTAATAATGATAGGAGGAGTTTATAAACAGTTTGGTGGTTATCAGCAAACGAGGTTGAGGTCAGAGATAGCAAGGCCCCAACTAGTGGAAGATTTCTGTTTCTTTGTATTGTTTTCATGTAATTATCACTGCAAATGCAATGTAGACAAAGACACCTCACCTTTTGTTTTTAAGTGGTGTTATCTTTTGTTGCTGAGGCACACACTGGATGGGAGCTGCTTAATAAGAGCCAGTACCAAGCATAAGTTTGTGAGTTACTGGGATTGTCCTGATGGGTTGTTGGGGATAGTCCTTGCTGACTCCAGTGATCCAAATGCTTTTCATGGCAAAAATACTTGGCCATAGAGCCATTTTCTGCTTTGTCAAAGCCACTCATGGTTTTAGGAGGAGACTGCAGAACAAAGGGTGCCTCTGTCAACCATTGTAGGGTGAAGGTACCTGCTCAGTGTTGATATCTAAAAGCAAGCTTAATTTGCTTAATCACGCATCACATGGCATTACACAGGACCTCAGTGTGAGACAGCAATTAGTCCAATGGGTGTCAATTGCTTGCTGTTCCATATGGAGTTGTTTAGGGTGTTAAATAGTGGTTTATAGAATTTGTTTCTCTGTATCACCCACCCTTTACTGAATACAGAATTATTGGTGGGGTTTTTCTGGGGCGCTGTTGCTGAAGCCTTTCTAATATTTGCGCTTGACACAATTTGAGCTACTACTGATAATATTAAAACTCATATTGGCAGAGTTTCTGTCAATATTGAGTCTTCAGGTAAAGTTACAAAATCACAATTTTCAGGTAACAATTTCTGTGCTCACAACAGAACTGGCAGGAAGAGTCCTGGTACATAGAGGGAAAAGGTTCAGAAGTATAAATTGTATTTTTAAATTCATATGTGCCTGGTTGAGTATATATTCTGTTTCTTAAAGGGAACATAAATAATATTGATTTATTATACGGCAGTCTCATTTATTTAGAGGTTTGATCTCACAGTGAGGCACCCTTTATGTACTGATACCTGGTGATAAGGTCTCCCCTAAGTGTTCTCTTCTCAAGGCTGAACAAACGCAGTTCTCTCAGCCTTACTTCATATGAAATGTTTCCCAGTCCTCTCATCATAGTGGCCTTTCTCTGGCCTCTCTCCAGCCTGGCCACATCTTTTTTGTATAGCAGGGACCACAATGGACGCAGGACTCCAGGTGCAGCCTGAGAAGTGCTGAGTAGAATGGATGGGGGATTTTTCTAGGATGGCAGAAGCTCTCCTTTTCTCGGAGGATGTCCAGTGGTTTCTGTAATTTGTGGTGGAAGTGGGGAGAGCAGGGGATGCACCTGCACCTGCACCTCTCGATCTCAGGATTGTGTCCAAGTATCAAGAGAACTGGAGCAGGACAAGTTCTCGACTCTTTATCTCAATTTTTTGCAATTTCTGAGGCTTGCTTTTTGCATTTGTCTCCCTTTTGCTTACAGGTAGAGTGAGACTTGACAGGAGAAAAAGCCTCTAGTACACAATTTACCACAGTAATGTTTTTGTGGCATCTGATTTTGTCCATATAGCACAATTATGTGTTGACATCAATGTATGTTTTTCCCTATGACCCCCATTTCTAGCTACAAAGCTTTTTCCATTACAACACCTTATTGCTCTGTGTTCTTTAATCTCCAAGGCAGATTACTTGATAACATCAATTGATTCCTTAGGGTGCTTTTCCCTTGTGGTTCAGTGCCGGAGTCTCTCCTCATCAGTGCACATGCTGTCACAGGCAGCACAGTCTCAACTTGGGAAAATTTTTCTTAGTTTAAGTTATTGCCAATTAAGGCAAACTTCTGATCACTGATTCTGGGTGTTGATAAAAAAAGAGAACATGGAGAATTTAAAAAGTAAACGATTTTTCTCCTCATTTCTTAGTCTCAGCTTAAACCAAACATCTCTTCTCCCCCTTCCCAGCCTATGCTTGCCTGTTTTCACTATGGGTTCCGCTCCATCATCCCAGTTGCTTTGATGCTGCAATGAGTCATGTGGGAGGTTGGGGTTGTGTGTGGAATGGCTTCTGTCTATGCTAGTCCTTACTCCTTCCTGCTCTTCCTCCTCTGTTTCAGGCTGTGCTGCTTCCCTGTAAGTCCCCTGTGGAGTCCCTGCCCTGACCTGGGTGTATATCCATACATGGACTGATGGGGCACTCATGTAAATTAATTGGGGCCTTATTTGTAAATTAATTAGATGTCAATGCATGAACTGATTGGGCACACGTGCACGAACTGATGGAGCATTCATGCACAAGATAATTGGGTGCTCATGCATGAGCTAATTGGGTGCTGGGGCTGTGTTAATTGGGTGCTCCTGCATGAATATAGTAAACTCTGCAAACTGATGCCTGATATGCAAAGGAAGATAGATATAGATAGATACAGATATAATACATAGATATATAGATATAATAGATAGTTATATTGATATATATACAGATATATAGATATAATAGATAGATATATTGATATATATACAGATGTAATTATTTGGACTTGATTTTTTTTGCACAGAACTCAAACAAATCCCAATTCTGATTATTAATCCCTCTGGACTCGCTACAGTGCTACAGCTCCACCTAACAGGGTGACAAGGTGACCAAGCCATGTTTTTAGAACACGTCTTTCCAATTCCTTTGAAACATTTGCTCTTTACTTAGAAAAATGAGACTAATTCTGCCTTATTTTGCTGCCTGCTTTGCTTCTCATTCAGGATTTTCTCCTCTATTTGTAAAGCTTAAGTTACAATCTTGTACATGACTCAGTTATCTCCTTTCTCCCATCATGAATTGTTTAATGTCTGGCCCATAACAGCCCTATTCTTCACCATGGGTTCAGCACTGCAAGATCTGTGCTTTTTCACTGCATCCTTTCATGCTCTTTTCTATACGAAGCTAAGGATTCATGTGTTTTGTGTCTTTTAAATATAATTGATCAACATTCTTGTAAGTTTTGCTGGATGAGCACAAATGAGCTGCCCACATCTCTTAGTTCTCCATTCTCTCAGTGTCTGAGTGCTTTTCCCACACGTGCCTCCTCTATCAGCCCAACGCTGCCTCTGCTGCAGAAACTGGGCCAAGCATCAATTGCTCATGAAAAGCTCCTATTCCTTCCTTCCAAAATCAGACCAAAGTCAGACCTTTTACTTTGCACTGGCAAGCTGCAAGCAGTAGTGGGTCTCCATTTCTCCATAGTCTTGTCCATCTCTCTCTTTCTCTTTTTCTCATTACTCCAAACTTGAGTATCCCTTTATAAAACTTTTCATAGATTCATTAAGGTTGGAAAATACCTCTAAGGTCATCCAGTCAAACCATTGTAACAAACGAACAATCAGCCAACAATCAGACAAGGATTAAAGGGAGACACTTTTAAAGTCTGTGGTATGTGTTTGGTCCATAACTGAATGTGCATCCCTACTTTGAATTGATCCTGGGGGAAATAAACTTACAGGCCCACCATGTGTTGACCAAGCTGGTTTTATACAGGCAAAAGATTTTCATAACTTGCTCCTCAGATGGAGGGAATGGTGGGGGGTTGGTTCACCTCATCCACACTAGAAGAAATCTTTTGTGCTTTGTCCTTTAAACTGAAATCTCTGCTTTGGAAGAGGTTTGCAATAAGCAAATGCTGTTGCCCAGGCTCATAGAAAATGCTCTTAGAAAATGCCCCAGCATTGATCTATCGTCCATAAGTAGCATGCCCAGCCTGTGTGTTTGAACTGATGAATCCGTTAGCACTCTCCCTGGAGAGGTTCACATGTGTTCTGAGTTGGTTTACACAACCCATGACCTGTTTTCTAGTGCTGCTTAGGCTTAGAAGTCAGATCAGCAACATGTCCCTGTCAGCCCTCTCTCTTGCAGGAGTGCTTACAACATCTGTTGACCACCCTTAGTTATTCCTGTTGTCAGCATGGGAGTAAAAGGATGTGCTGGAAGACTCCATCATTCAACAGTAATTCTTGTCTCATAATTCTCACTTCTCCCCTCTGTGCTGCTGTATTTCACTTCTCTCGTTCTCAACATTTGTTTTCCTGACAATAAAATTCTCTAATTTGGAGGCGGTGGGTAGTTTGAAACTTACACAAATAGGAAGCTGATTGACAGGTCTTTTTGTCTCCTTGTTTCATGGAGGTATGAAACTATCACTCTCCTTATTTCTGACTGTTACAGTTTTTCAAAAGGGGAAAAGTTGCCAATGAATTTTTCCCCTTTGTTGATGTGGAGAGGAGTTGTGCTGTGCAGTATTTCTGTTGTGTCATGGCCATTTTTCAACAGAAGCCAACTCCACAATATTTAAATGCACTAACAAGAAAAGAAAAGGGTTTCTTAAAATATATGACTTTATTTTCAGTACACACATAATTTAAAACGTATGAAATATTTGTCCTTTGGAAAGGAGAGGGAGATAACTTGGAAACTCCTTACTTTACACTTTTTGCCTTGATTGCAAGATAGTGTTTTGTCTCTGGCTGTGTTTTCTTTGCTGAGCTAATGAGGGTGGGGACTCTGTCCTACTGCAGGCTATTGCTTTGAGCGCTCAGCACTTTGAAGAGATTAGCCCCGTTGATATTCCCTTCGTCTTTGTTAGAGAGGAATGCTTCCTTCCCTGGAGTGCAAGGAGATGGACAGCTATTTAATAGAGCCAACCTTTTTCAAGCAGATACCATAGTACTAAATATTCCCATGTCACCTCCCTGCTTACACCCAGCATAAAAACAATGTTCTGGAAGCCAGAGTTGTCCCTCATTACAGCCATATATTGACCTGTCAGGGTTTTTTTGAGGGCCCAGGTTGAATGGATTGTTATCTGACTGGTTAAATATTATTCTTCAAGGAGAAGCAACAGTTTCAGCTGCTCAGGCAGCCAGCCAAAACATGGTGATGAGCAAATTGTTCCAAAAGTAAATGAAGGGAACGTCCACGTGATTTTTGCCATCCTTGTATTAAACTAACAGAAGCTGAAAATTGGAGCTTTATGCATCCCAAGTGAGGCATAACTGATGAAAATTTTGATTCTCCAGCAGCTATCCATAAACTGAATTAAAATGGTTTGCAACATGTTGGATTTTCTATCCCATTTAAACGAGGCACAAGTCAAAATAATAATGTATTCAGCATCCAGTCTGTAGCATTTACTGCATTTGTAGCTTTACTAGGTCCATGTGTTCTATTTTATATTTATTGTTTATATTAATTCCAGCTTACAGAGTGCTGCAATTAGCAGATTCCCACTTTGAGTGTATTTACAGTGATTGAATGAGAACGCCTTTCTTTCACTCCAACTGCATAGCTCCAGCTCAAGCCTGGCTTAGATACAAGAGCTTCATCTCCTGATTAATTTATTCCTGCAGACAGTCAGAGAGTAAGGACCTCTGAAGGTCAGCACAGCCTATCTATCCTGAAAGCTCCTCTTAAATATCAACAGCTATCCAGTTGTCTCGTGTTTTGAGTGGAGCATCTGTATTGTATGTAAAGAAATGAATCAATACTGCATTCGTCATTCATATCCTATAATAAAA
Organism: Tapera naevia; assembly: GCA_033556795.1. Taxonomy (NCBI): domain Eukaryota; kingdom Metazoa; phylum Chordata; class Aves; order Cuculiformes; family Neomorphidae; genus Tapera; species Tapera naevia. The sequence goes on along the minus strand of JAUMJJ010000195.1, from coordinate 2,198,347 downwards.
GAAAGGGATTTTTGAAATAAGGTGTTATATTGATCTACTATTTGTGTGTGCTTTTTATGTATTAAACAAGCAAGGTAGAACAGGAATGACATTCTCTGCCAAGGACTGAATAGTTCAGGGAATCTGTAAGGGTGCAGCAATCTGCATCTTCATCACTGTTGAAGAGGATGCACTGTTCAAGAAGATGTTGAAGAAGATGTCACTAACAAAGAGACATTGGTTAGCTGGCAGCTTTGTGAACTGATCCAGGATTGTGTTGGGAGTGTAGAACATATGCTATGCAAAGAAGAAATTGAGGGGGTTTGTTAAAAGGAAGCAAATGCTTAGAGGGAAGGAGACAGAATCCACTGGAATTGGATGATCTGGATAAAAAAAAATATTCTTGTGACAGCCAAAGTAACTCAAGTATGTTATTTCATACTTAAGTGTAATTTAGTTAATTTGGTCTATTTACCTCCCATTCTTTTCCCTGCCAAGAAGCAAAGTTGATATTTCGAATGAAAACTTTGAAATGAAATGTCAGATACCTTCATGTAATGAAAAAAAATCTTTGCAACAGTCACTGAACACTATTTAAAATCATAGAATCATAGAATGGTTTGGATTGGAAGGGACCTTAAAGACCACCCAGTTCCAACCCCTCTGCCGTGGGCAGGAACACCTCCCACTGGATCAGGGTGCTCAAAGCCCCATCCAACCTGGCTTTGAACACCTCCACGGATGGGGCAGCCACCATTTCTCTGGGCAACCTGGGCCAGGGCCTTCCCACCCTCAGCGTAAAAAATTTCTTCCTAAAAAATGTAGTCTAAACCTCTCCTCTTTTAGTTTAAAACCATCACTGTTTGCCCTATTGCTACAGGCACTGCTTTCCAGGTTCTTGGGGGTGAAATCTGTGCCAGCCTGTGCTGAGTTTAAATAACACACTGTCAGTAGCTCAGAACCTACTTTTTTATCAAACTTGCTATTTCTCCAGTATTCATTTTTAAAAGTAACTGAACTCTAAAAGAAAATTATTCATCTCTGGACACCTGCGTTGCGATTGCCAAGAAAGCTATGATTCCTTGAACAGCTCTTCCACTTGGTAAATGGAGTAAATTCCTGAGCTAGTTCTTCTCAGACCTTGGAACATGGCATCTCTTTTCAGGAAAGAGAGCATCTTTAAATTAGAAGCATGCTATCCTTGGCTTTTCTTTTTATTTTTATTTTATTGACAGCTTGTCACAGGAGCTGAAATGTGTAATCATCGATAGTGAGTGATCCATGGGGCTATGCAAAATAAATCGATTAGCAATACGATCTCTGTACAGGTGTCCTAGGAGTGCTTTGTATTTTTTATGAACCGATCTGGGAGCCTTGCTTGCATTTCATGGGCCAGGTGGAAAAAGGTGAATGAGACAAAGTTCAGGAATAGTCCCTATGGTTATTCCTTTGCTGGCTGGAATTGTGGTTTACTGTACATGGAAAGGCATCGTGTTTGCTGAAAAGGAAAAATGGGAGAAACCTGTTTCCTACCACAATATCCACCAGGCTCTTTTTGTCTTTTTGTCAAACCCGTGTGCCAACAAAACAAAGCCTTTGGCTTGAAATTAGAGACCTGAGACAAAATCCCCTTTGTCATGAAAGCGTGATTTTCATGTCTTTGTTTTCAATGCCATTCCACTACTAAGAAAACCATGATTTAGGTGTCTTTGAGGTATTTAACTTATGCTTATGCAGAACTGTTATCAGAGAGAATTGGATGCAATTTTAGGATTAGATAACTGACCCAGGGGAGAGAGAGAGCACAAAACTTGCATATCCACTTTTTCCAGATGGATATTCACTAGGAAGCCTTTAAACTGCTCATAAATATTGCCTGTCCTTTTGTAAAGCCTCACCCCAGTCAGCACATGGTCATTTCCTGGGCAGAATGATGCTTTTTGTACTGAGACTTTTAGGCAACAAAATAAAGTCTTTTAATTCCCTTTCTTTTTCTGTGGCAAAACACTGTACATGGTGGTGAAATAAGAAAGAAAAGAAATTCTATGAACAGCCTCTGAAGCCTCACTTGAATATTTGAGCTGTTTGTCTATTGTCTTTTTTTTTTCCTCAGAAATGAATTTGGTTTTATTTCTTTGCCTGACTTTCAGCTTGTGAGAATATCTTCTATTTAGAGCTGTTACCTCTCTGAATATCACATACTCACAGGGAGGAGGGTTAAAATCTACTTACCTGTCATCTTTCTTCTCTAAATTAAATAGTGTGAAGAAAAGGAAATAATTAATTATTCTTTTTTTCCTTCTAGGGTAAAGCAGAAGAGGGAGCGGTGGTGATGAGTGAGTTCTTTAATGTTGGGTTCATGTCAAACATCATTCTCCTCATCTTTTATATTGTTAACGAATATGTGTGGGATACCTGAGTAATCTGGAAACATAGAAGAGCAAAACTGGGGTGTTTCTCGTTCACAGCAAAGACCAGTTTTGCCAGTATCCCATCCCTGGCAGTGGGCAGGAGATAATGCTTAAGGAAAGACAAAACCAGGGTGAGCAAAGACTGAGGTTTCTGTGCTACTCCTCTCCAGTGCCCTGTGGATTAGGACCTCCTGGAGGTGGGAACTTCATGCATTTTGTCTAGTGTTCATGGATCTCTCCTCTGTTAAACTTATCTGATGTTTTGGTTTGGAGCATCTTTGTATTTCAGCTTCTGACAGATCCCGTAGCAGAGATAAAGCACATCCCTGCCTTTGCTTTAAACCACTTAATGATGCATTCTGATTCTTGTACTGGGGGAATTATTGAATAGCTGTTCCTTGTTCAGCCTCTTCATGCTGCCCTGTTTGAAGAGCTGAAAAGTCTGTGCCTATTTAGTCTCCCAGATACATGACCCATTCCTCATCTTTCTTCATTTGCTGCCCTTCTGTAAATTGCATTTCAAGTACGTTCTTCTAGAAACGGATGAGAGGGGCAAGGCCTGTGTGATGCTTATGATGTGCTTAAATCATAGTTTTAAGTAGAGACCTAATGGGCTTTCCTGGTTTGGTTTTCTAGCTTTTTTTTTCCCCACAGTAAGTCTTAGCAGTTTATCAAGCTGATGTTTTTAAAGAAGTATCCATAGTGGCTGTGAGATCTCTCTCCTGAGAGACAAGGGATAGTTTACAGGCCATTGTTGGATTTGTATAATTAAAGATGTTTTGTTCATTCAAATAATTTTATTTGTTTCTCAGAATTAACTTTAATCTACCACTTTATTACTGAATCTGGTAGCATCTTGAGATTCCTTAATAAATCTATGAAATATGCTGTTGTCTTGAAAAACACAAATAATTTTATGCTGTCAATGCATGTCACCTCAGTATTCACCTTTCCACCTGCTTAAAATTTATTAATGTGCTGACTAGCAGAGGTCTCAGAATAGATGTCACATTCATCTGGTAGTCTGCTCCTGTATTTTCCTGACTATGTCCTGTTGGAAAGCTGCTTGGGTCTTTGGGTCTTTTGCCTTTTTTTTTTTTTTTCTTTTCCACCTCCCAGCTTTGGTTGTCAAAAACTTCTAGGAATTCAAGTATCTTGTGTTGGTCAGGTCACCCTTACTCCTATGCTTCTCAGCACCATCAAAGAACTGGAGCAGGTTTCTGATCTGTGGTTTCCTGCTAGAAAAGTAACTCATCACTGTGGTAAACATGTTCTTTATTATGTGTTTGTGTTTATTAAACCTGTAAAAAAATCATACGTACCAGTTGACTGTTTCTCAAGCTCTTTACAGAGCCATCTTCATTCTTCTGCTCCATGGACTGGGCTAAATGATAGGTCTTGTGCTTCAGCAATTATTTAAGTTAATTTCATTTTTAAGCTTTTATAAAACCTGTGCTTGAATATTCTCTGATTCTGCCAAATATTTAATCTCTTTATTCTAATATTTTGGATTTCTGTCCTCTGTTCAGAAATCAAAACAGCCTGGCCAGGGTGTGTCTCTGGGGGTATAAAAGCACTCAGTTCCTGCATAGTTCTGCTTGCTGGTGTGACTGAAGCTGGTGGGTATCACAGAATCATAGAATGGTTTGAATTGGAAGGCCATCCAGTTCCACCCCCCCTGCCATGCGCAGGGTCACCTCCCACTGGGACGAGGCTGCTCAAAGCCCCATCCAACATGGCCTTGAACACCTCCAGGGATGGGGCAGCCACCACTTCCCTGGGCAACCTCTGCCAGGGCCTCCCTATCCTCACAGGACCCCATGATCAAGAGTCTCTCCCCAGCTTTCCTGGAGCCCCTTTCAGTACTGGGAGGCTGCTCTAACTCTCCCTGGAGCCTTCTCTTCTCCAGGCTGAACAACCCCAACTCTCTCAGTCTGTCCTCATATGGGAGGTGTTCCAGGCCTCAGGTCACCCTTGTGGCCTCCTGTGGACTTGCTTCAACAGATCCATATGGTTGAAGTAATTATTAGGTGGCTGTGAAATCCATCACAGAGAGGGATTTAAACTATTGGTACATGTATCATCTGGCTTTCTTTGCTTGGCCTTGTCTTTAAAGGAATGGATGACTACTCCCCTGCAACCAAAGTCATCTATCTATGTAATAGAAGGTGGTTTAGTTTTGGATGTGCATCTCAAGTTGGATCGTAATGTTAAGTTAGATGTTAAGATCCGGAGTTAAATTTTTAACACTGTTCTGGAGTACAAGATTTATTGAGTTTGAGAATTTCATTGTGCATCCCATAAGAAAGGAGAACTTAAAATATGGTCTGTTAAGTTCATTGCCTTCCCTTGCTTCCTTGCCAGAACTGTAGTAGTAGTTGATAACAGCCTTTTATTCAGGATCATCCCTGTCTATATCCCAGACTGCAGTCACAGATGTCTGCTTCAACCTCTAGTACACAATTAAGTGTATTTGGCTAAACAGGTCTTCTCTTATATCAGTGGAATTAGTCCTCTCCGTTTTCTGTCCAGTATTTGTACACGGGCCAGTCAGCCTGAATGACATTGGGAATGTCTCTGATAGAATAATGGACATTTATAGCAGTGACTGTAATTAATGATTAATATTTTAGTTGTACTTGCAAGCTAAGTTTAGACACTGGCAAAATAAAGAGTTGCCTGGAGTCATTGGCTGATGGAGCAGCAAAATAATGGGCTTCATTTAAGCAGATGAGCCCTCTGACTCACACCACAGGGAGGGCAGATCTGTGCCAGGGCAGGCCTCACTCAGCGCTGTGGCCAAGAAGGTTCCTCTGCTTCGTTCCTGAGCAGCTCCACATGCCAGGACTGAGCAAACTCCCTGGTTTTACAAACACACGGCCTTCTCGTAACAGCTTCTGCATCTGGTGTGAAGCATTAGAATCTGGGACTGCTGTGCACTGTGGTACAGGTATTGTGATTGATGTAATGTTTTTGTAGTTTTTAATTATGAATTAATATATTTATTACATATTTCTTAACACATTTGCATAAATCAGTAGAGACTTCTGGTGCTTTATAGGGGATTCTAGGAATGGCAACACAAAATCAAGGAAAACAGGGTTATTGAGTACAATAAACACTTCTTCCCTGGCACCACAGCAAAACATAGGGAAAGGAAACAGGAAAGGAAATCAGTTAGGAGAATGAACCCCACAGAAATTATTAAACAATACCTCACTCAGAATCCGCCATCACAGCAAGAAAAAAAGATTCTTCCCTGAAATATCTCCTGAAGTCTTAGCTGGTAGATAGACCTGAAGTCTGGAGAGAAGGCTGACGTTGTTAGCTGGGAAGTGCTGAGCATCCCCATGGCATTGCGTACCTGGTGCAGCAGGTCCCCAGTGGCAAGTGAGGCCTTAGTGGACCAAGACAGAGGGCATCTTGAATCTCAGTGTTGGTCCTTTCAGGGGAAGAGAAGTCAGAGCCTCAGACCTCCGTGGAGGATGACTTCTTGACTTCTGTCCTGTAACTGTAGTCTAACCTAACCAGCTTCACCCAGCTTCTGTCTCGCAGTCACCATGCTGTCTGTCCAGGATGTTTGAGTGACCCCAACTGAGAAGATACTGTCTGAATGCTGCAGCAGGCTGCGCTGTCTGGTAGTGGTTCATAGGTTGGATATCTCAGCTCTGTGATGTTTTTCAAACACAGCTCCCCTGGGATTCCTGGCTTAATTTCCTCTGAGCATGCATGCTGTGGCCTGAGGGCTCTTGGGGCTCTCTGCTTCCAACTCTTACACTAACCAGGGACTTTTATACTAATTCCTTTTCATTTATCGCTCTTTTTTTTCCCCTGTTATTATTTTCCTTTTACTGCTGTAAAATCTCTTATGTTCTTATATTTGATGTTGACTTCTGTGATTTGTCCTGATGTTTTCTGCGATTATAATTTTTAGTAGTACTGAGGTGAATGTCTAATTGAGTGGAATGGATCCCAAATGATGCAAACAGGGCTGATAAATAGATGAGAGCACAATCACGCCCATTAACATGGAGCTGACATTCACGTTAAGTACAACCACGTGCAGATTACAGTCTGTTGGCTCTGTACAGTTTTTCTCTTAACGTCTATATTCTGTTTGGGCTTTTTAGAATGATCTACGAAGGGTTGAACAAGGAGGTTTTTATTACCAGAAAGTACCCCATTAGGTATATGAAGCTGGGTTTTGTGTAAAGACACGGGAGAGTGACCACTGTGATCCTTATACAATGGTGGACACCATACTCCTAGCTAAATGATGAGCTGGACCTGTCAGCTAATTAGAATGGTTTGGGTTGGAAGGGACCTTAAACATCATACCTTGTTCCATATGGCCCCATGCTGTGCTGGACTCCTCTCTAGTGTTGTCTGAATCATTCTTTTCTTACAATTCCTGGAGTCAAGGTGTGAACTGTACCCCAATACAGCCTGACCATCATTATGGAAAAAACAGACTTGCCGGGAAGTCCTCTCAGGAAAAGGAACGCGTACAATATCTACAGTACAGAACATACGTGCAGCATAACCCAGTGGAAATGGGTTCAAGCATTTTCATTCTTCAGTTGTACCAGACCAACAAATGTCAAAACATCTTTATAAACTCAGTGATTTAAAGGCAGCAAACGCACCTCAGCCCATCTACCACCACAGACATAATCACTGTTGGTGTTTCTAAGCAAACCAAATACTTCCAAAGAAGCTGTTGTGAACAGATGGACTGACATTCATAAAGCAGACAGTCCCTTTTTAAAGTGGTTTGTTTGAATAAAATGTATTGTGTCCCCTGAGATTTAAACTATGATATGCTTTAATTATTTCTAAATTTCCATTATATTGCGAGTATATGAAATGGGCAAAATGTTAAGAACAATTAAGCCACGTGGTCCTAAAAACCCTGGTGAGTCTGAAAAATCATATATAAAAGAAATCAGCTATCTGTGGAGCTGCCAATTCTACTTATATAAGCCCATCTGTTTACATCCCTGAAGAAGAATACATCTTATATGAAGAATTCCCACCAGATCCCTCAGACATTTTATCATTCAAGAAAGTTCTTCCTGTTTTTTCTTTCCTTTTCCTTTACATGAAACTATAGAATTAATGTTTTCGGTGCTGCCTCTCAGAACACTTACAAAACAAATATCCAACTTAGCATATAAATTTTAATGTGTTCCTTCTCTTCTGATTCCATGCTGAATAACAATGGGCAGAAAGCATTTACATATATCTTTGACTCACAGTGCTCTATAGACCTGTCTTCTGTTTATCCTCTCACTATTTTCATCTCAAATCGTAGAATTGTTATGGTTGGAAGAGATCTCTAAGATCATCCGGTCCAAACATCAGCCCAACCCCACAGCGACTACTAAACCATGTCCCAGAGCACCATGTCTACACAGTTTTTAAACCCCTCCAGGGATGATGATTCCCCTACTGCCCTGGGCACCCTCTGCCAATGCTTCACCACTCTTTTGGTAAGAAATTTTTTCTAATATCCGATCTAAACTTTCCCTGGTGCAACTTGAGGCCATTTCCTCAGACCATCTCTTGTTAAACCTAAGATACAGGTTAGTTTTTACCTAATTTATGCAGAAAGGCTGTTTGGTCTTTACTTGCCATCTGGTCAGTGACAGATTATACAACTTCTTTTTAGAAAAGAAAAAGGTCTTCATGGTCTCCAGACTTTGTGTTTCGCTGTATCCCCTAGTCCTGGGAGTTCTTCAGGTGTAGAGCTGATGCTTTACTGCTGAGAAGCAGCAGATGCATGTTCTTTAGCTTATGTTCCATCCTCAGAACTACTTCAACAACAAAATTACATGAATAAAATCAGACAAACACAGGTGGACTTTTTTTTGATCTTTTTATTAAATCTTCTTATCAAAGTGCATTTATCTCCTCTCAAAGTTAAGATGGGGAGAGGCCAGCTTTTGAATTTCTTTAATTTGATGGCCTAATCTTCTTCCTGCTCGATTGAACTTCAATAAATTGTTTTAGGATTCTTAGAACAGAAAAAAACCTCTAAGAGTTTTAGCTTCTGATTTGATTATCCAAGTGTAAATTCTTTACATAAACTTTAGTGACTCAGCAAACACAAAATAAAATGACGTCAAGTGAAAAAAGTAGGAACAAATTCAATTAACCCTTTCAAAGAAATCTTATCTTGATTTTGACTTTTAAATTACAGATTTAGAATAAGTGTAGGGTTTTATTCTTGCCAACTGCTGTGGAACTGAAATACATTTATTCATCTCACTTCCAGAAGTAAGTTCCCAACCGATTTTAGTGGTTCATGTGGTCGGAAGGCTGTTAAACTCAGATGTGCCGCTCCCTTTCCAGGTATGTAATGCCATTCTGACCGCCAATATATTCCTTTTATTTTGGGCATCTCAGGTGCTGAAGGCAGGAGGTGTAGTGCTGTGCTCTGCCCATATTTTATCCAGAGGGCTGGTTGATCTTTGCCAGCTGCCTTACTTTGCTTCACACTCAGTGTGCTCCATCCCACCTCCACGGGTGCCGGCAGCCTCCCCGCACCAGCGCAGCGAGGTGAGCGTAGGTCAGGTAGAGCATCATGTGGCACTGATCAGTTAATGCTTTTGCACAATTGAAGATGTCTGGAACCAGATGTAGTTCCTTGCATGATTCCTGAGAGCATTTTTGGATGTGGTGGGAAGTGATGAAACACTTAAATGAGTCATAGAATCACAGAATGGTTTGGGTTTGAAGGGACCTTAAAGATCATCCAGTTCCACCCCCCTGCCATGGGCAGGGACACCTCCTACTGGATCAGGTTGCTCAAAGCCCCATCCAACCTGGCCTTGAACACCTCCAGGGATGGGGCAGCCACCACTTCCCTGGCCAATCTGTGCCAGGGCCTCCCCACCCTCATTGTGAAGAATTTCTCCCTAATATCTAATCTAAATCTTCCCCCTTTCAATTTAAAGCCATTTCCCCTTGTTCTATCACAACTTTCCCTTTTAAGAAGTCCCTCCCCAGCTTTCCTGCTTTCCTGCATTTCCAGAAATGTCTGTCAGATTCCTCCTGCTTGCTGAGAGGCTGTTGCTACTCGTTTTTGGGTATGGTGGGCAATATACATCCCATGCAGAGAAAGGGGGCTCTAGTATCCTTTCAAAGCACAGGCACTTCTAGATCCCAACTTCTCCTAGCAGAGGTTTTCTGTGAGCATCCATCTTTCATTTCCCAGGTGACACTGGGGTTTCTGCATGGCTTGAGGAATAATTTTTTAGCTAATATTTAATCTCTCTTTTGTAAACAGTGGCTTAGCTGTGTTTCAGGTACATAATTTTTTCCATGGTAACCTGTTTGTGACCTTAAAGACAGAGGAAAAAGGAAGGGCTCTACCCTCTTGACAGGGAACTGCAACAGGCAGGTTTTGGGATGCATTCATGATGCCAGCTCTTTGTAAGTGCTGAAGTAGGACATAATTTGCAGGAGATTCATCATCTGAGATTTTTGTGGGGTTTGATATTTGTGTGGAAGGTGAAGTGGTGGACCAATTGATTCTTTAATTGAAAATCTTCTTGTGATTGGCGGTATTAAAATGTTTTCCATGAAGGCAACAAAAGATTAGGTAGAAGTAAATCAGATATTTAAGACTAGTGAGGTTGTAGACCTTCATCTCTGTACCTAAGGGCTGCTCCTAGGGGCTCTTCCCTTGGAGACAGCAAACTTCAACCAGTGGGGAGTATTGCTTGTTTTCTTGGTTCCTGAGTGTGTGCAGGTGATGTCTGAATCATGGGAAGAAGTGAATTTGGTAAAATGAAGAGCACACAATACTCTGGGCTTTTTTCCTTGATAATGCACAAGAACTGAATTCCCGTCTGACTGTATTGGAGTTATTGTAGTGTCAGGAGGTGCTCTTTGAGCTGTTCTTTGACTAATATTTATTTACTGTGTTAACTTTTCCTTTAGCAGATATTCTCATAAACACCCTTCACCTCTTTTTTGCCTTGTTACTATAACAAGGTCTTTTCTGGATTTTAAATAGATCTCTCTGTGTCTTTTCAGGAATCTGGATATAGCATTCTCCAGCTGTTCAGATATAACAAAATACTTTTTCCAACTCATCCAGTGATTCTGGCAGCCCAAAGCAGGGATTAAAGGAGAGGCTTATATTTAAGAATAGATCACAGCTAAAGAAATCTAGAGTGTTATGGGATTCTCTGTCGAGGCCTTTGAAGATACCATCTAAACCACTTTTTGACTACTTGGCTCTGCCAGCTGTGGGGGAGTTATCATCTACTATTTCCAGATGGTTAACAGATAAAGTCTTAAAGGCTTGGAGCAATCCCAATTGTATGGCGAGTCAATTTATGAAGAAAATATCTCTTGAATCAGTAGTTAAAACTTTATTACAGATGGCTCAGATATTGGGTTTGATTTATTCTTTATATCTTCTGCAGTGATATGAGTGAATCATCTACAGAAAGGCCACATCATGCTTATTATAGAATACGGGTGAGCAGCAAAGGTAGTTGCTTCTTCATGAGTCCAAATCAATCCATTTTCATGGAGAGTGCAGAAATTAAAACAAGATTCTTTTCAGGTTGTTACAGTAAGTTAACAACGCATTTATTTATGCTTAGAATAAGCTTGAAAGTAGTTTATGTAAATGTCTTTTATACCAAAGAAAGTTGTCTTACCTGGTGGTAGCATCCTCCCTAAAAATATCTGGCATTAATTTGAGTCATGCAAGGCAAAGCAAACAAAGATCTTAATGATTTTAGTTATAAAACTATCTTATCAACTTTGCTTAGAAAAGAAAATACTTGCACTTCTGGAAAATAAAAGCATTTATTTTACTGTAATACACTTAAATTTTTGCACTATATGTAGCTCAAGTTAAAAAAACTCCACATTTTGAAATATTTCTTAAAATCACATGTAAAAAAATCATACAGCCATTATTTTTTTCACACGTCTGTGAGAGGATTGCCTGGCAGTCTGTGCAGAGTTCTTCTCAGAATCATAGAATGGTTTGAGTTGGAAGAGACCTTAAAAACCACCCAGTTCCAACCCCCCTGCCACGGGCAAGGACACCTCCCACTGGATCGGGGTGCTCAAAGCCCCATTCAATTTGGCCTTCAGCACCTCCAGGGATGGGTCATATACATATGACAACACATCCTCCATTCTAAATTAAAATGAAGAACGTGCTTGGGTTGTAAGTGGGCTGCAATGTTTAATTTCTGATTTAATTTTCATACAGGCCAGAGTCTAGGTTTATATTTTTTAAAAGACAGTATTGGTTTTGAAGTTTTATGTAATAATGAAAATATCAGAACTGATGAAATTCTCAAATTCATATTTTACATGTCTGAAATAAGTTGAAATTTGTAAAATATCATTGAATTAGAACTGGTTAAAATATTTCTCTTGTGCACATATTGCGAAAGTGAGAAGTGTTGCAGAAATAATTTGTTGAAGTCTTTTCCAATTTCTCTTGACATTTTATGGAGTCCTCTTGACTTTTGAATTGCTAAGCTGGGAATCCTTGGGCCAAATCCATTCTCTATCTTGACCTTTTAACAATATCTGTGCTTTAAAGTTTGTAATATCGGATGTTGCAAAGGAAGGCTGAAAAAAACCCACTGGGAGATTATGGAGAAATCGACTCAGTGTGCAAGAATCTGCTTCTCCAACCCAGCTCCTTGTGATTGACTTGTGAGCTGATACATGAACATGCTCAAATGATGCAGGTTTTTAACCTGTTGTAGTTTTAGAAAGTGATTGAATGACATCAAGTGACATTAATGCCCATATCAGTTAAAAAAATGTGTTATGCTATTATTCACAGTGTTTGAAGAATAAAAATTATTGGCATTACATACATAAAATAGACACAAATAATGGCAGAACCTATTAGACTCTAACTTCAAAAATATCCAGCAATTATGCAACTTAAATTAACAATCTTAACTTACCCATATATTTACACATTAATGATTCTAAGTGGCAGTTGAAATTGTCTGTCATCATTGCTGTCTTTGACCCTCATTTTTCAAATAAGAAATATGAAATTCCATTATGTAGCATTAATATAAGAAAATTAATTTAAGGCAATATATCATCAATTAGCAAATCCTTAGCACATCTCACCATTTTCACCTGATACTTACTTGAAGAAAAGAAATGTCTGTAGGTCTGAGTTAGAAGAGCTCATCTTATGCACGTATGATGGAAAGGAAATATAAAACATGTTGGATTTGCTGGCCTGGGGTCCAGTAAAGCATCAAAATTCCTGTTGACTTCTCTAGACTATTCACATGTGATTGATCAAGGGCAAAGACCTCTGCAACATACTGTGTCCAGGTTGCCAGAGAAATTGTGGCTACCCCATCCATGGAGATGCTCAAGACCAGCTTGGATGGAGCATTAAGCACCACAATCCAGTGGGAGGTGTCCCTGCCCATGGCAGGGGGATTGGAACTGGATGATTTTTAAGGTCCCTTCCCACCCAAACTGTTTTATGACTCTATGATCTTTTGACTGGGAAAGACTACACTTCTGACTGGGCTTATTTTTACTCCTGGGCTCATTTTCCTTTTATTTTTATGCAAGTCAGTGTTCTCACAACTAAGCAAGACCTTCCTTCAGATAATTAATGCATCTAGTTTATCTTTACACCACACCTTATGGAATGACTCTCCTGATTCATTCTCCTTCATGGGGAATGACATACCCATGGCTGCTCTGCATTATAGATCAAGATTAGAAAGCAGTGTTTGCATCTGGCCAATAGGTCTGCAGTCATCAAATCAACAAATGGAGCTAATGGAGAATAATAACATGTGAAGTTGCTTCTGAGTACTCAAGACTAAAACACATTTCACACAGTGTGCTGTTCTCATAAGGCAAAAAAACAGCTACAAAAGCCATTAAAAACTAAATGCCTCATGTTCATCATGTCAGTGGTGCTGTCATCATCTGTCACAGGACATTTATGATTGTTTGGACTGCAAATGTTACTGTTGTCCATAAAAGCAAGAATTATTTTTGTTATTTCCTTAAATGCCAGTCAAGTAAATAATCTCTCTTTTTTTTTTTAACCTGTCTTTCAAAGGCCACATTTTCAGGTTTTGTGTTCTTTGGAAGGCACATACATTGTGAGAATTTGTTAATGTTAGTAGCATTATTGAGTTGCCAACTATGGAACAGACTATAACCATAGGTTGATTTTACCCCCTTTTTATAAGAATTTCCCCTGGTTTCGAGGTAAATGTTGGACCCTGAGGGGGTTGGCTCCGTGAGGTGTGTGGTTGCTAGAATAGGCAGTATCACCTGGAAATACTTGGAGAGAGGCTTTATATTTGTGTGCTTGTTAAGTGTTAGTGCAAGGCTTTGCAACATTATTCATAGCAACTTAGAGGCAATTAACCTGACCACTCAGCTGAGATTTCTGGAAGGAAATAAACAGCATAATTCCAGAATGAGAGTTTCAGATTTTTTTTTTTTAATATTGTGTATTCACCATAGAAATTATTTGCACATTAAAAATAACTGTAAAACATTAAATTAGGCAAATAAGCCCTTTACATGGAGAGAAAATTGAAAGCAGATTTAGCCTACCAAGTCCCGCTTGAATTTGTTTTCATATTTTAAAGTGGTTTAATGGTTGTGATCAATAGTTAAGTTTTTGGTTTGTTTTTTAGCTTAGCTAGGTCAGTTCTTTTAACTAGCATAGACTTGATTCTTTCACAGAACAAAACCTTTCTTCATTCAGATGTGAAGCGTATTCTAAGCAGGACAAAACTGACGACTCCGAGCCGCAGGGCTGGAGTAAAGCTGAGAGAGGCTTCTTCATTCTACAGATTCCACCTGACTGCTTTTATCCACAGCGTGCCCTTCCTTCAGTGAGTAGGTTGGCACCACTACTGGTTAAGGGTTGGTAAAACAAACCTTTATGAAGCAGTTCATAGCACGGTCATTTCACGTAGAGGCTATATGCATGTGTCCGTGTGGACTGGTGGTTAAGGCAGCAGAGTGGATCTCAAGAGAGAGTATGGCTTCCGTTTGCAGGATGGAGGTACCGAGTGGTCATATTTGTGCAAAATTGCCACTACCTGAAATATTGCTGGGCAAAAACATTCCAGTGAGGCAGGGTTATCTGTGTTCTGGTGATGAATTGGTTAGTGCAGAACAACCCCAGGGCAGACTCTGATTTAATAGTGCTCTTGGGCAGCCTTATCCTCGTCCTTGTCCACATGGCTAGGGAGACTACAACATTTAGCTCCCGAGACTGGTGGTTGTAGTTGTAATTGTCTCATCATTGCTTCCTTTGACCCTCATTTTTCAAATAAGAAAATAGTAATAAAACCCTAAAAATTAAAAAATAGTATTTTGCTGTAGGTATTAAGGAGATGTATCCATGAGTGGTTTCATCCTTTTTCCTTTGCAGTGTTTTGTTCGTTCCTGTCCTTGGCAGGTGTTTCTGCTCACAGTCCTTTACATGGATTCTATCAAACACTGCCTTTTGGAGATGCTGTTCCTTTAGCAAAGAGAGCAGAAGGTGCTGCTGTGTCAGCCAGGTGAGAAAGAGAAACAGAGCAGCAAAAGAGGTGGGGCTGCTGCTTTTCCTCTGGCATGGAGTGTGAAGCAGGCTCTGGGCAAATAAAGGAGGAAGGTGAAGATTTAGCAAAGAAAACATGGACGAGCACAAAATGGCCAGAATCAGTAAAAAGAATTGGACAGAGACATCTGTGTAGGGGGATGTGGCAGTATTTATCGACTTCTAGGAAAGCAAAGTAATATAGGGTCTAAACCGGATTGTTTTAGGAAAGGGAACATATTGTTTGTGGGAAAGAAGGTAATTGATGCTGGAAGAAGGGAATTTGCATGTACAGCCATAGCATGCAAAAATAAAACACATTCGCTGGCAAGAGCAGACAGATATTTTGAATATGCAAATGCGAGTTTGCATATACATGTGCAAGTGTTATGTATGCAGTAAATCTCTAAATAAATTTTGCAGGTTCATTTTGTGTCTCTATTAATATCAAACTACGCTGAGTAGAGCTTGACTAGGGAGTGAGCGGTGAGGGGAATCTGCATGGGACTGGAAGCTGGGAACATACTGTAATTATGTTAAACCCAAGCATTACAAGCAGGAAATGCAAAGTTATGATTACTATTAAAAGAGACCCAAGCATTTTAATTTATGGAAATTAGCGGTTTAAGGCATCTAAAAAACTATGTACTGACATAAAATGCTGCTATAAAATTATGATTAAGGCATTTTCCTGTTTGTGGCCCCAAATTAGTTTCGTTTTCAGGGTTTAAGCCAGACATTCAGTCTGCATTCAGAACTTGACCGAAGTGGCATAAAGCAGAAGGATTGTATTGGTGGACTTGGTCTGTACATTTTTCTTAATGGATGATTTTACTCATGGTTTGAGGGTTGACCATTTTTGGTGCTGTTTTTTTTCTTTTGCATTTCATTATTTTATTCATATTTGAGGGTAAAATACTCAATGAAATATGTTCAGATGTATGAATAAAGAGATCCAGAACTGAGGACAGTATTATTAGGAGTAAGCCAAGTGACAACTGCATGAAATTTAACAATGGCAAGTGCTGATTCTACACCTGGGACAAGGCAACCCTGGACACACGGACAGACTGGAGAGTGAGAGGCTAGAGCCCTACGGAGAGGGACCTGGGGGTTCTGGTTGACAGCCAACAGGAGCCCTGGCAGCCAAGAGGGCAACAGTGTCCTGGAGGGCATCAAGCACAGCATTGCCGGTGGATGGAGGGAGGGGATTGTCCTGCTCTGCTCTGCACTGTTGCAGCCCCACCTTGAGCACAGGGGCACTTCTGGGTGCCACAGGATAAAAAGGATCTAAAGCTACTGGAAAGTGTCCAGAGGAGGCCACAGAGCTGGTGAAGGGTCTGGAGGGGAAGTCATATGAGCAACGGCTGAAGTAATTTGGTCTTTTCAGCCTGGAGAAGAGGAGACTGAGAGGGGATCTCATAGCTGTTTGCTGCCTTCTCACAAGGGAGGGAAGTGAAACAGGTGCTGATCTCTTCTCTCTTGTGACCTGTGATAGGAATCAAGGGAATGGCAGGAAGATGCGCCAGGGCAGATTTAGTTTGGACAGTAGGAAGAAGTTCTTCACCCGGTGGGTGGTGGAGCACTGGAACAGCTCCCCAGGGAAGCAGTGATGGCACCCAGTTTGCCAGCATTCAAGAAGCATTTGGCCAATGCCCTCAGTGACATGGTGTGAATGTTGGGAGTGTCCTATGTAGGGATTGGAGATGGTCTCGAAGATCCTTTTGGGTCCCTTCCAACTCAGGTCATTCTATGATTGTATGAAGTGCGGGCTAGTGAGAACGATATGAATTTGACCAAAGGGGAGTGCAACGTTTGGAACCAAGGACAGAATAACCAGAGAGCCCTGGACAGGCTGGAATTGGTGTGGCTGGAGATCAGCCTTGCAGGAAGGGCCCTGGGCTTCCTGGTGGACAACAAGCTGAGCATGAGTCAGCGGTGTGCTGCTGCAGCAACAGGCAAATCTGATCCTGGGCTGCATCCACAGTGACATTGCTATTAGGAGCTCAGACAGATGCAGGACCATCCCACTCTACTTGGTGCTGGTAAGGCAGCACCTGGAGTTCTGTGTCCAGTTGTGGTCCGCACAAGTCAAGAATCCCAACCCATGCATAATGCACAGTCAGAAGTCAAAGAAAATATGACCAGAGGCCAATGTGACCCTGTTTGAACCTGGCTGCCAAAGAACTACTGCTTCTTCCTCTGCCCATATTTGGGGTTTGCTGTCAGCACATCTGAGCCAGGTTGTACTCCGTTGTTCAAAGGCTGTTGAGAGCAAGCTTGGAGAATGCTCTGTGCACAGCTGAGAGTCCTAGACGTTGCTTCAAAGAGCGTCATGTGGGAGGAGGGGTCTGGTCTCTCCCTAAGAACACCCTGGTGTTGGTCTTGTAACTGGAAGCAGGAGGTCAGAGCTGTGAAGAAAACAGCTGCCAGCTTGTGTTTGCAGCAGGCGTGGGCCTTTAAGGCTGCACCCATACCTGGAAATGTGCTTGGAGAAGTGAGAGCTCAATGCCTGCTCTGAAAAGACTCTCTGTAATTCAGTTGTGCCAGGGTTTCTTAAGTGTGTGTTTGTTCTACCTACAAAAACAGCGTAAATCCTGTTGGAGGAAAAGGGGGTTCGTCCGAAGAAAAGGGCTTCCCTAAAACTTCCCATTGAGGTGAGTAGGAATGTCTCTTCTGGATTTCACTGTGATCCTTCTGTTCCTCCTGGCCCATCGCACTTGCAAGAGGGGCAGGTGAAAAGGCTGTGAAAAGCAGGCTGGGGTCCTCCTTGCAGCTGCCCCCGAGTCCAACTCCAGGCACGGTCCCTCCCCAGTGCCTGCCAGCAGGGTCTGTCACCCAGCTCTGAGCTGAGCTCTGAGCAGGAGCATCTCTGTCCAGCTGAGAGCCCCATAGCAAGGGGGGCATGCAGTGGCAGTCCCATCCAGAGAAATCCTGCCAAGTGGCACAGCTGCTTTGTTGTCAGTGAATTATTCATTAAATACGCTGCTGCGGTGGCTGGCAAACTCCTGGGACTTGGTCAGCTCAAGGCAGCAGCGAGGCTGTGAATCAAAAGGCTTCTCTATTTAAACTTTTTTAACCCATGGCAATACACATTTGCCTGATGGTTGCTGCTGTGCCCCAGGAGGTGATGGCTCTATCCTGGATTTTACTTTGTTTAAGTAGTCTTTTAGGTTTTTACTTCCTTGAAATCTGAGCTGGGGATACATTTGGTGTCACGGTATTGCAGTGCCTGATCTCTCTAGACATGTGGTGCCTCTTCTGTGAGGATGGAAATGCTTGCAGAAAGAGGGAGACCTCATTCCAGCCTCTTCCTTGGTGGAAGCTGCTCTGGCCAGAGCCAGCACAGAGCTGAGATGCCTGGGCGGTGCACCTTGGAGAGCCCCCTGCTCTGTATAGCACCACCTGATGTTGCTGTGTCCCTGGCCTCAGGAAAGGGCTGGAAGGTTTGGTTCCCAAAGCTTTTTGCTAGTTGGCTCTTGCTGAGCATCTTGGAGACAATGAGGTGGGCATTTCTGGCAGCTGTTCCTGCTGGTCCTTCCCAGACCTCTGATCAGAGTTTGTTCTTGAACAAACACAGCTCTGGCATCCTGAAAGGAGCTGGATGCTGTTTGCTCCTCTCTGTTGCCATGTGAGGGTTTGTCTGGTCTCGGGATGGTACTGGCCTGTTGCGGGTGTCTGAGAGGGTAGGTACCATGTGCACACATGCTGGCCTTTAGACAGCCAGTCCTGTCCTACTTGCTCCCAGCAAACCCCCCAGCATTCCACCATCCAGGTGTGGGTGGCTGGTCCCAACTGGGAAGTCCTGTCAAGGGAGGCAGCTGATTCTAAGCTTGCGTGGGCAGCTACACATCCAGGACAATGCTGTTCCTTCGGCTGTCCTTCAGGATATATGTGTCCTGGTGGGTCTCCCTAACCTCACGAAAGCCTTCCCCATCTTGTGGTACAAAATGCTCTCCTGTGGAAATGTCCCCAGGGTGGGGGCCTTGGTGCGGGGTGGAGAACCACAGGGATGGGAGGAGGCATGATGACCTCTGCTGATGCTGGAGGCTGCTGGGGAAGCAGGAGATGCCTGAGGCTGTGCCCTGTGGTCAGGAGAGATGTGTTTGCTGCTGGAACTTGCTGTGGGTGTCTCGGAACAAAAGCAGAACCTGGCTGTTGTAAATCAGCAGTCTGCATTTCCTCCCAGCGGAGGTGGCTTCCGTCATTTTGCCCTGTCTGCCTCCTGCTTTCCCACTGTTAACTGGATTTAAAACATTGCTGAGACTGTCTCAAGGCAATTCTGTGTCAGGCTATTTTCCTGCATCCCTGTTATAAGTCTATTTGTTTTGTTGCTGGTAGCAGTGTAGCAGTTGAGCTGGGAAGCATTTGGGATGTGGATGCAGTGTTTTGAACGTGGCTGCTCTGCATGTACTGAGGGGGCCCTGATGCTGGAGCACCACTCGTGTCGCGTTGGAGTTGGCTTGTGTCTGAGAATGCCTGTGCCTGCCTTGAGAGCTCTTGGCTCCCCAGCCTGTGGAGCCTATTAGCCTGCTCGATGGTGGCAGCGAGGGGCAGTGGGCAGGGGCAGGGCTGGTGCCCAGCCTGGGACGCGGGGCTGCCCAGACCCTGCTGAGCCAGAGCTGTGTGGCTGCAGGTCTGCTGCGACCATGTGGAGAGCGATGGTGTCTGAGCATGGAACTGCAAAGAAGGTGCAGTATCGAGAACACCTTGCAGTATCGCATGGTAAATTACCTGGTGAAGGCACTGCAGAGGAAGCCCCGCTGGGGGGTCCCCGCCACGGCCTTCTTTGTCGAGGTGAGCCTGAGGGAGCACAGCCTCACTGAGCTGCTAAGGTGAAGGGCCTGATCCACAGGCCCCAAAGAAATAGGTGACCCATGGATGATTCATCTTGCAACTCTGCGTGTTCTGAGTAACCCTCTCACATTACCCTTATCAGTAGAATTGGGCTGTGCTATTCTTAATACACACAGTGTGAGAAAATGCATCCCAGTCACCTTATCAATAGAACTGGGCTGTGCCAACTTAATTGTAGCTTCTCTAGCATAATTGGAGGTAAAAACAAAAAAAAAAAAGCAACATCCTGGCTTACCAGTCAGCGTGAGTGTGAACACTGTGTGAAAAGGGAGAAAGAGCTATGCGGGAATGCTACCCTTTAAATAGCCGGTTAGTTTAAAGTTAAAAGAAATCCAACTCTCTCCTTGCCTCCTTTCTGGAGCCTTGGCCTTTCTGGAGCCATGGTTGAGACCAGAAATTCTGTGTTTCTTAGGGTTATGTAAGTTGTTTATTTAATGATGAGCTCTTTGGAGGTGCCACCTATGAGTGGATGCAGTGTGTAGAGTCTGCCTGGGACAGGCTGTGAAAAATAGAGGGGCTCCCCAGCACCTGCGGATCTGAATAGTGATGATGATGATGGTGGTGTATCTTTCTTAATTACTATACTTATTCTCTTGTTGTAATGATGAGATGCATTGCCCTTAAGCTAATATTCTTATCTGGCTTTTAATCACTACTAATATTTTGTCACCTTCTGTGTTTTAATCAGTTAAGTAAAACTTGATTTCACATTGAATTTGAGAGTTTGGGCTTTTATGCCGCTTCCCATCGCTGTGCCGCAGTGGGTGCTGTGGGGGAAGCCCGGTCGGCGGAGCTGGGACAGGGGGTGGCTCCGCTGTGTGTCCTTGGCCTCTTTCTGCTGGGCTCAAGGTTGTCCCCAGCCGTGTTTGGTGCCCCGTTGTGACAGCTGTTGCTCTTGCAAGGCCGAGCGATGGCAAGGCTTTGGGCCGGGCTGCCTGGGCCCGTGGCCGCGTGCTGTGCTGCTGGCTGGAGCCAGCCCTGCCACGGGGCCGGGCTCCTGCCGTCCAGGCAGCCCTGTCACTGCTGTCTGTGTGTGCTGCAGCTTCCAGGAGCATTTGGCCAACGCCCTCAGCCCCATGGTGTGAATGTTGGGCTTTTCCTGTGCAGGGTTTGGACTTGATGATCCTTGTGGGTCCCTTCCAAATCAGGACAGTCTATGATTCTATGACTATTTTCTCCTTTCATTTGCTTAAAAAAACATAGCTTTTCAGTTGAAATTATTTTCCGTTGGGGACATCCTTAAACCCCTGCAAATATTTTAGCATTTTTACCTTGAACTGCAAAGCAATTTCCCAGTCAGCCCTATGTTGTAGTTATTAGTGTTCAAGGCCACAAGGTGTATGTTAAGTGCTCTTCAACTTCCACTTACAGTTCTTCCAGGAACTACAACAAAAAGTAGTCCTTTTTGTCATTTTTAACCATTAAAAAAAAGAAACGTAGACACATTTTTGCTCTTACTTCTCTCTTTGTGGCATAATTGTCATCATTCCAATGGACAAAATGATTAGTGGTAATAAAAACATGGCACTTGAACATTTTTGTACAGAGTAATATCTGAAGAAGCTGAAAAGAAAATTGAAATCATGCTGGTAGAAAGATGTAAAAACGGAAGATCATTTGTCGTGCTATAAATAGGGAAATATTTGTGTTGGAATAAGCAATAGAAAATGAATAAGTATAAAAAAAATTGATGTCTGTTTCTAATCTTAATTTATGTTTTGAGTGGGTGCTTAAAACCTGGAGTTGGATGTATAACCATACCTAGCAGAGGCATGATTCTAATTCATCATCAGTGGAACTTCATGCCTGTGCTATTCAGGAGCCTGTATAGGTATCACAGTGTGTGCTGTAAACACAGTTAGAAGGCTGGCTTTCATTTCCCAGTGTTGAAGAGTTGGTTTTCATCACTTGCATCACAGCTGTAACTCCATGAACAGTTCTGGCATAAGTTCACAGCATCACTCAGAAGGAGGAACCCATCTTCTCTCCCCTTGACTTTTCCTGGTGTTGGTTGTGTGCAACTGCTTTGTGAGCCAGAGCAGGGAACCACTTCAGATAAAGTCTGCCTCCTGGAAAAAGAAAGTTATTTTTCAGCTGTATTTATTTCCCACTTAAGGTCACAGCATAGGCACAAGGATGTTTGTGCTGGCAAAAAGGAGAGGAGCAGAAACATTTTCCTGGGATTGGGCTGGAGAGCAGAACCAACTGAGAGTCAGAAGCACTCTCAGCTAGGACAAAGAAACTTGAAATCACACCACCTAGCCTATAGGCTGTATGTGGTCTGACAAAGAGATGAAATCAGTTTAAGGGCTAATTGTGACCATAAGAGGCAACTCTGCCCACCTGGTTCCTCTTCTCTGCTTGTCCTGTGCTGCGTTCTGGCCTCTGTTTACTGGAGTGTCTGTGGTCTTACCTGGCACCTCAGTGAGAGCCTGTTCAGGGAGCTAAACCTACAGATGACTGCCCCTTCCAGTAAAAAGGTATGTGTGGAGGCGTTTGTATTCTTTTGCTTTTGGCTCCTCTGCATGAGTGCGGTGTAAGAGTAGGAGCAGGAACAGAGGGGAGCAAGGAGGACTGGGTACTGCCCTGTGGTAGCTCTATCATCTGATAGCAGTCGTAGCCAGGGGGAGTAACTGGAATTGAACGTATAAAATAGAAAATGAGGGAATCAACAGCAGGCTAAAGTAGAGATTTCCTGAGAATGTCAGGTGCTAAAGTTGTCCATTGAAATCCAGGCAAGTTCCAGCATCCTTGGAAAAGTTGAGTTGAAATCCTTTAACCTTTTTATTGTAATTAGTAGGAACTTAATTAATAAAGCATTATGTGTTTGGGATGAAACTCCAGCCTTGCTAAAAACAAAATTGAGAGTTTAACTTCTTTGAGGCCAGCATTTCCCATCGTGACTTTTACAAATCTGTTGATGTAGTGCTTGTTATAAGGCTGGTATGTGCTCCACAACTTTCATTAGAGCAAACCAAATGCATTTAGCACTCTCATGAAATAAGAATAACACTTCTGAAGAAGTGCAGGATGTCAAATGATTTAATGGACGATAAGAGGTAATGCTTGCAATTGTGAGACTTTAGAAATCCAATTATTTCTATTAATATACTTGCATTAAAGAGCCGTATTTCAGTGCTGTCCCATGCCTGGCTTGTCTTGCTGCCTGTTATCAAACTGAAGCCTTTAAAATGTCCTGTTTGCATTTTAATTGGCTTTGGGAATAAGCAGGAAGAGAATGATGGAAATAAGTGCCAAAATTAAAGTAATGCTTTTGAGAATCTGGAATTATCTAACAGGCATGTAACAGACTCTTTCTCACTGACATAAGCCCCTGATTCTGATACACTTCTGTCTGAGACATCTGAATCCTTTTTGTCTCATCATTTAGAAGAGGGGGAAGCAGGCTTTTTAATTCTGAACGTGCTCCGTGTGTTTTTTGGTGTTAATATCACAGTTGGAGTCTGGAATTATGCTCACTAAGCCCTGCCGATATTTCAAGCCAGTGTGCTAAAGTGGAGAATTTAATTCATATAAACATTGAGAAATGGAGGCAGTAGCAGAGGGAAGTCCGCAGGCAGAGGTGAATGCAATCAGTGCTAAGCAGCTTTCCTGGCTCATGGAACACTGCTTCTTCACTGCTGAGGATTAAACCCTCCGGGGCCAAGTGGGTTGAGCCTCTGCAATTGTTGTTGTGCTCCCTTGTAATAAAACACAGTGGTTTTCAACCTTTCAACCTCAGCTTTTAGGGGATCTATCTGGCAATGTACGGATCAAGTTTTCTGCCGTGGTTGGTGTACAGAAGTGATTGTTCTTTCTTTTATTACAGCTCAGAAGCTGTAGTGATGAACCCTGTAATGGTTGAATCCTGTCACAGCCTTTACATCTCCTGAAATGCAGAATTTCCAAACATAGTGATATTGTGATCAGTTCAATTTGTTGACAGAATGGTCACAATTAAGGAAACCATTCCTGTAACCTGGCAGTACAAGAAACCACAGGGGTCAACGGCAACGCCGGGGGCTGTATATGGCTGCATTACTGCAAATGGAACTCTCTGGGCTCCCCTTTCCCTTCAGATACAAAATCCCCTGCAAGTCAACATAACAAATTAAATCCAAGCTCCTAGACTGAAGTCAAGGCTGTCTGAGCTGAAGTCCCAGTTATGAGAGATGCTTGAGCTGGGTTAGTTAGTTATTTGGCACTGAACTTTAAAAGCTTTCCGGCAATTTAAAAGAGAGTATGAATGGTTATTGTTTTATTCAGAAGTTACCACTTGTGGCCTACAGTATGGCTGGACTAAATTATTAATTTCTGGAGATTGTAATGGAAAGAGGGGGAAGGGAATATTATTCAAAGAACTCATTTGGAAACCAAAATGACATTAGGGCATGTAGGTTTCCAATTTGGACTGAGCAAAGAATAATACATCAGCTCTTTTTCTCCTTCCCTGTCATATTCTGTTCTTAAAGCATGAGTAGGCTGCTCTCCAATTCCAGATGGAGGGAATAGATGTATTTTATGCTGAAAATAATGAGCTTATATGTGTTTGTGTGTTTGGTTGAATGGGAGGTTGTTTGTATTCACAGACCCCTCTGCTGAAAGGGGGAGTTGGAGAGGATTTGATGAATGGTCATCAGATACAATGTGCTTTTCTTAGGTTGTCAAAGCTTGAGAAGTAGAAGCAACTGGAGCAAAATGGATTATTATACTTAGAAATAAGGAAAGCCTGGTTTTATTCAGGCAGGGGAGGTCAAGTTGGGATCATTGCAGGCTCAGTGAATAGGGTGCTTGGGGAGCTACTGGCATCTCCACCTCCTGTGGTGGTGGTTACTGTTAAGTCACTGGTGGAGGGGGGCTTTGACAAACAAGGAGAGGACGTGTAACCCAAACAGTGCTGACAAGCAAGTGCAAGGAAAAGCTTACCCATTATAAACTAATGCTCTATCCCAGGAAAGCAAATACAGGCACAGGCAGAAGCTCCCGACTGAATGGCACCATTTTGATATGTAAATTTATTTTGCTTCTGAAAACCCTGCAAAAAACAGAGTTTTGGATGACATTAGAATGTTACTGTTTAAGTGAGTTCTGAAGGAAGAATTTGCTTCATTTTATTTATTCCTATGCTGCTGCATTAATATCAGAGAGCAATAATGCTTGAAATCATCTGAACAATTTTCTGTTTAGCACTTGAATCTATCAGGAAGACGCTGTCTATCTTAAATGAGCATAAAAATCATTAATATATTTTCCTAATGGAGCCAAAATATGAATTTTGTATAAATTGCTTTAAAAGTTTAAATACACATCCTAAGATATATTTCAGACTTTCAGATGGCTTAATGAGCAATGTTTAATGTTCTTTCTAAAATGTGTGGGGTCTTATGGTAATTGAAATTCAGCAAGAATATCTGAACTGTTATGTTTTATTTAGCTGGTGTATATCCATACAGCTATAAATTGGGTTCGATTTGCTTTTCAATTTTAAGTGAATCTTGATGAAATTATGTCCTTTATTGCTAAAAACTTCAAGCTATTATCTTTGGTTTTGATTCGCTCTATAATTTGCCTAGTTTTCCTTTTCTGCAATACAGATAGATAAAAGCAGGTAGCAAAATAGAGAAATGTGAGTTAAAAAAGCATGAAAAAGAGCACCAATAGCAAAAAAAAAGAAAGGCACACACCTGCATAGTAACTGCAAAGGGAAACCTTTCGGATGGTTTCTTTTATCTTAGCCTTGGTGTTTGATATATGCCTATACCTGGCAAAGTTTAAATGCTCTCTAAACCAGCCTAAGATCAGAGTGGACTCAAGTGTTTGAGCACCAGGAACTCTATACAGCTCAAAGTTATTCCTGTGCTCTATTAATAGAATGTGGCAGAAGCTTATTGTGAGCAGGCTGCCTCCCTGTAATTCCTTATTCAGGAAGTTAAGGTGGAAAGTATCTGACTAAAAACATGGGATTAATCTCTTGAGGTTCAACATGGTGAAGTGCAAGGTGCTGCCGCTAGGTCGGGGCAACCCTCAGTATCAATACAGGCTGGGAGATGAAGAGATTGAGAACAGCCCTGCGGAGAATGACCTGGGAGTCCTGGTGGATGAGAAGCTGTGTGTGAGCCAGCCGTGTGTGCTCGCAGCCCAGAAGGCCAGCTGTGTCCTGGGCTGCATCCAAAGAAGTGTGGCCAGCAGAGTGAAGGAAGGGATTCTGCCCCTCTGCTCCACTCTGGATCAGACCTCAATTCACTTCTGCATTGTTCAGTACAGGAAAGGTGTGGACCTGTTGGAGCAGGTCCAGAGGAGGCCACAAAATGATGGGGTATTTTAGTGTGAGCGTCACTGGAAAACTGGAGAGAAAATCTTATGAGAGGATATTATAAGATCCTGGTTATCTGTCTGTTGGAGTGGGTTCGGAGGAGGCCACAAAAATTATCAAAAGCCTGGAACACCTTCCCTATGGAAAAAAGCTGAGAGAGTTGGGGTTGTTCAGCTTGGAGCAGAGAAGACTTCAAGGAGACCATATTGCAACCTTTCAAGGTTAAAAGGGGGCTCAGAAGAAATATGGGGAAAAACTTTTTAGCAAGACCTGTAGCCATAGGACAAGGGGTCATAGTTTTAACCTACAAGAAGTTTAGACTAGGTATTAGGAAGATATTTTTTTCACTGAGGGTAGTGAGACACTGGCACAGGTTGCCCTAAGAGGTGGTGGCTGCCCCATCCCTGGAAACATTTAAGGTCAGATTGGATGGGGCTCTGAGCAACCTGACCTGCTTGAAGATGTCCCTGCTCACTGCAGGGGGGTTGGACAGCAGACCTTCCTGATGCCTTCCAACCCAAACCATTCTATGAAAAGATCAGGTATCAATAAGAAGGAAAAAGGGAGGTAAATCCCTCAAAAAATACCTTTACCACGTGTGTTTTAGTAGATGCTGGATCTGACATTCAACAACCTTGTGTTCCACACCGAGGTGTGCTGTTGGCCTGGCCTACTTCTTCTTCCCATGCCAGTGGAAGCAAAATAAAAAGATTACTACCTTTTGTGAAAATGAAGGATGTTACCTCCAGAAGTTCAGACCTGCCAGCAATCATTGTAACTCACTATTAGATTGATTCAGTGCCGTGCTGGGCTTCTCCCTTGCTTTCTACCAATTATCAAGGCTGACAGGTAGAAGCAGAAGTAGTATTCTGCAATAAATAGGAAAGAAAGTGAGGAAAACATTGGCATTTGCTAAGATTTAGGACAGTCTCACAGTAAATCCATAGACTTAATAGGAACCTGATTTTAATATAAGAAAAATACCGGAATCAGTCTCCAAAGGCAAATAATCCTGTGAGTTCTTGTTTCTGACAGAAGTGCTGGCTCTTCATTTAATCCATCGAGAGACATCAGTGAATCTTCCTCTGTGGAATGTGACAAAATCATGATGCTGAAATGCTCTGCTAACTATTTTCCTGTATTTACACTGGAATATGTTTTGAATTCTGACAGTATTCTTTCATAACTGTAATTTTGTGCTGCAGATGTGTACCTTAATAGAAAGAAAAGTAGAAAATCATCATAAGGACTGTGACTAAGACCTTGCATCTTCAAGTGTTTGTAACAGGCTGGAAGGCAGATTTTCATTCAGGTATATATTAATACAGATAGATTTTGCTCTGCAAGCTGGTTTCTCCTTTCCACATGCAGCTGGTGTTTGAGATCTCTATATTGAGTGCACAGGACTGTTTTTTTTAAATATGTTAATAATCTTTTCTACTTTGCTAGCGTGTTTATGTTAGAGTTCTTAGAGACGTTGTTGAGATGCAGATTCTAGGACACATCAAGGACGGAAACTCCCCAACTAGCAGAAGTTTGTACTGTGACTCGACAGTTTCTCTTTCCACTGTTTTATATTCTATATTTATTCTTCCCTAAAATCTGACTTAAGCACAGTCCTACATTCTGTCTTTTCCCAGTGCAGGGTGCTCTTTCAGTGGCTTAATAGGCTGAGAGATCTGCGACTGTTCAGCATGGAAAAGAGATGGATCTGGAGAGATTTTATAGCAGCCTTCCAGTGCTTAAGGGGGCTACAGGAAAGCTGGGGAGGGGCTCTTGATCAGGGAGTGCAAGGATGGGATGAGGGGGAATAGTTTTCAACTGAAAGATGGGAGATTGAGATCTTATCAAGAGATGTTTCTTCTTGATAAGGCTGGTGAGGCCATGGCACAGGTTACCCAGAGAAGCTGTGGAGGTGTTCAAGGCCAGGTTGGGTGGGCCTTTGAGCCACCTGATCCAGTGGGAGGTGTCCCTGTCCATGGTGGGGGGTTGGAACTGGGTGACATTTAAGATCCTTTCCAAACTAGATCATTCTATGATTCTATGTACCCTGCATAAAGCTATTTCTCCAATTTTGATGTCAGGGTCTCTTAACGTTTTGTGTTAGTGCTGTGGTTTTGTGCAAGACAAGAGTCTGCCTTAACACTGGAGATGCCTCCATTTGAAGGAGGTTCTCCAAGTAGTATTGCTTTTTCTTGAATCTGAAGCCCTGTTTCAATCTGATATTTTCTCTGCTCTCCAAGACAAGCATAAGAGAATCATAAATTGTCTCTACATCAGGGAATCTGTCAGACCTACAGAGAATGGGAAAAAAAACCTCTGTGTATTGGACAAGTTTCTCTGTGCTGCTCTGTGCTGTTTAATTCTATGAATTAAACATGGATTGCCTACTCCTAAAATTGGCCTCCCTGGGGACGCTATAAGTTTTTCTCTCAAATAAAGTATTGGGACAATGCTGTCACCATCAGAATAGTACGTGTTTGCCTGTGCAGGGATTGACTTCAAAATCAAAGTTTTCTCTTTTTAATTTCATCCTGCATTTGAAGGTATTAGAGTCTCACTGGAAAAGCTCTTGCAGTACAGTGCCTGAGGTTTTGGAGCATCTTATTTTCCATTTAGGTCTTTGATGAGATAACTGAGCAGTAAAGACCAGTGCCAGGAAGATCTGCTCTTTTACCTGATGCATGTTTCAAATCCACCTCCTTCTTGTCCCTTTTAATGGTCCATTTATGTACATATGTTTGCTTTGGGAAAGCAATTTTGCCATCCTTTTTTTCACAGAATGGTTTGGGTTGGAAGAGACCTTAAAGCCCATCCAGTTCCAACTCCCCTGCCATGGCAGGGACACCTTTCACTGGATCAGGTTGCTTACAGACTGGTGCAACCTGGCCTTGAACACCTCCAGATATGAGGCATCCACGACTTCTCTGGGCAACTCAAATTACATTGTAAGTTGTTATGCTTTTACTGAAGGCAAGGTCGAGTATTTTATGTGTGAAAGTGTGTAAGGATCACCTTGAAGGACAGAAAGACTTGCATCCCTCTCTCTGCTTCTCTACTAGCTCATACACCTGGCTTCTTTCCCATTTTGTCAGAATTCACTTGTGGGAAAAGTAGGGTCATAAGACAAATCAGGTTGGAGGGAACTGCAAGAGATCTCTAGTCCAACCTCCTGCCCAAAGCAGGGTCAGATATGACATCAGACCAGGCTGCTTGAGGGCTTTATCAAACCTCCACTTGAAAGCGTCCAAGGATGGAAAGTGGACAGCCAGTACCTGGTCAGCCAGTTTCACTGCTTGACTGTCCTCATTATGGAATAGCTTCCTTTCATACAATCTGAGCCTCTTTCATTTCAATTTATGCCCCTTGTCTCAGTCTCCCACCCTCCACAAAGTCACAGGGCAAGTGCTCCACACCTTGATCATCTTGGTGGCTGTCTGCTAAACTAATTCCTGTGTATCAACACCTTACTCATGTTGGGAACCCCAAACTGGCTGCAATATCTAGATATGGTCTAACAAGTAGTTAAAGATAGATTGCTTCTATTAATACAGTCCTGGACAATTTAAGACTTTGGTGCTGCCAGTAGGAAGAATTTGGGTGTCTATCTCAGTTCTGGACTTTGGTTCCTAGGGAGGATTTTAATTTTCTAAGGGGTTCCCAAAGTACTCACAGTATTTCAAGATGAAGCTTGCACTGATAGCTTCCTAAAGTCCATTCCAACTTGAATTAATCTGAGTCTGTGGGCTTATAACATTAGTCAAAGAATCCCAGTGACCAGCCTTCACCTGCTCAGTGTCTGAAGTTTACTATTGCGAAGAGGGGCCTGCATGTACTATGCCTCATTCTTTTTAAAATTATCAAAATATGTATCAAAATAGCAAAAAAACAAATATTAATCAGTCAAAATATAAGAAAATATTGAAACATTATTGACCAAAAAGCATATTCAATTTTACTAGTTGAGCATTCAGTGTTTTTTATTTCAAGTATCTACTTTTAATTCATACATTTACTTTTTGTTAAGATTTATTTTTCCCTATATGTATGTATGAAACAAACCCAGGATACAGACTTTGATTATTTATTTTTTTTCCTGAAATTCCTTAAGGAGCCAGACGAAAAATGAAATAAAAAAAACTTCTGGATACTTTTTACTTTATTGTAGAACTATTACCTGAAGTTTCTAAATGTTTAAAAAGACATGAGCATTTCAATCCCTATAAAGCTGTACCATGTAATTATTTGAACTCTTCCAGTGGCTTTTCCTCCTGATCTCACCATTTTTTCAAAACATAGAACACCATTTCGCTGCAGTTTTATCCTTGTTTATACTGGGAGCTGTAGTGATAAGCCTTAGAACAGAAAGAGAGGTTCTTTTAAAATGCAGACTGGTGCTTTTATTATTTATTGCTGGTTTCTGTCAGTACTTGAGTACACAATTTATCAGCTAATATGGTGAATTTGGTTTATTTTTGTAAGAAGGAAGGGGGAGCATTTTAAAACTGCACTTGTTTACCCTTGAGAAATCACTTGCTAAATGGGGCGTGTTGTTCATTGGCCTGTATTCAGAAACTGGATGAGGATGCTGCAGTAGTGCTCAGCAAGGGGGAAATCCATCTTCTGAGGTCAGAAGGAGCCACTGTAGAAGTACAGAAATAATAAGAGATATTAACGTTTTGAAAGAGATGTTGAGGTACCAGGAGGTAGATCATCCCAGGCTATGCACATCTAATCAGATTAGGATACAGACATCAGGCTTTTTTCCTGGTGGTTCTTCTGCGGAGCATCTAAAAAATTCAAGTGGTGCTCTACCACCTCCAGTAATCATCTCAGCCTTTAAGGACACACTGCCATGAGATTGCATCTTTTTTAGACCCAGTTTCTCCAGCTTCCAGATTTGATGATGCTGATTTGATGATGATCTAAGATGGCTGACAAGTTCCCTGCGATCTGTCCCTTGGGCTGCTGTGTGTAAGCTCGCACACGAGGTAAGGTCACCTTTCAGCATTCATTTTCCTAAGCAAGGACTACAATTTTTGAATCTGTGTGGGTTTGCATCTGCCCAGCTCCTAGTCCAAGTTGGAGCATGCTTTCAGCTGTCCTGACTTCCCTGTGGTCTCCTTGCTCTGGATGTGACCACATGAGGCTGCTAAAGATAAGGAGAGCCACGTCACCCTCAGCCCACTGTTTGCTGAGAGGCAAATACTAGGGGAGGTTTCTGTTCTCAAAATAACTCCTGTATCCATACTTTTCTTCTGTATAAATGTTACGGTTAAACTCCAGCTGTAATTATTGTGGATGTGATTTTATATGGTGGCTTTGTGACATGGTTTCTCAATGTGCTTTCCCTTCTGTCTCAATTCTTATCATGACATTTGTGAACATATAAAAAGTGAATTCACTTGTTGAGTCTCACAGGGCCCTGTGGTTGTTTGTATTGTAGAACAGAACTGTGACTGTAGTTTTTGTATTTGTGGCAGGTAAGATCAAAGCTGCTATGGGTTGCATCAAAAGCCAGCAGGTTGAGGGAGGTGATTCTGCTACTCTACTTGGCTCTGATGAACCCTCACCTGGAGTTTTAGAGTCCTCAGAATAGGAAGGACATGGATTTGTTGGAAGAAGTCCAGAGGAGACCATGGAGATAATCTGAGGGCTGGAGCACCTCAGGACAGACTGAGAGAGTTGGGGTTGTTCAGCCTGGAGAAGAGAAGGCCCCAAGGAGACCTTAGAGCAGCCTCCCAGTACTGAAAGGGGCTACAGGAAGGACAGGGACAGACTTTTCAGCAAGGCCTGTTGTGACAGCACAAGAGAGAATGATTTTAAACCAAGGGAGGGGAGATTTAGGCTGGATATAAGGAAGGATTTTTTTTACCACGCAGGTGGTGAGACACTGGCACAGGCTGCCCAAGGTCAGGTTGGATGGGGCTCTAAGCAAACCAATTGAGTTAAAGGTGTCCCTGCTCACTGCAGGGGAATTGAACTGGATGACTCCTGAAGGTCTCTTCAAACCCAAACCATTCTATGATTCTATATACAGTGTGAGAAAGGGTGCCTGACCTGGAGGAGGTAGAGATGTGTCCACAGAGGCATTAGGTCCATAAGCACCCTTAGGGATCTAAGCTGCATGATCTATACAGAACATATAAAAGAAGTTGGGCAGAGAAACAGGTAGAGGTGACTTGTCCAAGGTTATATAGAGCTAACAACCTCGCTGTGTGTCACTGTCCCTGCTCTCAGGGAGGCTGAGGGTATGAGATCATATCTTCCCCTTTTTTCTTTTTTTTTTTGTGCAAGAAACCTTGGGGATGAGTTTTTGTTGTTGACTTCCTCCTTTATTCCCCCCTATTCCACAGCACCCTATTTTTAGAAGTAATGCATAGTGCCTGCACACATTACAGCAGCTGGGCTCTCTAGGTCTTCCCCAGAATAACTCTTTATAGTTGCTCAAACTCAGCCAGTGAAATGTTTCCCTGCATTGTGCTTTCTGCAGATCTTTTCTACTACAATAGGGCAGGTAATTTTAATGTAAATTATTCCAGTCTGCATTGTAACTCTCTGCAATACAGAAAAATGTTTCCAGACATTCTCATGTTGTATATGGGTTTGACTTCATCAGGGAAATATCTTCTCACTTTCTGAGAGTTTAAGAAGCGGGATGGCCATGAATAAAAGAGTCCTCCAGGTTTTTTAGCATCAGAAAGACTGAGAATTACAGGTGTAAGGGTCAGGATAGTAGTGGCCTCACACACATCTCCACCTTCAAGTTCCCCCATTGACACTGGCTGCAGTGATTGTTTCGCCTTGAATGAAGTATCTCTTCTGAAGTCTTTGAGATGCAAACTTCTTAATGTAAGTGAATGTCTAAGGAAAGTTGCTTGACCATTGCTGAAAAACAGTGCTGGGAAGAGCTGTGGGAGCTCCAGCGTTTTACAACTCCAAGAACAAAGATCTGTCACAAAGTGTTGCAATAAAGTTGATCTTGCCTTGAGATGGCAGGAGGAGTAATGACCTCTTCAGCATCCCTCTAGCTCTGGTTTCTGAGATTCTGAAATGCCTGCTGGATTCCTGGGAGCTATAGAAAAAACATCTTGAGCAGCTAAACCTCTGGCTGGAGGGCTGCTGTGTTATATTAATGCTGACTGGCCCCAAATGACTTTTGCATCTAGTGGAAGCTCATAATTCATTACAACAGACGGAGTACGCTGTGTCAGTTCCCTTGCTGTTGAAGGAGTAGTAAATGAGGCCACTGAAATGGAAGAGATCTTGTTTGTGTCATCTTCCCCAAAATTATGGAAAAAGCAAAATGTATTTGCTCGAGGTGGAAACATGACTGAACTGCAGGGTGATGCTGTTTTCTCAGGAGTGGATAGGGAGGCCAACCTGTTAGTCCAGTACTCTCAGGCTGGCACTTCTTGGAAGATGAGAATTAAAAGAGATAATACAGATGGCTACAGAGCTGCTGCTTTCACAGAATCACAGAATCCTTTTTGCTGGAAAGGTCTTTAGGGTCACAGAGACCAGCAGTAAGCCTAACACTGCCAGGTGCACCACTAAACCATGTGCTGAAGTGCAACATCTAGACGTCTTTTAAATCCAAACACGCTTGTGTCTTATGCTTGATACACACAGGTTTCTCTGGGTTCTGCAGTTGCAACAATGCCTGTGGGGAGCAACAGGAATAGAAGGATGCAAAAGAAGTAACTGACAAAAAAAGCAGGGGCTTGCCTGCTGTGCTGCCATCCACAAGCAGTTGCAACAGTGTTTTTTATCCAAGTCTTTTACAGTCAGTTTTCCTCGGAGTGATAGCAGGATTAAGACATGAACTCCAGCAACATACGAACACAGATGTGCATTAGGCTTATTTCCAATCAGGTAGAGATCAAGGCTGAAATTGTGCTTGGAGTCGCTGATGGGCCCAGTATAATCACAATCCCCTTCATTCCCCTGCAAAGCCAAGAGAGTTTTGTGTTTTGTTCCCTTACATAGGTGAGGATGGGCAACGAAGAGACAAGTGAAAGGAAACAACCTCAATTTGCACCAGAGGAGGATTGGATATTAGGAAAAATTTTTTCCCTAAAAAGGTTCACAAGCACTGGAACAGCTGCCCAGGGAAGTAGTGGAGTTACCAGATGTGGTAACAGATTTAACAGATGTGCGGATGGGATGCTCAGGGATCTGTTTTAGTAGTGTTTGGACTCAATGATCTTGAAGGTCTTTTCCAACCAAGCGATCCTATGATTCTAAGGGTTGTACCACTCTGCACATGCCAGTTCAAATACATAAATACTTACTGGCAAACATCCAATGAGATTTACTCCATCTTTCACTCTTAACCTATACCTTCCACCTCTTAACCTCCCACCTCCTCTCCTTGCTGCTGCTGACTTTTTTAAGCAGTAGCTGAACTCCATTATTACATTGTGTCATGTCTGTGGGAAACAGTGTGCAGAAGAGCATCTCCGTCACAGTTGGAGAGTCCTTGAGACTTGTCAGCCCCATTAAAATCTGTACAAGAGACTGTACAAGAGCATAACCTGTCAGGCTTCCTTTCTTTACAGTCACGTTGCAATTTCTGTATGTGGCAGGGAAAGTGTGGTATAATAGAAAGCTAATATTTTGACAAAGTAAAAGATTGATGGAGTAAAAGCGTTACTCAGCACATTGAGGATTTGCCTTGTCTCAATGCTGCCCTACTCTCTAAGGCTTCCGATTTATGAATGCAGTCTGGAGTATTTTAGCGTAATTTTAGGGGATATCCTCTCATAAGTAGGGAAGTAAAATAGGTCAGGACAATTTAATAATTCCCTGTCTGTAACAAATCAGTGATTTCTTTTTGCTCAATGGTGAATAAAGCAATAATTCTTGCTAATCAATTGAGAGAAGAGAAGAACGAACATTATCATTTTAATTTTTATTAAGCACTATTTAATGTCTTCCATTTTGAACACCATCAAGACTGCAAGATGAAAACTAAGCTTTCCGTAAGAGTTTCTGAAAGAGAGAGGCTGACATTAGACAACTTAAAATTCATGGTCATGTCACCAAAATATGTGCATCTGAAATCTTTGTTGCAAAGCTCTGCACTCAAGTAGATTTGTTTCCAAGTTATACAGTAAAACTGCTGTTGGATTCAAGTCACTAAACTACCAGTGAACATGTGGAGTTGGAAGTGTCTCGGAGGCTGACATGGAACATTTTCTGGTGAACTGGGATAACCGTTTCCCCTGCCCAGAATGTAGAACAGCCTCGGTGAGAGACGCATATACTGAGTACTCACTTCTCAGATGAAAAATCCACATTTCCACAGTAACGTATTCCAAAGTAAAACACTATATTGCTGGATTTATGTGTGTGGCAGAATTTCTGCTGTAACAAGAAGAAAAATAGTAATTTTTAAAATTACGTTAATATGTAATTATTCGACATAATGTCAGGTCATAAACATAGACATTTCTTGTAATGCATGCTTGGGTTTTGCGAAAGTTTTAAAAAACCTTCACTCAAGTAATATGGGAAACCATATGAAAACGACTGCCAAACACAGTTAAGTAGAACATTTTGCCTTATTTTGGCCAGTTTGCTGATAGATTGCAAAGGTCTCCAAAGACAGTTATATCCATGGTGCTATTGGAGATGAAATAGTAGAACACAGTAGGATGGGGTATAGACTGCATTTCTTTTTTCTCTCTGTCTTGGTTTTTGAGATCTGTAAGTTCAAATCAGGGCTTGGCAGAAGAAATGAAGCTCCATCTTTCTTACCAAGCTGATTTTGGCCATTCGGAACAGAGAATGTAGAAATAAAAGGCAGCTCTCCTGTGTGGGCATGTTTACTTCTCCGTAATTGCAGGCAAACATGTCAGATAATCCTGTTTTTATAAAATTTGCCTTAAAAATTATTAGCTTTTAAAAGACTGTTTCATAATCTTACTCTCTGGAGCGTTAAGAACTTTATCCTGTGTTCCAGCCCCCTTTTCTTCTCCTGTGTCTATTGGCCTCTCTCTCCTTATCGGTATTTAAACCGAATTTCTCTGAGCAATCATACCCTCTGTCAGGCTTTGCTTTGTGGAGATAGAATTGTAGAATAATTTGAGTTGGGAGGGACATTGAAGGTATCACACAGTATCACAGTATCACAAGGTTGGAAAGGACCTCTGAGATCATCAAGTCCAACCTATAACCCAACACTAACACCAACACTGACACCAACCATCATCTAAACCATGGCACTCAGTGCCTCATCCAGTCTCCCTTTAAACACCTCCAGGGTCGGTGACTCCACCACCTCCCTGGGCAGCCCATTCCAATGGCCAATCACCCTTTCAGTGAAGAATTTTTTCCTCATATCAAGTCTAAACTTTCCCTGACGAAGCTTAAGTACATGCCGTCTGGTTCTGCCACTGGTCACCTGAGAGAAGAGACCAACCCCTGCCCGACTACAACCTCCTTTTAGGTAGTTGTAGAGAGCAATGAGGTCTCCCCTGAGCCTCCTCTTCTCCAGACTAAACAGCCCCAACTCCCTCAGTAGCTCCTCATAGGGCTTGTGCTCCAGCCCCTTCACCATCTTCGTTGCCCTCCTCTGAACACATTCCAGTATCCTAACATCTTTCCCAAATTGGGGGGCCCAGAACTGGACACTGTATTCAAGATGAGGCCTGACCAGTGCCGAGTACAGGGGGACGATAACTTCTCTGGTCCTGCTCACTACACTATTCCTGATGCAGGCCAGGATG
Organism: Tapera naevia; assembly: GCA_033556795.1. Lineage (NCBI taxonomy): Eukaryota > Metazoa > Chordata > Aves > Cuculiformes > Neomorphidae > Tapera > Tapera naevia. The sequence goes on along the minus strand of JAUMJJ010000195.1, from coordinate 2,161,471 downwards.
CCGTTGGCCTTCTTGGCCACCTGGGCACACTGCTGGCTCATGTTGAGCTTCCTGTCAGCCAGCAGTCTCAGGTCCCTTTCTGCCTGACTACTCTCCAGCCACTCTGTCCCCAGTCTGTAGCTCTGCATGGGATTGTTGTGTCCAAAATGAAGTACCCGACATTTGGACTTATTAAACATCATCCCATTAGAATCAGCCCATCTCTCCAATCTGTCCAGGTCCCTCTGTAGGGCCATCCTACCCTCTAACAGATCAACCCTTCCTCCCAGCTTGGTATCATCTGCAAATTTGCTGATGATGGACTCAATCCCCTCATCCAAATCGTCAATAAAGATATTAAACAGGACGGGACCCAACACCGATCCCTGGGGGACACCACTGGTGACTGGTTGCCAACTGGATGAAACACCATTCAACATCACTCTTTGGGCTCGGCCATCCAGCCAATTCCTAACCCAGCACAGAGTGCTCCCATCTAGGCCACGGGCTGCCAGCTTCCCTAGGAGTCTACTGTGGGAGACAGTGTCAAAGGCCTTACTGAAGTCCAGGTATACCACATCCACAGCCTTCCTCTCATCCCCCAGGAGAGTCACATGGTCGTAAAAGGAGATCAGGTTGGTCAGGCAGGACCTACCCTTCCTAAACCCATGCTGGCTGTGCCTGATCTCTTGGCCATTCTGCAGATGCCGCATGATTTCACCCAGGATTATCTGCTCCATGATTTTACCTGGGACCGAGGTCAGGCTGACAGGTCTGTAATTACCTGGATCATCCTTACGGCCCTTCTTATGGATGGGCGTCACATTGGCCAACTTCCAGTCTTCTGGGACCTCTCCAGTGAGCCAGGACTGCTGAAAGATGATGGAGAGCGGCTTAGCAAGCTCATCCGCCAGCTCTCTCAGCACCCTAGGATGGATCCCATCCAGCCCCATAGACTTATGAAGGTCCAAGCGGCTCAGCAGGTCTCTAACCTCCTCCTCATGGATTGCAGGAGGGCCATATTTCACCCTGCCCCCATCAACCACTTCAGAGGGTTTCCCTAGTGTAGAGGGCCACCCCTCCACCCCTCTTCTCACGCCTGTCTCTCCTGAAGAGCCTGTAGCCTTCCATGGCAGCACTCCAGTTATGACAGTCGTTCCACCACGTTTCCGTGATGGCAACTATATCATAGCTCTCCCGCTGGACCAGGACTTCTAGCTCCTCCTGCTTGTTTCCCATACTGCGTGCGTTTGTGTACATGCACTTCAACCCCCTTTGAAATGGCTCATCCTCCACGGGGACATCTTTGGTGAGCCTAGTAACTCCCCCCTCCCCCGTCATGCCTAGTTTAAAGCCCTCTCAACAAGCCCTGCCAGCTCCTGAGCTAGAATCCTCCTACCCTTCCGAGTTAGACAAGACCCATCTGGGTCAAACAGGCCGGGTGCCGTAAAGGTTTCCCCATGATCAAAGAACCCAAAATTCCTCTGCCGGCACCAGCCCCTAAGCCATCTATTAACTGCATATATTCTATTATTCCTGTCTGTATCCATCCCTGCCACCGGGGGAACTGAACAGAACACCACCTGTGCTCATCCAGTTCAACCTCCCTGCAGTGAGCAGGGACACCTCCAACTATATTGAGCTGCTCGGAGCCCTATCCAGCCTGACCTGGAATGTTTCCAGGGCTGGAGGCATCCACCACCTCTCTGGGCAACCTGTGGCAGTGTTTCACCACCCTCAGTGAAAAAAACTTCTTCCTAATATCCAGTCTAAACTTCTCTTATTTTAGTTTAAAACCATCACCCCTTGTCCTATTGCTACAGGTGCTGCAAAAAAATATTTTTCCCCATCTTTCTTTTAAGCTCACCTTAAATATTGAGATGTTGCAATAAGGTCTCCTCAGAGTCTTATATTCTCCAAGTTGAACAACCCCAACCCTCTTCACAGGGAGCTGTGCCAACAGACAGATGACCAAGGCCTCATAATGCCCTCTCATAAGATTGTCTCTCCAGTTTCCTGGTGACCCTCACGCTAAAATACCCCATCATCCACCTCAATGCAACATCTCCTCAGGTTTCATCACACTGGTGTGTTTTGCTGTATCACCCTGCAGGAGCATCCTCTTCCTACAACCAGCCAATATTCCTGCACTGCCCTCAGTTTATAGCAGAAATTTATATTAATCTCCAGGGCAAGACCTTGCACTTCTTACTATCATAATTTATTTCATTTCTGTTGCTCCAATCCTTAATGTCATCCAGCTCTTCTTGCGTGTGACTGTGATCCTCATCAGTATGGTCACTGCCATTTAACTTTGTGCCATTAATGTTTAATTAGTTTGATTCTTCTAATTTGTGCCAAGATGACTGATGAAAATGCTAAATAAAATCAGTTGTAAGACCAGTCCTGGAGGTTTTGTATTAATAGGCTTCTCCTCCTTTGATAGTTCCTTTTTAACCACATCTTATTTGATTTCCTTCAGTGACGTTTTTTTAAAGCATGTTTCGTTGCTAATTCCAATATTTTTTTATTTTAATAACTTTCCATGTAGCAATAAATCTGACACTTCACAGGAATAGAGATAAAGTTTTGATCCAAAAAAACCCTCATCAATTGTCTTTTCACAAAAGGATTGAGTATCTCTTGCTGTGGCTGTTAACCCACTCCGTATGGTGCTCAGTTCTTCACATACCCCATGATTTCAGTGCTTTTTTTGACTGATGTAATGTGTGGTGAGAAGCCAATTCACAGGTCTTCCTTTCTCATTTTAGGTAATGTCAAGCATTTGGGTGAAAATATTATCTCTAAGGTCTGTGCTTTTTTTTTTGTTATGTAAAAAACCCTCACAAATCTCTAATTTAAAACCTTTTATTCACTGTTGTATCTCCAGCAGTATGGCAGAGCTGCTTCTTATTTGATAGCTCGGACCCTATGACAAACTTGTTCTTCCAAATATACTTTTGAACGTGTCAACAAGCTTATGTCACCTTTTAATACAGGTAAATCCCAATTTCCATAAGATGTATCAAAGCTCTCTTTTAATTGTTAATATACTCTTTACATATACACTAGAGGGAACTATTTCTGAGTATACATCTGGCCAGGATGGTCCTGGATACACATGCTCCAAAAGACAGGACCTTCACCTCAGGCTCAAGCTATTCTTTTGTATCATTGCTACCTGTGCTGCCTGGGTTAACAAAACACACGAGTACTCTACAGCCTGTAACCCTCCCACCCCTTTTTATGCTGGAGATATGCTGGTGTGCCAAGGACTTGGAGATGGCTGTCACCCTCAGGGCAGAGGTTAGGAAATCCAGTTTCCATACTGTAATGCCCATTCCTGTAGGAAGTAGGCTATAAATTACTGTTGCTCAGAGTAGACACAATCTCTTTGCGTAGTTCATAGAATTATAGAACGTTTGGGTTGGAAGGAACCTTAAAGGCCATTCAGTTCCAACCCTGCAAAGCCTCCCCAAATCCATGCAGTTTCTAGGACTCCCTAAAAACATCTAGGAAAAGTGGCAATGTTCACGGTATTATAACACAGTTGTCTTTGGAGAGGATGAAAGAGCCTTTACCATTACACAGTGGTCTCTTCTATTTATTCTGACTGTTTTCCAACTGAGTGCTTTCTTGTGCCTAGTAAAACCCTGATGGTAGGTTTTTCATACCATCTCTGCAACGTGCATGAACTCCAGCAACCCAGTTTGTGAGCCTGAGAGACAAATCAGAGGAACCCCATCAGTCACGACTTACTGTTCAGGATCCAGTTGCTTTTTCCAAGGGCTGCGATTACGTGTTATGCACTTTGGTGCATACAGTTAATGCATCCGGATTGAAGAGTTCGGTTATGTGTTACAATTATCTAATCTTATTTCACTGAGAGGGAAACAGGCAAATTTAATTTATTTTTTCAACTCTTTAAAGTTTGGTGATGAGCACATATCATTTTCTGATAGCTTTTCAAATTAAAACAAACAAAAAATACCATTTGTATTAGGTTTATATTTGTATTTGGTTTATAGCCAGTGTTGTGTTTCACCACTCTTGGCTTATCTCTTGAGATTCTTTTTAAAATCTGTAGATCTTACAATACCTTTTTTTCCTCCTGCATAAATACCATCATTGTTCTCTCTTCTGCTCTCTCTCACATATGGCTTTTTCTTTTTAAAAACCAAATCATTGAGACATGCTTGGAAATTTCATTCATTTCACAGAAACCCAATGCTTTTATTTTCTTTACCATATTTTATGATTTTATTGTATCTACACATAGTAAATTTGGGGTAAGGGACAGAACACCATCTAACTACCGTGCTTCTTGTAATTTATATGTTCTCTTACAAGGTAATTAATGGCTTTGAATTGGAAGGGGGAAGATTTAGATGAGACATTAAGAAGAAATTCTTCACAATGAGGAGGGTGGTAAGGCCCTAGCTCAGGTTGCCCAGGGAAGTGGTGGCTGCCCCATCCCTGGAGGTGTTCAAGGCCAGGTTGGATGGGGCTCTGAGCAGCCTGGTCTGCTGGGAGGTGTCCCTGCCCATGGCAGTGGGGGTGGAACTGGATGGGCTTTCAGGTCCCTTTCAAGCCAAACCATTCCATGATTCAATTACGGCCTCACTTTAAATAGTCTAAAGCATTGTATTGTTCTGATAAAAATTTGAATTGTATTTCTGTTTGTTTTTATTTAGAAAATTTTGTAGCTGTAAGTGCCCCCATCCAGAAGAAATATGTTATTTGATTACTTAAAATTCCTGCATATGTCCACCTCTGCATACACAAATTTTGCCTATGTGTAGGTTTTCCCCTCCAGTATATTTTTTACTCCAAATGTTTGTTACATATTTTGATCTGGGGTTTGGCCTTTAGGGCCAGGTTGCTGTTGCTTATCTTTGAGCTTCCTGGCACAGAGGAATACATGTGAGCTAAGCAAAGCTTTGGAGCTGCCTTATATCCCAGCCTGAGCTTGGCTTACCTTTCTGGAGTACCATAAGCCCTCTGGGAGTGCACAGAGGAAGCAGTGACTCACCTTGATTTCAGATTGTGAAATGCGTCAGATAAAGGAAAAGTGGGAGTATTTTTTTCCTGTAACACAATTTGATAGATCGTTACTTCAGATTTGATTTTGGTAGGACTTTGAGCATGTGAGCCTGTGAGTCTTTGCTGAATTGTAGTCTAAACTCCATTCTGAAAGTTTGATTGGGTTTTCTGCATATTAAAGGTGTTCTTTGGGTTAACACAAGTGCGAATAACAGTGACTCTTTAAACAAGAATTAAATAAGTGTCCAGCATTAATTAATGAATTTCTGTTAGTAACACTGTTAAAAGATGCTGATTAAAAGTTACAATTACTTTTAATCAGAAAATTTAATGTAATACCTTTTTTCTTTTTTTAAAAAATTAATGTAAGCTTTATTAATAATGCTGAAGTGAATTATACATGGGGTAAATTAAATACTGGTTTTGCAGAATATGTTTCATATGTGTTCTGTCCTCTCTGGGTCTGTTCAGCTGACCTTCTCATTTGTTACTCTCAATGCCAGCTATTGCTTTTTCGATTTCAATGAACACTGGGTTTTTTAAAGTGAAATGCCACTGTGTTTTTTTCCTTGGCAAGAGAATGTCAGTGTCTGCAGAGTTAAGAGCTGTTCAGAGCCCTTACTGGCCATCAGGGTATTAATCATTATCATGCTTTGCTGCTCCCTATAAAATCCCCTCTTTAAAAACATGCCTTTGTAGTAAGATTGAGCACGTAGGTTCATAAGATTCACATTGTGACTCTGAGAACTTGTATTTCAGGTCAATGAAATCCAGAGAACTGCCTGCTATTCATGTGCTTAGAAGGCTGACATCTGTCCTCGATGAGCTGGGTTGCTCGCTTTTGCTTTAAAAGTTAAAATGGGACCTCCTTGTTCAGTTGTCTTTGTTTGTACTCTGAGCTCCTGGAAATGCCAAGCTTTGTGCTTCATCCTGGTTAGCATGCGTCCCCTTGTGCTGGCTGAGGGAGATACCTTAAACCAGGACCTCCAGGGACATCTGTAGCCATCTTCAATAAATCACAGCCTGAACGTATCTCTCCTCTTCAACAGCCTCTCTAAAGCTCCCAACAGTAACGCTTAGCGTTTCCTTCCCTTGTGGGAGCATATCATTATAAGGTCCTTCCAAGTAATTTAATGTTCAAAGCTATTAAACCATTAAGATATTGATTCACATTTTAGCTTCACATATCTGATTTTTGTCGTAGTGTGCCATACGTAAGATGATTTTCTATGACTTCATATGTGATTTTTTTATTATTTACAGTGTTTCTGTATTACATTTTTGTCTTGTTCATTACCTATTTTGATCTATTCAGATTTCAGTAACGTATCTAATATACTTTTCTGCCATACATCTTTCTCACATCTTTAGTCAGGCACCTTCCTTAGCTCCCTTTTAGTGCAAAATCACGATTAAAAGGTAAATCTTCATCATTTCTATTGAAAAATCATCATTCCCTGGATCTTCTTTATCTTCATATGCTGATTAATGTTCATATCTTTGCCCAAGGCCTTATTTTTCAGGTCAGATGATTCAATTCATGTACTGTTTATGTCCTCTGCAGTTTCTTAGTATTGATGTTTCTCCCGTTTGAGAAAACAGATATTATACTTTCAATATGTTTAAGGTCAAACGTTAAAATTTCTCTATATATACTCACTTGAGATGAGACACTTGAAACATTTCTTTGTTCTGTTTTATACAATCTTTTAAATCACTGTGAAGGACACTGTTATCAATCAGTAAATAACCACCAAATTTGCAAAGTATCTGCCAACAGATTGCAGAGCTGACCTGGAGAGGCTCACCTGTGGTTCCCTCCTTATCTTATGGAGTTTGAGGAGGCAAAATGGTGACAACTGCCCTTTTAGGGCAAGAGGTTGCCATTTCTCTGCTGGTCCTCCCCTTCCTTTCTTGTCAGAAAACTCTCTTAAATGGAAAATGACAGTGCTGTCAGATGCGTTTCCTTTTCATCTGGGAAGTGACTGGTTTGGAGAAGTGGCAGGTTGGAGGGGCCTCCTGTATTTGGCGTAACGTGGTAAGAGGCTTATGCTGTGGCTAAAAGCACCTTTCAGTCTTTGAGCATTAATGCTGCCCCTTGGTGTGACATAGAGTTTCATCCAGTGCCTCCCACCATCTAAGACTGAGGTCAGGTGCAGACCAGAGGGGTAGCACGTTAAAGGAAAACCATCAGGTGTCTAGCTGAGCTTTTTTCTCCTTTATGATTCCAACAATTGGCCACGATGATAGAGAGAAATACGTGCAGGTTCCTTGGTGCATTTGATCTTTTGTAAGCAGTTTCACTGTTCCTACATGGCATCTGTCAGGTTTTCAGTTGGGAGAGCTGTCCCCAGCATGAAAAGGTATAATTTGATGTTGCAAAGTCATGTCCTGTGAGTATTCAAACTGCTTTTGAACTGGTTTTTAGTTTATCTTCAACTGTTTCTTTAAGGATTCTCGGCTGCTTCTTGTACTGCTGGTAGTTTCTGTGCAAAATGCACAATAATGCCAGGAGGCTTCATTGCTGCATTTTAAAAAATACCCTAAAATCTATCTTTCACCAGCAGTCTCCATAACTTGACAGCCTGCTGACTTTCAAAACCTTTGGATCAGAAGAAGGAATTATCAGTGACACAGTTTCCCTCTGATTGGCAAAAAGGATGCACCATTGTGCTACTTGAAATTTGTCCATCTTCACAAGGTTTATACAGGATTTAAGTGGTACGTTGACCCTGTGTGTTCATGGAAGTGAATTTTAACCAGCAAGAAATTTCTTCATGAATAAATCAGAATTTACTTGCTGTCCTTGAAAAAAAGAGGGTAATGGTTCTGCCTACGCAGCGTCCTGTGACGTGACGTGTTCCTTACACTGGGGCAAACTGGATGTAAAATATCATCGCTCTGCTTTGACAGTGCTTTGTTTCCCTTTGCAGCAGCGCTTGATAACCTGACAACAGGGAATTGGGACCGTTTGATTTTGATGAAAAACTGACCCACGTTCTTACTCATGGAGTTATTCACCACAGTAATTTATAGGTCACATCCTACCCACTTGGAAAATCAGGGTGTTTAGTGAGCAAGAAGAACTGACCTCGCATCCTCAAGTACTTCAGAGAGCTTGTAGTGATAAATGGATTTTCATTAATTTAAATATAGTTGAAAGATTAGATGAAGCATTATTTTAAAGTGAAATACCAGTGAGATACCAGAAGAAACTACAGAGATTTGTGATCTCTTTATTTGTCATGTCTTCTGACACAGTAATGTGCAGTGGAGCATGCAGAAAGGATCTGGCCATCACAAACCTGCTTCAAACATATTTTCTTTCAGAATAATTAGTAATTTAATGATTCTTGTGTGGTTTCAGCTTCTATTCATTAGGTCACCGTTAAAATTACACAGACAATTATATCACACAGCTGACTGGTGACTCAGAATTGTGCATTACATATAAACTAACTTCTCTCCAGACATACTTCTGAGTGTCATCCTGTAGAAACAGAGTGGAATTTTAAGCAAATATAATGTTTCCATAATCTCTGTGGCATGGATTGCTTAGTGGAAGCTGACACAGCTGTATTAGTGAAGAGTAATTTTACAGGCTAAACTGTACAATTACAGTTGTATTTTACAGCTGACCTCAACTGTTCTTTAGAATAGCTGTTATCAAGATGAATTGATTGTGTTCCAGTTCTAGTGGCTCTTTGTTCTTCTCACTGACTTCTGAAATCACAATGGGCTCCTGATCAAGCAATTTGCAATCTTGAATCAGATGTCATGGTCATCGGAGGTTTCATGTCTCTTCCAGCTCTGCTGAAGTCAGTGTCCCCAGGGATTCCGTGAGGTCGATTTGAGCTGTTGACTCTTGATCTGGTCAAGATGCACAAGAAAGCTACTGCAAACAGAGTCACTTTGGCCATACCAGTTTAACCTGGAGGATTTCAGTCCTCCATCCTTGGGTGTTATTGACACAGAGAAATTAACAATACAGAATTTGACCCTGACCTTGAGGAAGGGTGAAGTAATTTAATGAGGCTGTTTGGCTATTGCTGTCATTTGAGTCTGTAGCCCAGTCCCTGCTCTAGCATGCAAAACAGCATGAAGTCAAGAAATTACCTTTCGCTGTAGTTTCACCAGGGTCCCGAGTTTGGGATCTCTGTTTCCACCGAAGAGTTCCTGCATAGTCCTTGCTCCCTCTGGGCAAAAGAAAGCTGTCTCAGGAAGCTGCAGGTTCCGCTTGGGCCTGCTGCATGATTTCCTCCTGCAAAGAGAATTCACCACCCCTGTGAGAAGCCTGTGACCCATGGCTGGGGTGGAGTCTTGACCCCAGTCTGGAGTGAGAAATATTCCATAGTATATCTAGAAGCAACCTGATGAAAGAGCTACTTATTCTCTGAGAAAAATATGGACATAGAAAGCTTATGGAACACATTAATCATATAATGGTTTAGGTTAGAAGAGACCTTAAATCCCATCCAGTTCCACCCCGCTGCTATTGGGCAGGCACTGGATCAGGGGGCTCACAGCCGCGTCCAACCTGGCCTTGAACACCTCCAGGGATGGGGCAGCCACAGCTTCTCTGGGCAACCTGTGCCAGTGCCTCCCCACCCTTACAGGAAAACATTTATTCCTAATGTCTCATCTCAGTCTCCCCTCTTTCAGGTGAAAACTATTCCCCCTTGTCCTATCCCTGCACTCCTTCATCAGCCCCTTCCCAGCTTTCCTGTAGGCACCCTTTCAGTACTGGGAGGAATGGTCTGTCAGTTAATTAGCATGAAAGCCTGGTAAATAAGTATGACACTCTTTTTTTCTGAGATGTTTTTTAACTTCTTTTTCTATTCTTGAGTGTCAGTTTTAATTAATTTTCCCCATTTAAATATTTTAATGTGACAAAAAAAATATCTGTTAAAGGTATCCCTACTTATCTGATGAGCAGATGATTTCTTTTTCTTCCTTTAAACATGTCTGGCAGCCTGCAAGCTGGAAAGGAGTAACACTGTCCCATGCATGTGAGTAGATGAGGGTGAAGTCTCTTAGAACCTTGAAGGATTTCTTTTTCCATTATTTGATGGAATTTCTGTTCATGCTAGTGCAATATTGACAGCTTCTGCAAATATGAAGAGAGAGAAATGCTTTGAAAGTATTTGTTAAATTATCCTGAAGGATGACTTCCAATGACACCAAGAAAGGAAGCACAAAGGCTGTTTTAGTTGCTTCCTTCATTTGGTGGAAGTATTTGATAAAAATTCCTTCTGAAATGCCAGCTATGAGATAAACTTAATGTATGGATGAGAACATTGCATGAAATTCAGAGCTTTAATTTACTATTAATTAACTTCCAAACACTTCTAAGTAGCTTTAATTGGCACCATGGCTGAAAGTTTACTTGTCAAAATGTTGCTAATGAACAGAACAATCATGATCAGAGGCAGCGTATACGGTTTCTCAAATGTTTCATTATTGATCCACAGAAATGTGATGGGGGATGACCATGCATCTCATTTCTCACTTATTCTCTCTGTTCAAGGAAGAATATAATTTAGTTATTCAAATCATAGGTACTGAGAGTAGTTTATGCCCAAAGGAAGAGAGTTTAGAAGACTAACTAATGTATCACAGTTGTTACTTTCCTGACTTGTGTGACTAACTTAAGGATATTGCAGTACTTGTATCTATTTGTAGTAGGAAAATGCTGGTTGTGTTTGACAATATGAGTATGTTCTGTCTCACAGCAGACAGTTCATGTTTTAAACACTAGTGGAATATCAACAAGTCACTGCACAGCCTGTGGTGAGGCTTTATGGGGTTATAAACAGCTTTAGCATTAAAACCCCTGTTAGATTTTTAATACTGAAGCGCATCCTGATGTTGAGCTGGGGCAACCGCTGCGTGGGGCTGAGGTGGCTTCTTGGGGGTCTTCTCAGTTGGAGGTTCTCTGCGGTTTGGGTGATCTCTGTAAACCCGAGGCGTGGGGATCCTGTTTTTAGCAGACTTTCTACTTGTTACTCTGTTTGCTTGTCTGGTCATTATATGTCTTTGGTGGCTTTAGGGCAGAGAGGACACTACATCATAGAATGGTGTGAGTTGGAAGGGACCTTAAAGATAGGCAAGAACACCTCCCACTGGATCAGGGTGCTCGGAGCCCCATCCAGCCTGGCCTTGAACACCTCCAGGGATGGGGCAGCCACAGCTTCTCCGGGCAACCTATGCCAGGGCCTCCTCACCCTCACAGGAAAACATTTCTTCTTAAGATCTCATCTCAATCTTTCCACTTTCAGCTTAAAACCATTTCCATTCATTCTGTCCCTGCACTCTGTGATCAAGAGCTCCTCCCCAGATTTCCTGGAGCCCCCTTCACTACTGGGAGGCTGCTCTAAGATCTTCACAGAGCCTTCTCTTCTCCAGGCTAAACAACCCAAACTCTCTCAGCCTGTCCTCCTATGTGACCATCCTCGGGGCAATGTGATTTTGATTGTGTATATAATTGTATATATTTTATTATTCTCTTATTAATTACTATCTCTCCTTTTTTATTGTTATTTTCTCATTAAATCTGTTCTAGGTTGTTTTTTTTTTTCCTGACCCATAAGTCTTACTCTCCCTATTACTTTCCCCTTTCCATGGGTAGGAGGTAACTGGGACAACACAGCCTCGTGTTAGCCACCAGCAGGGGGACCCTAAACTGGGACAGTGCATTAGATTTAAGACACGATGTGGATAATCCGTCATGATATCAGCACAGGAAAAATTCAGGCTTTACAGGAAATAAGAAATACAGAAGTAACTGCATGGACTTGGACTTTACTATTTACGATATGGACTCACAGTAGCTTCTTTGGATTAGTATAACATTTATCATCTTTTGGTAGGAAGTGGAAATTTTTAAAACAATAGAGAATTATATAGTGTAGTTGTTTGAAAAGTAATGTAGAAAGAGCAAGATTTTGCTTTTTATTTTGGGTACCTGATCCACTATGATATTGATATGCCAACACATAGCTAAATGTAGTACTTCTTCATTGAATGGGGTTTTCTTTAATTAACATACTCCGGAAAGCATGATGTTGAATGTACATCTTTGAAATACTTGGATTGCTTTGTCTTCACGTGCAAGTGAGTGAAAACCTGTGGTTTGAATAAGTGGAAACAAATGAAGGAGGGAGGATTCTCACACTTGGGAAATTGTCAGTGTGGATTGCCTACAATTTTGGCACACTGCAATTTTCAGACATTTGGTGTCACTTGAAAGACAATAAAATGAAATATGTACGAGTAAATGCAAATTGGGAACAAAAAACTGAGTCAGTGGCATTTGAAATGATTCCCCCTTCCAGCGCAGGGAATCACTGCAGATTTTACAGGTAAGGTAAACAATAGGAGGTGGGAAATGTCAGTGTTTTTAACTGTTTATGGCCTGTGTACCTGTGGAATGCCAGCTCTTTCAGTTTTGAGCTTTAGAGCTTGCACACAAGTGGGCTCCACGTGGAGCTACTTCGCTTGTGCAGGTGAAAAGAGTATGAATGTAGTGGTTCAAGTAGAAATAAGTAATAATTCAAGTCACAAAGAAATGCCCTGTGCCATTCAGCTGATTTTGTATCTAAATGAACGAACTGGTAGAATACATCTTTATCTATGGAGTTGTAAAGGATGACTTACTGTAATGATAGTGGCTGTATTCTCAAGCTGTGCTTGCTTTCAATTCTTGTGAAGCTTCATGGTGCTGGTTAATCAGACTGTACTGCCTCATAGAAACAATAGTTTAGGTTTAAACTTTTCCATGTCAGCAAAACAAAAGTCACTATCAGCTTTTTAGTTTCAGTGGTTACCTATGGGCAAATGCTGCTGCTTTGACTTCTCAGCAGCTGCTTTCAGAAATGTCATCATCGGCTGCAGTGAAATTCCTTTTCACTATTGAGAAGTCAGATGCAAGCCAGGGGCCAGGTGAGGGAGGGAGTGAGACGAAATTCCTAGGCCATGGGTATGAGCAGGACTCCAGAGTTGGCGCTGCATCAGGCTGGTGTGGTTTTCCTCTGGTTTACCGCTAGTTCATGAATGCCTAGGTCTGTGACTGTTGGACATGGCATATATGTGCTTTGAATTTCTCTGTGCATCATTATTCTATGGGATTAATACCCTTTCCTTTTTAGCAAAGGTGAAAATAAATACTAAATTCAAGGTACCTGAATGTCATGCTGCTGGACATATGAGGTAGATTGTGGGTATTTTGGAACCTATGGCACTCTCTGATACCCAAGAGTAACGGCCTCAGCATCTATCCTGCTATTTTCAGAGGATCTACCCTTGAGTTAAAGGACTTAAAATGAAGAAGGGTATCAGAATTTGTCTTCGGATAAACAGAAAACATTTCCAAACCAAGGTATCTAGGGCATATTTTTTTATTTAGCTTTTAAGCATTTGTTTTTAGATGACATGGCTCCTCTTGATAGCAGAGTGTGAATTTAAATGTTGCAAAGCAATATAAATGACCATTAAGTTAAGAAGCACAATATGACCTTTTTGAAATATTATGCCAAACATTGTGTTTGCTTTGTGAGCTAAGTGGAACTTCTGGAAGGTTGCAGCTGATGAAAGGCACCAGCTAGGTCTCTGGGGAGAGTGCACATTATTACAAGAAGAATCTGGGGATCTGACAAAAATAACAAAACAAAGCACGTAAGAAAGGCTTAGATTTTAACAGGAAGAAATTCAGATTGATTGCAGTGACTTTTGTATGCCTTATTTTTTCCAGAACACAATGAGTGGGGTTTTTTTAACTTAACTTTCCAGCTTTCATAGAATCATCATAGAATGTTTTGTGTTGGAGGGAACCTCAAAGCCCATCCAGTTCCACCCACTGCCATGGGCAGGGACACCTCCCACTGGATCAGGGTGCTCACAGCCCCATCCAGCCTGGCCTTGAACACCTCCAGGGATGGAGCAGCCACCGCTTCTCTGGGCAGCCTGTGCCAGGGCCTCCCCACCCTCACAGGAAAATATTTCTTCCTAAGATCTCACCTAGATCTCCCCTCTTTCAACTTAAAACTGTTCCCCCTCATCCTGTCCCTGCACTCCTTGATCAAGAGTCCCTCCCCAGCTTTCCTGGAGCCCCTTTCAGTACTGGGAGGCTGCTCTAAGGTCTCTCCAGAGCCTTTTCTTCTCCAGGCTGAACAACCCCAACTCTCTCAGCCTGTCCTCATAGGGGAGGTGCTCCAGCCCTAGGATCACATTTGTGGCCTCCTCTGAGGCCTTTAACAGTGTACTGTCAAATCCTGAAGATGCTAGGAAGGGGGACTGTGGGAAAACATTAATGTAAACTTGCCAAATATTTATGCCACCTTCATTAGTAATATTCTGGTTGTTATCATTAAATATTAGAGCAGAAGTTAAGAGCCCCAGCCAATGCTTATGTCCCAGTGTGTTCTGTGGTTTCATGAAAATGCTAATGAGGAGCAGATGAGGTGCAGATGAAGAGGGGCAAAGGTAGAGCAACTACCTGGAGTGACGCAATGAGCACAGAGCCCAGACAGCCTTAAGGCTGAGGCAGAGTCTTATTGGTGACTCTTGTGGCCTGAGGTGAAGCAAGAAGAGCTATTCTGAATTATTGAATATTGACATATTTTATCTAAAATTCACCCTGAAAACAGCAGGAGGTATTGCTTTTGTTTCTTCAGACTAAGCCTCAAGACGTGTCTCTAACACGACCAAATAGGGGATTTGGATTCTTTCAGTTGGTGCAGAAGTGGTTGATCTTCTTTATAGCCTTGTATGGAACATCACTGCCAAAACCCAAACAGTGATGAGGAGTCATTACTGTTTTATTTAAGATGGGAAGCATTCAAAGTAAAACTGTAATCTCATTCCAGTCACTTTATTTACAGTCCCTTCTGTGTCTCCCCTTTAGTTCATGTTTGTCAGTCTCTGTTGAAGGGGAGCAGAGCACTTCAACACTAGCACTGAGTTCCCTTACAGTGTCCTCTCTTGATATGTACCATGGATAAGTAAGTAGTTTGCAAATCAACACAATACTAGCTTCAAATTCCAGCTTTGCATTTGATGCACCACAATTAAATGAAGAGGTTTATGTACTTCCAGCATGGCCAATTGGAGTAAACTTGTGTAAGATTTATGACCATAGGGCAAATATGTCTTTTGCTTCAAAAAGTTGTGTAAGGTGCTGTCCTGGAACAGGTAAATCACAGCTATAACCATTTTCAGTCTGCAGGAGTATGTGGTTTAAGCCGTTGGTTCTCAGCTGAAGAGATGTGCCTCCCCTGGGAGACATCCTGGCTGTAAAGGTCAGGCACAGATTGTATTGGAGGAAAAAGTGCAACATTAAATCTAAAGAATGTTCAAAACACCTTTTTCCTCACCATTTCATAGAAGATAGAAAAACATTTTTCAAGTATGTCTGGATTCAAAATTAGGTTTTCCCCTTCAGTTGGCTCAGCATTGTCATGTGTTTTGGTAAGATTTTCAGCTCATGCATACTTAAGCCGTGCACTAGAAATATAACATAGTCTTATTTGCATCTTTTCTTGTTGCATGAAACTCACAGACTGGAGATAGGATTTTGCCATTTTTTATTTTTGTTTTCCAAAATACTCTTTTCACCCAAAAATAAGAACAAGTTTTAGGAAGGTTGAAACCATTACAGAGGCTTACGTTTGTGTAACACCGTGACCAGCAGTGTCCACTGGCAGCCCAGAAAGCCAGCTGTATCCTGGGCTGCATCAGAAGTGTGTGACCAGCAGAGTGAGGGAGGGAATTTTGCCCCTCTACCTTGGTGAGACCTCACTTGGAGCCCTGTGTCCAGCTCTGGAGTCCTTAGCACAGAAAGGACATGGATCTGTTGGAGTGAGTCCAGAGGAAGCCATGAGATGATCCAAGGGCTGGAGCACCTCCCCTATGAGTACAGACTAGGAGAGTTGGGGTTGTTCAGCCTGAAGAAGAAAAGGCTCCAGGGAGACCTTAGAGCAGCCTCCCAGTACTGAAAGGGGCTCCAGGAAAGCTGGGGAGGGGCAGGGACAGGATGAGGGGGAACGGTTTTAAGCTGAAAGAGGGGAGATTGAGATGAGATCTTGGGAAGAAATATTTTCCTGTGAGGGTGGGGAAGCCCTGGCACAGGTTGCCCAGAGAAGTGGTGGCTGCCCCATCCCTGGAGGTGTTCAAGGCCAGATTGAATGGGGCTTTGAGCCCCCTGAGCCAGTGGGAGGTGTCCCTGCCCATGACAGTGGGTGAGAACTGGATGGGCTTTAAGATTCCTTCCAACCCAAATCATTCTATGATTCTATACCTTGGATGCTTCAAAGTACCATTTTTTGAATGAAATCTTGACAGAAGATAATTATGGATCTGTTCCTGAAGACATTGCCTCTGCTTCTGATTTTTTTCTTAGAAATTTGCTAATTTTTCCATCTGAATGCATAGACAAAGCTGGTTTAAGCATTTCCAGACAACTTGATTGCTAACAAGC
This sequence comes from Tapera naevia, assembly GCA_033556795.1. Classification (NCBI taxonomy): domain Eukaryota; kingdom Metazoa; phylum Chordata; class Aves; order Cuculiformes; family Neomorphidae; genus Tapera; species Tapera naevia. The sequence goes on along the minus strand of JAUMJJ010000195.1, from coordinate 2,144,976 downwards.
TTTTCACATTAGCAGGCAGTCATAGCATCAAGTAACCTTGTTGTATTACATAATCAGTCATCGCTGTGTTTACATAAAAATCGTATCAGGTTATATGAACACTTGTCCCTCGTGCGAGAGAACCATGTTAGAAATAACTGATGTAGAATAGTTCTAAATCTCAAGCAGCTTTCCTAAACTTTCAGAGTCTCAAAGAGTTTACAGGGAAAAGGTGTGTTGTCTAAGGAAATGTTTAGCACCTTTTGTAACAGCCTGAGCTTAATCGCTTGTTGTGCAAAATGAGATGGAGACAGGCCTGCTTTTCACGTAATTAATGTTTGTTAAAGCATGCATACACTCCTCCTTGTTCCTAGCTCCCTCTCGATATGGTGTTCAGCTAGTTAGGCTTCTTGCTAAAATGCATCTTGAAATATGATTGCTCGATATGAAGCCAGTGTCTGTACCAAACCAACCTCCATAAAAAGAAAGGAGCGCTCAACAGGTACAGATTCATCCTCTAAAAACAGCAACTAGGAACAAAAACTCTGTGACCATCAGACCCCAGAGCATGAACCAAGCCTGCAACACCTCAACAGGGCCATGCTGCTGCTTTACAGCGATGTCTCCCTCTTCCAGGTAACCCCAGTGATGGCTTCAGCTGCCTGGGCTGCCCTTGCACTGCTGGCATCTGCCAGCAGACATCATTTTAACATTTTTACTACTTAGTTGAGGGGCTGCTGGTCAGATTTCTGCAGGTGAATAGGGACTGTGCAGGTGGGTCTGCAGTGAGCTTTGTGCTGCTGTAGGTTAACTTGCAGTAGCAGCTGAACATTTGCCTACAGGAAGGCTGGGGAGGGCCTCTTGATCAGGGAGTGCAGGTATAGGATGAGGGGGAATGGTTTTAAGCTGAAAGAGGGTATATTGATGAGGAAGAAATGTTTTTCCTGTGAGGTTGAGGAGACTCTGGCACAGGTTGCCCAGAGAAGTGGTGGCTGCCCCATCCCTGGAGGTGTTCAAGGCCAGGCTGGATGGGGCTTTGAGCACCCTGATCCAGTGGGAGGTGCCCCTGTCCATAGCAGTAGGGTTGGAACTGGGTGGGCTCTAAGGTCCCTTCCAGCCCAAACCATTCTGTGATTACAGTGGGCAGGGAGGCCAGAGTGTACGTATCCTACCCTTGCAGTACAGACAGCTCTTGTTTGTGCCTCCTGTGTGTCAGTAGTAGCTTTGTGATTTGCAAGCTAATAATGTTTTTGGTGCAGTTTTAGCTATAGAACAAATCCTTGTTAGTGATGATTGCCAAAGCACAATTTTAATAATGACATTCTTCACTTATGTGATGTAGCACTTTTCAAAGCACTTACGAATTGTTACTGAAGTCTCAAAATACATCCTTAGGGTAAGTTTAGTTCCAGCAGTTATTCAAGTTGAGAAACAGAAGCATAAGGGTTTAAATAACTTGCTGAAAGTTGTAGGAGACATTTGTAGTACTGCTGAACTGGATTCTTCGATCCCTGCTGTCTGTGCAGGATAACACATCTCTTTCTTTATATCACCCTTGCAGCACTGTCCTTTGTTATTGTCCTTTCTTTGCTTTTTAAATGAAACCAATCTTCTAAAGTCTGAATTTTGATTCTTTTCTCTTTTGAACGTATCTGTTGAATAAAACACATTTCTTTGTATACCAGTTCAGTTGTAAAGGGCATTTGTTTCATAACATACTTCTCTATTGCACTTTTCCAGTTAAGACTGCTACTAGCTTTAGTAATGTGAGTACATCAATCACCTGTCTAACTGTGGCAGAATTCTGAATTATGAAGTGCATAATATATAGGCAAAAGGCTGCAAGTACTTATTTGGGAAAATAAAAAGAATAATTATATTCATTGCCTTAAACAGTTGAACCTGGGTCCTCAGGTGGTGTAAATCACCATAGCAACATGGAATTCGGTGAATCTCACTTTGAACAAATGAGAGATCTATTCTTCATTTTTCCTTCATCCCTTGAAGACTTAAACAGTTATTCACAGCTCCCCTGTCCTTTACTGCGTCCCCTAACTTATCATGCTCCCTTTGGTACTTCCTGGATCATATTCACAGCAAACTCTTTCCTTCAGGGCTCTCCAGTCGTTACAGAGCATCCAGCTCCAGGTAACTCTCCTTTCCAGACCAGCTGCCTTTTCTGACAAATAACTCCAGACCCCTTCCAGTAACATTCCCACCTTCTGTTGCTCATTCCCTTCCCTGTCAATCGCCTTGCAGCAATCTCTTTTGTCTTGAATTCCCCTGCTCACCTACGCTTTCATCTACCAACCCATGCACTTTCTCTTTCCTCTCAGCATGATTTGCGTTCCTCGCGCTTTGTCCACTTTTCAGCCTGGATGCCTAAGGAGAAAAGGCTTATATAATTGTCCATCTGTCAAGTCCTCTGTGCACTTGTCAATCCTCCTTCAAGAACGTGCAGCTTGTTTGCTGGTTGCAGCTGAAACCGAAGGAGATGCACTGGGGTATGATGTGGCAACCTCCCAAAAGATTCATGACATCGAGTGACGGGAGAGAGGACAGAGTGTGAGTGGTGGATGGAGGAATATGTAGTGGAGTTTGGCCCTTACACACTGCATCTGGTAGAAAATGACTGTCCAGTAATCTACATTCTGCAGCATGGTGATGTTTCTTGTCCATGCTAACCCAATGGAGCAGGTGGGATGAACTGAGAAATTGTGGCAAGAAGGCCAGGGCTAGGCAACAGAAGATGCAAATCTACCCCAAATTAGATCACATTTGTACCATGGATGACAGAATAATATTTTTTCTTCTTCAAGCTCCTTTTTCCATTTGATTTTCCTCCGGATTTTCTCCTCTTTCTTTTCCCTTCTCCACTTATTCTTGTCTCTGAAGTTTCCCTCTTTTCTTCTTTTACCATTTTCATCTCTGTGTTATCCCTTCATAAATCCCTTTCCTCCTAAGGAATGCCTGAATAGTAATTCCAGTCTTGCCTTTCATCCTGCACTCCCCCACATACTCTCTCTCGTTACTGTTAATTGTGCTCCCTTCCTGGACTGACACTGCTTCCCAAGAGGAAAGAGAACTACCATAATGATTGGTGGCAGCAATGTCTTAACCATCTTCTTAGAGCACAAACACTGTCACAGTGTTTGAAAAGCTACATTAATTGAACATAGATTTGTTCAAGCTGCTCATTGAATGGATTTCCCTTGTGCCTGGCTTGTGTTACAGCTTATTTTAGCAATAGACTGAATCCGAGCAATAGTTATTACTCCTGCCAACAGATGTTGTACCCCACTGCCCCACTTGACCTGAGAGCAGAGGACCTTGCATGCAGCAGTGCAGAGACTTGTACAGTCATGAACACCAGCAACTGGGTGCTAAGGACTATGCTGGGTTACCACAGAATCACAGAATGCTTTGGGCTGAAAGGGACCTTAAGGTCCATCCAGTTCCAGCCCCCCCTGCCATGGGCAAGGACACCTCCCACTGGAGGGACCCCATCCAACCTTGCCTTGAACTCCTCCAGGGATGGGGCAGCCACAACTGCTATGGGCAACCTGTGTCAGGGTCTCCCACCCTCATTGTGAATAACTATCAAGCCACGTACTTGAAATGGGAAGAGAAGACTTTTTATAGCACAGATTTTACTTAGAAGTTCATTTACCATATGCATATCAGTTTGGGGATTTGGGTTATGCTTGTCCTGGGGCCAGGACTGCTAAAGGGGACTGGCAGGGAAATGGTGGGGTGGGGGCATTCCTGTCTGCTGAACCTCTGTGACCACTACAGTGGTTGATTTCTGTTGTGTGTTAGTGTCTCTGAGTCTGTGTGTGGTTCCTGTGTGCTCTGCACAATGGAAGTTCATGTATGCTCTTTCCCACCTCTGTTTCCTTTGGTGTAGAACTCATCACCCTTCTGTTGCAGCTCTTCCTGGAACCCCTGTAGGAGTAGCACTGCCATGTTGAGCCTTCCCAGCAGAGGTCTTTCACCTAACCTCCAGCCCTTTTTCCACAGCTTAGGCTCCACAACCGTTCGTTGTAAGCTGAATACATGGGTAGAGCAGTAACTCAGTGGAGGTCTGTTAACCCCAAGGCAATGGGGACTTCTTGATCCATGCTCATCCATGAGTGGCCTCACTCAGCTGTGTAATCTCCAGGAACTGAAATAGCAGTGCTGCTAATGATAATTTGGCTGGAGCCAGGCACTTCTTACAGTGCTAGTGATTTCTTACAGCAACAACCATCTCTCTTCGATGTGAGGGAAAAGCAGGGCTTGTGGAGGCAGTGAGAGAAGGACTCCAGCCTCTTGATGCCATTACCCATTTCAAAATGTCTTGGGTCTGCAACTGGAAGTGGTGTTGATGCCAGTCAGTGTTTGCCTGCATGTTTTGGTTTTATAAACACAGCGTACGCTGGTGGTCTAATTTTAGGTGCCAAACAAACACAGCTCCAGGTAACATCAGTGGAAACACCATATCTCTAGGATTTCACTGCTGCACTGATCTGCATCCTCAGGGTCTGTGTGCTGGATTGGGCTTGCTGGTTTAGTGCTTTAACTGGGGCACGTGTGCAGTGGCCCTGTACACGTAAGCACAATGTATTTGCATTTCATCTCTCTGAATCAGCGCAATTCCCCTAACTACCCTCCTCAGTAAATTCCTAATTGCCAGAAATTTATGTCTTTACCTATTTATTGCAGCTTGCAAAGTTTGCAGTAAATTTGGCTTATGATTTTGTGTTTGTGTGTGCGCATAGCAGTTAAATCATTTATGATCTGAGAACCTTAAAGAACATATGCCTTAAAATTAGCAAAGCATTTTTTACTTTTGCATACATGGTGAAGTCTATTTTATTTTATTGCATTACATTACTAAATAACCTTGGTTGTTATTCTTCAAGGTCTCGGTGTGTTGAGCCATTAACTACTATGGAATGTATCTGAACTCCATTATAGCTGCATAACTACAAACTAAGGGATAATCAAAGCTCTGTCAGGCTTAACGTAAGCATATGGACAGCTCTCCACTACTAATACAGGGGAAAAAACTCCACTTAATGGGGAGTCTTTAAGACATAGTCCTTAAGGATACTTTTACCTAAATGAGCTTCAACTTCTGCAATGCAACTGGAAACACCATTGTGGGAGAATAAGGAACTAGGAGGTACTATGCTCTGAAATGGAGAAGGAGCCCATGAATATTTAATCTCTGTGTAGATATAAAATCAGTATAGAGATAAACGATATGATGAGTGGTGATGTGTATATTTAATTCATAGTTTTATGCATTCTTAAAAAAAATGTAAGTAGGTGGAAGCTTGAGCTTAATTAAAATAGGAAAAGAAGCATTCAGGCTAGTTTATTCTCTGCTAAACATTGAAACACATGTGACAACTTCTGCAAATTGCGGTTCCTGAAAGGGAGGAATGAGGAAAAGCCAAGAGGTTTAACAGGAGTTCTGGTCAGAATTTGTGGAAATACAATATATTGAAACTTTCAGGCATTGCCACCGGATATGCACTCCATCATCCAAGTAACATCAGTGCGAAAGCTGTGGAAGCTGTCTGGCACTGCAGTGCTACTCTTTATGATTTCGTATGGATGGTCTAACTTTAGTATTATTAAGAGCAAGAAGTGATTAATATAAAGAGAAATGTGGCACTGCATAGTGGGAAATACATTTTGCTCCTTAGGATCACTGCCAAGCAACTTTTCAGGAAGAATGGTACTGTTTACGAAAGCCAAAACCTTGACTTCATATTGGCTCAGAGGGGATCCGACAAGAGCTGAAATTTTTAATTTCCAGTCTAGCTGTGTGCTGATTCGCATCCAGCAGAGGTTAGAGCAGAATTGCAGCTGAAGTGCAATAGAAGAGCTGAAAACCTCTTCCAAGGGGCAGCAAAGCAGCTATGATTTGCTGCATCCCTCCTCCAGGTCCAGCCACACAGCTGGGCAATTGGTGATATCCTACAGCAACGCCTCCAGGCTGTAATGAAAACTGGAAGGGCATTGTGCTGCAGTTATCTGCATCCATGTAGACATGATTTTTTTTCTCCCAAGAACTTATGTAAGCTCCAAGATTTTATATACAAGATATGTATGAAGTACGGGAGTGGAAGAAGTGCAACCTAATATATACCAGTGGGATATAGTATAGTGAGGGGTAAGATATATCTCCATAAGAGAGAGACTCGGTGCAAGAATTACTAGAAGTTATTTTGCTGGAATCAAGACAGATCTTTGCCATAATGTGTTTACCAGTCACTTCTGTATTGTGATTTATTGAGGAGTTTTGTTATTGCTTTTAATTTTGAAAAGTCATCTATAACCTGAGCAGAGGAATGAAGCTCAAGAAAGCCATATGTTCAGGATATTGTTGTTAGTGTATTATGCTTTATGCTTCTTTGAGATGCCTTAAATGATTTCTCTGTTGGTAGGTCTTTATTTTGTGGATATTGCAGGTAGCTCTAGACATGAAGTGAATTAAATCCTGTTGGGTTGCTGCTGCTTCTTCAGAAAAGCAGCTGTTTAACGTCTGTCTATATGGAAAAAGCATCACACAAATATATCAGGTTTCTTCCTGATACTGTAAATTCATTGTTTTCTTATAGCCATTTTGAAATAGGTAGGTCTAAAAGAAGTATGAAAAAGGAAATGTGATGGTTAACAGAGTGATTGAGGAAGGCTGTGCTGCGTCTACAGACTGCAAGGAAGGGGGAACAAAGATATTTGTGCAGGAAGCTGATAAGCTGCTGTGTTGTTACAGAGGACATATGCAAAATCAGGCGAGTCAAGCCAGCCTCGTGTCCACTGTCACAGCTAAGTTGTGGCAGCATACAAGCTTTCTGCAATATCAGTGTCACATTTTCTTCGTTTCAATGATGTGCACTGAACGTGCGTGTCATGTTTCGCCTTTCTCTGTGTTTAGTCAGAGAGTTGCCCCATCACTGGCACCGAGCGGAGAAGTTGTGCGTCTGGATCGTATATAATTTACTGCAGTAGAGTTGTGGAGTCCCTCACAAGTTTCCCCTTGGCCTTAGGAAGGGTGTTTCCACAGAGCAAATGGAAAAAACCCTCTGTTTAAAGGGATGCTCTCAGCTTTGTGCCTCAATACTTTTCCCATGTAGCAGCTTTGCAGGTACATAGGCGACACACAACAAATCATAGAATGATTTGGGCTGAAAGGGACCATGAAGGTCATCCAGTCCAACACCCCTGCAGTTTCCAGGGAAGGGCCATCCACCACCTCTCAGGGAAAACCGTGCCAGTGTTTCACTACCCTCAGCATGAAAAATTTCTTTCTGGTACATACTAGTCTAAATTTCTCCTCTTTTAGTTTAAAACCATCACCCCTTGTCCTATTGCTACAGGCCTTGCTAAGGAGTTTTTCCCTGTCTTTATCAGCCCCCTTGAAGCATGGAAAGGCCACAATTTGGTTTCATCGGAGTCTTCTCTTCTTCAGGCTGAACAATCCCAGCTCTCTCAGCCTCTTTTCATAGGGGAGGTCTGTGAGATCTGGAAATACGAATATCTTCACGAAGCTCTCCTGAACATGAAGTTAAATCCTCTCTGGAAAGGGATAAAAATATCTCATTTCTAGCTACATAGAACTCTTGCTACAGCCAAGGCACCAGTGTCTTGTTGGAGCTATGATTTGACTCTGAAGTGCAACAGGATATTGTTGTACACCTCTGCTTTGGCGTAGAGAAAAACAGCTTAGGAGAGGTGGGATGCTGCTTAGAACCAGATCTGAGTCGGTAGGCTGTATCTATCTCTACTAGATGCGTGTATGCAAATCAAGGAGACAAACATCTTGCCGTGCCTGCATAGAAATGTGCATTTCGAAAGCTGCAATGTTTTTGTGCCTGAACTTCTCGGGTTCAGATTTGAGAAGTCATTGTGTTTAGAGTTTTTTTTTTCTTTCCCAAATTAGCATATCTCAGGTTATTAGGGAAATGCATGCAGTACTTTGTCTGTCGATTGAAGCATTAATTGCCTTAGACCTCCACACTGTAACAACCTGAATAATTCTTTCATATTACCCTTCAGTTCTGTAGTCTGAGTGCCTTAGAAATTGTGAAAGCTGGGCTCGGTTGATGTGCAGGAGAGTAAGGAGAATTCCTAAGCCCTGGGTTTCAGTCCATGAGTTAACACAGCTACTGGGATAAGGGGACTATATCTGTCCACTTCTCTTAAGTGCTTAGATGACTATTTGTGAGTCATAAAATAAGCATCAATAACAATAACCCAAGTCTGACATTTCAGAGGAGTGAAGCCACCATGCTTTCAAGTAGTTCACAGTCTGTAAATGGAATCATATAGTGCATATTGTCTGCATTTAGTGTGGCTGCCTGGTACAGAGAATATTGATTACTTTTCCATATTATCATCCTGAGTTTACATCTTCGTTTCTTTCCTATCAGAGGAATTTTCTATCACTCTTTCAGCCCAATGTGTTTCTCAGTCAAGAGAAACCTCTTAAAAGTGCAGGTTTGAACTGAGTGTGATTGGTCAAAGTGCTGGGGCTCAGGGACACCCGCGCTTGTATGTCTAATGGATCAGTACAAATGGGTATTTCTGCCAGAAATAATCCTGACCTCCTCGTTTCCATGGACTTCTCACTGCTTTTCATATGCTGGCCATAAGAGCTCAGATAATGAAGCCATTCCTAGTTGGCAAAAAACATTTGGCTCCGGGAGACCTTAGAGCAGCCTCTCAATACTGAAAGGGGCTCCAGGAAAGCTCTTGATCAGGGAATGCATGAATAGGATGAGCGGGAAGAGTTTTAAGCTGAAAGAGGGGAGATTGAGATGAGATCTTGGGAAGAAATGTTTTCCTGTGAGGGTGGGGAGGCCCTGGCACAGGTTGCCCAGAGAAGTGGTGGCTGCCCAATCCCTGGAGGTGTTCAAGGACAAATTGGATGGGGCTTTGAGCAACCTGATCCAGACCATGGCAGGGGGGTTTGGAACCGAGTGATTTTTGAAGTCCCTTCTGACCCAAGCCATTCTATGATTCTATGATTTTTTTTTTTTCACCAAAATTGATTCTGAAAAACCTTTCATATTCTTACATTAGAAGTCTTTGGTTATTTGCTCTGCCTCTGTAATACTGGAATTCTGGTTCATATTGCATAAGAACTTAGGCATTTTTTCTTTGTTACACAGAAGATGTAACTTAGCTATTTTAGGCACTTGTATTCAGTTCCATATAAAGGTTGAGGAAGACATACCAGCTTTTGAGAGAGAGACGGAGGACCAAAGGCTGGTTTTCTGCCTTGCATCTTGATATATTGTGTAAAACCAATTGGACAGAGAAACACACTTTGTAATGGAGGGAGCAAACTTTACCTTGGCCTGATGGAATCACATTTGCAGATGGATGGAAATTCATAAAAGGTGATGATATGAGCCTGCGGCAGTCTTGGGATGCTGGGTAGAGATACTAACAGTCCATGCCACTTTCTGTTTGTGGATACAGCTGGGAACTATCCCCAACAGGATAATATTCTATCAGGTATGATTTGATGTTGTTGTGATGCAGTTACTACCTTGGAGTTTCCTTGAGTTTGGATGATGTTTCTAATTACACTTTGCCTACTAAATTGTAGGATTTTCTTTTTTTACCAGCAAACATAGGTAAATTTGTTTTGTTGGTCCATTTTTAATTATTCACATGCAACTTAACCACTTGAGCTCAAATGGAATAAAAAGCTTTATTCCAAACCAACAATGCGTTAGAAGAATGTTGGCAGCATTTTATGTTGTTTCAACACTTTGTTTTTAATGAGGAAAATGCTTTAAGTGCACACATACCATTATGGCACAGAAGATGAAAATATTTGAGTAGGCTCTGATGACAGTTGTGATCGTTCCAATCCTGTCCTTTTTGGTTAAACAGCAATTTAAATTAACACAGAAATAAGAATGTAATATCTAGAGCATTTAGGGAAGTAGGCACACGCACAAATTATCAGAGGGCAGAAAAGAATTCCAGTAAACTAAAATTAATATTAACCTTAGCTGGAGTTTACTAAGATACAGATTCATTAAAACCAATTGTTAATAGGAACACTTCTTGATTTGAAGATCTGGAATTTGCCATTTAACCAAGGGAGTACTTCTAGAAACACATGGTGAACGTGCTGTTACCTCCAACTTCCAGGTTTAAAGACACACTTCTCAAGGGATGCTGTAGCTGATACTGAAGAAATCAGGTACATAGAGACTTGATCTTTGAAGGTCAAAGACATTTAAACCAAGAAACCAGAACTTCAGCTGAGGTCACTTGACTTTGAGATGATAATTTTGATTTTTCTCATGCTGGTCCCTGTTTCTCTGTGCTATTTGCTGGAGAGTTGTCATTGGGGTAACTCTAAAGCCTGTCTAATGGTATATAATGGTTGGAAATCCAGTTCATGGTTTTTAGAAATAAACCTGTATTCAGCATAGTGGTACAACTCTGTGCAGACCCAGGGTGTGACCTGCAGCTGGTGAGTGTCAAATGCATTCCTGTGCTGAGAAGGGAGTTAGGTCCCAGCAGCTCCAGCATGTGCTCTTAACAAACATTTTACATGGGGGAAGGCAGTGATTTTGCCACTGGGATATAATTTGTTGAAGAAGTGAAATCCAATGAAATCCAACCATGTTGACTTTGTGGGTGATGAGAAAGGAACAGTAGGAGAACCTGATATGGACAAATACCTCTTACTCCCTTTCTCTTGTGCTATTTTTGTAGTGGAGTGAAGACTGGAGAAGAGTAGAAATGATGAATAGGGGAAAAAAAAAATGAAGGGCACTGCTGCAATCACATGGCTGCTTCGAACAAGTGTGTCCTCAACAGGAAGGCAAAGAATTCCTTCCCATTTATACCAGCTGTGAACCTGACTTCTGTTGCTTTCATATATGTTCTTTCTTTCTGTTTTTTTAATTAAGGATTTTTCTTATTTTCTTTTAGTTTCCAGGAAAAACACCTTCTCAAGAAAATAGTTTTAATGAATCCTCTGTAATTTCAAACCAAAGCAATACTTTCAATGAGAAATACCTATGGACTGGTTTGTGTTTGCAAAGCAGTTCTGGCCAGATGGACTGAAAAAAAAAATGTTTTGAAGATATGCCTGTTGTTCATGCAGAGTTGTTTTTTTTTTGTGGTGAGAATAAGCTGCCTTTCCACCAACATATTTTGTCTTTGAAAATTCTCCCCTTCTTCTCTGGATTATTATTCAACACAATGGCGCTTGCCTTTTCTCCTTGGTAGCTGCACAAAGACAAATTCTGCCCATAATTTCAGGAGAAGCTTCCTTCATATTAAATTAATTTAATTTAATGCATCTTAGAGGGAGGCATTGAAAGTGTGGTATTCCTGAGCTTTGCCTTTCTTGGTTTCTTGGTTCAAGTGACCCATCATTCCTTTCTTTTCATGATTCGCTAAGTAATTTTCCCATGTATTTCCAACCTGTAATGTTTGGCCCAGTTCAGATTCTCCAGAATGTTTCGTTTTGAGTCCCTATTAATCCCTCGGTTTATATGTGGTGTTGTATCAGAGTACCATGCAAGTTCAAAAGCACACCTGGGTACTTGAATGTGCTTTTCTTGTCTTCTTCCCCTTTTAACTCGTGCCACAGGTGGTTTTGCTCTCTCTACATCCAAAAATCTAGAACCAGATCTTCTTTTCTTGGTCATATGTTTAGAAATAAATCACTGATCTCTGTTTTCTGGGTTGGGAAAGGGAATTTGGAACTGAGACTACAGGTAGGCAGAAGATGCTTCTGGCTATTGAAGCTGGTACATTCAGGTACAAAGCATTTAACTTTTCAGGGTAGGAATGTTTTTCACAGTAATCAGTCTGAACATTCAAATGAAAGAAAATAAAAGCTCAGCCTCTTTATATTGGTCCTGTGAAATAACTTGTGATCCTATCCGTACTTCTGGAAGGGAAATGAGTGTGATTAATGAAGCAAATCATACATTTTAATGTGAATGATAAAACACTCATTCCAAAGATATAACAATTTCTTTAGCAATTCAAAATATTGTTATTTGCACCTTTTTAGTAATCTGCTTTTTCTTTTCATTGCTTTTAGATTCAGGTAGGCTGGCATTTATTGCCAAGACATTACTATTTGAAGTCTTTCCCTTCCTATTTGCCTTTCCATCTTCTGTGTGTATAATGTCTGTGTCCATTCCCTCTCCCTCTTGAGCTGAAATGCTTTTTGTATTGCATGTTTTTCTAAGTCTTTATACAGATAAGTTAACCACGTGAGGGAACTTTGCAGCAATCTTTTCCCTTGCTACTCTGTGGAAGTTAATAGGAATGTACAAAGGGTGAAATATGTCTCTAAATGTTACATCCATTAACTTGCTGACCTTTAAAAAGATTGGATGCCAAGTGCATCTTGGTAGCCTGGTGATTTTCAGATGTTGAAAACTTGGGAAATAAATGTGTGAGTGAAAAATTTAATGAAATAGTGAGGATGTGGGTGTAAGATATGTTTCATAGTCCACTGAAAGTACTGGAAAACCACTGTTTTCAACAACCTTGTGAAAGAGTTTGATATACTACTTACTTTGAAACAGAATGACTTTTCCTGTGGTCCATTCGTGCTGGTTTCACCGTGACTCCTGTTGAAGAGAAATTGTCATAGAATCATAGAATGGCTCGGGATGGAAGGGACCTCAAATATCATTGAGTTCCAACCCTTGCCATGGGCACGGACACCTTCCACTAGGAAGTCCTAAACTACAGATGTTGTAGTGTCATTCTTAGTGTCATCACAGTTGTTTTTCTTCCTCATACACAAAATTTTGAGTTCTTTTTAGAAATAATTTAGGCAGGTCTGGGTTTGTGGGTTTTTTTTTTCCTCCCCTGTAAGGGTGTTTGGGGACCATGAACATGGGGGAAAACGTTTTTACTGTGAGGATGATGGAGCACTGGAATGGGCTACCCAGAGAAGTTGTGGAATTGCCTTCTCTGGAGATGATCAAACCCGCCTGCATGTGCTCCTGTGCAACCTGCTCAGGGTGACCCTGATTGTGTGATCTTCAGAGGTCTGCAACTGTTCTGTGATTCTGTGATTTCTAATAGTTTTCATTTCTAGATGGCATTTATTCATAATTGGTCAATTTGTGCTGAATTATCTTCCTGTAATTTTTTTTCTCTTAAAACATCACCTCAGACTTATGGGGTCACTCAGACCCCATTTTTGGTCTGCTACGTTACATTTTTTAGGCTCTTGGCTTCTTCGGTCTTCTGGGCTTGCTTCGGACTAAGCTGTTAAACTCTGCTTGAGGAGCAGCTGCTTCTTGCAAAAAGGCAGTCTGGATAGCATGTAGTGGTTGTTCCTTACACTGAGGTGGTTATCTGTAGTCATCTGACTGTTCCTCTGCCAGCATCCCATGTGTGGAAGGCACTGTCGGTGAGACAGGAGCACGCTGCAGCCCTTCACCTGGGAGCAGAGTTGGGTGCACTCCCATTGTGTCCAACACACCCAAATGTAATTTTTCCTTGGGAATACCCTCTCTCATGTCTGCATCGCCTTTCCTTGAGGCATCTTTGCTGCCAGTTTGACCTTTTAAAGGCACAAGTGACCATACCTCAGGATTTTTTTTAAGGCTGTTGAGCCTGGAGAACAGGAGGCTGAGGGAGGACCTCATTGCTGTCTACTGTTCCCTCAAAAGGGGAGGAGGAGGAGCAGGCACTGAGCTCTTCTCTCTGGTGACCAATGACAGGATCGAGGGAATGGCAGGAAGATTTGCCAGGGGAGGGTTAGTTGGGACATTGGGAAAAGGTTCTTCCCCCAGAGGGTGGTGGAGCACTGGAACAGCTCCTCAGGGAAGCAGTCACAGCCTGACAATATTCCAGAAGCATTTGGCCAACACCCTCAGCCCCACAGTGTGAATGTTGGGGTTGTCCTGTACAGGGACAGGAGTTGGGCTTGATGGTCCTTGTGGGTCCCTTCCAACTCAGGTCATTCTATGACTATGAAATGCCAAAACTTAACACACATTCCATACAGGAACTCCCGTGTCATGGAACCTGCAGTCTGGTTTGCTGGTGTGAATGTTGCTGAGTTACTGAGTTGTCTGCAATGGCTCTTAGATTTTGTCTTAATAATTCGTAACTCATTTAGAGCTCATCTCTTTTTGTTAGGAGTTGGATTGGAATAAACATACAGTAAATCTTTGTTAAAAGCCATCAAGGCTTCTTAATGTTTAACGAAAGCAAAAAATGTTATGTTAAATTATTTTGATTTCATGAGAAGGCTAATTCTGCTTTGACATGCAGTGGGAATCTCTCATTCACACATTTCTGCAATCTGCATCTGTAATCAAACCAATAACCAATGTTAGGATGACAACTACTCAATACTGTGCAGCTCCAGAGAGCAGGGATGATCTTTACCAGACATTTGTGATGTGTTTATATCAATGCAAAAGGAACACCAGATGTGATGACGTTTCTTCACGAATAGAATTATTGATTTAGGAGGGGCTTTTTGTCAAGGAAGGCAGTTAAGTCAATATGAGGAATCTGATCCTTATAAATCCAACATATTCCTCTTGATCAGCTGTAATTGGAGTTGATCAGAATCAGTTACATCTTTTCAGGCCTAGACTATGCAATATGAATCCCAGTTCTCACAGTCCCTGTATCTATTTGGATTTGATTATGAATCAGAATTTTCTTATTCTTTCTCTATACTATGCACTCATTTGAATAATATCAAAAGCCCTCTTTAGTGTATATCCTGGATGAAGTAGCAATTCCTTGATCTTTCCAAAGTCAGATCAAAGCCATTTATCCAAATTCAGACTTCTACAGACCTATCTGATGGATGAATATTTCTGAATAGTGTTCAACATGCACTTTTATCAAAACTCTGTTCCTTGTTTCTTACTGTTGGATCTCTCCCAAGTTTTCATGCCAGCTGTGAAGTACATTTCCTCAAATTTTTCTCTGTCAGCTTTGGCTGTTACCCTGAATGTGAACAGATTATTTTGTGTTATGAAGAAGATCAGTCATTTAAGACTGAACCAGTTAGTGATTACAAAAGATTTTCCTGTGAACCATGCATCTTCTGAGAAAGAACAGTTCTAAAGGTGTGTCTTTATGTTTAGATATAATTCCAACTTATATGTGACTGCTTCTCCAAAATTTACTAGATTGACATCAGTGCTCCGGAGAAGCAAAGCTGCTATTCTAACAACCTTCCAATGTTGAAATATCATAGAATCGTAGAGGTCTTTTTCAACCTTAATGATTGTAAGATCATCCAGTCCAACCATCGGCCCAGCACCACTGTGCCTACTAAACCATATCCCGAGGTGCCACGTCTGCATGTTTTTTTGAACACCTCCAGTGAAGGAGGTTCCACCACTTCCTGGGAAGCCAGTGCTTTGCCACTCTTTCAGTAAAAAAATTATTCCTAATACCCAGTCTAAACTTCTCCTGGTGCAAATTGAGGCCATTTCTTCTCGACCTATCACTTATGACTTGGGAGAACAGACCAACACCCACCATGCTACAACCTCCTTTCAGGTAGTTGTAGAGAGAAGTGAGGTCTCCCCTCAGCCTTCTCTCTCCAGGCTGAATGATTCCTGTTCCCTCAGTAAATACATGTTTGGACAAAGTCAGTAGTTTGAAAATAGAGGCCAATTAGCATGTTTCAGTTGAGAATCAGGCAAAACGGTCCATTACATCTTCCTAATTTGTACGTTTTGTACAGTTTGTTCACCTATCTGTGAAAGATTCCATCTCAACCGACTGTCATCATCTAGAAGTTGCTCCCTCTGTGGTCTCTGGAGAGATAAAGAGCTTTTTTTTGTACAATGATTCAGCTCATCCATAAATAGCTTAAATAAGTCACAAGTATAATCTAGACATGCAATTGGTAGATAGCTCAAGCAGGGCGAGATGTACCTCACCTCTGATATATTTCGAGCTTTCCTATGTGTTTATGAGGATTAAAGGTTTGTTTTAAATGACACGTAATACAGATGAAGACCACTTTCTTTTTTTTTACATGTTCTGAAGTGATCGATGTTCTTTTTTCAGGACATTCATGTTTACATAGTGTAATCCTGAACTTTTACATTCCATGGCTAATCTGAATGACAAGAAGAGAATGGAAAGAAAAGGGGAGATATCTTTGTCACTTCTAGAAGAACCTTTCAGCTTGTTCTGGTCTAAACTTGGCCTTGCTGCTTTCCTTGGCTCTGTGCTTTGGTGTGCCTTGGGAAATGTGCATCTATACAAGTGTCAGTGAAACTCTACTTAACATAGCACCTGTACTTGCAAGGTTCCCACTGCAAGGATGGCAAAGGCTGGAGGTCATTTTTGAAGATGAGGTTAGTTATTGAGGAGGATGGAAGCAAAGTTTAGTCCCCTGTTAAAGGAACAAAGAGAAGCTGAAACAGGTAAATGATGAGCAGCATGGAAATGAGACAGCAGCTACTTAACAGAAAGGAATGACTGAGAGCTCACATTAAGGGGTTTGGAGAACAAGTTCTCACCTTGTTGTCTTCTCAGGCATGTTCACTCTGTAGTACCTTTCATTAGAATGTGTGTCCTCCTTAATCCACTTCAACACCTACAAGTACTGTTGGGGGGTTTAGCTCGGTTTGCCCTTCTCCCTCTGAGACTGGTGCTGCCTCCAGTCCCGTACCCTGGATCATCCTCTCTGCCTTCCCTCACAATGCCTCAGCTATCTGTGTAAGAACTGCAGTCGGCTTGAGCTCATTCAGATCTAGGAAGTTCATTTTTTCAATTCTATAATTGTATCTTAATGCTTTAAAGTGTATTTTAATGTAAACTTCTGTTATTGGTTACCTGAGAGAACCTGGCTTTGATCCAATATCCCCATGATTTCAGTCCCAACAGAATCATGGAATGGTTTGGATTGGAAGAGAACTTAAAGCCCATGCAGTTCCACTCCCATGTCATGGGCAAGGACACCTACCACTGGGTCAGAGGGCTCAAAGCCCCATCCAACCTGGCCTGGAACACCTCCAGGGATAGGGGAGCCACCTGGGCAACCTGTGCCAGGGCCTCCCCAACCTCACGGGAAAACATTTCTTTCTAAGATCTCATCGCAATCTCCCCTCTTTCAGCTGAAAACTGTCCTCCCTCGTCCTATTCCTGCACTCCCTGACCAAGAGCCCCTCCCCAGCTTTCCTGGAGCCCCTTTCACTACTGGGAGGCTGCTCTAAGATCTCCCTGGGGCCTTCTCTTCTCGAGGCTGAACAGCCCCAACTCTCTCATCCTGTCCTCATATGGGAGGTGCCTTATCTCCATGGCCTCCCCTAGACTTGCTCCAAAAGACCCATGTCCTTCATGTGTTGAAACAACTTTATTCTTTCTGTTTCTCTTTTCCAGTGCACCTTCTCTAAGAAATACACATTGAAAAGAAAATGTGCCAATGCTCTGAACAAAGCAAGCTTTTGTTTCATAGTTTAGTAAATCAGTCAGACTTTATCATTATCTCTAGTTGGTGCTTCCACAAACACAACCTCTAGCAGCCTGTTTTTGCCTTTGGAAAGCTTAACTCTATCACAAATTACCAAATTCCCATTCATCAAAGCAAGAAAGAGGCAAATTCATTTGTAACAATGAAAGGGACAGAGGGCCCTATTTGTAGGATGGATCCAACTCATAGGGAAGTCTGCTGCCTTCCCCAAGCCCGGGTAGGCGACATCGCCAAGAGACTCCCAGACCTAATTAAACCGTCAGATTATTACCCGCTTCTGGTGGTCCAGGCTGGCGGTGATGAGCTAGCGAAAAGAGGCTAAAGGGTAGTTAAAAAGGAGTTCCAGGAGCTGCGACGGTGAATAGAAAGGGCAGGAGCACAGGTGGTGTTCTGCTCGGTTCCTCCAATGGTAGGGATGTATAGAGAAAGGAACAAGAGAATGTATGCGCTTAATAAATGGCTTAGGGGCTGGTGCCGGCAGAGGAATTTTGGGTTCTTTGATCATGGGGAAACCTTTACGGCACCCGGCCTGCTTGACCCAGATGGGTCTTGTCTAACTCCAAAGGGTAAGAGGATTCTATCTCAGGAGCTGGCAGGACTTGTTGAGAGGGCTTTAAACTAGGCATGAAGGGGGAGGAGGGAGTTACTAGGCTCACCAAAGATGTTGCTGTGGAGGATGAGCCATCTCAAAGGTTGTCGTCAGTAACCCAACTGAAGTGCATGTACACAAACACACACAGTATGGGAAACAAACAGGAGGAGCTGGAAGTCCTGGTCCAGCGGGAGAGCTATGATATAGTTGCTATCACGGAAACGTGGTGGAACGACTCTCATGACTGGAGTGCTGCCGTGGAAGGCTACAGGCTCTTCAGGAGAGACAGGCCTGAGAGGACGGGTGGAGGGGTGGCCCTCTACACTAGAGAAACCCTGGATGCTGTTGAAGTCAAGATCGGTGATGACCAGGTTGAGTGTCTATGGGTAAGGGTCAGAGGGGCAGTCAAGTCTGACCTCCTGGTTGGAGTGTGTTACAGACCGCCTGACCAGGTGGAGGAGATGGATCTTCTATTGTTTAAACAGCTGGAGGCTGCCTCTAGATCGGCTGCCCTTGTTCTTTTAGGAGATTTTAACCTTCCGGATATCTGCTGGGAATTTAACACTGCTGAGAGGAGGCAGTCCAGGAGGTTCTTAGAGTGTATTGACGACTGCTTTCTGTCACAGCTGGGAGCTTCTGAAGGAACTAAGTAAGAAAAAGAGGATGTATCGTTGATGGAAAGAAGGGGACGTAAGCTACGTCATGTTCAAAGTTGTTGTTAAGTCGTGTAGAAAAAAATCAGGGAAGAAAAAGCCCAGCTGGAGCTCAAATTGGCCCCTTCTGTTAAGGATAATAAGAAGAGTTTTTATAAATATATCAGTGGTAGAAAGAAGGGCGGCAGCGACCTCCACTCCTTGTTGGATGTGGGGGGAAATATAGTAACCACAGATGCAGAGAAGGCTGAGGTACTTAATGCCTTCTTTGCCTCAGTTTTCAACAGCAAGGATGTCAGCTTGCTTGACAGTTGGCCCTCTGAAGTGGTTGATGGGGGCAGGGTGAAATATGGCCCTCCTGCAATCCATGAGGAGGAGGTTAGAGACCTGCTGAGCTGCTTGGACCCTCATAAGTCTATGGGGCCGGATGGGATCCATCCTAGGGTGCTGAGAGAGCTGGCGGATGAGCTTGCTAAGCCGCTCTCCATCATCTTTCAGCAGTCCTGGCTCACTGGAGAGGTCCCGGAAGACTGGAAGTTGGCCAATGTGACGCCCATCCACAAGAAGGGCCGTAAGGATGATCCAGGTAATTACAGACCTGTCAGCCTGACCTCGGTCCCAGGTAAAATCATGGAGCAGATAATCCTGGGTGCAATCATGCGGCATCTGCAGAATGGCCAAGAGATCAGGCACAGCCAGCATGGGTTTAGGAGGGGTAGGTCCTGTCTGACCAACCTGATCTCCTTTTATGACCATGTGACTCTCCTGGGGGATGAGAGGAAGGCTGTGGATGTGGTATACCTGGACTTTAGTAAGGCCTTTGACACTGTCTCCCACAGTAGACTCCTAGGGAAGCTGGCAGCCCGTGGCCTAGATGGGAGCACTCTGTGCTGGGTTAGGAATTGACTGGATGGCCAAGCCCAAAGAGTGGTGGTCAATGGTGTTTCATCCAGTTGGCAACCAGTCACCAGTGGTGTCCCCCAGGGATCGGTGTTGGGTCCCGTCCTGTTTAATATCTTTATTGATGATCTGGATGAGGGGATTGAGTCCATCATCAGCAAGTTTGCAGATGATACCAAGCTGGGAGGAAGGGTTGATCTCCTAGAGGGTAGGATGGCCCTGCAGAAGGACCTGGACAGACTGGAGAGATTGGCTGATTCTTACTGGGATGATGTTTAATAAGTCCAAATGTCGGGTACTTCATTTTGGACACAACAATCCCATGCAGAGCTACAGACTGGGGACAGAGTGGCTGGAGAGTAGTCAGGCAGAAAGGGACCTGAGACTGCTGGCTGACAGGAAGCTCAACATGAGCCAGCAGTGTGCCCAGGTGGCCAAGAAGGCCAATGGCATTCTGGCCTGCATCAGGAATAACGTGGCGAGCAGGACCAGAGAAGTTATCATCCCCCTGTTCTTGGCACTGGTCAGGCCTCATCTTGAATACAGTGTCCAGTTCTGGGCCCCCCAATTTGGGAAAGATGTTAGGATACTGGAATGAGTTCAGAGGAGGGCAACGAAGATGGTGAAGGGGCTGGAGCACAAGCCCTACAAGGAGCGACTGAGGGAGTTGGGGCTGTTTAGTCTGAAGAAGAGGAGGCTCAGGGGAGACCTCATTGCTCTCTACAACTACCTAAAAGGAGGCTGTAGTCGGGCAGGGATTGGTCTCTTCTCTCAGGTGACCAGTGACAGAACTAGAGGGCATGGACACAAGCTTCGTCAGGGAAAGTTTAGGCTTGATATGAGGAAAAAGTTCTTCACTGAAAGGGTGATTGGCCATCGGAATGCGCTGCCCAGGGAGGTGGTGGAGTCGCCGACCCTGGAGGTGTTTAAGGGGAGACTGGATGAGGCACTGAGTGCCATGGTTTAGATGATGGGTTGGTGTTAGTGTTGGTGTTGGTGTTAGTGTTGGGTTATAGGTTGGACTTGATGATCTCAGAGGTCCTTTCCAACCTTATGATACTGTGATACTGTGATAGTGTAATGACAAGTGGATTTAAGATACTATATTTGGGTCCTTTTAAAATAAATAATCTTTATGAAAGATCTCTCTGACTTTGGTTTTAACTGGATTTCCAATATGAATTTTCCCCATGTTGTAGAAACCTCAAATAAATAGTCTATGTATAAATACTTACATATGCCCCAAAACTCACAGTGGTTGTGTTGAATATCTATGACCTGCAGGGAAAAAAATGACAGGACCAGATCTCATCTGACTTAATGGTGGAATAGCTGAGACACTAATTAGTTGGCATTAACACATACTGCTGCAGTCCACTCGTAATGTCACTAATTCATAATTATTGCTCCCTTAAAGTTAGGCATAACAGTTAGGACTTCGCAAAATTGGCTCTTTCTATCTTTGCACTTTTTATGCTTTGCCAGGAGATGGATCGCAGGGGGAAGTGGGCACAGGTGGTGCTAAATATGTGTGATCACACATACTTTGATTGCCATGGTAGTACAGTATCTTTAAAATGATTGATGTGCTACATTCACTTAACTAGAAATAGAGAAGCAATAACTTAGTGTAAATGAATTATTAATATTTTTCCTCTCTTCAACAGCCAGAAAAAGATAATTAATAAATAAATAAATTTGGGATGTAGCAAAAAAAAGTAGTCCTAGGCCAATCAGAGTCAACTGAAAAGTAGCTGTGAATTTGGATTTAGGAGGATCTGAGAAGGGAGAATGGTCAAAATTAGAACTTCAAAAAGCCAATTATTTCTCCAGGATTCTGCTCCATCTCCTTTCAAGTGCAGACTTTTTCCCAAAAGTATATTTAAAAGGAGCGTGGAGGGCTTGGCAGGGAAGAGAGAGAGCCCAGAATAGAAAGCTTTCTCCTAAGTGCAGTGTGTGTACCCAGAGGATATTAGAAGACTTTTGAGTAAACTATATGATTGTACCCTGGCTGAAAAACACAAGAGATGGTAATTGTGCTGTGTTGCATTTATTCTCTGGGGAAATCTTTTAGATGTTTTCCCACTCCCTATAGGATATTCCTTATTTACAGGTCATGTGCTTTGGGTGTAGTTGGCTGTTAATACTATTTATAATTTTATTTTGGAAGCACAATATTTATTAGCACAGTATAGCATATAAAACCCACTTTTTTGCCTTTGTGCAGCTAAAATAAATGACATATCTAATACATATCCATCTTGGAGCTGATTATATTAAGGCCCATTCACAGCACTGTGCTTTTCAACATCCAACTCTGATTTCTCTGCTCTATTTTTTGTTAAATCAGACAGATCGGTGATCTATTTTGCAGTGTGTGGAATGTAAGCAGTCCCTGGTCCTCTTCATTCTCTGCACACCCTCTGCTCCTTAAGATATTTATTGAAATGGTTGGTGAGGTGCAACAAGCCAGAAATAATATTCCCCTTGCCTTTTGTGTGACTACACTGTAATGAAGAATTAATAACAGATTCCTGAAGAAAATTAATCATACTTTCACAAGCTAGTAGGGAACAATTTAACTACAGGAGAAATAATGGAATGGTCCAACTCCTAGGCCCGTGCAGAAAGTTGGGAAAAATGGACCCTGCTAAAGGGCTTTCCTTCATCTCGGATGCAGTGAATCATGAACAGAATGTGTTGCACAGACCACTGAGCTGCCTCCAAGCTGAGCAGATCGCAGTTTTCCGAAGTGTCTGGGGGTGTTGTCAGCACTCCTCCTGTCTTTTCTGCATAGGTGCTCACTGAAAAGGCCTCTCTTCACAGGATGCAGAAAGACCTAAATGGAAACCATTCATCCCTTCCCGTAAGAACATTCCTACTTGAGATAAAAGATTATCTGACATTCTTCATATGTTAGTGTACAGGAGGAAATGAATCATGTGGCCACTGAAAATGTTTACTTTCAAAATATTAATTGTAGTTATCTTCAAAATATTTCACTACAAGCTTCATTCACTGAGGCTATTAGTGAATCTATTTATCTCTTCCATTTCATGGATACCCTTATGCCTTCCTTATCACGAGAATGTCCCTCCTTGTCCTGTCAAGTGTATGATTGTTACATCTTCCTCTCTTGCTGTGTTTTTACAGAGGCAGAAATCTGCAATTTTTTTCTAGAAATATTTTTGCAACTATAAAACATGAATTGGGCAGAAAATAAGATCTGTCTAACTATTTAGATGGAACACAGTGAGATGTGGGAGTGCAGTGATAGGACCAAAGGGTAAAGGTTTTAAGCCGAAAGAGAGAAGATTTAGGTGAGATCCTAGGAAGAAATGTTTTCCTGTGAGGGTGGGGAGGTCCTAGCACAGGTTGCCCAGAGAAGCTGTGGCTGCCCCATCCCTAGAGGTGTTCAGGGTCAGGTTGATTTAGGTTTTGAGTACCCCAATACAGTCAGAAGTGCCCCTGCTCATGACAGCAGTGTTGGAACTGGATAGGCTTTAGGGCCCCTTCCAACCCAAACCATTTACTGATTCAATGATTCTTTTTCATTTTATGTTTCACCTTTTTGGAAATAGACATGAAATTTAATTTTGAAACAAAAACTGGTTTTATACAAACCTCCCCTTGAGATTTCTCATCCCAGAGATGCCAGAATGAATGTTCTGGTCATCCGTAAATTTTATGCAACTTTTTTCCAGGTCTGGAGAATCACCTGAAACCTCTTTATTGAGGGAGACGGTTTCAATTTTGATAAATGGGTGTTTCTAGAGGAGCAAAATAATTCTGTCAGAGCTGGTCTGACTAGCCAGAGGGCAAAGTTCCCAATGAGGCTTTACAATAGTGTGGTTTCTCGGTGTGATAAATCTGTGATAACTCTGCAATATCTAGTGCCTTCCATTTTGCAAAATGCAGGGTCAGAAGTTGACCCTGTGACACATCTTTAATGAAAAATTATAACCATCTGAGTATAACCTGTAAAAAAATTATTTTTTCAGAATTTCTTAAAATATTACATAAAGGGTAATGTTAAAAGAATCCTATTAATTAGACAATGTGTTAGGATGAAAAAGACTTTGTGAAGAAGCCTACAGCACTTCATTGCGGTCTTGGTTTTTTAATCAAGATAAACATTATATCAGGAACAGCTATGTATTTTAGTAAGCTCACTGTTGAGAAACTTGACTAAATCAAGACTCAGTGTTGGCCCCACAGTTAAGAAATGACTGAGAGGTTGTGGTAGAGAGGGTGTGGAGCTACTTGTGAGGGGGAATGACTTGAGGGAAAATCTCCCAGTCCTAGCCCGGTTAGGGGTTTGTTGCTGTTTTCACTTGTGTGTTGAATAGAATCGGCTCCAGTGAAGCAGTCATGAGAAATTGTCAGTGCTGCAGCACTACAGGACTCACTCCTCACCATGTGTCGTGCCAGGCTGCTCCCAAGCCTCTTTGCCTCTTCCCTTGACCAACTGCCTTCCCTGCTTTCTCAGCACTGTGCTTCAGACTGGGTGTTGCAGTGGTGGGGCCATAAATACAGAGCTGTGGCTCCCCAAGGAAACAAGGAAACTGACCCACAGGTGGGCTGAGCATGCTTGTGCCTGGAAGCTTATCCATGAGGAATGAGGAGCTGAGCTGGTCTTCAGTATTTGAGCCTTCCCAGTACTTAAAGGAGGCCCATAGGAAAGCTGAGAGGGGGCTCTTTATTGAGCAGTGCAGACACAGGAGGAGGGTGAACTGTTTTCAGCTGGAAAAGGGGAGACTGAGATGACATCTTAGGGAGAAATGTTTTCCTGTGAGGGTGGGGAGGCCCCAGCACAGGTTGCCCATAAAAGTGGTGGCTGCCCCATCCCTGGAGGTGTTCAAGGCCAGGTTGGATGGGGCTTTGAGCAACCTGATCCAGTGGGAGGTGTCCCTACCCATGGGAGGGGGTGGATCTGGATGGGCTTTAAGGTCCCTTCCAGCCCAAACCATTCTATCATTCTATGATATCCAAATCAAACTTTTGTCATCCTTGCTTTATTTTTCTTTCATCTGTGGATGTCACATGTGTTCAGTGTGTGTGACTCCAGATGGTCAACTGCTCACCTGAGCCAGGGGTGCTGCTGCTGTGTGGTGTCACGTTATTCTGACAAGTCATGATGGTGGCTTCTGCTGATTCCTCATTGTAGCAAGTCATAGGGGTAGCTGCTCATAGCGCTTTCATAGTCACCGGGGTCAGGCTTTCTCTTCTTCCAGCTCATCCTGCGTGCTCTGTGCTCTCCTGTCGTGTTAAATGCTAAGGGTAACAGCTTTGCACTTAGTCATGGACTGCCAAGCAATATTGCAAGGAATTTAGCCTTTCTGGCAAACTGCTAATGCTTGTAAACCTGAAGCAAGGTATGAGGATGTGCTGTGGCTCAGAGGAGAGGTGTGTGAAGATTTGCATTAAGTCAGCTGAACCTGGAAAATCTCCCCCCCCCCCCCCCCCCCCCCCCATCTTTTGGCAGGAGGGGCCTCTATCCTGAATTCTGTGACTGAGTTATCACAAGAAATGGACCTGGGTTATTCTTCATCCCTAGTCAGCCAGCTAAAAGGGGTCCCCCTGCCCCACTTGGTAGTAAATATGGCAGATGTGCAAAATGTTCTTGGAAAAAAACCACAAATAATACAGTTTCTAGAGACTCCAAGGCCTTTGGGATTAGGTATAGGGACAAGGACACAAGGGTATTATAAGCGATTTTCTTCTTCCCTGATTCACTTCTTTAGGTGTGCGTGACACTGCCCCCCAGGCTGAATCTCCAGAGATCACACAAGAGGTGGAAAAGGCTCATTTTGCTCTTTTTACCCTTGCTTCAGGGCAGGAACATCAATGGTCCAAAGTGCTCGAATATTTCTTCTGAATCTGCATGGTAGATATAGATTTTTAGATCTTTCTGGCAAAGGAGGAAGGACTTTGCATGTTGAAATCGGTAATCAAAATGCACAGTGTCTGAATCCAAGCTCTGATGTAAACACTGCACAAAATCCCAATCAGCTCCTCACAGAATTTCATAAGGGCACACAAGGAACACCCTGATTAAAACAGTGCTCTACTGAGCCTACTTTCTAACTGCTTCTTATTGTATTAATTCAAAGTTTTCCTCTTATTGGAAAATTAAGTAGCAGGTGTAGTTTTAATGAACTGTAACAGACTGGGTTTAGTGGTGTGGTAAATAGATTGTGATATTCATTTTCAATTAAAGTTCTTTTGCAAAGATCAATGAAGCACATTTTCATAAATTGAATCACAGTAAACTAATAAACAAATTTATTTTAGCCTGCTGATGGCAAATTCTTATTTCCTTAACATGTTAGATCACATCATGGCATTAATTATATGATGCATGAACAACAAAGAAGCGATTGTTTATTTAGCAATAATTTTATATTTATGTTTACCTTGGAATTAGCTTTACAAATAGTCCCATACCTATAGGTAAAGAACGCTAAGCATTAGGAAAAGGGAATCTCAAGTGAATATTTTTAATGTTTGACTTCTGCCTGTCATCCAAAAATATTTTAAAAATCTCATTAATCAGTGTGCTGCGTTGTTTATTTTGCTGATTAAAAGGGTCACTACGTCTGGAAGGGTGCACTGTAACCTTTAAACTCAATTACTATACGAGACACGCACATCAGTAGCAACGGTGTTCATGAATAATAGAACAAAGGCTTTATTCTGCATCTGTAAACATGCTGCTATAGTAATTTTAAAAAATTAAGAGATTAATGTACTAGTCTTAAATGCCAGCAATATATTCTTAGCATATAGTAATGTTGTGACAGTTTATTGGGATCCTACTCTGATGATATAAGAATACATTTTGGTGCCTAACAGACCCCTGATCATTGATTGAGGTCCCGGGGGGATTACCAGCACATTGACTAGGCTAAGAAAAATGATAGAATAAAGCTCTCACTGTATAATAACGTAATTTCTTGAGCTCCTGTCATTATTACAAACATGTGAGATGTCTATCAGAATGGATTAAGCATCCCCAGAAGGAGGTTTTTCAGGCTTTCGCTACATGAGGTTATATAAACTAAACTGAGGTTTGGAAAGCCAAACGCTCTTCAATCCCTTTTTAGGCTGGTGGAGAGAGATCAGTTTTGTTGGAGGCCGTTCAAAGCCCCAGGATTAGACTTCTCTGGCATGGTCTCTGGAGAGGCCCACCTCTCACCTCTGGCTCCGGAGAGAAGTGAGAAAGAGGACTGATGCTCTTTTTGAGAATTGTCTCCTATGTCAGTAATAGTGATTTGTGAATCATTTTCTGAATACGTAGCTTTAAGTTAGGACACGCACGTCTTCTGCAGTCTTCTTCATGGTCCTAATACGTCCACATCTTTTGCTTCCACTGAAGAGATCTGCTGATGTACTACATTTTGGGACCTCTGCTTTATTCTGATTTTTCCATCTGCTGTTTATCTCAAGCTAAGTTCATTGCTAATGACTGACTCCTCCTAGTTAATAGCATTGAAATGCATCCTGTAAGGACTCCCCAGGTTCTGCAGAGCTACCTAGGAGTTTGCAAGTGGACAGCTGTCATTTCCTGCCTTGGATGGGCACCGTCTGCACAGAATTCCACTTCTGCAAAGATGAAAACCTTGTGATTGCTTTTGTCTTATTTTTAACGCAAAGCATGTCTCGAAATTTTGCAGTCAGCCAAAAATCTTTTTTGAGGCTTAAGTATAGTCATTGTGCAAGTGCAGGCTATCCAGAAATCCAGCATTTATTTTCCTTATGAGACCAGAGCAAGAGATAAAAGGGAGAGATTTAAGTCATGTAAAAGAGACGATAAAGTGGCTGGTGACTTTGTGTAGCTCGCTCCTGTGTCTCCTCTTCTGCGCTGCCCTTGTCCTTGGGTTCCTTTGTGTTCCTTGTGTGTGTTTAAGAGGTGAACTGTAAAGTACAATCACAGTCATTTTCTTGTTCTTCAGTTCCCTGGCAGATAGCTGCAATTCTCTGGTGATAACATATTTTCTGTTCTTCTTAGTGATCTTTTTACAAAAGCCTCCATAAAAGCAATTATTCTGTTTCAGTCATGGTATTAGTTTCCTTGTGGGGGGATGGAGATCAAAATAACAGGAATCTGACTGTAATTATAAATCATTATGTTCGTAAGACAGTTTCCAGAGTGGAGGAGAGGTCTGTATCCGGATGTGCCAAAGTCCTTCCTGTGATGCAGAGCAACCATGGTGTTATGCCAGGTGGTCCTTGCAAGAGGTAGAACACCTTCCCACTTCACACCAAGTCTGTCTTAGGTCCTAGATCCGTCATCTTCTAGATCTGCCAAAAACTCATGACAAGTTCAAGCTGTGGATACCTTTGCTCGGCATGTCAATGCCTGGTCCATTTGGCTCACATTGTGGCATCAGAGCTGGCTCAAGGCAGTGGGTTCCCCACCCTCTGGAAGTTTCTCTGTTGCAGCTATGCGTTGAAACTCAGTATTGCCCAGTAAGTTTTATGAATGACTATGAAATTATTGTGATCAGAAGTGTTAGAGTTAATCAAGCACTAGCCAAAGATAGTGCAACCACTGGGAAGCACCTTTCCATTCCATGCATTCAGTTTGAGTTATTCTATTAAGCCAGTAAGTTTGGAAACAGAAGGAAAGTAACCCTTCCAATAATGCAATAGACTTGAAATGGGAGGAAAATTAATCTGCAGCTTAACAGGCTGAGAAATACTTACTGTACTGCAAAATAAGTTTTGCAATATGATGAATTACTTGTGTTGTGTGGAACAGGACATGAAAGGAGACAATGTTTAACTACAGTTTTCCTGAGAGGGCAAAATTTGACTTGAGATCCCTTGATATTGTCATTCAGTGTCTCTCCTTCACAGGGAACATCAAGGGACCCAGTGCTTGAGTAGCTGCTAATTGGGTGAATTGGAAAGCATATAGACCTGTGACTGGCTGGGCTATATATTTGCTTACAGCCTTTCAGTACTTCAAGGGTGCCTACAGGATAGTATGGGAGGGGCTTTTTTTTATGAGGGAATGCAGGGATAGGATGAGGGGAAATGATTTTCAGCTGGAAGAGGGGAGATTGAGATGAGGTCTTAGGAACAAACGTTTTCCTGTGAGGTTGGGGAGGCCCTGGCACAGGTTGCCCAGAGAAATGGTGGCTACCTCATCCCTGGAGGTGTTCAAGGCCAGGTTGGATGGGGCTTTGATCACCCTGATCCATTGGGAGGTGTCCCTGCCCGTGGCAGGGGAGTGGAACTGGGTGGGCTTTGAGTTCCTTTCCAACCCAGAGCATTCTATGTTGATTCAATGATTAAGGTTTGTAGAAAGTCCACGTATGCATAAAGCTAAATAGTTACAGGATTTACTTAATGCATATACTTGTGCGCATAATCACCTTCAGTTTATAAGTGAGGAGGAATTTGCTGATTTTGCTCAGAGACCTGGTTAGATTTCTCACCAACTTCACTACAACATTCCAACGGCAAATATTTTGACTGCACTAAAGTCAATGATGGCATTCCCACCAACTCAACAGGACAGGACTTCTGCCTAGGTCTTTAGGAGAGAGTGTATGACAGATTTCTCTATTAATATATTTTCTTTTCAAATGTTGAAAATATCAGAGCTGTATGTTGGTAAAAGCATTGATTGCTACTAGAAATACTAATCTAGTTTTGTGGGTGAAGTAATTATTTTTGAGTCATAAAAGCTCAGAATTATTAACATACAACACTAATCTCCACAGCACAAGAGCTATTGTGTTGGTAGAAGAAGAAAATGTATATTGTCTCTGAAAGTAGGGCAGCTTTTGGTACATCTTTATGACTATGTTCTGTATCAGGGTAGTCAGTTTCCTTAAGTGTACCCAGCCCTTCCCAAACCTTTCTCCACAATCATCTGAATTACATTCCTGCATTTCAAAGCTTTTTCTTTTTCTTTAGCATGGCATCCAAGCCACTCAGGGGTAAAATGGAGATGGAGATGTTGTATGTGCTAAAATCTGGTGTGGGTTCAAATCAGCTAGGTGGAAACAGAGAAAAAAAAATCTAGTGTGGGCTGTTAAATATAAGCAGGCTGCCCTAGCTCAAGGGTGCTGCAGGTTGCTGGCAGTAAGGAACCTGTTCTGAAGCGGACGAGGGGAAATGGCCTCAAGTTGCACCAGGGGAGGTTTAGGTTGGATATTAGAAAAAAATCCTTTACCAAAAGAATGAAGCGTTGGAAGAGGCTGCACAGGGCAGCAGTGGAGTCTCCATCCCTCGGGGTTTCAAAAAATGTGTAGATGTGGCGCTTTGTGTTTAGCAGGTTTGATGTTGTTGGACTGATGGTTGGACTAGATGGTCTTAGAGGTCTTTTCCAACCTTTGTGATTTTGAGGTATCACTCCATTCCTGCTCTGCTCTTCTACTCTTTACCAGGTAGGGAGTGTTTAGATTAAATGGACTTTTAGCCTTCTCTGGGTGGATTTTCTTGTATTTTTAGGTTTTTATCTATTATCACATCCCTGCTTAAGATCCACTTGTTCCAGGGATTATTTTCTTTCTTCTTTTATATTCTTTACACAGCCTTTGCAAGGATAGTGTGTCAGCCTCTATGACTCTAAAGCCTTATGTAAAACTATGATGTAAACATATTTTAATTCTTAAAATAGTTCAAGGTATCTGACAGCTGCTGAAATGGAAATGACCTGTGGAGATTTGTATATAAATTTAGGCTTCTCTGTTCTCTTGGGTGATTTGAGTGATTCCTGCTTACGCAGAGTTTGAGGACTTCGATCACCAGGTAATGATGTGGTTAACAGAAGATTGGATTTCCTGCAAGAAGCAATTACCTTGATTGATAAGAAAATTTGAAAGAATTCATTCAACACTTAATGATATTGACAAGGTCAGGGTTGAGCCAGGTATCTGTCTTGAATGGATAAAGTTGTGTTTAGAAGAAGTATTCCAGAGACAATAAGCTCCTCAAAAAATGGATCATTTTTATCTCTGCTGAGATGATGAATGAAAACATTAGACTTGTGCCTGTAACAGAGAGTCTGGAGTGTGAAGATCAGGAGATTCTTCACAAAGTCATTTATAGCAATTGGATTGCTGCTGTCCCTTTTTTTATACCATTGAAAAGAGTACAGAAGTGACTTTCAGGATCTTTGTGGCCTCGAAAATCATCCCAGACCTTTGTTTTACAGCTCTGTGAGGTGTTTTGTCCGTCAAGAAAACTAGAGGTCATAATAGAAGTGGTATCATTCCTGACTGCAGGCTCACCTCCTGCTCTCCGTAGTAGGGTCCCTTAGGGCTGTCAGCCAAGCCAAAAATGCTTTTTAAATTCATGAATCCAGGACTATTTCTTAGCCTGGGTTTAAAAAAAATATTGTGAGGATAACTAAATAAGACATTAAAAGGAGATAGAAATAGATGAAAAAGGAGATGATTTATTGTTTGAAACATGCGCCGAGTCATTTATGGAAAAATGCATTTACATAGATGTAATTTCTGCCTTGAAGTGAGGCAGTGGGGGGGTTGTTATTTTGTTTTCTGTTGCAAGTGATGAAATGGACTTGGCCAGTAGAAATGGTACCTGACACTTCTCAGTGTGCTCTGAATGTGAGCGTTTGACACCGCATGAAAAGTAAACCCTATGCTTTAGTCCTTATCCCAGATGTAAATGTATCATAGAATGGGTTGGGTTGGAAGGGACCTCAAAGCACATCCAGTTCCAACCACCTGCCACGGGCAGGGATGCCTCCCACTGGATCAGGTTGCTCAAAGACTCATCCAACCTGGTCTTGAACACCTCCAGGGATGGGGCAGCCACCACTTCTCTGGGCAACCTGGGTCAGGGCCTCACCACCCTCACAGGAAGTTATTTCTGCCTAAAATATCAATCTCAATCTTTTCTCATCCTGTCCCTGCACTGCCTGATCAAGAGCCCCTCCCCAGCTTTACTGGAACCCCCTTTAAGTACTCGAAGGTTCCTATAAGGTCTCCCTAGATTGTGCTTTTCTGCCTGTTTCTTCTTGATGTGTCATGACTATGTGGAATCAACTAATTTAGAAATTCCTACCAATGTCTCATTCTAATTCTTGGCTCATTTCCACTGGTTTTTAACATTTACTTGCGCATAGCAATTCCAACATAGAGTAGCCTTCTAGATGCACGTGACTTCTCCCTTGGAGTGAGTCTGGCATAGAAACCGCTTAAAAGGTAGAAAAAATTATATTGTTTTTGTTACTTATGCAAGATCCTTGTGCAGTGTGCCAAGAAAAGGCACTTGAAACTTTGGAAGAGCTGTAGCGTTCTATTTCAGAAAAGTATGTCCACAAGAGCTTATATTTGCTTATATAATAATTTTTAAGAGTTTGTGTGTAGTGGGGGTAAATAAGTGAAAGGGAGAATGATTGAAAATGGAGTAGGAGATAGTTGGATATATTCAGTCTGTAGCCATTGTTGGACTATAAACACTTCTTTGTATATA
Organism: Tapera naevia; assembly: GCA_033556795.1. Taxonomy (NCBI): domain Eukaryota; kingdom Metazoa; phylum Chordata; class Aves; order Cuculiformes; family Neomorphidae; genus Tapera; species Tapera naevia. Next base: position 2,112,929 of record JAUMJJ010000195.1, on the reverse strand, counting down.
CTTCATTGAATTTTCATTTAATAGATCAGCCCAGAATGGATGTGAGGAAGGTAAACATGCATTCGTTTCTCTGTGGTGTTGGTAAATGCATGCACAGAAACCTGCAGCTCCAGATCCACAGCGGGAAAACATATCCTCCTTTCACGGAGTCAGTACCAAGTATCTGTCCCTTCATTCTCTATTCATTTTGCTGTTTTTACAATTACAGAGAATAAAAAGTATTCTCTGCTCACCACAGCAGGAGTTCTGAATCATTTCCACAGAAGCCTGTTATGCTTGTGCAGAACACTTTTAATTTCATCTCTAATAAATTCTGCATAAGTCTCCTGAAAAGCCTAAACTGTACCTTTGATGAGGCAGTGGTTCTATTTTCAGGTTTCAGTAAATAACATATTACTCATACTTCATAGAATTTGTTTATATTATTATCTGTAACCCTGCATGAAAATGCACTTGAAATTCTAATAGATCATCCTACCCTTGCAAGGGTCCTACAGCACTCTTAATGTTATTAGGGAGATTAAATTATGAGTAGTTCTACAGTCACTGGACAGAATTCTAACCTAATTTAATACTGGGACGTAAGACATAACACAGACAGAAAATTCAAAATTATGTGAAATTGCTTCTTGTGATGTAAATAACCATTCTTTAACATTTGCCTGTTGTTTTTGTATTTATAATGGATATGGGTTTTTTCAGCAATAAGAGTAAATGTATGTCCTCAGTGACAGATAAGTTACTTCAGTCAAAAGACATTTTTGAAAGGAGATTCACGTGGGAGGAGTGTGTTGGATAGATCAAAGGCACCATGGTCGCAGGGCAGTTGGTGAGGCTTTCTGATACACGCTCAAGCTTCTTTGACTCAATGGCCATACAATTTCTTCTTTTTTTCCTGAATTACTAAGATGGTGTTGATATAATTATGTCTTTTGCCTCTTACCTCTTGCTGGATGCCTACAACAAGTATAGAGTGCTTCACTATCCCATACATCATGGCGTTTCCCATCCCCAAGCAAATCTACTGAGAAGTTTAGTTCTGAGCATGAAACCTTACTGCGACGTCATGTATTGAGACTGGTGAAGAGTCTGGAGAACAAATCTTGTGAGGAGCAACTGAGGGAACTGAGATTGTTTAGTCTGGAGAAGAGGAGGTTGAGGGGAGACCTCATCACTCTCTGCAGCTCACTGAAAGGAGATTGCACTGAGGTGTGTGCTGGTCTCTTCTCCCAAGTAACAAGTGATGGGATGAGAGGAATTGGCCTCAAGTTGCTCCAGGGGAGGTTTAGGTTGGATATTAGGAAAAATGTCCTTACTGGAAGAGTAGTGACTCATTGGAAGAGGCTGCCCAGGGCAATGGTGGAGTCTCCATCCCTCAAGGTGTTCAGAGAGCATGTGGACATGGCACCTTGGGACATGGTTTAGCAGGCACAGTTGTGTTGGGCTGGTGGTTAGACTCGATCTTAGAGGTCTTTTCCAGCCTTAATGATTCTATGTTTCTACAACCCTTTCATCCCTTAGGATTTGTTTTTTTCCAGTGTGAGCCTTCTTAAAACAAAGTATTTCTTACAGTTCTCAGCTGAAATGAGGGGTACTGAAGTCTTCCAAGAAGCATTCCTGTGCTGTTGGCCCTTCTGTTGTGGATGTGGTTTCTGGTTATTTATTCCATCATTAGACTTTGATGCTGAAGGTTCCTTGAGCTTTAGATAAGCAACTTCATCAAACTGGGTCATGCATAACTACCCAGGACTTCCTTGCTCAAATTTAGAGGTATATTGCAGAAGTCATGCATTTTTCTGCAACAGGGAGTTGTGGTTTCTGATCCGTTCACTAGGGAGAGCATCTGAGGGAAAAACCCAGACAAGAGCAACTCGATTTCCCTTCCTATATCAGTGGCAAACCCATGAATCTTCTTGAGCTGGAGATCCGCCTTGGATTGATGTCTGGTTGAACCTAAGCTCTCACAGAAAAGCTTCATTCCTTTCTTAGGGTCGAAGGACAGTAATTTTGTGTCATTCTTCTTATTGTATGGCCTTTCCTCTGCAGAAGAGGAGAATGGGTTAAGTCAATGATAGATGTGAATTCATCAGGTCTCCAGAACTTTGTCACTCAGCTTTGTCATTCAGCTTCATGTGATGCAAATTTAGAGATGATGTAAATCAAGAAATAGTTTGTTTGTCAGTGAGTGACATTGATAAAAGAGAGAAAGAGAGTGGCAGCTTGTCAGGGAAATAATTAATAAGAGAACCAGAACAATGACAACTGATGTCCTTCTGATCTGTCTTAGTAGGGTGAAGCACATACTTAACTTATCAGATATGGAAAGCTTCTTGGAAGCCATTCTTGTGCTGGTGAAAATATTCAGATACTGAAAGTTTATATACTTTCAGTTATATTATAGCAAGATGTTTCCTCATATATCTGTATATGTCCTGTGTGTCTTTCTGAACCTGTGGATCCTTAACCCTGCTGTCTGGCAATTCACGCATCCATAGAAAAGGTCATTTGTGTGTCTTGCTTTGTGAAGAGGAGCTTGTAATGCTGTAATGAAAGCACCAGTACAGAAGAACATTCCCCGTTCCCAAAGAGAAGTGAATTTATTAGCATATGTGCCTCCCTTTTTTGGGGAAAAGAGAGATATAACTCACAGGTTTTGCAAGGGAAAAAAGGACTGAGGAGATATGTAAATGATCTTATCCAGCATGTTGTAAAACAAAGTATTTTGATAAAGAAGGATAAGGAAATTGCTTTGGCTTGAGAATTGTTCATTCTGACAGACCAGACTTGCAAAAGGAAACAAGGCATTTTCCTCGTGTTCGTTTATGTTAAAGAGCTCTCCAAGGAGAATTCTCTCTCTCTCTTTTGTGAAGTGGCTGATGCCAGAAGATTAAGATGAGTGAAATCTTCTAAGACATTGTTTTCAAGTTTGTTAGAGACTTTTCTTCATCTTCCTCCTCCTCCTTCAATGTTTGCACCAGCTGTCAGCTGCCATGTTAAATTTGGCCTCAAACTAGTTTAGGGGGATTTAGGTTTAGTTGGCTTGGGAGAAGGGAAGGCAAGGGTTAATTAACTTATGTTTCTACTGCTTGTTTAACCTTTAAAATCAGAATGTTATTGGCTGTGAGGGACTTGAAATGAAACTTCCATTCCGATTACAGTGATAGCTTTGACTTGACTTCGTTTCACAAGGTTTAAAATCAAGAGAGTTTTCACTTTTTCAGAAATCATCCAGTGTCCTTTTTTGGCTTAAACCCCAGGGATAATTTTCTGTTGTTCTTGATAGGAACTCTGTTGGCACTGTCAGCCTCGCTAAGTTAGCATCCATCCAGGCTTTCTAGTTAATGTTTTCTTTACTATCAAGGACTGCTGCAATCCAGGGGAACCTTTTAGAGGGTTTGTCATAATGCATCATCAGAGCAACTAAACAGGCATCAAACTGATCTCCTCAACTCGATGGGATGAGTTGGCAATTGACTGGGGATACCTCTTGCCTGGCATTATATTGTATGGTATAACACGATTCTTATTAAAATCACTTCTAGACAAAGCCCTTGATACCATATTTCAAATATCCTAGTCACTAAATATTCTATGCAGGTTACTGTCCTCTCTTTTTTTCCACTGAGTATTTCTATGAGCTATTTTTGTAAAGCGAACCATTTAGCTGAAATCAAAATCGAGTTTAATCTAGACATTTGTAGGAACACAGATGTTGTCATAAACCATCAGAGCAATGGTTCATCTGGAGTTTGTGAAGGTGTCTTGCCTTTGACAGCAGCCAAGACCAAATGCTCCAGAAAATGATTTTAAACCCCTCTAATGGATAATTTAGCAATAACGTGCCAGGGGTGGTCGTGTGGTTGTGGCCGTGGCCAACCTCAAGCAGGTTGCAACTGCTTTATGTCCTGAAGTCTGAGGCCTGAAATCCCTTAAACACTATAACAACAGACTTACCACAACTGCTCGTAGAAACTTACTGGTCACATTTCTCATCTCAATGAGCACTCAGATTTCTGTTTCTTTCTCTGAAGCTTCATTTTCCCAACTTTATACTTTCTTAGTTATTTACCCTGTACACTTCTTCCCAGCCCATGTTTTTCTCTTTGTCACCATGTGGGGAGTTTATGCCCATTTGAATAAGAAACAGTCTTCTGTCTTGCAGCTTCTACAGATGCTTTTGAGCGTTTGACAAGCCTCTCCGGTGCCACAGCAGAAGGGCACTCTCATCCATCCTAGGTGCTGTGGATCCTGTCAGCAGCAGCAGCATCTGTTGGTAATGACAGCCCTCCCATGGCCTCTCCAATCCACGGCTGTCAGAAACCCAGCTCTGGAAAACGGTCATCCTTTCATTTAATATTTGGATGGCTGGGTGGCTTGATTCCTATCTACCTGGAAGCAGTAGTAGTTGTGAATCACCTGGGAAACCTCCCTCTAGCCCAGTGTGGACATGAAATTTCAAATACCATCTTTAAAAGCAAACCTGGATTGTATTTTTGAAGTGTCCTTACAGAGAAGTAGGCAGTGCCTGACTGGTTTTATTCTAAATGAATATACATTGAGGATGCCTGGGCAGATCTGTGTAGAATCCTGTCTGTGTTTGAAATGCACAGGTTAATAGGAATTTTGCGTGAGAAAGGACCATGAGAGGAGAACTGTGAACAAATCTGCCTTCCAGTGATTTTTTTTTTCCCCAAGTATTCCACAGCCGGCTTTATGTTCAGATGCAAAGTTACTTAATGTAAATGAATGAGAATATGTACAGGTTTGATCTCTTCCTTTTCTTATCTCCTCTGCTTCTGTGGTTGTAAGGAGTACCTAATGGCAAAGCGGTGGCTAGGCAGCAGTAGTTCACCTGGGTTTTTTTCTCTTGGGAGGAAACCCTTGGCTTTCTGTTTGATGACTGTGAGGTTCCAGATTGAGAGCAGGGATGCACATGAGAGAGAGGGATCAAGGCTTGATTCTCCTCCTTATTACCCTGGCGCTGCACTGGTTTGACACTGCTGAAAATCAGCAGAAGTAGAGCGATGTCAGAAGTGAGCACATCTGCGTGGAAACATGGAAATGGGCTCACACCTTTTCATTGCTGAAACCCTGAGATGAGGTTCTGAGCTCAGGGATCCTTCTGATACAACGTAAAACATCTTGGATGCTGCTGTGGGGCTACATGCTGAAACCAATGATCCCCCTCCCAAGATGGACTCAGCATGAGCACTGTTAAATTAATTTAGCACTAGAATAGATTAAATACAAATATTGACCTTTTATTTTTTTCTATCATTAGATTAATCTGCCTAAATAAAAGCTGAGTTCAGTTGTATTAAATTATGTTTTATGCTGGCAATATTAAAATTAAAAGAATGACCCTCTTAAATCTGATCTTAATAGAAATCCCCTGATATTTTTAATGATTTCTCTGTTACAGTTCTTATCCTGCCATGAGTTGCTTTTGTTTCTCTGTAATTACTCATGATTAAAATTAAACAGTATGCAAATGCTGTAGTAAAACAGTAGATTGAACTTGTTTAAGGCAACATTTATAGCTGTGCTGCCTTTCCTCCCACCGTGCGCCTTGTTCATGTTGTGCTCTTTCCAGGGCCAAGTGTATCACAGCACAGAAACTGTTTACAGCTTGGAGGGTTTTTTTTCATAGTAAATATTACTAATTTTTCTTTGGAAATTAATAGCATAATGTAATTCAACAAAAGGTCTATCCTTTGAGTGCAGGCTCATGGCAGGATTCCCTGCCATGTCAGTAATTCACTTTTATGTACTGTACTTCACCCTAAAGTGATGTTTTTTATCCTTCCATCATAAACAAACAACAGAAAATATTTTACTTGCATTGTTTACTTGAGAAGGGGGAAAAAATGGCCAAGTCTCTCCATCTTTACTTTCAAAGACTCCCTTCCTTTTATTTAAGAGAAGTTTGGCACTCATCTATTTCTCTTCCAAAGGAAGTTTCTTTAATGCTAGTTCTGAGAACAGCCAAAGCAGATGCAAATCCAGGCGTCAGCTTGCAATGCTGCACCTGAGCATTTCTATAAAGACAATTTTTAGCATGATTAGAATCTCATTATGAACATTGTAAAGCTTAATACGTTTTGTGTATTTAGTGCACTGTAAATCAGAAGGCTGAGATACTTTTCAAAGATAGGTTAGAATGGAAAAGAGAGTATGTGTTTGTTATGTTGGATAAATTGGAGATCTAACTAGTCTTTGCTGGCACTTGACCTGTCACTGAAATTCAGTCTTGCACATGCTTTTCTCTCCCGTTGTGCTTGTAGAAACGCTCAGAGCGATCATCAAACGCAGAGTCACTTGGGTTTTGTTGATTTATATATATTTTTATATATAAGGACATTTTGCAGTTTGCTCTGGCTTTTTGATCATTTTTCAAGTTGATTCTTTGACATTTTTGGACAGCTGATGCAAGAAACCTGGGACTGCCATCGTAGCTCCAGTGTGGTCGACTAACATATCCTTCTAGAAAGAAAAATAGAGCATCACGAGAAAAGAAAACAAATGAAAATATTTGGCTCCAGCACTGCCCAAACTGTGGTTGTAGCAAAAGCTGTGTTTTGACAAGCCCTCCAAGAGGAGGCCAAGTAGGAGAGAAGCCCTGCAAGCTTCTAGCACGTCTCCTTGGGGCTACACAGATGCCTGGTGTCCTGGACAAACCCTTAACGGACACAAACAGACACTTGTACCCCCTTGCAGACTGACACAGCCTCACCTCAAATTGATCTGTTTCCCTAACAGTGGCCAAACGCCCCTGGTTCTGGTTTGCTTTTGATATAAAAGTCAATTCCCACCAAACTTGCTTATAATGCAAACACATTCATAAGTGCAGACTGTATCTTTACTGCTTAGAATAGTGGCTCTTCCCTGCGAGATTACCATATTTACAAAGCAGATGACTCACATCAAGAGCATTCTTTAGGGCCACTAAGAAACAGATCTGTTCTTCAAAAAGCATTCCTTTTCCTTAAGTAGTCAGGCGAGTGAACTTCAGTGCAGATCATTGCTTGCTACTATCTTTTGCCCATCACAGATGGCAGGAGGCACATTTGGGACCATTAATAACAGAAGCTGTCAGCAAATCTTTTAATGATATAACCATGCTGCCTTTTCTAAACAGAAAAGAACACGATTTGAGTGGCAAAAACTATTGCTCAGTGATAGGGACATCATCATCTGTCATCTCTGTTTGTTTTATTTCTACAGGAGCTAATCAGAAAACTGGCAGTGCTTTAAACTACTACCAGCTACCAGTCATCTTCTCAGCTTCACACACGATGCAAAGCCAGCATTTGTTTTTCCTGTGACTGATCAGTTCTTCTGAAATATAGATACCTTACATCTCTGCATTCAGTCAATGTGATCCACTGTTTGATATTCTTAATTTTTCACCAAAGATGCTTCCAGATCTACTCAGTCTAGTTCAGCTGTGTTCTGTGGAATTTTACGTCCTTAGTTGATGCCGGTAGTTGTCTTGTTCTGCTGTGTTGGCTCTGAGACATTGTAAGCACTGATTTGATCCGTTAGATGAGAGGAAATGTCCTCAAGTTGTGCCGATGAGGTTTAGATTGGATATGAGAAAAATTTCTTTACTAAAGGAGTGGTGAAGCACTGGCAGATGTTGCCCAAGGCAGTGATGGGGTCTCCATCCCTGGAGGAGTTAGAAAAAGTGTTACTGTGGTGCTTCAGGACATGGTTTAGCAGGCACTGTGCTGTTGGGCTGATGGTTGAACTGGATGAGCTTAGACATCTTTTCCTACCTTAATGATTCTATAAATTCTATTCATTGTAATTCTGTTCTAGAGCTTCCTATTTCATTTTCAAGGCTCCTATCTTGGGCTCAGCCCTTTCATGGCAAGTCTCAGGTATAATTCTGGGCTCTTGGATTGCTCATGGATTTCTTAACTAGTTTCTGACTCTCCATCACATGCCTGGTGCTAACGGGAGAATTGCTTTGCTATGTAGAGTCTTAATGTTTCCCTGAACACAGGCAGGTCAGTGGCACAAACGCCTAAGTGCATTGAATATTTTCCCTTCTTGTTGTCAAAGACAGCTGTTTCAGTTTGCTCTGAGGCTTGAACTTCTCCTGAGGTCCTTAGAAATACACCGGAAAGTAAAGCTTCCTGTTCTCAGCAAGTCAGAAAATGGGACACTTTTCTCCCTGATCTGATGTTTGTCTTTTGTTTTCAGGCATTCCACCAATGGGCAATAATTTATCTCTCTGCACACATCTAGAAAACAACATGGAAGGTATTGCTGAAGTGGAGAACATTACCAGTGATATCGTGCTTCTTATTTTAAAGTCAAATCTGCTGGGTTTGTTTCATATGGTGTTGTTTTATCTCAATTTATGTATTTTTTAGCATGTTTACTTTTGCTGTTGACATATTTTCTTGATTCATATTCCCTAATTCTTTATAATTTTCCTCTTATTTAAATTCCTCTGCTTTTTCTCATTTTTTTGTTCTCTTTTCTTTCTTCCTCGATTATTTTGCTTCAGTTAAATTCCCTCACTTCTCTCTGGTTTCCATCCTTCGCAAGATATCAGCCACTCTCTTTGCTGTGATCACATACCATAATCGTACTTCCTCTGACACTAAGGAGATAAACCCTTTGTGTGCATCCCTTTCTTGCTAAGTGATACAGACAACTCTCAAGTGATGACAAAAGCCAGCTAAGCGGTGATGAAATATAAACATTTGCTGGCACTCTGCTGAGAGCCTGCATGGAGGGGAGAGGTGGTGCCGTTTTGATTGATTTGCTGGTGGGATCCAAGGGGAGGGATGGAACTGCCCAAGTGTTAAGATTCTTTACTAGCAGCACAGATGACAGACTTATGACAAGCCCTGAGGAGAATGTCTTTGAAATTTAATAACATAAGAAGAAAAATATTCCGCACTTCACTAGCAAATCTAACGCTCCACAGTAAAAGCATGATGAAGTGGGTTTTTTTAAATTATTTTTTGTTAGGAAAAGGAAGAAAGCTGATTGACGAAAGTTGGTTAAGAATGTGGTTTCCACGTTGCTTCATTTTAGAAAATCATCATGCTGATGGCTGATGTATGTTTTCCTGCATGTTATAACTTTGGAAGTGTATTAATTTTCCCTGCTGGGGAAAACGTCATTCAAAAAAGTTGGAGGAGGAGGGTGGGAGCCTGACATCCTTATTATGCTGTCACCTAGAGACTACTTCTTCAGACTCTTCAAGGTCTGTGTCTCTGAAGAGTGACAGGCTAATAGCTTCTATTCTTAAATTCTAAGTATCCTTGATAGTGCACCATGCAATTTATCTTTAAAATAAAAAATGGGAAAAGTTCTGCTGATACATGGTTGCCGAAAGTCGCTGGGAGATAGCTGAATAAAATTGAATTTCTCCTATCTTGTGAAAATATAAACACAGAGTATTGACATGCTTGTCTCTGAATGCCTGCATCTCCACAGTATAGGACCAGATGTAATTACCAACTTACTATGAATTTCATTCCCATCACAAGATCTTGAGTCAGGAATATCATTCGCTCACAAGCCTGCAAGCAACTGCAGTATTTCCAATGGGAATAATGACTTGATCCATTACATGTATCTGGGTGAAGCACAAGCAAGATTTAATAACACAGAAGTGAATCAAATACAAAACATGTATTTATTCTTCAGCAGGTCCCTAAGATCAGAAATCAGGAGCTTAACAGTAGTGGGAAGAGAAAGAGATGACTTTCAGAACTGATGCTGATATTTTGCCTCTGATGTCATCATTTTTTAATCCAGCTGTAGGTTTCTAACTGTGAGAAAGCAGTAAAAGATGCTAAGTGTGCGTTTCAAAGTGTAATAGATAAGCTTCATAAGCATACGAGAAGCAAAGGCTTTGATACTGCAGGGAATTTGCCTAAACAATTCAGATAGTCGGTGAAATACCTGTTCCTACTAAACGAATAACTCAAAACCATCCAGACTGGCCCCAGACTGTGCAAACTGGGCAATATAAATGCATCTCATAAAGTTCAGCCACATACAGACAAGATGAGCCAAAAAATACTTTGTTTCTAAGCAAATCAGATGCGTTCAAAAGCTCATCTTAGTTTTGTATTTTCTTGAAATTGTAGAATAGATGGGAAGGAAATGGGGATGTTGAATTGTGACGTGGTTGCAAGAGTGTATGGGCAAACCAGTTCATGGTTCATCTCAGGATACCCTTGTATTTACTTGGGAAGCTGGTTTTCCTAAATTTCCTGATTCTGCTTAGTTGCTTTTCAAATGACCAGGATCAGTCAGAAAAAAAGCACTTTCTTATTCCATTCAATCAATCTAGGACTGTGTGAATCGCCCATTGTCCCTAGAGGAAGCTCAGCCAGCCCCACAGTCCCCCATGGGTCATCCTGGATGATTGTCAGTTTGGATCTTTGGATCTGATGTACTCCAGCTACAGAGCGCTCTCTAGTTCCTCTTTATTCCCTGAACCAACTGACATGATCTCCGAAAACCTCTATATTAATGTGGTAATAGCTTTGAATTCTGGCAGAACCAGTTCTGGAGTCCTTGGAACAAGAAAGGACATGGATCAGTTGAAGGGAGTCCAGAGGAGGCCATGGAGATGATCCGACGGCTGGAGCACCTCCCCTATGAGGATGACTGAGAGAGTTGGGGTTGTTCAGCCTGGAGAAGAGAAGGCTCCAGGGAGACCTTAGAGCAGCCTCCCAGTACTGAAAGCGGCTCCAGGAAAGCTGGAGAGGGGCTCTTGATCAGGGAGTGCAGGGATAGGACGAGGGGGAACAATTTTAAGCTGAAAGAGGGGAGATTGAGATGAGATCTTATGAAGAAGTTGTTTCCTATATAAGGGTGGGGTTGCCCTGGCCCCGGTTGCCCAGAGCAGTGGTGGCTGCCCCATCCCTGGAGGTGTTCAAGGCCAGGCTGGATCGGGCTTTGAGCCCCCGATCCAGTGGGAGGTGTACCTGCCCAGGCTGGAACTGGATAGGCTTTAAGGTCTGTTCCAATCCAAACCCTTCTATGGTTCTGTGATTTCCTGCCATGTGGGATTTCTCCTGTCCCATCGCTGGCACTGTTGTTGCTGTTTAGAGCCAGCTCCTGTGCTGCCTCAAGTCACTTAGCCGTAGTTTGGTTTTTTTTATCATTACCTGTGTTTTGTTCTTTTACAAGCAGCCTCTTGCTTAATTTGCTACACTTCTTTATCTTTTATGCCTGTGGCCTCCGAAGAGAACTTTACTTTTCTGCCAGGAACAATTTGAGCAGTTTATTCCTCTTAATTGACACTACACACTTAAAAATAATTTATCAGTTCAGATAAAACCAGGTTGATTTGAAATGGCTTCAGGTTTCTATGCTTGTCTTCACTATAAAATCGCAGGGAGTTGAAGTTTAGAAACAATCATTATTATACAACAACAGTTCTCTACTCAGACTTGATTTCTTTTGATTATCGTCGTACTTCAAACTTAGGCCAGGCTTTTAAATAATGAAAAGTCTGCTCTCCAGATAAATCTGGCTTTGGAACAAGGAAATGTCTCTCTTTCCATAAGGCAGATTATTGAGATACAGCTAATATCAATAAATAATACAAAGCTACTGGGGCCACATTCTGTCTTCAGACCACCTAAAGCTCGTGGTTATCAAAAAAGGGGACATTGTTTTACCTAATGGAGATACAGGTGAAGGATTTCAGTGCTTGAGTGTGTCTGGATTTGTAATAGACTCTGAAAGGCTGTGAACACCTGCAGTGAGGGAATTATATTTCTCATTTGCAGGCTTTTCATCTTTCGTGTATATAATTATACTCTTTTTAATTTAATAATTAATCCAAGCACAGTATAAGCTACTAATGAAAATAAGATTGAAATACAGTTGTGCAGAAGTCAAATGGGTGTAGGAATTGCATGTACAAGCAGTGGAGGATGCTAAACATTTGTAATGTTCCCTGGCCTTCTGGAAGAATTAAATTCTTACTCCATGCATCCTATTGAGGCAGCCAATGTGATGAGAACTGATCCGTGTAGCATTAAGAGCATTTCAAAAGGAGGTTTTCTGACTTGATTTAACATTCTGAGAAACAGATTCAGGTCCTAATCCTGAATTTGCTGTTGTCATCTTCTGTTCATTCAGATCCAATACTGAACAGTTTTCACTGACTTAAATATTTGAATTATGGATATTCAGGTACTTAAGGAAAATGAGATTTTAATTTTTTAAGCTGAATCTCTCTTTATCATCCCAGACAATGGAGTTCTGTCTATGCAGGTTTCTCTTTCATTCCCTGATTTCTTTAATTTAGAGAGGATTCTACATTTCTGTCTAAAACTTCAGACCTGATGATTCCAGATTTCCTGAAAAAATGTCAGTATATCTCACTACCTGCAGAAGCTGTTGCCTCTTCCAGCATCTTGGTATCTAAATTGCGCTAAAAGGGTATCTGAAATGCCTTTCTTAATATCGCTGCTGCACATCACCAATCCACCACAGCAGTCCCTTGCCTGCAAATGAAGGGAAGAGCTTCTGCAGGATAGCGAGTGCCATGGTTGGTGTTCACAAGCCAGCCTGTTTTCAGTATCCAACCATTTTGTGAATTTCATTAGCAAGTTAAATCCTATTGCATTAAATAATTAAGTGGATTAACTGATGCCCTCCCCAGTTGTTCGGTCACCTCCACATGAATGTGTTCTAATAAAGTCTAATGTCTCTGAAATTTGCAGCTGATTCTTAGATAATGCACTCTTGAAATAATTGCTTTTTAACACAATGGATTAGAAGATTATCTTTAAATTAAACTGTATTTATAACAACAACAAGAATTGCATGAATTATATGTTAATCGGTAGATTCTAAGAGATATTGTTTTCTAATATTAGTTGTTATAATTACTCAATGCTTTTAGGACCTTAGATTTAATCAGTAATTTACCCATGATTTATTGTGGTGCAAAACCAAAATTGTAAGGAACAAAATATTCCGCCAGCAGGGATAGAAAAACAGATAATACTAAATTATTTCTAGTCATTATCATCTGTCTGCTGGAATTCTCATCCTTATCCCATAGATATTAGATCAGGAACAGCTGCAGTAAACACAGAAACTAGATTTTTCCTTAAGCTGCATCCCTTTTTGAAAATCCCATTTCTTTGCTAAATGATTACTACCTGCAAAGCACAGAAGTCCTTCGTTTGTTTGTTGCCTAAGGGTATGCCAGTGGTACATTTTTCAGAGAAAGCATCACTTGTGCAATGGAATTAGAGCAGTTCTTTCTTAGTGCACCAGGAATATTAACCAGCAATATAATTGAGGTTTGGATGCCAAATCAAAATAACTTTCAGCTGAAGCTGAGACTTTGGTGCCCTAAGTCAGCCTGAAAAATCTAAGTTGTACTTTGGTAATTAGGATGAAGTTAAGGTAGAAGAGGTGGAATCGTTGCTGCCTGTAGAGCTGTGTTCTTGATCTTGAGGTAAACAAGAATAAAAAAGTTGGTAAAATATAATAGGCATTTTACCCCTTTCTCCTTCCTTCTTGATCTGTTGCTGACAGTTTCGTCTTGTTAAGCCATCTACAGTGTCTGCCCTTGCTCAGACTTCTGACTTGGCAGTAAGTCTCATGGAAGGCTGTTTCTTCAACAGCCATTACCAAAAGCGTGAAGAAAGGACCAGGTGCCTTTGCTGAAGCAGAAGGAACTCTGCTGAACAGCTTTCTGATTGAGGAAATTTGACATCAGTGGCTTCAATTGATCTTATTTAATCTTTCTGTGTTCTTGAAGAAAGCATCGATAAGTTCTTTGAGTCGTAGAACTTCTTGGCATAAAGCCTTCTGGGTGAATCAGGCAAATGAGACATTGAAAGCTGAACAGGTGGAAGGAAGGAAGTTGAAAGAAAGCTAAATGAATACTTTGGAGAAAGAAGCCTAAATTAGAGTGGCTGAGGAGTGGATGCCACTGAGGATGGAATGGTGAGAATAGTTAACAATTATGATAGCAGTAACAGTGCTTTGGTATAGGGGAGGCAGAATAAGAGACTTAATCACAGAATGCAATGTTGGAAGGGACCTCTAGGATCACCTGGTCCCAAGTTTTTAGGTGATCCATAGTTTAAATGAGGTGGCCCAGCACCCTGTCAAGCTGAGCCTTAGAAGTGTCCGGTGTAGAGAAATCCACCACTCCCCTGGGGAGATAATTCCAATGTTTCGTTGTTCTTGTGGTGAAACATTTTCTTCTGGAATCCAATCGGAATCTCCCCAGGAGAAACTTATACCCACTATTCCTTGTATTTCCCATGTGACTCCTTATAAAAAGGGAGTCTCCATCCTGTATGTACTGGTACATGGTGATAAAGTCTGCCCTAAGCCTTCTCCTCTGAAGGCTGAACAAACCCAGTTCTCTCAGCCTTACTTTGTGCCATAGGTTTCCCAGTCCTCTGATCATCTTAGTGGCCCTTCTCACATCTGTTTTTGTATAACAGGGACCAAAATGCAGGGAGGATGTTGTGAGAAAGAGCTGAAGGTGATTCACCAGAGATATCAAGGAATAAGTGATGAAATTGTATATAGCTGGGATGTTTTGATGGAAGGAATTGAAGCTAATGCTGAGGCTCTTAACCTGTTTATTGCTCATAAAGAATAAGTGAGTCTGGAGAATGCTTCCTTGCAAGCTGTCCAGGTTATGATCAGATTGAGGCAGATCAAAAGCCTGGATTGGATAGAGTTTTCAAGGTGAGTTTTCCCAAAGAATATTTTATCTGAGCTCTGCTTTAAACACTCTCTTTGATTTTACAAGAAGAAATGAGAACAGATAAACAAACCTTTTAAAATCAAGCTTATTAGGCCAGATTTCAATGTTAGCACTACTGGCATCTGCTACTGCATTTCTATCTGAAGTTAAAATCTTGGCCCTTAGCCTTTGAGCTGCAGTTTATGACCATTCTGGATACAGTTCAGAGCTATGCTAAGTGGTTCCATTTGAAAGACATTTTTCAATTACAGAAAAACAATTTTGGGAAGAGGTTCTGCTCAAAAGTACTTGCTGAAATTCCATTTATGCATCCTGGCATCGTTGCTTTTGGTTATGTTTCTACAGCTCTTGTGAAACCAAACTCAATCCCTGGTGAGCGTATTAACACTGCATAAGGAAAATAGGAGCTGAATCTGAACCAAACCTTTGGAGATACACATATGGGACTCCAGAGAGAGTCTGGTTATGAAACTGGAAGCTGTTTTTTTTTCCTTTAGTAGTTGCTGTGATCTAAACCTCAATCCCAAGTATCTTAAGGTTCAGAGAAAAACTAGAACGAGATCTAAATGTTGTCTTAAAACAAATGTAATTTAATAAAGTTGCATGAATTTGCAGATCTGAAAGCTTACTTACAGTGGGAAGAAAGAATAGACTCATTAAAAATGTTCTTTAATGGAAATGTCAGGTTAATTAATCATAGAGGTTATTAAAAGTTAATAACATGTTAACTGCATTATGGAATCATTCATTCACCTGGAGGATCCAGATGAAAGAGATCTGCAACCCTGGGAATGAAATCGTGGGACTTCACTGGAGATTTAAAACAAAAATCCCAGTGTGGAGGGACACAACCTTAGATTTATGAAAGACATTGAGGTGCTGGAGCACACTCAGAGAAGGAGAATGAAGTTAGTGAAGGGGCTGGAGAACAAACCTTATGAGGAGTGGCTGAGGGAACTGGGGCTGTTGAGCCTGGAGAAGAGGCTGAGGGGAGACCTTATCACTCCTTACAGCTCCCTGAAAGGAGGTTGAGGTGAGGTGGGTGTTGGTCTCTTCTCCCAAATAACAAGTGATAGAAAGAGAGGAAATGGCCTCGAGTTGTGCCAGGGGAGGTTCAGATTAGACATCAGGAAAAATTTCTTCACCAAAAGTGTTCTCAGGCCCTGACAGAGGCTGCCCAGGGAGATGGTTGAGTCACCATCCCTGGAAGTATTTGAGACAGGTCGATGAAGTGCTTAAGGATCTGGTTTAGTAGTGGACAGGTATGGTTTGACTCGATGAACTCAAAGGTCTTTTCCGAACAAGTAGATCTATGATTCTATGAACTCACAGTTCTCTTGTACAGCAAATAAGTTCCTGGAATCCTGCCCTAGGATCATTCTTTCTTGTTTAGCAGAGGGGAATGTTTGGAGGCCTTGTGTGTAAATGAAGAAGAAAAACAAAGGCTGGTGGTCTCTTTGGCAGGTGTCCCACTATACAGCGTAAGCTTTTCTTGGAACAGTAGCCAGGTCATTGTGCTTCCCAAAACACATGGCACTGCAAGAATAAGACTCGTGCTTTGACAGTGAAACTTGGGCATTGTAATAGCTTCAGTTCCACACAGGGTTGCATCATACAATATTAATAAGCAACTTCCTAATTATGAGTAACCGAGATGACATTTAAAATAGCATTTAAAATTTGCAAGGAGCAATGGAATTTAGAAGTGATTTCTGTATGATCATTTTTTGTCCTATCATAATCATAAAATAGAATCATAGAATCATCTGGTTGGAAAAGACCTTTGAGATTATTGAGTCCAACCATGCCTGTCCACTACTAAATCAGATCCCTAAGTCATCTACCCATCTTCTAAACACCTCCAGGGATGATGACTCAACCACCTCCTTGGGCAGCATCTGCCAGTACCTGACCACTCTTTCAGTGAAGAAATTTCTCCTAATTTTTCATTTAAGCGATTTAGTAATCTGTGAGGTTACAGAAAGCCAGTTGTGTTAAAAGGCTGGTTAGAAAGCCAAATGAAAAAGAGCTTTCCAGAAATCATCAGAGTAATTTGCAAGAAAAAAATGCAAACCAATAGTTCAAGTGAGAAATGTGCAAGGAAAAGAATAGGTTTGGTATGGGAGCTGGAGGAGGGAAAAGGACATGTTTTATCCTGATGAATGGAGTGCTGGGTGGGTGACTGGAAACCATGGCTTGTAGTGGGACCAATTTAATTATAGGTGAGAAGATGAAGAATAAGGCATGTGGAGCAAAGAACTGGACTGATGTAGAAGATGAGTGGGACATAAAAGAACCAAGATGCAGTGAGAACACCATCTGCATGAAGGTGTAGAGCTTTGGTATAAGGAGAAGGAAAGTTATTGATGGAAGGAAAAGAGCTATTAGAACACAGTGTACATTTTCAAAGAAATCATAAATAATAAATAGCAGTGAGATATTCACCAGGACCTTTTGGGGGTAAACTGGAAGGAGACAGCAAGGTTGCAGAAAATTATGTGTTTAGATATGAAAGATACATATTGGGACTTGCGTTCAATTCTTCTAAGATCTTACAAGCTGGAATTACCTCCTATCCCTGCAGGTTTGCCAGATTATAAGTGTAGAAAAAGCAGTGAGAAAAGATAATACAATGGTGGAGAAGATTGCAATCTTCCCTCTTTTGGAGACCATGACAGCCTAAATATTAGCTGAGGTGATCCAGCAGATGAAAGCTAGATGCCTCCATTTGACAGGGTTGCTTTGGAAACCTGGATTTAAATGAAAATAATTTAAACTAGTAGTGCTTATACAGTTCTAGGAAAGGGAGGGATTGGACTTACAAAGCCCTACCTCTGTAATTTTTGATGTAACTGTCTTTGTGAGCACAGGAAAGAGCAACTAACATCTCTAACCAATCAGTAGTATTACAAAGGGCAAGCTCAAGGGAAAGGAGCACAGTTTAAGGCACGTTGTATGTCTTAACCTGATACACAAGAGACTACTTGGGTCTGGCTGGACATTTTCATTTTGGAAACTGTTACACGTCATGAACTAAGGCTTGAAAGAACAGTCAGCTTGCAGGCAAACTCATTTGAACTTGACCTATGGCATCTTGGGCAAGGGATGAATAATCCATAAAGAATTAAAAACATTTTTGGCTGTGAATCAAAGCAGTATTGTACCAATCTGTCCAGGACGAGTGAAAACCAATTCATATCTTTCAGACACTTAAAGCGCAGGAGATGCCACAAAACAGTCAGAAGTGTTAACCCTGCTTAAAACCTTGGCAGGGAGAACTGCAAGGAGCTGCATTGGAAGTACCATAAATCTACAAAATGTCCAATGTATCCTACAGTGGGCTTTTTTGGTTTTTAACTATAACTTAGCTGTAGTATTACAAGGTATTTTCTGTATATCTGAAACTATAAGAACTATATTAACTCACAATTCCTTTTCAACGCTCTTCAGCTACGTCTCATTACCTCACCATGGATTTTTATTGGATGATATCCAGTCATTCAGTCATAAATGCCGTTATGACATACAATATTTGTTATACTCGACAGTGGCATTCATTACTATAAGCAGAAGCAGCAGCAGCCAGACTTCACTTCCTTACAGTAGTTAGCCAGGAGCTGATGAGAGGCGAGAGTAATTTGGCAGCCAGCGGGAGTGGAGCAGCCCAAGGAAGTGTCACTGTGTATTGTCCCCTCTGGTTCAGTTGTTGCCTTGGATGCACGTGTAGCCAGGAGATGTGCTGCTGACTTACAACATTAAACCCTTTTGTTATTATTGATGTTCCCTTCCAACCCAAACCATTCTGTGATGCCTTGAGGCTCTACTGGGCCAGCTATAAGAGTTCCTGCCCCAGCTGGTCCAAAGACATAACCTGAACAAAGAAGTGCTATCACTTTCTGTTACACATGGGGGAGCTGAGGCACAGGAAAATGAAAGGCAGTTCATAGAATCATGGTTGGAAAAGACCTTTGAGATCATCGAGTCCAACCGCACCCATCCTCTGCTAAACCCTGTCCCTTGAAAACTCATCTACCCGTTTTTTAAACACCTCCAGGGATGGTGACTCAACCACCTCCCAGGGCAGCCTCTGCCAGTGCCTGACCACCCTTTCAGTAAAGAAATTCTTCCTAATATCCAGTCTGAACCTCCCCTGGCACAACTTGAGGCCATTTCCCCTTGTCCTATCACCTGTCACTTGAGAGAAGAGATCAACACTCGCTCTCCCACAGCCCTCTCTCAGGCAGCCGTAGACAGTGATGAGGTCTCCCCTCAGCCTCCTCTTCTCCAAGCTAAACAACCCCAGTTCCTTCAGTCTCTCCTCATAGGTCTCATTCTCCAGCCCCTTCACCAGCCTTGTCACCCTTCTCTGGATGCACTCCAGCCCCTCAATGTCCTTCTTGTAGTGAGGTGCCCAGAACTGAAAACAGCACTCGAGGTGTGGCCTCACCAGTGCTGAGTCTAGGGGCACAATCACCTCCCTTGTCCTGCTGGTCACGCTGGTTTTGATACAGGCTAAGATGCCAAGTTATTGAATCTGATCTCCAAGCTTATCCTACCTCTGCCTCAGCCACAGGTCTGTTGATTCTCCATTAATACTCTTGCAGGGTGTTCATGGATCTGTGCAGAGAAAGGTTATCAGAGTCCCATAGCAAATGTTTTTTGAAAATTAAAGTACTACAGGCTTAAATTTTTGCTACCTTTTTCTCTGTGAATGCAAACACTTGGAGCACCAATACAGGTGCTTAAAGCTGCACAAGTATCCATCTGTGGTTTCTGGTAGTTACCTATCTCATACCACCTAAAAGTATGTGTTTTGCTTATCACACTCTTAGTTCTTGCAGGTAGGGCTTTCCTAAATCCATCTACCATGTGATGGCAGTGGAGCCAGGCACACTGGGTGATTAATTTGACTATCAGTAAGAGCAGAGACTGCTACATCTCAGGGCAGTGCCATTATCTGGGGGCTATGAAATCCCTTCTACCATCTTCTTAATATTTTTGTAGTATGAAGTGGAATGCTAAAACAGGAGAGATTCAACAAGGCCTAGTCCAGGATAATTACTAACTCAGGAAATAATTTCTTCAGCATCACTGGGGGGCAACAGCAAAGCAGGAGCAGGAATGCAGCTACCCTCCTACCTGTGAAGTGAGTGACATAAATATTGAAGGCTGTTGACTTTTCTGGTCTGATTTACTCATGTTCTTCTTCTCTCAGTTGCATTTCATTATTGGATGAAAGGAGTTTTAAGTTGTGCCAGGGGAGATTTAGATTGGCTATTAGAAAAATATTCTATACTTAAAGAGTGGTGAAGCACTGGCAGAGGTTGCCCAGGGCAGCAGTGGAGTCTGTTCAAAAAGCATGTAGACATGGCACTTCGGGACATAGTTTCATAGGCACAGTGGACTGGATGATCTTAGAGGTCTTTTCTAACCATAATTATTTTATGAGTTTTGCTTTATGGAAAACTTACTGCCCACCAAGCTCATGTGCTATATTACCTTACCTACAGACAAAATAGTCCAGGTGTAGAAGGTTTATTTTAAGCAGTGGAGTTTCACCTACGCCTGTCACTGCATAATTGTTACACCTACTGCAGCTCCCCTCTCAAAAGGAAAAAAGAAAGTCACAGAAGAAAGTTTAAGAAAAAAAACACATAAGTCTTCATTTAACAAATGTAACGCCGTGGGTAAGCGAGCCAGCTAAGCTCTACGATGGATTTATGCCAGCAGCAGTTGCTACCATGGGACTGCAAGGGCATAAAAGTCAGGATTTTGTAGTAGTGTAAGGCTAATGATTAAAGAATGTGTGGCAGTAGTCACAGTAACAGTGCTGAAGAGGGAAGCACCCATCTTTCTCTTGTGTTGTTCTGACAGGCCGATATTAAAGACCTGCAAGTGTCAGAAGATGTAGGCAATCAGCTGGCCCCTTTGACAGATTTCACAGCGTGGTGTTTGTGCTGTCAAGGCAGTGGATGTGACAACCCTGAGAAATGACAGTAATAGGAGTGTTTAGGTAAGGGAACAAGCCTAATAGAGATGCCTCTGTCGACAATAACGTGTATGTTAAAAGTAGACTCTTTGAGTTCCAGTCACCATACTTAATGCCCAGGCAGCTGCAATAGACTTGGTATGGAAAAGCGAGGGGGGTAGCCTTGGGCTAAGCTGGAGGCACACATGGCACAAGCCAGACTCGGCTTTCCCAGCCACCTCAGCAGTGTTTAAGCAGCTCTGCATCAGCCTTCCTCTCCAGGGAGCATTGTGTAACGAAGGATTTCACTTGATGAGAAGCAGAATCCACATACATTAGATCATCCTCTAAGCTTGAAATAATAATGATAACAACAAACTAGCTTTAAGGACAAAACAGAAGCATTTTCTGATCTTATTTACTAGAAAAGACTGATGAGTGCAAGAAGCATTAGGAATTGACTGCTTACCCAGAACTTCTGCTCTGATCTGGGCTCATAAGGACGCCAGACCTCTCTTTAAGGAGCACATTCAGAGATAAAACATTTAGGCAGAACATCGTGAAGTAAAACAAGATAAATATTAGTTTTTCTCAAAAGCTCTTTTTCTCTGAAGTAGTGATTGTTGTGACTCCTGCTTGAACTCTAGAAGTAAACTGAAGCTTGGCTTCCAGGTCTGCATGGGCAAACTGTTTTGTCCGAGTCCACCTTCATCTCAGGCTTTGATCACCTGCAGCTGTTATTAGCTGTAGTGTAAGAGCTGGCTCTTGGGGTCAAGAGATTTGTATAAAAAAGAAAGCCTCAATTAGAGTCTGTTTCAATAAACGCAGAAACATAGCAGAGGCAAGTCCATTATCACAGTTACTAGGGTTAAAAGATCACACAATCTTTGGTACCAAATGCTACTTAAATCATGGATTGGTGCCACAACCTGAGAGTTGCACCAAATGATGATCTTAGAGGGCTTTTCCAACCTTAACAATTCAATGATTCTGTGTTTAGGAGTTAGGTTTAATAGAGGTCATTGCCTATATGTCTTACTTTTGATGGTATTTAAACACCTGGAGATGCATACAGGTGCCTACCTGTGTTTCCAGAAGCTCTGGCATACAGAAAGTCTGCCAGCAGTGCAAATGAGGGAATTTCCTTTGAAAATTTCTTTGAGGTGCCTGTTTGCAAGCTCTGAGTGGCATTGAATCTCACCCTGCCCCATCTGTCTGCAAACAAGCCGCAGAGAGCCCCTCTGTAGTCATTGCGATGGCTTTCCTAAAGAGGCAGGATGAGCTCCTTTGAAAAGGAAGGGTTTTCTCACTGTTAGCAGCAGAAGAAGCCCAGATGAACTAACCACTCGTCAGGGGATGGCAAGGTTAGGTGAGACCTATCCCACTGTGTGTCAAAAAAAGATTACACATATGGTCATTCCTTTAAAGTTAATGGAAAGTATGATGCATATGCTGTCCAAGGGAAAAATAAATCATTGTTCACATCCTGGTCTCATCTTTCATAACACAAGCACATCCATCTTATCATTTGAGAAAGGAAGGAGGATCAAAGAGTCTTTAACTGAATGACTGCAGGCATCTGGAAATAGAGATTGGAGGGAAAAAAGAAAGAATAGTGTATTAATAAAGAGGTTTTCTTCAGTTCTCTGAATGCTTTTAAAACAGTGTTGCCATTAGTGAGAGCTATATTTCTGCATACCTGGAATTTTTCCTATCTTTATATATTGTTCAACTTCACTGAATCCTCAAAAATGAGACATCTTGATGCCTAAAATACATACAGCTGCAGCCTAGCAGGAACTTCAGAGGAACATATTTTTGCACCCAGATCTATATTCAGGGATGTCACCTGTAGCAGAAATTTGAATAGATTTCAATTTGTGGTGACAACAGTTTTCCTGGGACTAAATTTTTCTAAGTTAACCCATCAGTAAGTTTTATTTTTCTTAATGAAAATTTTAGTCAAGGTAATTGTAACTTTTTTCCTCTCGGATTATTAAAACACCAAGAAATCATCTAATGTGTTACAGAGATAATCTTACACACAGCACAGAACTTGATATGCTGCCTCCAATATATAAGTTTAACAGAAGAGAAAATCTTGTTCTTCAGAATAAGATTTTAGAGTGAACTTTAACCATGCTCTGCACCATTTGCCACCACATAAAAACTCCTTAAGAAAGTTTCTTTATTCAGCTTGGCAACTTTTCCAGATAATTTTATGGTGATTTATTCCTTTATGAAGATCTTTACTCTGTAACTCCATTGCTTTCCTCTCCTGCAGCATTTTAAAATTTGACATTTTGTCATGTTGTTGCCCTGGGCAGAAGCTTCTCAGCCAACAAGTGTTGAGGAGGTTATTGCTCTGCTGAGGCTCCAGGCAATGCCCCCTTGATAAAGTGTCACTGGACATATTCCCATTTAGTAGAATCATAGAAGGGTTTAGGTTGGAAGGGACCTCAAAGCCCATCCAATTCCATTTCCCTGCTGTGGGTGGTTGCTACACCTCCCACTGGATCAGGGTGGTCAAAGCCCCATCAAGCCTGGCCTTGAACACCTCCAGGGATGGGGCAGCCACAGCTTCTCTGGGCAACCTGGGCCAGGGGCCTCCCCATCCTCATCTTTCTTCCTGAGATCTCATCTCAGTCTCACCTCTTTCAGCTGAAAACATTCCCTGTCGATCCTGTCCCTGCACTCCCTGATCAAGAGCCCCTCCCCAGCTTTCCTGGAGCCCTTGCAGTACTGAGAGTCTGCTCTAAGGTCTCCCTGGGGCCTTCTCTTCTCCAGACTGAACAACCCCAACTCTCTCACCCTGTCCTCGTATGGGAGGTGCTCCAACCCCTGGATCATCCCCGTGGCCTCCTCTGGACTCGCTCCAACAGATCGATGTCCTTTCTGTGCTCATGACTCCAGAACCCCAGGTGAGGTCTCATCAGAGCAGAGTAGAGGGGGAGAAAAAATAGATGCTACCTTTTGGGATTTTTTCGTTTTGCACGAGCTTGGTGTGACTGAGGTCCAAGGGTTTTTGCCAGAATGCCACCTGCTTTGTTTCTCTTCTTTTTTTTCTCCTCAATGTTGATGCATTTGGAAGCACAG
The DNA here is from genome assembly GCA_033556795.1 of Tapera naevia. Classification (NCBI taxonomy): domain Eukaryota; kingdom Metazoa; phylum Chordata; class Aves; order Cuculiformes; family Neomorphidae; genus Tapera; species Tapera naevia. The sequence continues at coordinate 2,089,131 of JAUMJJ010000195.1, read as the reverse complement.
ACCTACAAATGTGCCGACATATTTTAGGTAATCCTGAAAGCTAGATAAATGTGTTCCTCTTATATGCATAAAAATATTCTACTTCAGTAGAAATTTTCATGAAAATCCCTTGAGTCTGGGACAGAGGCTGGAGATTGTGGTTCTTTTATTCTCTATATATTATTTTTAAATATATTCTGAATACATTCAAAGCATGCCTCATTAACACATTTGGAAAGGTTTTGACGTCTTGAAGACTCTGCTACAAAAGTTTCTGCTTCAATACTTTCTAGTTTGGTTTTGCAACTACTTTGAAAATCCCAAATGCTATCAAAAGGCCACCTAAAATCTAATATAAACAAGCTCAAATCCAGCTGAAAGATAGCTTTACACTAATGGTCTGGGTCTAGAAATCCTTATAAAAGAGGCTTTAAGTTCTTTTATATAAAGGATTTTCTTCTATCAGATAAATGCTTTCTTTGGTCTGGGTAGCTTTCTGGTGATTTTTTGATTGAAAAAGGATTTGTTGAGTTCTCTGATCTGTTTAAGCTCTGGAAATGATGCTTCTTCTTCTAGGTCACATTTTCCACACAGTAAGAAGTTAAGAGAAGTCCTCTTTTCCCGTTGGCCAAACATTGCTCCACACGCTGACTCTTTTGAGAGAAAAACATAAGGTCACTCACTTCTCATCCAAGACAAATCTCTATACATCAATTTTTAAAGATAATAACTGAATTTCTATTAACCCAGTGTCTAGGTAATTTGAGTTTTTCTGGGTTTCCAGGGATTCACTTTCCACCTTTGTAAATGCCTGTGGAGCAATTTTTCTAAGAAACTTCTCTGCACTTACTTTTCTGTTAATATAGGATCATAAAATCATATAGTTGGTAAAGACCTTTGAGATCAAGTCTAGCCATACCTGTCCAGTATTTAACCAGATCTCTGAGCACCTCATCTACATATCTTTTAAACAGTTCCAGGGATGGTGACTCCACCACTTCCCTGGGCAGCCTCCACTTGAGAACCGTTTCAGTGAAGCAATTTTTCCTGATATCCAATCTAAGCCTCCCCTGGCGCAACTTGAGGCCGTTTCTTCTCATCCTATTCATTTGTCACTTGGGAGAAGAGACCAACACCCACCTCACCAGAAACTCCTTTCAGGCAGTTGTAGACAGGGATGAGGTCTCTCCTCGGCCTCCTTTTCTCCAGGCCAAACAATCCCAAGTCCCTCAGCCGCTCCTCATAAGACTTGTTCTCTAGCCCCTTCACCAGTTTCATTGTTCTTCTCTTGTTCTGCCTAGGAAACTTGTGTTATGTGTCCCTCCTCAGTCTACAAAGCCGCCTTTCTCTTTAGAGGTTCTACCTGTTAGTGTATTGCTAAAAGCCAAACAAAACTGTTTATTCATTATTATACCCTGTGCTGTAACTTGTCATTGCAATAATGGATCTGTTTGTGATGCCTTGATTCTACCATCACCTAAGCACATGATTACACTGAATAAAATGACTTCATATGCATAAGGTGAGTCACGAGTTTGAATGCATACTGAGATGAGCTAATTTTCCTTAATATACTTAGCCAAATCTCTGTCTATTTAAATACTTCTGACAAAGGGGGAAAAAAAATCATTACATTAGAGAATGACAAAAGGATTTTATTTTGGTACTAATATATTAAATATATTAGCAGATTGTTGGACGTCTTCTCTAATTCCCAGCTTGCCTTTTGGTCTCCATTACTGATAATATTTAGTAAATTGCTGCAAGTGAATTACATCCTGCTCAAGATTATTCTTTTATGCCCTCTCCCATTGAAAGATCTAAACAAACACAGTGGGAAGGCAAAGGGAGGAGAGGATGGCCATTATTTCCAAGAGAAAAATATTTAGGACGTTTTAGTTACATTGGAGAATCGAGGACTTAAACAACATCCAAAAAGTGCATTCTAAGTAAAACATAGAGTACATTTGGAAGACGAGAAATAATTGCTATATTTGTTGAAAGCTGTTTATAGAACAATAAAAAAATGTACAACATCTATCGTATGGTGAAATCAGTTGCTTGGTAAATAACATTTTGCTTGGTGTAACAGTAATGAGGAATTTTATCTATAGCCACTGCAATCATAGTTTGCAGCATCTGTTAAGCATTTTGTTTACTCTTATTTAGGCAAGCACGCTAAAAATCGCGTGAAGAATCCTTGTAGTGTTTGGCAACCTCTCCATCTACCTGTTTACCACCTTTAGAAAAGCTTCTCCAAAGAAGAGTTTTGTCCAGTTTCATACCAAGTGAAAAATGTGGGCCAGGCATGAGCTGGTGTGAGGCAACTCAGTGCCTTCGTCCCTTTTCAGGGAGGATCCTCCCATATCAGGTCAGGATCTGAGCCCATCCAGTTTGCATTTCTTTACAGCCCAGGAGATGCCAGCTCAGAAGCTGGAGGTCCGGTAGCTGCTGTCATGCCATGTGGTGTCTGGGCTGAGAAGAAAATCTTGTTGGCTAGAGGTGCACCAAAACAACTCTGCTGCTGTAGATGTGCTATGTGCACCTGAACTGGCTCTGTACAGGGGCAGCTGCCTATTACCTCTCCATGGGGCAGTGCACAGGCACGGCTTCAGACCCAAGTCTTCTCCTGATGCCACGATGCCTATAAAACTATGGCAAGGCAATGCCATCATGGCTGATTAGGTTTATAATTAGCCTTTGGAGCACAAGTCTTGTGAGGTGCATCTGAGGGAATTAGCATTGTTTACCCTGGAGAAGAGGAGGCTGAGAGGAGACCTTATTGCTCTCTACAGCTCCCTGAAAGGAGGTTGTAGCGAGGTGGGTTCTGGTCTCTTCTCCCAAGTAGCAAGTGATAGGATGAGAAGAAATGGCCTCAAGCTGTGCCAGGGAGGTTTAGAGAAGATATGAAGAAAAAATTCTTCACTAAAAGTGCAGTGAGGCATTGGAAGAGGCCGCCCAGGGCAGTGGTGGAATCTCCATCCCTGGAGGTGTTCCAAAAGTGTGTAGATGTGGTACTTCCGTACTATGTTTTAGTAGACATGGGGGGTTGGGCTGACGGTTGGACTGGATGAACTTTTCCAACCTCAGTGAAACTATTATCCTCTCTGGTCCTTTTGCTGTATTCCTTGTTGTGGTTGGTTGTTTTTTAATTACACTTAGACTGCAGATTATTCGAGGCAGGGACTGGGTATTTTTGCCTTTTATGCCTAACCTGAGAGGTACTGTGTTCCTAGGAGACTCTCTAGGCTGAGTGATTGTCATGATGATGCAAATAGTTGCAGCTCCAATAATGACGAAAGATCTTAATTCAGAGGGAGTGTAATCCAGTAAGACTCTGATTTATAATATTATCGTGAAGACAGATACCTTTTAAAAAGGAACAGGAAAGAAAATATGTTTGGTACAATGTGTTACGTCAGGAATTAGTAGCCTTTGGTCAGTAAGGTTTCAAAAACAGCCCCTACTCTTAAAATATATTCTGTTGACTAACAATCATGCTAAAATTAAGCCAAATTACATTTTGGCTATTCTTGAATAGAGTTAAAAGTTCTGAATAACGACATTGGTTGAACCATTAATGTAAGTCCTTAAAATGTAAGTAGTTTCTTGATACCTTCAACTTTGGGGCATCTTTCTTTCTAAAAAAAAAACACACAACAAAAGCAGATGCTGCTCTACGTACATAGGAGAAATCAATGGTTGGGATCAATATTCCCTCCACAGGTAATAAATGCTGAGAAGCATTTCTGTCTATCTAAATTGATCCTAGAGAATCCTTTAAATTGGTTCTGATGTGTATAAAAATCATTTCCCTATTGATCAAAGCATTTCTTTCTTTCTTTCTTTGATATGTTATTTCATCTTCTGCCATCGGTAATGGTCTTGGTCTATGTGGTTATGATAAACAGAATTCCTTAAATCTATGGAACATTATGATTTTAATGAAACAAGAAATAACTGGGTTTGTGTCTTTGAAGATGAATGCTTTGCTTACTGCATCTGAATTATTTACAAGAATGTCTAAGTTGACATACTTTTATTAGAAGCATTTGTCCAAATCCAGCACCCGACCTGGTCTGCATTCTCTGGGAGTAAGAGCTGCTGAAAGAGAGAGGAGGATTTTCAATCTGTCGTTGTCCTTGTCCTGCTCTGAATCTGAACAAAAGAGTTCACGTTAGCTGTTGAACCTATGGAAAATATTATTCTGAGATAACAAACAGTGGTAGTTATCAGTATGAGTGCCTCACCCTAATGTGCTACAGTAAGTTGAGAGCTTGTGACTGTTGTTACAATACTGTTTATTAACCTTTAAGCTGCTAGACTGCTCTAGAAACTCTAGCTCTTGTCTGCTAAAACAGGAATTTTCAGAGTATTTGAATCATAGAATGGTTTGAGTTGTAAGGGACCTCAAACCCCATCCAGTTCCAACCCCACTGTCATGGGCAGGAACACTTTCCACTGCACCAGCTTGCTCAAAGCCTCATCCAACTTGGCCTTGAAATATCATAGAATTTGTAAAGTAATTTGCCTGAAGAAAAGTTTAATGTTTCAATGTGTCTACAAAGGGCTTGTGGTTGTTGGTTTATTAGGCCAAGGCAACGTGCATGTAGTGGTCTGCAGCGTGAGCTGGAGGCACTGGTATGAAGTGGGTGAGCTGGGTTTGTCAGAACATTGGCTCTGAAGAGGGCCCTGTTTCCAGCCATCTGAGAAATCGTCTGCTTGGCTGCCTTTACCGTTGTGACTTCTTTGTTTTAAGATGAAACCTCAAGGCTTTGGTCAACGTTATTTATGTACTGTCCGAGCCTCATACGAGTAAACTGGTCTTTTTAGGCTTTCCCAGTCCAAAGACATCAATGTTTCCATATGTCTGAACACATAAGCCAGTAAATCAGTACTTAGTGTTGTCTTGGCAATGTTTCACTCAAAATTCATTTTGCAAAGACTGCATCCGTGGCTTTGATTTCTTTTAGGCTGTTACAGAATATACAACGTCAAACTGTCTTTTGACAAGTGCATATTTTGTTCCCTCTACTCCAAGTAATTTGGTTCCACCACCCCAGCAAACTGATATTTTCTAGTTTTGTCTTCTGACAAAATGCAGCAACAAATTAGATTGCTTCAAGATACCAGTGCTTATTTAAATTTATCCACCAGCTCAAATTGGAAGATTTCATATCCTGTTCATAAGAGTGGCTTAAGTTTTGTTGGTATTAAAAGAGCAGCACAGCTATGCAAAGTTCCTTGCAGATAGGAAAAGCACCTTGTTTACTTATCTGTAACATAACTGAGCTCCACTGAATGCAATTGCTTTTATGCTAAGCCCATGTGTTTAGGTCAGTATGGAGACTCCATTAAAATTACTTATCTTTTTTTTTTTTGCCAGATTCTGTTTTTTGACATTTCATGGCTATGACTTTTCTTAGGCCCATAACCTGATGTACATTTGGAAAATTCACAGGGCCAAGTTTCCATACAAGATAATTCATTTTAATTACCCCACGCCCTGAAGAGGAGTACGTTTTGAATTAATCACATCTCTTGAGGTGCTAATTGATGTAGGGATGTGGTTTTATATCAGCTATAGTTTTTCTAGAAGGGAATGAGTGATTTTTATTTTGTTAAGTATGAATGTATTTTCAGCCCAAACCACAGAACCACATTGGTAATTAATCAGCGCCTGAAACCAAGAGCATTGTCAGTCTGGAATTGGCAGCCTGGCGAGGTAACGCACGTGAGATTAGGAATAGTTTTCTCTCTGTAGCACACTGGGACTGGAAACCTGAAGTTCATGCAAGAGGTGGGGAGAAAAGGGAGCTGAAGTGCACTGATTGCACTGAGGACGTTTGATTTCATCTAAGGAGAAAGATGACTTTTCAGAAATTCCATGTCCTTTCCGAACTGCTTCTGACAGTCCCTCCAGCTGCCCTGCAGATCCCAGATCAGCTGGGATTCAGACTGCTGTTTTGATGGAAACTTCATGTTTCACACACGCCACCATAGTCGTAGTTTGGGGTTTGGCTCAGCTCTGGATTTCTCTGCAGGCCCACAGTGAAGGGAACAGCAGCAATATCACAGAATCACAGAATGTCTTGAGTTGGAAAGGACCCACAAGAACCATCCAGTCCAACTCCTGTCCCTGCACAGGAAAACCCCAACATTCACACCATGGGGCTGAGGGCATTGGCCAAATGCTTCTGGAATATTGTCAGATTGGTGCTGTGACTGTTTCCCTGGGGAGCTGTTCCAGTAGAACCTTCTCCTGCTGTCCAACCTAACCCTCCCCTGGCACATCTTCCTTCTGCTCCCACCATGGGCTGACTGAAGCTTGAGGTTTGCCTATGGAGGAAGGCATGATCAGTGCAGTAGTGCACAAATAGTTTTTTCTAGGATAAGTTGCCATTCCTCCTAACAATTCCTTGTACAGTAGTTGTTTAGATCTTTCATTGCCTTTGCTGCCTTTCTCTCCCTACCTTTTCTAACTCACTGCGTTCTTTTTGAAGCAAATGACCAGATGGTCAGAGCTTATGTTATTCTAAGGACATAATAGGGGTACATCAGGAAAAATTAGTACTTACGTTCTAGCAATGGGCAATAGCAAATCAGCTGTTATTAGTACAAAAGCTGCTACTGTAGAGTCTCTTTGTCATGGCAATGTGCTTTGTCATCACTCCTGTCTGCCAGTTTGAGGAAGAAGGATGAGCTCAGGACTAGCATGGGGCCAGCCAAAGCAAAGCTTCATTTTAGCTCCGCATGTTGCCCATCCAAGTCCACAAGCTGATCCAGAATGGGTTCTTTGGAAGCCCTGGGAGCTGGAGATCTAGAGGCTGTGACATCTAGAGGTCAGAGTCTTTGAACTTTTGCATCTTCTAAGCAGAAGCTGCTCCTTTCAATGCAAATCAGCATAACTGCTGAGCTCAGTGAGTTTGCATACACCAACCCCACATGACAGTTTGGTCTGAGGTATGAAGAAAAAATATCTCCAGGCTTTTATCTTTCTCTGAGTGTTGTATGGAAGTGCCTTTGTTAGTGCACAAGTATCCTTCATAAAAACAGAGCTTTGCATGACAATTATGTAATAGTTTTTGTTTGCTTTCCTAATTGGAGAACATTTTGAAAGAACAATAAAACACAATTTGTTCCCTCTTTCCAAAATGAAACATCTCCTTTTAGAAGGAAGGAGGGAGTAAATTTACATTATAATGAGCAAATTGTTATGAGCATGTAGATCAGTGTTGACAGAAAGGGTGATGGAAATGAGATGTTCTCATTTTTGCGTTCCACTTCTGTTTCATTCACTCTCACGTCTTTGCCTGTGCATTCTGCTCCTAGTGAGTGAGGAAGTGGCTGCACTCATGGCCAATGATGGTAACACATCATAACTCAGCTAACAAACATTCATGTGGAAAGAATCATTATTCAGCAGGGCTGCTTCATATGCCAAAACCCTTTCCTCAGCGAGTACTAGTGATGTGAGCACAGGCACCTCCCAGCTAGTTGGTTTTCATACATAGAATCATAGAATGGTTTAGGATGGAAGGGACCTTAAAGATCATCCAGTTCTGCCATGGACAGAGAGACCTGGGTCGGGTTGCTCCAAGCCCCATCCAACCTGGCTTTGGACACCTCCAGGGATGGGGCATAAATGACATCTCTGGGCAACCTTGGGCAGGGCCTCACCACCCTCACAGAAAAAACAGTTCTTCCCAAGATCTCATCTCAATCTCCCCTCTTTCAGCTTAAAACTATTCCTCCTCGTCCTGTCCCTGCACTCCCTGATCAAGAGTCCCTCTCCAGCTTTCTTGGAGCCCCTTTCACTACTGGGAGGCTGCTCTAAGGTCTCCCTGGAGCCTTCTCTTCTCTAGGCTGAACAACCCCAACTCTCTCAGTCGTTCTCTATTTTCCTATAGGTTTTGTCATTTCCCAATGCTGTCAGAATATTGGCATGGACTGACCAGATAAGAGTGCTATTGTTTTGCTTCAGGCATATGACTTATCCAGCAAACAGTCTGGGGTCTGCTCCTGCCCTGCTGCAGGAGGGTCAAGGAGTCACTGAAGCTGTTATCTCAGTTATCGCTCTGGCCTGCCTTGAGGTGAACTGCAGTTGTCCAAATCTTTTCTCGTTCCTGTCCCTCCTTCCTTGTAATGAATGAGTTCATTACTGGTTTTGAGAAGCTGAAAGTGACATTTACCCCCTGCTCAGCTGTTGCTCTGTCAGGACTCCAGGCAAAATGGCATTTGTTTGGCTCCTAGAGAAGTCATCCCAGCAATAGCCTGGAGAGTCTGGCTGCAAGTGAAATCCATATGCAATGCTTCTGTCAGCAAAGACTTGCTGGAAGAGAGTTTGTAATAAATATTCACATCTGCTGCTTTGGACACTCTAATCCATCCTACAGATCTTTGCTGTGTCAGGCTTTGTTCTAGATGAACAAGCTGGGTAGTTATAAAGGTTTGCAAATAGGGCATATTTATCATGGTTAGCTCTACTTTCTACTTCCCTTTCTTGCACAAATATCCATGACCAGGCTAAGTGTAACTTGTGATTAAATATTCTCAGTGCATTTGTAAGATGCTTTAGTCTGTGTGTTTCCTGTGATAAATGGAGAACATCGCAGTTGTTTACAACCTGGGCTGTCAAATGAAGCCATCGGACCTCCATGAGCAGAGCAGAGAACATCATTGTTATGAATTAGTTTGAGTGGAGGGACGATATATTCGCTGGATAAACTATACATCACATTGGCACACACAAGGCCCCGTGGCCTGCCTGTTATTAAATCTGGGACAGATTCCTCCATGCTGACTTCTGTTGGACAGTATGTTCCCATTGGCTGCTTGGCAAATAACCCAGATGTCTAAAAATAGCAAAGTATCTCCTGGGTTTTTTTCATAATCTTCCCAAAAATGATGGCGTTGGCGCCAGATTGGCTTCGTCAGTGTCAATATTAATTATTTCTCTGCTGGTGATGACTTTGCATTCCAAGAGAAAGTTCTGATACATAAAAAGAGCTGTAAGCATTTGAACTTGCTCCTAGTAGCAAGTTGTTTGTAAAAGGTGTTTGACCAAGATCATGCCCAGCAGTACAATGATTCCTTTGTTGGGAGGACCATGTCAGCTTGGAAATGAATGTATTGATCCACTTTTTTTTTTTTTGTACATGAAACTCACAATTATTACAGTTACTTTCTAAAAGGAGAGAGTCTTTATCTGGTTGCTGTATAAGTAAAAGATGCTTTTAATATATCACTTGCCAGCTGCTGCCTCTGCTTTTATTTAAGCAGGAACGTAATAAACTTACGAACACATTCTGCCTCATTGAGATTGATGAAAACTTGAGTCAGTTTGGTTTGTGAATAAACATGTGGAAGCTATAAACTCCTTTTGTTAGGTTTTCTTTTATTTTTTTTTCTGCTGGTAGACCCAATTCCATACAAACAATTTCCTCATGGTTGTTTTACCCTTAAGAAATAAAGAGATGAAGGATTGAGGTTAGTTCAGTTAGATGCCTGACCTCCTTGAAATTCAGTTGAAAATCTATGTTCATTTTTTACAGAGCTGTACAAGAAAAGCAGCATGATTAGGAGCGTGGACTGATTCCGATCCCTCCAGGTATCAGAGGAGCATCAACTTCTTTGGTGCTCAGCCTGTGTGTCAGAATCTGGCCCTGAATAATTGTGTCCAAACACATACAGAAAAGCTGTGCTCCTAATAAGTAGCATGCTGTTGTCTCCAGATCCACTTAATCCCTCTGAAATCCAAACTCATTATTACTGATCTGTCCAAGTTTCTCAGAAAACAGGAGTATGCAGAATGTGGGTGTCTTTAAAGCAAAAAAAAATCTCAACTTCCAGCACCACAAGCTCAATAACTTTCCTTTGAATTCCAGGTCGTATCGTGGCTCTGGCAAACAGCGATGGATCTGTTAAGGTTCTGCAACTTGAGTTTGTGCAGCTCTCCAGCCACAGAGGCGAAGTGCATGGCGTTATCTTCAATCACAAGGCAAAACAGCTGCTTTCTGGGAGTGCCGACGATAGAGTTTGTCTCTGGGCCTGAGGGCCAGCACCCTGCTTAACGTAACCTTAATCCCAAGGTGTTATGGAAAAATATAGTTTGACAACATAGCAGCAAGGGCTTAGTGAAGTGTTTTCATAGCTGATGTTTGCACTGGGAATAATTGCCTGAAAGGACTATTATTCTGCCTTTTATTCAAATAAAATCCCCAATTCCTCCCTCTTTCTATTGACACCGTGTTTTTCCACACATCAAGAATCCCTCTTTTGGTAATTTCTGGAGAAACAGCTTTACGATGACGCCTAATGACAGAGCAGACGAACTGCAAGGAGATTGATTTTTTTTTTTTTAATGTAACACAACACGAGACACAAGAGCCGGGCGCCCCTTCCCCAGTGCCAGCTGGTGGGAAGATGTGAAGTTTTCATAATGCAGCAATGGGGGATTTTTTTCCTGCAGCAAACGCTTGGGATGCTGGCAGAGCAGCAGGAATGAGCAGGAGTTTGGGAGAGCAGCAGTGAGGGGAGATTTTTTTTTCCTTCTCTTCCCTTTTTTTTTTTCTTCCCTGACAATATTAATTATACGGATAACAGGCAGAGAGCGTGAAGGTGTGGGATGCAACGCTGGCAATGCTCGGGCTGGGGAGTCCCTGCAGGGGAGTGGGGCTCCTCCGCCCTCCTTCTCCAAACCAGCCCCCGCTCTCCCCCTTTCCCAGCTGTGGCAAATCCTGAATCACAAGAGATCCGCTGGGCATAGGGAGGGGATAGAAATGGGTTTTTTTCTCTTTCCTCCCCCATCAAGACCTGAGGAAATCCAACCCAAGTTCGCCACGATGACTGTGCTGCTGGCATTGGGGTTTCTCCACGGCATCCCTGCCTCTGGACCGCCTCGCCGCTGCTTGCTTTGAATCCTGAACGCTGGGTTAAAGCTTATTTCTCATGTTGTGGTTGCTGGGCTGCCGCTTCCCTGTGTTTTGCGATGGGAGGTGGAGGAAAAGGGGATTGTCTGTGAGTCAACACTGAAAATGCGATTAGGAGGAACTGCTTACACTAATCTGTTTTAACCTTTTAGTCCATGTTGGCCTGTGACCCTTTTCAGCTTTCAGATCCAGCCTGATTAGGTAAGTGTAAATTATTCACTCGGGGTGAGGGAGGCAGATGGAGGCATTTTACTCAGAGGCTTAACTCCGATCCTGGCCTCTCTCGTGATGAGAAATGATGAGAAAGTTCAGCCGTAAACTAATTCTGAGCTGAGCAGCATTTGTTTACTTGTTGAAATCTGTCCGTGCAAGGCGTCTGCAGTCTGTCTGGTTTCCAGGATCGCTGCTGAGCTGAGCGCTCATGAGTTGCTGTGGGACAGCTCAGATGACAGTAGCAAAATATTCTTATTTATGATCCTTGGAAAACTTTTAACTTTTTTTAATTTGGAAAGTTTCCTTATCCAACTTTAACCAATTCTGTTAATTGTTTCACATTTCCTCAGACATGAATCAACCATTTAATTTGCTTCTGCCTTTTTTTTTCCCCACCAATCTGCAATATTGCAACCTACCTGTAGCATTTGGGTGGGTGAGATTCTCGGCTCTGTAGATCCGTAAGGCAGCCCTATCTGCAGGAATCACCCCATTTCCAAACAACATGTTACGATAGATACTGCTGATAGTACTAACACTCTGCGTAGCGCTTCAATTAAGAGGATATCTTGTGAATTTGATAAAACTTGTGTAATATCCAGTGTCTCCCTCTGTTGTGGTTTTGGGAAAACTGCTTTGTCAACAGGATCCCTGAGCTGTTATTCTATGGTTAAAGCTTTCTTCTCTTGCTGCTCCTTTTTTTGCTTTAATTAAGGGATGATTAATTGCTGAACATCTGCAGTCCACCAAAAACACCAATATATAAAAAGTATGTCCTAGAGGGACAGGAGGGATAAGCGGGCAGGGGGAGGTACGTGTTTGCCTCTGTGTGTAGGTTAATGCATGTTTGTATATGCTGTGTGCATCTGTGAGTGCATCCTTTGGGAACGGAGGAAGAGTATCTAACCAGTCCATTTTTGCTCTCTTACTTCCATCATCCCTCAATACATATAATGCTGATACTTCATCTCATTTCAAAGTTTCCTGTAACACTTCGCCCAGTTCTCTGAAGAGAGGTCAGAAACCATTTTGCTGCTGGGGCGGCTGCTGCTTGGTGTGCAGGCACGACGGTGGGTTGGTGGCAGTGATGTGGCACTGCCAGCAGCCAATAGCACACCCCAGACACACACAGACACGGAACCTTGGCTGGGAGCTGGCTCTCCTGGGGACAGTGCAAACCTCTCTCCCTGTCTGGGTCAGTCCTTAAGCAAAGCTCTCCAAAGGTCGGGCCATGCTGCATCACTCCTAAAGTTTTAGAAAGGCTCTGGTTTCATAAGACTAACCTGCTTCAGCAGCTCCATGTATTTCACAGGCATTTAACATCCTGCTCTCTGTGCTCCTCTCTGGGAATTACGAAAATGATGAATAATGGAGAAGGTGAATTACAGCTCTGTTTCTGTCAGGATTATACGCATCTGCCGCAGGCTGGGCTGTGTTGACAGCCCTGGAAGTCCCTCTGCCTCTACAGAAATGCCACATTACAAATTCTCTGCTATTCCACCTCTCACAAACCAAGTATAACCGAGCACCATCTTTCATACTGGCTGCAGAACTGCCTAGAGTTTTCTTATGTTCAGCTCAGGTTTTCCACCTCAGTTTAATGAAGTGTACTGTGCACTGCACATAGCACAGAGGGATGGTGGCTACAGCAGTTTAAGACCATGCTTAAGCTTGGATTCAAGTCCATCTGAGCTGCCCATCATCATGCGATTTTAGGCAGCTGGTTTAACTTCTGGTGCATCAGAAAACTCAATGGCACTAATGAGAAAAGTAAAAATGATTTTGTGAGCCACCATTTCTACAGGAATATTTTGTGGGCATATGCTTACAGGCACGTGTGTCTAATGTATGTATTTCATGTGCTTCATCCTCTTTAATAATAATTGAGAAGAGGCTTAATTCAAATGAAATAATGATGGTTTTATGTGCAGTTTTAAAGCACTGACTTATTAGTGGGTGCTGGTTGAAAGCAATTTGGTTTTAAGCTAATATTCCTTAGAATTTTGAGTTTGTTCTCACTTAAAGATATTTATTTACAGACCACAACGCTGGTCTCCCTATGGAAGCAGCTGTTTCTATCCGGCATTGAGATCCCATGGAGAAGCCGAGGAGGGGGATGGCTCTTCGTATCCATGAAGCCTGGATACTTCTGTTTGTAATCCCTGCTTTGGTTACTCCAGCTGCCATTAATCATGAAGACTACCCCGCTGACGAAGGGGACCAGACCTCCAGTAATGACAATCTGATTTTTGATGACTACCGAGGGAAGGGCTGTGTGGATGACAGTGGCTTTGTGTACAAACTGGGAGAACGTTTTTTTCCGGGACATTCCAATTGTCCCTGTGTCTGTACTGAGGATGGACCTGTTTGCGATCAACCAGAATGCCCTAAAATCCACCCAAAGTGTACAAAAGTGGAACACAATGGATGCTGTCCAGAATGCAAAGAAGTGAAAAACTTTTGTGAATATCATGGGAAAAATTACAAAATCTTGGAGGAATTTAAGGTAAGAAACCCTTTCTTCAGTATTTGATATTAGGATGCTATAGGAGCTGTATTTCTGCTGAGGACTCTGAAAGGCACTCAGTATTTGCTTACTGCTATTAATTGATGCTAAAGCTGGAGTTCCCTTTAGCAGTGGTACAGGTTGGGCTAATGTAAAAGCTGCCACCTCCTCCTGTCTGTGTAGGCAGTGGTGGCTAATGGTCAGTCAAAACCCCCCGTGGGAGACGTCAGCCTTTTGGAATCTGCTACTCCTGACAACCTCCCCCTTTGCTCGTGGTATGACTCAGGTTGGACTACCAATGGTGTCTGTAAAAATGACAGTAAACCAATGCTGAGTGCTTGTTAAGAACCTCTTTTCTGATTTGGATGGCAAAAATCGGTGGCGTAGTACTGAGAGTTGTTACCATATGAGAATGCAAGTGAGTATATTGCAAGCTGTATTTAATGTTTTCATTTCAACTGTGATAAGGCTGTCCAGAATGGCAGAAGTTGAATTTAGAGGCAGATGACCATCTCAAGTAATGAGAATTATGGGGTTCAACTGTAAGGATTGAGTTCCAAATTGGAATGTTGTAAAGAAACCCTTCTGGAATATATCTTAAAAGTAAGACCAGATTTTCAAAACCCATTTCCCTTTACACAACCTACATCTCTCATTCTAATGAGTTTGATTGCGTGGTTTCAATTCTGCCAGGGAAAATAGCATTTCATGGTGAGGAACGGGGTCTGCAAAGTCAATAGATATACCTGAGTTTGTTCTCCCAGGTCACATGGATTTAGGAGTTATACCTGCATAATTAACAACAGCCCATAACTCTTCATGGCTGTATGCCTGACCTCGTTACACACTTGCCAATTAATTTTCTTATCTGACAATAAAAATACTTCCATGCAGGTCTCTGTACTTCACAAGTTTTCTGTAACATAGACTGCAATTTCCTTTTTCCCAAATATTGTCATTTTTCAGTGTAGGCTCTATTTAGTTCCTTTCTTCTGTCATCTTTTTCTGTCCATCTGTAGCTGCAGCCACTCAGTATGGGCAAGATAGTTTAACGTCACAGACATAAGGCAGAACAAATACATGAGGAGTATCTCCTTGAGGGCCGCCCTGAACAACCTGTTCTGTGAACTGCTTAAATAACAAGTTTCTCCTTGCCATAAGAAGGCCTCATCCAGCTTCATCCCACAATCTTGCTTCAGCAGTCCCACATTGACTGCTGTGGTGTCAGGTGATGGAGTGTCCTACCTAGATGTCATTTTTGCCACATGGTCATGTTCTTATGTGAAAGTTATGGTGAGGTTTTGGTGGGAGAAAAATGATATAGATCTTCTCATTAAATAATCCTTTGCCTGTGAAAGAAATAAAGAAACTATTAAGCTCTTTTCCTGAAATAAATAATTGCAACCTGATTAGGAATTAAAGGATAGAGATAGAATTTAGAGGAGAAAGGCTATTAGAGGGAGATCAAGCAGTCTGGTTCATTGTTTGCTGGTTCAACAATGGTGATGTGTGGTATGGAAAGCAAAGATCCGGTATCCTCTAAGAAACACAAAGTAAATGAGGTCCCACCACTCTCACATGAGATAACCTTCAGCCCAGAACTAGTGCGAGATCCTTCAGACTTAATTCAGTTGACAGTCAGGCTTTTGACCTGGACCTGTGTTTTGCTGGGGGTGCAATACCTTGTGGAGTAGGGCAGAAACTGATAGTTTTCAAATCTATGTGTTTACCTAGAATAAATAATGAAAAACTCTGTTTCCTCCAAGCAGTGAAATAGATTCAGGCGATAGAAGATTACTGTGTGCTTCCAGGGGTCTTCTGGGCAAAACCCATGAACCGTGAGTTTATAAATGCTATAGGAAAGATAGAACTTCAGGATGCAGGAAGCTGCTGCTATGAAGTGAAATCTTGACTTCCCTGAAGCATCCAAGCATTTTGCTGTTTACTTCAACAGAACAAAGATTTTGCCTGCTATCTCCACAGAAGAAGTTCTGAGTAGTTCATACATTTTGCATGCTCTGAGCTCTGTTCTTCCCTCATCCTGTTGGATTTATAGGGTCTGCAAACTTTCTCAAGTCCGTTCCACAAACACTGAAGTTAAAGAGGAGAGGCTTTCTCCAGGCTCAAAACCAGACTGCTTCCAGTGGAAATGGATGCACTGTCTTACTTGGGTTCATAACTCTTTCACCCGCTGGATTTACTTTTGCTGATATGTAGGTTCCAAATCACTATCCACAGAAGAGCTCATCACTGCTCCATTGCAACTGGAGTTCACCTCCATTTAAAAATCTCCTGCAGGTGTGGGTCTGTGTGAGCGTGCACATGGACATTCAGAATTGTTTCAGTAGTTCTCCCAGGAACTGACTCACCTTGTAGAGATTTCAACTCCCTGATCTTTCACAAATTAGCATTTTTCTTTTCTCTAGAATTTTTTTTTCATTTGGGATATCAAAGTTTGTGAGAGGTTTCCATTTGGGAGAATTTTCCTGTCTTGTTTCTAGGATTCTGTTTAGGTTTGGGCTGAAAAATCTAAATTCCATTGGAACTTTTTCTTATCACCGTGATTATCTCAGAGTAGTTATAAAGACGCAATTCTTGAATTTTTAGCTTTCTTCAAGTTAACTGCTCTAATACCTCTAATTTTTTTGACTCATAGCCAATCATAAGCACAAAATATAAACATGACAACAAGCCATCCAGCTTAGACAGCTGTCCAAATGTTTATACTTGAGCCCCTAAATCATTAACACGTACAAACCAAATGCTGAACTGAAGTCTCGTTGTAAATCTAAGCCCATTAGTAGCTTTTCTTGTGTCCTTTTTTAAAACCTTGTGTCCCTGACAGATGGTTTAGTAACCCTGTGTAGCATCTTCGTGCACTGTTATGGGTCCTGGGAGACCTTTGTGGGTTTTGTGGCCCCAGCTGCCCATACAAAGCCTCATTCATACCCTTGGCTTGACTGGGACTAGACTCTAACCAGAAACCTCCACAGGAAAGGCCAACATGGTCTCTCTAATGTGGATCAAGATCTGATTCAAATATGTCTAATATGTAGAATGCTGCCCTGTGCTCTGTGTTTTGGTTCCTGTGGAGCAGTAGGCAGGACAAAGGAGAGGTCTGGTGGCTGTTACTGGGATCCATTTCTCTCTTTCCCATCTCATTTTCCACTTCCCTACTTATCAGCCTCGAATCTGGTCTCTCGGGTCTCCTCCAGTCCCTCTCAGTGGTGAATGTGGCGTGATGAGCAGCCGTGGTGGCTGCAGGGAGGGTGTGAAGGATGCTGCAGGGAAGGTGTGAAGGATGCTGCAGGTCTCAGGCAGGCTCTCTGTTTTCCCCAGAGAGATCTGGTGGGGGCTCTCGGGGTCACTTTGCAGCTTGCTTTTTCTCCCACGCATCAGCTGTGTTTTGATTTCAGTCCTGGAGGTTAAGGTCTGAGTCCCAAGTGTTCTGTGCTCGCCTGTAGTAGTGGAGATCTTTCTGGGAGGTTGTTAACCCTCCGCTTTCTTCCCAGAGGGAGAAAACAAGCAAATAACAACCCAGAGAGCAGTCTTGGTTGTTTTAAGTAGACATGGTTGTGTTTTAAATGAATGTTCCCAGGCAGCAGCTTATGTAAACTTCAGGAGACAGTGTACCACCAGCATGATGGATGTTCACCATCAGCTTAAGGAGGAGCCCTGCAAATGTCAGTGAGACAACAGTTTTCCAAAGCGCTGATTAGTTTTCACTCTCCTGCATAACTTGCTGATGGAAAAGCACACGCCTGCCTGGATTTGAGAAGTGCAGTTTATGGCGTGGTTTAAGGTAGCCACAGCTAGGAGCCATTTGAAAAGGATTAAGCTGTCAGTTTGAAAAGTCCATAATCACTCCTAAATTTCCTAGATCTCTCATCATCCAATACAGACATATCCTGAATAACCTTCTTTCTATGGACCTGTAGGAGTTTGTAGAAAAAATACTGTTGCTGGAAACTGCGCTATCAGTTCACAAGAGGTTGTTAAGCTCAGGTCTTGACATATTCTCTTCATTTTAGACCCTACAGGCAGGAACTGCTCCTTTTCCCTGTAGGAGAGGAGTCCAGTTAACATGGGTTTTGGTAGCATGGTGCCATGCTTCTCAAAGTCAATTGCAGAAATTTTCTGTGTTAAAATACGTCCATTTGCCTGGCAGGATATCCATTTGGTGGGAAAACAAGAAATTTTGGCATCACAGCTTGGGCTTCCTGGTAATGTTCATTTCAGAAGAGCAGCTTCAGCCTGCAGTTGTGAACTTGAGCTTGGAAACAGCTCTCAAAATCAAAGACATGAGATATTAAGAAGAAATGTTTCCCTGTGAGGATGGGGAGGCCCTGGCACAGGTTGCCCAGAGAAGTTGTGGCTGCCCCAGCCCTGGAGGTGTTCAAGGCCAGGTTGGATGGGGCTTTGAGCCCCCTGATCCAGTGGGAGGTATGCCTGCCCATGGCAAGGGGGTTGGAACTGGGTGTTCTTTAAGGATCCTTCCAACCCAAACCATTCTGTCAATCTGTGACATTTTTGGGTGCTCTTCAGTGAGTGCCCTGCATTCTCCCAAGCACAGACCTGCAGGTTCCTCCAGCCATTGGCTCTGCCAGTACTTAACCTCTGCTGCTGCTTCTCATCTGCCTGCCCTTCCCAATGACTTCTCCACCTCCTTCTCCTCTCCTCTTCCACCTTCATTGTTCCTAAACCCATCTTCACTCAAAAGGTCCCTAGATGATGTCCAAATGTTTGTCCCTTGCATCGAGCACAGGTGTGGAGGGATGGGAGAACAACCCAAGCCCCTAGGCAGGCCCCTGCACTATGGAAATATAACAGGAAAGGGGAAATTTTAGCTTCATTCTAGGGCAGAATCTCCACTGACTTGAAAAGAACCAGAATTTCACTGCTGGAGTTCTACTTTATTTTTCTTTGTCTTGTTTCCTGCTAGTATATCTTAGGTTCATTGCTCTGTTTTGTCCACAAATCATCTGTAATCCTTCAGCTAGGGCTTCTGTATCTCACTGACTTTATGTCTTCTCGAGCAGCATTTGCACAGTAGGGATCACAGCTGTAACAGGGATCTTCAGGGTGTAATC
Organism: Tapera naevia; assembly: GCA_033556795.1. Taxonomy (NCBI): domain Eukaryota; kingdom Metazoa; phylum Chordata; class Aves; order Cuculiformes; family Neomorphidae; genus Tapera; species Tapera naevia. The sequence goes on along the minus strand of JAUMJJ010000195.1, from coordinate 2,070,412 downwards.
AGAATCCAAAATAAATGAGGGACTATATAAGCATAGCTTTATCATATGCTAATTCTCAGCTCATTATGGAAACTTCTACTTTGGAATGGCAGCACCTCCTTTGTCTTTGTTAATGCCCTTTAAAAAGGTTTTATTAATGCAATTATCTCAATATAACTTAATAAAGTAACGCCTCTCATCAAAAGGCATTAGCACATGCAAAAGCTGCTATCCTGACTGCTATGTCTCGGTCCCTGAAATGCGATGTGTCCGTTCTGCCTCTGGAGAAAAGGAGGCAATGAAACCAAAAAGTGACTCCCCACCCCCAAAACCATGCCAGGAATAGAAATTAAATGATGCAGACTCCAGCCTTGCTCTGACCACCAGTTACCCAACAACCTTATCAAATATGAACAAAACACTCGGGACGTTCCCAGAGCACTCCTGATGGGATGATGCTGTTAGGCAAAAACCAAGAATTATCTGTAGCCCTGGGGTGATGGGGAGAAGTGTGGGACCATCCACTGTGTGGGGTGGTGCAGAACCCCCCAGCCCTGGCCAGCTGCAAGCATGGATGCTGTGATATACTGACCTGAGAGAATGGAGATACAACGCCATAAATCTGAGAAGCTTCATTAGGCCATTAGAAAATGAAGTGGGAAGGAAAGGAAGGTTCTTTACTGGGTTTTCTCCTCTATAATATGAGTGTTTGGTAAATCTTGGAAAGCGCTCAAATCACAGCAAGCTCATCACCACAAGAACCAGCATTATTAAATCCTTTTGATATTATACCAACCAGTTATCCAAACTAGTGTAGGGTTTAGATCTTTGCTCTTAAATTTCAAGAAACTGATTACTAAACCAAGGACATGGGCCCCTGATTTTAGTATTGGTATTTTTCTCACCAAGATACGTGCAGCAGGTTTTTTTCCTACCATGACTCAAACGAATAGGGCTTTCTTTCCCCTCCTTCTTTTTCTTCTTGTGTGTTCTGCAATTTCACATATGGCTAGAAAATCATAATACAAAAGAAATTTTAATAATGCACCTGTGCTTTAATAAAGGAGCCATGAACAATGCCACCCCTAAAGATTGCATACAGCCATTGAAATCAGACAGGGGAAACAGAACATCAGTCAGATGGAAAAGTATGATTTATTATCTCCCTCCTGGCAAAATTACACTGACAGTGTCTATGCAAAGGAATCTGAAATTACTGACTTACTGTACTTCTGTCATAATTTGTACCCAGAAAACATACTAAAATAGATAGGCACGTCACATATTGATCTATAGTGATATCTATTTCTTAAATTGTTATGCACTTAGCTACTGATTCTATAACATATTTATTATATTATGCACAAGTATGTTATTATAAGAGCTGAAAGAGATGGGCTGTGGTCAGAATTTGGCTACAAGAAATTCGTGCTGCTGTTTTCCCCATATCACAGGAATTATATGGAGGCCCCAAAAGCCCAGAGCTCAGCGGTACTGGCTGCGCTGCTCACATACTCTCTCAAAGCTCCTCATTGAAATAGATGAGACCCAAAACTTGAGCATCAGCATGATTCAAAATCACCAGGAATTAAGCTCAAGCCCCAATGTTTTAATCACAGTGCACTGGTGCGGCATTTGGCCTGTACATGCAGCCCGAGGGATTGGTATTTTTCCAGCAAATATGAGACAAAAATTAACATGTGCCCAACATTTGTACCGCCAAAGCCATGGCTGGGCTGTCAGATACACGTTCCAAGAAATAGCCCATCAACAATTCTTGCTTCCAGAATTGGTGGCTGTCCAGAGAGCTACAGAAAGAGAGGAGGTGTCTCTGCACAGCCAGAGAAGAGGTTCTGGCACTTCCTCTCCCTCCATCGCTGCTGGAGCCATGCTGTTAAGAAAATGGGATATTTAGTACGTGCAACTGTTACTGGCTTCTTCCAAGCGCAGTAAAATCAAGGCTGAGGCTTTATTGTGCCAGACAATGCTCAGTGGGGCCAAGGAGTGAAGCGCTCCTGCCCTGGCTTTCCCAAGCTATGTCCATCTCTGCCATCCAAGATGTTTCTGTGGGGTTGGTGAGCATGAGGATCTCAGGTCACCAGCTTGTGAGGAGGGATGCCACCCATACAAATGTTGACAGATCATTTGGCAAGAAGTTCTTTAGACAACTGTTTCCTACAAGACCAAGGGAAAGTGCAGGTGTGTGTTTGTTGCTGCTGGAATGTGCTTTGTGCAGAATTGCGTTCATTAAAAATAATGCTCAATTAGCTAATTATCCTAGTTATTGTTTTTAAGACTATAATTAGGTAAGTCATGTAGTGACAATGCTCAGTCTAGTTGCAAAATGAAAATGCAGATAGCATTAGGCTTCTTTGTTGTGTGTGTGGTACAGCAGAGAGGCGATTCTTCAGGAATTACATTAAAATTGGTATGCATTGAGGAGCATTAAGGTTTGAAGCAGCTCCTCAAAGCAGAAAATCTCACGGTCTATTAACCATGGTCATCCTATGCAGGAGAACCTTTCTGACTGGAGGTTAACCCAGTGTGCTCCCTGTGTTAGCAGACCCCAGCATATTCTGTCCTCACAGATAACCTATTCAAACCCATTTTCATTTCACATCCTTCGCAGCCTGTGCTCATAACCAAGTGTGGTAACATGCCCCAAGGGACAGAAACCTGCTGGGCCCTGCTGGCTTCTCTCCTGAGGGTTTAAGCAATGGCAACTGGATACAAGCAGCAGACCAGGAATATTTGGAGAACGCCTTCTCCGTGGTGCCATCTAGTAAAGAGCTGCTTTATTCTGTGGGGCAGGTGGGGCAGGTTCTCTGCTACTGGATCTTCTGGAGCTCCACGGATCAGAAGTGGCTCACGTGAATGTAACACTGGTGTGAAGTTCAGTACCAGTTAGTTACTCCTCTCTGGAGTTTGCATTATGCTGACCTGAGATCAGGATTTGCCTGAGGAAGCTCCCATGAAGCCCAATGCACCTTTGCCAGCTGCCAGAAAGTAAGAAGTTGGGTTAGGCTATCAAAAAAGTATAGATAATGGAGAATGTGAGAGAAAAAGCAACCAGGAATAAATGAGTATTTGATACAATGTGTTCGCCCCTCTCCCATCTCTAAACATATAATGACAAAAGGACTGATGTCAAAGCCCAGGAGCAAAGGAAATCAAAACCTGGAAAAGGTTGCCCAGAGAAATCGTGACTGCCCCATCCCTGGAGGTGATCAAGGTCAGGCTGGATGAGGCTTTGAGCACCCTGATCCGGCAGTAGGTGTCCCTGCCCATGATAGGGGGTTGGAACTGGATAGGCTTTAAGGTCCCTTCCAACCCAAACCATTCCATGATTCTAAGACCACAACAAACGCAATCAGACATGTGATGTGAACTCACTGGTCCAACCGCAGCGTGCTACTTGGCAGGACAGGGCTTTGAAGCAGGGCCTGGAAAAAGTGAAGGAGAAGGAGATGTGCTTGAGGATGTAGTCATGGGCACTCAGCACCTTTGAGCTCCTATACCCTTAGCAATGTAAAGTAAAAAACCAAGACCACTCCTAACTACTCATTGGACATAGACTGGGGTTCAGCCAACATGTCTTTCCTTGGGAGAAGAAAAGGCCATGTGGCAACAGAGCACATTAACAGAGATCAGTAACGAGCTTTTGTCTCCAGCTCTGACACTGGAGGGGACCCTGAGCTTAGCCGAGGTGAACAAAAGCAAATTCAGGAAGGAGCTGCTCCTTCAGGGGAAGGAGAGAGCATATTGTTGTGCTGGTGGGATACGGGAGGTCCTGCTGCAGCACCAGAAAGGTGGAACCAGCTTCCCTTAGGCCACAAGAGGTGTGAAACGCCAAGGCTGAGGGTGATACAGTGCTGAAACCTGCAGTGTGGGGCCTGCAGCAAGATCAGCTCACACCTTCCCCTGACTGCCAAGACCCAGCCCGGAGCCACCTGCCACAGTGATTATTTCCAGCTGCCTGAGCAGCATGGGGAAACAAAGCTTGTCTTCAGACAAGGCAGAAAGACTTCAAAAATGGCATTTAGTTGGCCAAACAGCCATCATCTGGGTATCCAGTGAGTAAAAGAGTCACAGGGCCAAATCATCGCTGGCATAAATCTACCTATGGCTGTGGGAAGCACATCTGATCATCCAGAGAGAAAACTGCAGGAGTAGGAATGGGGCCAAGATCCAGATCTCCTCCACAGTGATGGCTGGTGATGTTATACCTACCTCCTTAAAACAAATTCAGTGTTTTGTCAGCACATAGAGCAGATATTATCACCTTATCACATCTTTTGCCATGAATGAAGAAAATTCAGGTAAAGGGAAAACATATGTCAAAGGAATCACCTTTCTGATCAGGACCTTTCTCCTAAACAAGGCTTCTCCACTGCATGAGCTGACAGGGAGGGAATGGAGAGCAGGAAGCTGCCAGCTGGACTCACTTTCCCTATTGATATGAAAGGAGCTTAACAAATGTGAAGCACAAACAAAGATTATGTCCGTGTCCAAACAGGGCTGTGCTTCACACGCTGAAGCCACAGTCCCATCTCTCATATCTTTAACCTTTCTAAAAAATCCTGTTCCCTGTGCATTGAGCATGTCTGGACCGAAAAACTATTGTAATCGAGTCATAAAAATTATCACCAAAGTAATGGAGAACTCCACTTGGCCCTAGGGTAGGTGAGGTGCAACTATTGTAAGGAATAAAATGAGACATATATCAAAACAAAGAGTGTTCTTATGAAAGAAGTGCAAAGTCATGTTGTTATGGAAAGCTCCACTGAGAGAAAAGCAACTACGAGACTGCAGATAAGCAGCTTCCGTGGAAAAGGAGCCAGGGCTCCGCTCAAGATTTTCTCTCTCTCATCAGCTAATGTAGGAGTCACTCTCCAGATCCAGACGTGGTTCCAGGAGCCTTTTAAACCCATCAAGTTGTGTGGCACATAGCAAATATATGAGCACAAGTCTCCTAATGCCATCACAGTCTTGCGTCATCAGATGCGGGCCCACAATGCCCATGGGGACACCTATCTTCTGCACTTCTCTTCCTTGTCTGTAGTAGCTCCCCAGGGATGGCAAGGCTAATATTGTTTCCAGGCATGGACACACATGGCATGGACCTGTAGAGAGGTAGACATGACCTGGGGGGTTTACAGCATCTACAGTCACAGGGCACTCCCTCTCTACTCTGCACTAGTGCGACCCCCCCTCGAGTACTGGGTGCAGTTTGGAGCACCACAGTATAAAAAGGATATAAAACTACTGGAGAGTGTCCAGAGGAGTGGCTGAAGTCACTTGGTCTGTTCAGCTGGAAGAAGAGGAGACAGAGAGGAGACCTCCTTGACTTCTACAGCTTCCTCATAAGAGGAAGTGGAGGAGCAGGTGCTGAGTTCTTCTCTCTGGTGATCAATGACAGGACCCAAGGGAATGGCAGGAAGATGTGCTAGAGGAGAGTTAGGTTGGTCATTAGGAAGAGACTCTTCCCCCAGAGGGTGATGGACCACTGGAAAAGCTCCCCAGGGAAGCAGTCACAGCACCAAGCCTAACAATATTCCAGAAGCATTTGGCCAACGCCCTCAGCCCCACCGTGTGAATGTTGGGGTTGTCGTGTGCAGGGACAAGAGTTGGATGCGATGATCCTTGTGGGTCCCTTCCCACTCAGGACATTCTAGGATTCTATGATCTTTATGACTTTCTGTCTCCAGAATCCAAGCCTAGTCACCAGTCTGCTGGAAAGACTCTTGTAGATGTGAGTAGATAAGCAACAATTAGAAGTAACTACAATCAAGCTTGGTTTGGAAACCTGCAGCATTTTGTAGGCTAAGAAAATAGGCATCTTCAATCTCCTTGTGATGGGGCTGCTTTGGGTACAGGACGGAGTCAACATTTATAGAAAAATTTTACAGCAACATATTTATGTCTGACTGAGTGAGAAATATTTCATTTCAGTCTCCATTAGTAAAGTATTTCCCTTAGAAATACAGAACCTCAGCATCCACCTGCTGCTTCTTGGAACCCAGCTCCTTGTTTCAGCCAAGCTGCAGTATGGTGCAAGCATTTTTCAGTCTTTGGATGGCACTCTTCATTTGTATTGCCAGTACTCCGTAGAAGTAGTATACAGCTCCAGTTTTCCACTGCAAATAATTTATCTAATGACTTAGTAGGTTTGTCCTGTTGCAAAATCATTTGCAACCTGGTGGTGTCTTCGGTGATTGTACTCATTTCTAATCACTCAACGGATTGTTTATTTGAGCAGCTTTCCACGTATGTAAAATCCAAGTCATTACAGTTTCTGTAGCATAATTAATGCTGGGTCTCTGCTAGCTGGATGGATCATTTTTAAGTAAGTGACAAAAATGAGTGAAGTTTTTTCCCTATGCATGTTCTTGTACTGGCACAAACACAGTCATAAATAAAGAGCCATTTACCAGGCTTTCAACACAATTCAGTCAGTTATTTATGCACTGCTAATAATAAAGGCAAAGTGAGCAGCCTAGAAGAGGAGCAGCTCAGGTGCGACTCACTGGCCTGTTCTCCACAGGTTGGCACCTGCATAATCTCCCAGTTGAAAGCTTTCTCTGAACTTTCCTGCAATCTCCTGCTAATCTGCCTGAGATCACAGGCAATTTCAATAACAATGAAAATTATTCTAATTTCAACTCCAGCAGTATCTTCGATGAATGCTATCCCGGTTCCTTTTATATTCATTTCCCCTGGTTTATGACTTCCCACCTCAGCCATAATGCGGAAACCATTTTTGCCTCCAATTTTATTCATCAGGTCTTTTTAACTTTCTTCCCTTTCTTGCTTCCTGCCAGTAAATTCAACACCTGAAACAGTAGCTACAAAAATCATTTCCACCAGAATTGCCATTGTCCTTAGTGTCATTAAAAGTTACAGCTCCTCTTAAGATGTAGGTGCCCAATTTGACAGACCGCTTTGCTTCGCTCTGCTTTTCCTGCTGTTTTATCTGCATGGAACAGGATGCCATCAGTCGAGCCTGTCTGAGAGGGGAGACTGAATGTGATTATCTCTATGAGTGCTGTGCAGCACTCATGATTGGCAGCAGTGATGGTTTTCAGCTTTCCTTCCCTTGGAGCCCAGCACTCACAGGGGATGGGAGACATCCAGTCCTTTCCATGGCGGTATAGGCAGGATGTGCTTGTGGATACAGTTGGTGGATCCCAATCTAAGGGAAGGTGTGTGTGGAAGTACCAGGTTAGATGCACTGCCTTCAAAACCACCTGGGCATCAGTAGAAATGGAGATGATGGCATCTCCTTCTCTTTAAGGGATTTACACTTCTAACATGTTCTCAAAGAGGGGGAAAGCTTTGCAACTCCATGAACTACTATGAAAACTATTTTTTCCCTTTACAGTATAATCTAGAAAAGGCATATACTTGTGCCCCATTTACTTTTTGGTGTTTAAAGGAGATGGGAATATGCCTGATGAAGGTTTGCAGTGATATTTACAGCCCTGGCTGCTGCTGTGGTGTGATGGATCCTTGTGTTTCCATAGAGCAGAGAAAGCAAGCCCACCAGCATAATTTCTTGGTTATACACCACTTTAAATTCCAGTCAAGCCAGCAGGTTTCTCCATTCTTTCTGTCTCTTTTGTAAATACACCTACTTGACTGTGAAAAACATCGCAGGCCCCAATAGCAGGTCTATTCAATTCTGTGGAAATACTTGTCTTCTACCAACTTGAACAGCCTCCGCGTGATGATCAGTATGTGTCTCTTGTAACATGATTAGGTGGTTGTAAACACTTATATGAAGCTTTCCTGTTTCCTGCCTCAAAAGAAATGTCAAGTATTTGTGATATAGCAGTTGTAAAGTTTGTATTGCTCCATAGCTGTTTGGTGATAGCTGTGTATGAGTGATGAAGGGCTGTTGTGCAGTAGTCAGATGGGGACTTGGTCCTTACATGACCACTTCATGGGACCTTGTCAACGAGTTGAAGTCTTTGAGTATGGGATTATGGGACATTCTTGTAAAATACACTCTTCAGTCTTCGCTGGAGAGTGTAAGAAGGAGGGTAGCCCAATAAATTCTGTTATCTGGATCTCAAAATAGATGATTGGAGGGCAAATGAAAGAATTTGCAGCAGCTTTGAGCAGTCTGTGCTACCTGAAAACTCAGGTGCAGAGAAAATACCAGGCAAATCAAAGTCTTCTTGAAAAGGTGAGGAGAGATCCAAAGTCTTAGGAAATGGCTGCACCAAACATGCCCAGAGGGAATCGGAAGACAGCATCTAAATTCATAGAGCCTCAAGGAGTAATAAGTCTGTGTGTTTTAATGCTATAAAATCCACTGGCTCTTGAAATACTTAGGTGCCAAGTAGCACTTTGCTCTCAGAAGGCTTCTTGGAAAACAAGCACCATTGTCCCAGCTCCTGGAGGAGTATGAGCTGCAAACCCCCAGTGTAAGAGAAGCCAGCTGGATTAATCACAGCTGATCAGAGGACACTGCACCTTAAAACCTGGTCTGAGATCTCTTCTGGGCTGTGTGACAGCCCACATATAGGGCTGAAATGAGTGCACTTGGAAGCCACAGTCAGCTTGGTGAATGTGACAGCAAGAGCAAAAGCTGAGGAAAATTGCTTGTGATTGACAGAACGAACAGCTAAAGTATCAATCAGATGTCATCTTCAGAGTTTTTCATTTATCTTAGGTAAATCACTCCCTTTCCACCTCTAGAGATGTTTGTGTAGAATCAGCCAAGAGTGATTGACAAGCCAGACATGTAGATAGGGAAATCCTTACTGGAGGCAGGGAAGAGGAGGGATGCAGTATAAGATTTCATAAATATATATGCTTCCTCCATTTACTCAAGAATAATACTTACTACTCAGTAATAACCTTTTGCAAGGCAACCTACATGTTAAAGAAAAATCTTTCACGTGTTTGGGGCAGCAGAGATGTGACTTTGGGTGCTGTAGCTATGGACAAGGCTTGAGCTAGGGGTGAAATACAGGTGAGGTTTAGTATTTGGGACAAGAGAATTTCAATGACTAAATGAGAAGGCTCAGATGAAGTAAAGCTTAGATCTTGAAGAAGCTTCTTGCAAGATCTTGTTTTAAAACATGAAGTGTTGTGTATTTGTTATTTGTATGATTGTACCAGCTGCCTTGGTGTAAAAAGATATTTGATTCATATCTCCTCAGCTGTAGAAAGGCATAAAAGAGTAGACTTTGACACTGAGTTTTGAAATCAATTTTTAATTTTCTTTTCTCTGCTTCTCCCTTAAATATGGGAAGAATTAGTTTTTCAGGCTGCATTCTATCTGCCCACCAGTGCTCTGGATGACTTGAGGGCCTGCTGTACCCCTCAAGTGTAGATGTCTTGGAGGTATGAAATTTCTGTGGCTTTATGAAACCTAGTGGCTGATTAAAGAAGAATCCAAACCTGTAGGAGAGGGAACCCCTTATCACTGTCATGGCATTATGATTTTAGCAATCATAAATCCTACTTATGCTGGCATTTGCTTCCAGAAAGATGGTGGGGAGCTGATGTGTATGGAAGCCAGAGCAAAGTTTAGGTATCCACATCTTGTTTGCCTTCCCGATTTCCCCTGTTCAGGGTGAATCTTACTTTTCATTGTGTTTCCTTTGCTGCCTTTTTCGCTTGTTTGTTTATATCATCTATCAAGTTTATCATTATGTGCTCATGCACATAAAATCTTTATTAGCCATGCGTATTTTCTATTCTCTGTTTTAATTTTCCTTCTTTCTTTGTTAACAAACTCTGCCGATCGCAGATGTTTCCCATTTGATGGCACCTGAGACCAAGGTTTTCCCACCACACAACCAGAGGAGTGCTGGCTCCTTCCTCTCTCTGCTCTGCTGTGCCATCCCTTGGTAGAAGCAGGGAACGAACCTGCCCTCCCAGCCAGACTTGGGTCACAGTCCTGCTTAAGATTAATGAAAGAGAAATAGAAGCTGGACCACAAGCTTAGGTGTGGTTATAAACAGGGGTATTTAGCGTCCACAGTCTTGTGCTTCCTTGGTCTCTCTGAAACAACTGGCCAAAGGAGAGAATAGAGTCAGTACAGACACCGAGAAGGTTCTTTGTGCTCTGTGTCCTCCTTCTTCTGTTTTCAGAAGCTCTTGAATGGTGCTTAGATATTGGCCACATCTGCTTCCCACCAGCTTGCTTGACTTGGCCCCTGCACTAAGTACAATATCTAAGAACTTATTTCCTCACTAGATCTGACAGTTAGTGCTCTCACCCCTGTTGTAAGTGAAAAGTGGGTAAAAAGAATTTCAGGTGCTTTTTTTTCAATTTAGTCAAAATGCTCCACAGATATCTTCTACAAAAGGGCCCAATTTCTCCTCTGAGCTTGGTGGGTCCATTGTTTAAAACATACCTTGAAGAGTAAGGGACTGTGCAGTTGTTTTGTGGAATGTATCCATGTTAAGGCTGGGGACCGTGAACATCCTTTCCTTTTGGACAATGGTGAGAAGGAATATTCTGCATCAACATCTCTTGAAATCCTTCCTAACAAACCCTTCCCTTGAGAGTCTTCTAAGATTGTTCTGTTTGGACAGATAGAGTGAATAAAGCTTCTTCTGGCCCAAGCCTTTTATGATCCTTTGATCTTAATACTTTTTCTAGAATATCAGTTTAAGGGACACCAGTGAAGCCTTTGTAGTGTCCATGTGGGAATGGTATAGCCTCTGATTTGTGTCCTCTCTCCTTCATATTTCAGAAACCCTCTGTATTTTTTTCAACCTTGTTTTTCAATAGGGATGAGAGTTTCTTTTCAGAAGCTGGTGTTTGAACATTAGTGGCTACATAAGTGTAAACCACCCTTCTTCCATGGGGGATAAACCTTTACATCCAGATTCTGGGACTTGCAAAGACTGACAGAGCTGCCTAGTGGATCCTGTTAATGTTCCTAGTCATGAGCAATACTTGCACTGGGACAGAGCAGCATGTGGGTGGGAATGCCACTGACCACAAGAGAAACTGCATTGATTGGAAGGAAAATAAAAGCCCTCGAGGTAGATGGAAGGATCAGGAAACAAAACTTTGGGACAGCTTTCACTGGTTCACTGTTCTACACTAGTTCCCAGTTGGTCATTTTGCCATGTGGTCTACATAATGCCTATGTAAATAGAGGACTTCTTTGGCCAGTGTCCCATAGTTATTTCTCAAAAAGGTACATTAATAGTAGAGCACACAGACAACAGCAAAAACGTGCTCAATCAGTGTGCTTGGGGCAAAGTCTGTTCTGAAAGGGCAGGGGTTTCATCCTAAAACACATCCCATGGGAGAAAGTACCTAAACATCAATAAAATAAGTGGAGAGGAAGGCTGGAGTCACCCATGGAAGTGAGCATCTGGGCAAGAGCCACAATAAGGGACACTGTCAAATGAACAAAACAATCAGGTAGAGGAAGATTCAAGAGGCAAGATGAAGTGCCTCAAACTCAGTAAGATGGGGAATAGGAGGTGGCTGAGAGAGGTCTTGTTGGTGGTACCAAAGCAGCTTTTTCATTTGCTGACTGCTCGTTCCTTGTAGTGCTGAGGTGTGTTATCCTTCTTTAATTGTGTGTGCTTCTTTCCTTGTGAAAAGCTGTCAAGCAACATCATGGTTTATTACACTGTCATTTTCAGTGTATGTCATGTCTCATTTACTCAGTTGCAGAGTCATGCAGGATCATCTTCTACTTATGCTGATCATCTTTAAGCTGTAGGTTGGGCTGCAGTCCTGGAAATGCATCACATATTTGTTAGCATTGTAGCCACTGTAGTAGTGACGATGTCCTGAAGGATATGACAGTGAAAGCCTCCATAAATCACAAGATCTAGTTCTATTGCTCCCTACAATTAGCGAATAAAATGAATAAAAACAAAGCAGCAATTTTCTTATTGATCCCTCAGCAAATAGCTCTGTCTATTTTCTTCTGTATTGTTTCTTCTTATTAAATAGGCTTGAATAAGAAGTGTCAGTCAAATGAATTTAGAATTCCTGGTGCTTCAGACAGAAATCAAAGCAAGATTGAATGAGGAAAGATAATTAGAGAGAGGAATTCCACCTCCACAGACTTCTTCCATTGCTCAAGGAGTGCTGATTTTATCTAAATTGCCAAAGCTGTGAGCAAATGAGAAGTGATGGGAATTATAGACTGCAGATGCTGAGACAAAGCAAGGGAAGCTTTAATTAGTACATTTTAAGGTAGAAATAAATTTCCTGGGAATAAATTATTTGACTTGAGACATATGGAGCTTCTCAGAGGTGAACTGAAAAGCTTTTTACCTGCCAGAACCAGGGCTCACAGGTTGTGTCTGTCTTGTAGAAATGAATGACGGCATCACCAGGGTCTGAAACAAGCAGGAATGAATCCTCCCTCACTCTTTTTAATATGGAGGAATTCCCATCACTGCAGATTCCCACCAATGCAGCAGAAAACAGAATTTTTCCCAATACGCACATTTACTCATTCAAGTGTTAGCAATGGACGTACCATTGCTGAGGAAGTTCTCCTCTTATTCCCCTTTCTTAACCCTGTTGTTGTTCTTTCATCACACTTGCACACATGTAAGGACACCGGGAACCTTAAAATACTGACCTTTCTATTTTTCAACAGATTTCCAGAGCTTTCCCAAGAGTGAGGCAGTGACAACTCTCTTCTATTTAGAGGTAGATAGAGATTCCTGTTTGAATTGGTGGAGCCAAAATGAAGCCATTTAGCTGGGGACTTTAATTCAGAAATCCCTGACTTCAGCAGAATTATTCAGGCTTTTAATTATTTACGTATTCTATGTGAGGCAGTTGCTCACAAACCTTGTTGAAACAGTCAGGAATTGGGGCCAGGACCAGACCTAATGGATGTGTTATGAGAACTCTTACAGAACCCTGATGCAGGTGCTCCACAAACACAGAATAAAATGGTTTTGCCCCTCCAATAACAACATTGCTCTCCTCTGCTTTGAAAAGTGGGAACGGAAGCACACTACAAGGCTGAAGCCCAGGCCACCCAGCAGCATCTGTCCAACATCTCTGGGGCTGCTGGCAGTGGTGGTCTACATGAGATACAGATATGACCTGGAAAATCACCCTGTCCTTCCAAATCCACCCCTTACTGGGAGGAACCACCACTCGTGATCTTCCAAAGATCCTGCTCTGCTCCTGGCCAAATGTGTAAGGAAACAGCAGATGGGTAGAGCAGAGGTATGCCCTGGTGGCTTCAGCTCAGTCTTTTTGACGAAGGCACCAAAAGTGTCAAGAAAACAAAAAAAATCCACACCTTCTCTGGGAAAACAAGTTTTATGCTCACCGGTTTTTCTAATGTTCTGGTTGCCTATTTCAGATGTTGCTGTTTTGTCCTATAGGATAATGTATTAACCCATGATGAATGAATGCGGTCAAGAGGTATTGAACGCTGATGTGTTTATCTTATGGCAAGATAGAAATGTTGCAAACTTGTGAGCTACAGGAGGAAATGGGCTAATTTTAGATTTGTTCCTAGCCCTCGCCATGCGAATGGTGTCGCTGCGAGCCCAGCAATGAAGTTCACTGTGTTGTAGCAGACTGCGCAGTCCCCGAGTGTGTCAACCCAGTCTATGAACCAGAGCAGTGTTGTCCTGTCTGCAAAAATGGTAAGAAAGTACTGTATTGGCTTTAACAAACAGATATAAAGGAATCATTTCATTAAAATGTTACGATGCATTGCCAGGAGGTTTGCTTCCATCAACACAGGCTGGCTTTGGGTGTTATTTTTCCTTGCTTGTAGGCTTCAGTTAAGAGATGGCAACTGTGGGAATTAAGGCTACCCTTCCTGGACTGTGTCTTCACGTGTAGGTTATGGGATTGCTGACGTGAGAAAGGCTTTATAGGATTGAGTCCCAATATTGGTGAAAGTTTTTTCATGTCTTTGCTTTTTGCTCATAATTAGTCTTACATGAAATCACATGCATAAAAAAAAAGAGTTGTCTTCATCCCAAAATTAAGAAATGAATGGTTGTTTAGCAACCTGATGCAGTGGAAGGTGTCCCTGCCCGTGGCAGGTGATTGGAACTGGATGATCTTTAGGGTCCGTTCCTACCCAAACCATTCTATGATTCTATGATTATCTAAAACAAGGCAAAACCTGACTGAAATTGATGGCAAAACTTCCACTGGGACCAGTAAGACACCTGCCAAGCCTGAAATGTCATTAGCTGTGTGCTGGAATCTGCATGTGTAGTGTTGGCCCTCATTGTCCTGCTGAAATGATTTCATGAATCAGAGTTGGATTCAGCAGTATTTTCAAGAAAGGGTTTGGGATGACCCCTTTGGAAAATAAATCCATTTCCAAGAAGGTCTCCCCGGTCCCGTACTGCAACCTGTACGCACATGTCTCTGGAAAAGCACCTTTCTCGTAGTGTAGATATGAAGACAGATTAAAAGGTGAGAGAGTTTCGCATAAACCTCTCCATGGCGTTCTTAACATGTAGGAACTGGCTACTTAGACTCATCTTCTCGTGTTTAGAATTCACTATCCATATGTATTTCCTCTTACATACATCACCACTGCTGGATAAGACTAATAGTTAGATTTGGACCTAAATGAAAATGTTTACAAAGAAATAACATTTTCAAAGCATTTTCTGTTCTTTAAGACAGAGAAAAAGCAGGGAGTTGGAAATGCAAAATAGTTTCACTAACTTGTCAAAATTAAGACTGATCTTGAAAATTACGCCAAAAGTACTACTTGAAAACCTGAGGTTTATGATTTTTACTGAAAAATATTTCAAAAAGATTTCAGAGTTTGATGTTTCTGTTGAAAAGCAGAAAATGTTCGTAGGAGATGTCATTGTTTTCTTGTTGATGAATTTCAGAGGAAAGGTATGTTAACCAGCTCTATCCACCATCTCTGCACATGCCCGCTGCACTTGGGTGTGAGGTTTCCCATCGCACTCAACAAGACTGATGTCTTGGGTTGATGACCAGGAGGGGTAACACTGGCCATTGCTGTGCCTTTTGCCGTAGCTCAGACTCATTTCCACCCAAACAAACGTTGCTTGTGTGAGTTTGGCCTCTGTGTTCTCATTATGTGCAGGGTACCATGCTAAATCCCCCTCATTTGCGGTGCCGATTCCTTCCCATCTGGCTCGCGTCACATTAATCCAAACTGTGAGCATCTCTCTGGCTTCCCAGTAATGCAGACTCACACAGGTCCAGGAGCTGCTGTATTTTCCTACCAACCCTTCAGCACCATGGCCATTTCCACCAATAACCAGACTCCCACACTTTGGGGATCGGTGGCTTTTTGCATTCCAGACCCAGAATCCCTGGTGACTGGGAATGGGCAGTATCTTTCTTCCAAAAACAGGCAGGGTGGCCAGATAATCAGGAGAAAAGGGAAAGAAGCAGCTCCTGCTGAAGGGAACGAGGACAGGAGGACAGAAAGAAAACCAGTCACCTGCTGGAGGAACTTAGGGCACAATGTAGTGATTGAGACCCTCAGCTAGAAGCTAGGAGGCTTCCTCCATGATTTCGCCAATTTCTCCACTCCTCTCTTCACTTATCTATTGGAGATACAAAGTTCTCTGAAACCTGTTTTAGGCAGGGAAGTATTTCTTACTATGTTCTTAGGAGTAGCCTACACGCCTGGGGATCCTGGTCTGTGGGGCAAGGGAGACTGGGGTTTGTAGCACAGCTCTGAGCCAGCACGGATGAAGGGGGACGGCAGTGTGGTGGCACGGCTGTTCCTTGAAATCGAGGAGCATTGCTGCAAGGTGGTACTGTCGGGGGGAGCTGAACACCTCCTGAAGTCCCACCCTGGCTGTAGGGATGAGACATGAGAACCCCAGCTGGCAGGGCTTTCTGCTCCTCCTGCTGCAGCTGGAGCTGACTGGCCAGCAGCTGGCCAATGCTTGTAGTTCTGGCTTCATCCTTCATAAATAAAATGAAGTTCACATAGCGATAGGAAGTAGTAGACACCAAGACACTCTGTTGTCATAGGGAATAGGGAGTGTAATGAGAAAATTTTGTTATGTCCTTGATGTGGCTCTGAGTGTGGTGCACACCCTTCATTTTACCCCTGTATTTTGGGAGTCACAGATATCGCTGTCTCTCTTCCCTCTCCGAATCCCCCTGACACATCCTAATGAATGAGGATCACAACGCTTTAAGCTGTCTGTTCTTCTTGTGACCAAGATTTTATCTTTCAGTTCTCCACTGCAGCCAGTCAATTAAATCTTGGTTTCACACATGCATGAAGATAACACAAGCTGACAGACCCACTTAAAGGACTGAAACCTCCCCTTTTTAAAATTTACTTGGTTTTTTTTTCCTTCTATCCAGTAGCTTTTGCTTTCTACCAAAGGTATTTAGTGCTGTGTTTCAGTCTGATGAAGAGATTTTAGCTTAGTCTCGGTCCCTGTGGTCTTCATTTTAGACTGGCAAACAGCGGAGCTCAAGGGATACAGCTGTTGAGGGGAAAAAAAGTTAATCCCCAGAACAACATGTAGCACAAATCCTCATTTCAAAAGCTACTCCTTAATATTTTGGTAAGGAAAATCCTCGTTTTAGATTACAACACAGCCCTGCATCATTGCTATGCTCTGCTAGCAGCATGGTTGCCTGCTTGTTTAGCTGTTGCTGCCATTAATGGGAGAATAATCTCCTCTCCATACATTCAGATAGATTTTCATGCCTTTCTTAATTATGTCTTGCCAGGGGCAAAAGTGCCGTGAAGCATTGAGGTTAATGTGAAAATCTGTTGATTCTACCATACCTAACCTGAAGATTCATAAAAAGCCAATATCAATTTCCCTCCCTCTACCACCATTTAAGAGCAGTCTGAACAAGTGGCTCTGGAGATTTATTCCTTATTGTCAAAAGAAATAGAATTGTTATCTTGTGCTCTGCTAAGTGTGGTGCAGCTCGTGCAAAGTTGGCCCTGCTCAGCAGGGGATACTCATTACACATAGAGCAGGCAAGAGTTCACTGGAAGACTAAAATTTGTGAGTGAGGCGGGGAGAGGACGTTTTCTCCTTCGTGTCCCATTGCCTGATTCGTCAGAGTGGATTTTAAGGGCGATAGCTCCAGGTGCTGCGCAGCATTTCTGTCGTGCAGATGAAAAGTCGCTGGATTTCACGTTTCCTGGTAGTGACAGACTGCAGAATTATGGCCCCGAGTTGTTATTTCTAGTCATTGTGCTCCTCCAGACAAGTGTGTCAGCTGTTGTTAACTCTCTCCTATGCGGGATCTAAAACTTGCCTATCACTGTTAAAATCAAGCTTGTGGCTGCCACCATCTGTGCTATCCCTCCTGCCCCCAGGAGTTCAGCAAGAATATCCTTCCACTCTACATCGCTTCACCAAAGCCTTTCTGAGCAAAAATCCCGCAAGAGGTCCCGATCCCTTTGTGTCCAGGACTGTAGACGTGCTTGTGTGTTTTTACTCATACTGCCCATGGGTCTTCTCACCTGACAAACTCCTCATTTCCAAACCCCTGCTTGTCCCTCCTCATAAGTCCATCCATTGCTATGAGTTGAGACTCATTATTGGTAGGAGGTGTGATTTTTAAAGCCCTTCCTTATGCATTACTATGAGGTTGCTTTTTACATTTCTTTCAACCCTTTGGATATGGCTTGGTCATATCCAGGATGCAGGGATGTGGGGGTATGGTATCCCCAGTGTATCATCACTTGCATCTCCTAGTCTGGTTTAATCTGTGTTCCAGATCAAATTGGTTCCTCTTCTTTACCATCTCGGAACAACATAGACATAGATCTGTTGGAGCAAGTCCATTTGAGGCCACAATGACCTGAGGGCTGGAGAACCTCCCATATGAGGACAGGCTGAGAGATTTGGGGTTGTTCAGTCTGGAGAAGAGAAGGCTCTGGGAAGACCTTAGAGCAGCCTCCCAGTACTGAAAGGGGCTCCAGGAAAGCTGGGGAGGGGCTCTTGATCAGGGAGTGCAGGAATAAGATAAGGGGGAACAGTTTTCAGCTGAAAGAGGGAAGACTGAAATGAGATCTTAGGCAGAAATGTTTTCCTGTGAGGTTGGGGAGGCCCTGGCACAGGTTGCCCAGAGAAGCCATGACTACCCCATTCCTGGAGCTGTTCAAGGCCAGACTGGATGGGGCTTTGATCACCCTGATCCAGTGGGAGCTGTCCCTGCCCATGACAAGGGGTTGGAACTGGTTAGGCTTTGAGGCCACTTCCAAACCAAACCATTCCATGATTCTGTGAACTCTCACCTGCTGTGATGTTCAAAGGGAGAAATTCATTATGTTTCGCTGTGACCCATGCTGTTTGTTCAGAGCCAAAACCACTCCCTCCCAACATTCCCCTTCTGGGGAATGAGTAGATGTGTTACGATGGGGAGTACATGGGTGGCCTTGGAGCTCCTTCCTCCAGTGCTGTGCTGAGTTAGCCACACACTGATCTTCGCCCATTTCTCTAAGGGGCCTTCATGCGACTTGTGCAATTTCAAATTGCAGCTGCTTGGGGAAAGGCTGGAGGTGAGTGGAGGCAGGGAAAGGGCAGCGCAGAGTTCCCAGTGACCCGTGTTCTGATTTTACAAAATGCTCCTTCAGAACTGCATCCAAAAATAATCTCAGCATTAGCAAAAAATTCATCATCGTGGGGGATTTTAGGGCACAGCCCTGTCAGGGAAATTAATTTAGGAATTGCAATAAATGCCACAATAGAATTGTTAACTTCTCCTCTCTAAAGTGTGAAATTCTTTTCAGAGCATTTCAAAGGCGCCTTCACCCATTTACACATACATTAATGCAATTGCTAAAATAGACTTTGCCTTGGCACTTTCATTTTCTTGAGGGATGAAGAGAATAAGCATTATAAATTTCTGTTTTGGGGTCCGGTTTTGCTTTTAATTTAATTTTTGTTGCCACCAATCCTCAACAAAAGGATTTGTTACCCAACAAGACAGATAAAAGCTAACATGTCCACAATGAAATACATGCTGGCAAGTCTGCTTACTCACATTAGCGTGGGCTTCTGGAGACATTTGTGATGAAATACTGGGCAGCAGGAAGACATTTTGTAGATAATCTGTCACCGAGTTTTTAATTAAAGTTTTAAATTATCACAGTTGATACAGATTTCAAAGTAGAGTGCGATCCTGCCCTCCACACACAAGTAAAAGATCCCTTTGACCTTCAACAGGTTTTACCTCGGTAAAACTGCGTGTATTCAGGTAAAGCTCTTATGCGTATTTATTGTAATATGCTATAAATATTAATAATTCCATAAAAATGTCTTCATCTTTGAGGACATGAGCACAAAAGCAAGTAAATAATAATTTATTTCTGTGCATATAAAGCCACATTTTACTCAACCTTCTCTCTTTATTTGCTGAGAATATAAACTTGCTGCTCATTATTTCTCAGTTTGAGTTAATTTGCAATAAGCATGCTGCACCTCAGCCTGTTCCTTCTGTAACGCAGCGTGTTTTGCCCAGAAACCCCCCAAGGATATTCCCAGCCTTTCCTTTAGCAAACAAATGTGTTACGTGTGTCCCTAAGTGAATTTTGCACGCTGTTGTGTGGAACAACACCCAGGGGCTGACCTTTTCCTAGCAAACAGAAATGCCGTTTTTTTTCAAAGCTGGCGGCTTTTTGAAGTCCCCAAAGGCCAAAGGTATGTCCCTTTGGAGAAGCTCAGCTGTGGACAATGAGTGGAGTTGTTCCCATCCTGCCCAGCCACTGGCTGAAAACTCTTTCAGAAACTTCATTTGCTTTGATAAATAATTCGGGGTTAATACTGATTTGCCCTTGGGTGGATAGATCTCTCAGGAAAATCTAGATGCCACAGAAAAAGTTGTTAGTGGTGCAGTCAATACCTGGGACTCTTCCTTCCTAATCAGCAAAATAACCAAATCAACACCTGGGTATTGTCTTAGGGGGGCATGTGGTATGTTTATTTTGCAAAATCCTTTTAGAGGACAAAAGGGTCCACGTAAATGTAAATTCTTTATTGTATTTTAGGTGAAGGTGCAAGTTATTAACCAATATTGACAAAAAGAACTTTTCCATGTGGTCTCTATTGTTCCAAGTTATCAGTTATCTTGAAAAGTGCCAAGATTTTAATATCAAATAATCCAGTGCCTGGATATTAAGTTCCCTGTGCTTTCTTGCATGAATATAGCTTGCTGTTCATCTGCAAGATATGGATTGGTGAATCTCCAGGTCATTGTTTTGGAAAGCATCTCCTTCTAACATGATCAGTGACCAAAATAATCAGTGAAGTCTGAAAAAAAAATGCAAAAATTATGAGGAAAAACAGGAATGTTTTGGGGAGAGAATATTTTGTCTGCCATTTGATTATATACAGCTGTTGCAGGAGAAAGATGACAAAGAAAATATGGCAAGAGGACACAAGAAGACTTCATATTCATTTACTTTGTGGAAAACAGTGGCTTGGAGCCATGGGGAAATTCCTTTAGAAAAAAAAAAACTAAATAAAATTCCTCTTCTAATTTATTTCAGAAATTCCCGAAATGGCCAGATTTTAAGATTGCAGTTAAAACCCCTTCAGTCAAAGTCTGTGCAATATGCTGGTTGATTGTGCAGATGCAAGTTGAATGTGACCAGCCAAGAAGAAGATATGTCCCCCACACTGGACTTTGCTGGACTCTACAATCCTCTTCGTAGATCCTGGAGACAGTGCCAGTAGTGTAGAATGTCCCTTCATTCTTGGTGGATTCTCAGCAGCTTTTTGGGCACTTGTGGTTCTTATTTGACTCCAACACTCCATTCAAATGAGGGGTCACGGGAAGGACTTGCTCCTCTTTGGGTAGCCCTTGCCCATCATGTAAGGGCTGGTGGTTTTCTCACTGCCAGCTCCTTGACATTGCTGTGATGATGCAAAGATGCCACCCCAAGTCAGGAATCGTCTTCTATCTTTACAGAAGCCGTAGAAGCCACCGTAACATTGTGATGACAGAGCCCCATGCACTGAGGCTTCATGGCCAGCTATGAAAATCAATGGTTTTGGAAGGCTGAATGCAAAAGAAAATACCTGAGACTACAAAGGATGCATTTTTGATTGTTTGTCAGCTCAAGTTCTTTGTGTTTGCTAGCAGGAATGTAAACTGTGGTGCCCAATTAGCTCAATTAAAGGAGCGATTTGATTACCAACTGAGGGGAAAAAGAAGGATTGATTTAAAAGTTGGTAGACGATCAAGACTGAAAACAAGTCAGTATATTTGGGCCAGGCAGTCACTGACCTGACAAAATACTTCAGTATTTGCTTTGCTTTTGCTGTTCCTTGAAAAAGAAGTCATTTCACTGAAATTGATTGTGAGTGGAGCTGGATCACCTCCATCGCTTTGAGCCAAGTGGTTAAAGACATGTAGATGCTGAACTTGCTGATGAGAGTTAGGTACGTAAACATCTGTCAGGAGCTGCATCCTCCATGGCTTTTGGAAATCTCATGCAGTTGGATTATCCAGGTGCTTAAATGCCCTGCTGACTCAAGACTCTGACCTGCTCCCTATGGATACAGCTTTTGGAAAAGTCATCTAGTAACAGTGAAAAGCTTTGGAAAGGTATATAGAGGTTAAACCTTCCAGAACTGGCCATCCTGGTGGCGGATAGCATTGAGGAGGACTGAGTTGAGTCTACCATCTCCTGAGGTTTAGAAGAAGGAAAGACTAAAAGAGGCAAAGGAGAGGAAAAGGCTTTAGAGAACAAAAAAAGACATGACCTGAACAGCATTTAATGTGATTAACTCTATCACATGGCTCAGTGCCCACACAGAGTGGTCGCTGCTGGGCTGTGCTGCTGAGGAGAGCCTGGTACAAAGAGTGCTGTGGTAGGGACCAGCGGGACAGCAGACCTTTGCCACCCGATATCTTCATCTGCACAGGTCAGCTAATGCTTCCCCAGCATTTGTGGTCTCTTCCTCTGCCCAGGAAGCAAGAAAAGAATAATTCACTTATTAAACAAGGCAAGAGAAGACTCCGACAGACAGCTGAAAGCCTGGCAAGAGCTGAAAGCCATTATTCCTCTATTGATACTCTGGTCCTTAACGTGTTTCCATGCTTCCACCCCAGGAGAGTTCAAAACAAATGTCTGCAGGCACCCTAAAGAGAAGGGTCAGGGAGGGTTATAAGTCGTCATTTGTTGGATGGGACTTGCTCCAAAGCTCTCATTAAGCAGACACAGCGCACAGAGGTGTGGGAAACAAATTACATAGTCTACATTGCTCAACTCAGAAATATTTATGAAGACGTATCTGCCCACCAGTGATTGATTCCCCTTGCGAAAATGTTGCTGAAATTTGTGTTCTGTCTCTTCTACACCTCACACCTTTGCAAAGGAAATCAGTGCAGTAATCTCATTCTGGGTACTACTTTAATTTTTGAACATCATCCTAGGCTGTTAGTGTTTGCTAACTCACCAGTCAGGTCAAGTGCAGAGACTAGAAGTTATTTTTAGGGTGCATTTTTCTTCATCTCTATCCCTGATTTGTTGACGGAGTGCATCTTCTGGGCTGGATGAAAATAAGTTTGCAAGTTTTGTGGAACCATCTGCCAGAGGGACCCACAATTTGTTGCAGCACATCCGGGTAAGGGTGAAAGAGCATTATTTATACACCCTGTTTGATAGTGGTTGAGCTGTTCTTGCCTGGAGAGGGTTCCTGTAGGACTTGTTGAGGGCTGGTACAGTGCCAAGGCCACCTTCAGATATTGCCAGTCCCTGTTGTCCAGAGATGCTCTTCTACGCATCAGCATCCATTTTCTTCCATCTCCTTGACCTCTCCGTCTCAGTTAGCTGTTTTCATGCTCTGGCTTTCCATGTGTGCTTTCAGCTCTCAGTGCAGTTCTACGAGCTCAGCACCAGGGCATCACCCCTGCAGTGTGAGGCTTTTCTCACCTCAATTCCTGCAGCACAGGCTGCAGAGACTTTGGTTGATTGGGGGTAATATCTTGCTTTCTGTGTTTGTGTATAGAAAACCTTTCTGCAGTGTTGATCTGAATTCATACCTAAGACTGAAGAGCTTAGGCTTCTTCATCAGCAAATAAAAGCCCAGTGGAAAAGAGGAGAGGATGTTACTTCCTTTGCTTTGGCTGGGTGGGTTGGTGTGCTTCAGTTCCTTGCACCTCTGGCCAGATTGGTAGAGCTCAATAAAAGAGGGCTGGGCAGAGAACTTTCCCGTGGGACTCTGATTGTCAGTACTTTGGAATGGGTGGCACATGTAAGGTGCAGCAGTTTTAGCAGGCTTTGTGTGCTCCAGCACCCAGTTGTGTCTTCACTCCAACCCCAAGTCACGTACAGCACCCTTGATGCCAAGGGACCATCACCCCAGTGGGCTGCAGGGCATCCCCATGCTGGCTTAGGCAGTCCAAAGAAATGCACACAGAGTAATTATGTCTTAGGGTGAAGAGAGCATCTCATGGGACCTGGAGGAGGTCCAAGGAGAAGTGCTGGGTGGTGTGGATGAAGCCAGTCCTTGCCACATGGCGCTAGCCAGAGAAGAATTTTGTGCTGCTTTATTTAGCAGCATGAATGCCCTCTGGGTCCCTCCCAAGAAATGTTGCCACTGCCCTCTTACCCCTGATTGTGTTTGTTTCCAGAAGTCCTAAGCCACCAGGAGACTTCACATGTAGAGACCTGAGGTGTGGAGCTCACACCTGAAATAGGGACTGGTGAGGAGAGGGGGCAGGAAGGAGGGGAGTGATGCATGCCAAAAGCTGAAGTAGGTTATTAGCAAAGATAGTGATGATCCTGTGGCCCTCCTAACTTCTGTCTGTATCCTGAGGACTTGCTGATTTTCTGCTGGAATAAAGAAACTTGTCCTTTGGGGTGTAGTTATGTTCCAGGTGGGTCTCATTACAAAACATACTCGCTGTGTAGGCATGCCTGTGTTCCTTGGAATTTATTTTTTTTACTCTAGGTCTTGAAACTTAAAACCATAAAAATCAGAATCTGCACATGGTAGAAACTCAAAAAATCAGGCTAAACCCCCTGCAAAAGAGTATGGAAATCACCACAGACTGACAGTCCTACCTAACAAAGAGAGTGTGAAATCCACCCTGTCCACTGTGCACTCAGGATGTGATCTAATCGTATGTATGACTTGGTGATCTTAGAGGTCTTTTCCAGCCTTTACGATTCTATGATTTATACACCATGTGAGCAATATTACACTTCTTTTACATGGAGGTTCCCCAGGTGAAGTCCCTGTCGCTCGAGGTGTTTAAAAGACAGGTAGATGAGGTGCTCAGGGATCTGGGTTGGTAGTTGACAGGTGCGGTTGAACTTGAAGATCTTAAAGGCCTTTCCCAACCAAATGATTCTATGAGTCCATGATTTATTTTTCAAGTAAACTTTAGGCTGTATGTATTCCACTTGTACCCATTTCTGAAATCATAATTGCCACAAGGAATCCAGTAAGTTGTCTTAAGAAAAAAACTAGATATGGATGTGTCCTGCAACCATTATAAACTCATACAACTCATTTTTCATACAGTCAGTCACATTTTTGTCCCAGTTAAAAATGATTTGTTCTGTCAGGAGTTTAGTGCTGGTCGGGAAACTCATGTTTATAAAAATAAATGTGAAAGGAGCTGATGTACCAAAAAAAAAGTACTGATGTCCTGCACATTGATCTGTTGAGAGAAATGATTTTGTGTGAAGATGAGTGTACAAAGTTATCCCCAACCTTTCAATACTCAAACTGTTTTCGCTGCAGCTGGTTGCGAGTATTTGAAGAAAGTGGGAATATGTTGGTCAGAAACCGCTGACTCACTGAAACAACTCTGGGAAAAAGGCCAATATATAGTAAATTCACTGTTTGTAACTTAAAAAATGCTGGTAAGGAGACTCTGAAATGATCAGATGCCACATTTGAAATGCTTTCAGAATGAACCAGCTCCAATCTAGGAGAATGAAGGGGGTGACACGGTTTCACATGTAGGTCTTCATTTGATAGTTTGGAACATTACAAGTATGGAAGACAGAAATTAAGGGGCTTTGAGACCTCACCTGGAGTCAAGGACATGGATCTGTTGGAGCTTGTCCAGAGAAGGCCATGAAGATGGTCCAAGGGCTGGAGCACCTCCCATGTGAGGGCAGGCTGAAGAGAGTTGGGGTTGTTCAGCCTGGAGAAGAGAAGGCTCCAGGAAGATCTTAGAGCAGCCTCCCAGTACTGAAAGGGGCTCCAGGAAAGCTGGGGAGGGGCTCTTAATCAGGGAGTGCAGGGATAGGACGAGGGGGAATTGTTTTAAGCTGAAAGAGAGGAGACATGAGATCTTAAGACAAAATGTTTTCGTGTGAGAGTGGGGAGGCCCTGGCCAAGGTTGCCCAGAGAAGCTGTGACCATCCATCCCTGAAAGTGTTCAAGGCCAGGTTGGATGGGGCTCTGAGCAACCTGATCCTGTCTCTGCCCATGGCAGGGGGTGGAACTGGATGGGCTTTAAGGTCCCTTCAGACCCAAATCATTCTGTGATTCTGTAGTTCTATGATTTTTACCCAATAAATTATTTCAAATGGCCTATTGTGATTTTTATTAAAACCAAAAAGTGTTTGTGACTTTGATATTCCCTCCCCATCCAAGTGAGAGAGGAATAGCAGGAATAGCTCCAACTGAGATGGAAAATGTCTTTCGCACTCGACTCACCCTTACCTGGGTAAGTAGTCAGGTCCAGGATGGAATTCAAATTCTCCTCTGGGATTCGATGCTTTTTGGGGCCATCACCTTCCAACTCTGGCTGGAGAGGCTGCCAGCACTCAGCGCTTCCCTCACCCTCTGCACCTTGCAGGATTGAGCCCCCAGGCTGTGCTATTTGCAAAAGAGCACCTTGAATTGCACTCTCATCTGATTGCAATGTGTGGGAAGCGTCAGGAGGTGCGGGTGGAAGAGCCCTCAGTCGATACTGCTGCGGTGCTCCTGAGTCTCATTAGCTCAGGTCAGTGCATTTGCCTGGTTTCTGGCTTGTGAACCAAAACACCAGCATGCTTTTGTACCATCCCCACTCAGCTCCTGCTGCATACAGAGAGGACTACAATAACCAAGGTGTAAATAATCACCCATCAGTGCCTCAGGCTGGGTCTGAGCAGAGGCTGAGGAACGCTCTGCAGCTGACACGCTGCATTTCAGTGCTGACCCAGCTCAGTGTGCAAGTCAAAGGTGCTGATTTCAATGAGACCCGAGCCAGCATTGGGTGTTCCTTCCAGAAAAGCCTTATTCTGTGATCTCTGACTCATCACAGCCACCGCTAACGTCCAAGGGACTCCTTCTGCAGGAGGATTATTCATCTGAACTGGGTCTGCAGCAGCATCTGATGCGTCATCCCTTATCTCCCAGCAAGCAGAGGCCGGTGTGGGCACTGGCCCCTTCCCAATGGCACGGTAGTTGCAGACCTGCCCACTGGTTATGGATCAGAGCAGAGGCTACCAGCTGCTAATGAGTGAATTTAGCTTGCTTTTGTTTCACACACCGCAGCTGACAAACATGGGGCCCTTGCCGTGCTACAGGGAAAGCAGCGAGAAAGAATTTTTCATTACTTTTCAAGCTGTGTCAAGCAAAAAAGAAATGCATTGCAGAAAATGTCAAACAGTGATTATTAAGGATGTGGAAAACTGTGATTAAAAATGGAAACCTGTCCGCAATAGTAACAATTAGATACATTTACTGTGTTTTGCACAGAAACTACATTTTTTTCTCAGCTACATTCATGCCACCCTAGAGAGCAAATAAACTATGATCCAGTTCCTAAAACTGGTGTAAATTGGCCTTGCTGCCTTGCTCCAAGGAAAACACTCCTGCTTTTTCAGCAGCTGGGGATTTGCCCCCCTCTCTCATTTGTCCTAGCAGATCGATAATGAAGTTCTTACCTTCCAGGGTGTATTTATCTGTGAAGGGAGCTTCCTTGTCTGGGCTAGAAGGGTCTGCATACCCCCCTGCATTGCTGCTCTGCCTGCTTGGGTTTGCTGCCATTTATTGCCAAACAGATCTTGCCAAATTCTGAGTAAGGGATTGGGAAACACGAAGGGACTGTGTTTGGTTCAGCTCTCCCAGTGCTCGGTGTGAACCCCCAGAGCCCCTTCCTGAATTTGAAGGACTTTCCTGCCCAATCAGTCACTTGGGTTTTCCAAGTGGGTCAACAGGTGAAGTAAAGTTGATGAATTTCTTTACAGATTTAGCCTAATTTAAATCTATGTAGACTCAAGAACTGGTGATGGAAAGGGAATGGCCTCTAAGAGAGGGATTTATAATTTATAAAGCCCCCGGGAACAGAACCAGGACTTTTCTTGCTCCCCTGTTGCATGCGGTAGCACTGTTTGCAGTTTGCATTGACCCTTCAACCTTATTTGTTTCATCCATCTACCTGCACTCTCCCTCCTTTGGTTCAAGTGTGATCAAACAAAAACCTCCTCTCCTAACCATGGGTTAAACAAAATGCCACAGCTTTCCTGTAGCCAGAGGTGAGATTAGAGGAGACCACTGGCTAACTGGGAGCAGTGACAGTGAGTGCCCTTGGCAGGTTCACGTGGGATGCAGAAGAGCACCATCAGACTGGTCAGGACAGCCAGCGCTCAGCAAACAGGCTGGGCTGTCCCAGCACTGTGGATCACAGAATCCTAGAATGTCCCGAGTTGGAAGGGACCCACAGGGATCATGGAGTCCAGCTCCTGTCCCTGCACAAGACAACCCCAACATTCACATCGGGGGCATTGGCCAAATGCTTCTGGGATATTTTCAGGCTTGGTGCTGTGACTGCTTCCCTGGGGAGCTGTTCCAGTTCTCCACCACCCTCTGGGGGAAGAAACTTTTCCTAATGTCCAACCTAACCCTCCCCCTGGCACATCTTCCTGCCGTTCCCTCTGGTCCTGTCATTGATCACCAGAGCGAAGAACTCAGTGCCTGCTCCTCTTCCTTCCCTTGTGAGGAAGCTGTAGACTGCGTTGAGGTCTCCCTTCAGGCCACTCTTCTCCAGGTTGAACAGACCAAGTGACTTCAGCTGCTCCTCGTATGGCCTCCCCTCTAAAGCTTTCATCAACAGCAGTGTGTGAAAGCTTTTCCTTCTTGGAATAGGATTTGCCCCATGAGAAGGGGTTGCTTAAGGTACATCAAGGAAATCGGTGCATTTTTTCCTTCTGACTGAGGATGGGGCTTTCTAGGCATGGCCTGCTCTCGTGCACCAAATATTTGCACAGGGAGGTCTGCAGTAGATCAGGAATTGCATGTGCTGCTTGATTTGCAGTTTTGTGGGGAACAGACTCTGATTTGAGGCCAACCCATTGGTTCTCCATAATAGGCAGGAAGTCAGCCAAGGGGCTACATATCATTGGATTTCTGGTTTTTGCTTATCTGTTGGTGGGAAAAAAAATCAAACTAAGTCCCTCACATAAGCTCATTGTGGCCAAAACTTTCCCAACTGGCAGTGCTTACAGACATGGCAGCTTTTAATGTCCTTTTAGCAATGGCAATTTTTAATAAGGCATTATTGCTGTCTTTGGGAGGTCATATGCACCCCTGTCTTTCAGTGTTACCCCCACTGCTGTCACATTGGGAGGACACAGCCTCTGAGCACAGGGCTAGCTGTGAGTTTCTGACCCTTGGCTATAGGAGGGAGCCTTTCTAGCAGCGTTGCATGGGTAATCCTGACAAATAACCCTAGGCACCACATCCCTGGGCAGCATCAATAACACATCGAGTACACTGTAGGGCCTAGTTGTGCATTTCACCCTGCGGTCACTGAGATTTCTACATTTCTCAGCTGGAATCAGCTGCTTCCACTGAGGATTTTGGTTGTGCACCCCAGGAAGGCATCTCCAGGGTGGACAAACACCCCACACTTGGACATCAGCAGCAACAAAGTCATGGTTGATGCTTCAAGTCCTTAACACAAACAGGCAGCCGCACATGACTGGGATATTTTTCCCTCTTTTTAGTACTCCTGACCAGTCAATACCAGTGTGAAGCCCATTTATGTGTCCCCCTAGTGTCAGCCTGCCCTTACGGTTTCACAGGACCCCTCACAAAATTTTCCTGCTGAGAAATACCTTTAATAGAGATGACAGAGCTTATTCACCGGGTTTGACAATCACTTCATGGCTGGGGGAAGAAGCATGCAAAATAGGAGTCTGCAGGGTGTAAATAGGTGCTGTTTGCTCTCAAAAGCATCCACAGGAGGTTTGCCAAGCCCTGGCCTGTGCTCTGTCTAAGTATTTAGTCTTGCTGGCTGATGGTTCATTTGTGATATGGTGCGTAATGGCCGCGTTCTGCAGCATATGTTCTCGGTGCATCGATAACCTGCTGTTCATTAGGGAGTTCTGTCGGGCTGCCCAGCAGCAAAAGGCAACTCCCAGCCAGCCAAGCAGGACTGGCTGCTAGCAATGAAAAGCCCTCAGCCTCGTTTTATCATCCAGCACTATAATCAGTGGTTTTTAATTAAGGCAGAAGGCAGTGGGTTGTGGAGGGCACAGGAGGGGCAGGGATGCTGGGAGGCCATGGTATCAATAAGATGTCTGGAGGAAAAGGAGGAGGGGAAGATGCATGAAGCGAGTGTGCTGGGTGTGACAGCACAAATTGGCTTCATTTAGATGTCAGCTCCCCTCCTCTCCCCTCACTTCTTTCCAGTAAGTACAAAAAGATCCAAAAATAAACCTCCTTGGGCCCTACTGCAGGATCTCGGCTGCGGTGGGGAGGGAAGCTGTCTTCAAAACAAACATTTCCCTGGCTCTCTTCTGAGATTAAAACCCTTTCTGAGACAAGGATGCTGGTTATTATAACCCTCTACATGATGACTTCCTCACTGAGATCGCTGCGGAGGAATGAAGAGGAGAAAATAAAGAGGAGGACAAAAAAAGGCGGGGGAAAGAATAGGAAGCCAAACTAAGAGTAACTTCTGGCATTGGCAAGTTTTCATCTTACAAAGTCGGCCCTGTTTTTATTTGGAGTGTACTTTGCTCTTTTTAGCAGTTTTGGCTATTACAGCCGTATGTACAAAGGACCATCTGGAAATCCGTTCCCAACTTCAGCAAGTGTTAACATCGAGTCACCCAGAGCCAGTGATAAGCTTGCTTGGGCTTCCACTCATATCCTCGACGAGGCAGGGACTGTGTGGAGAAGACAGCTAGGGGTTGTGCACAAAGCTCTGGCTCTTTCCCAGGAATTTCTTCCCTCCTTAACTGGTGAGGTTTTGGGTTGGTCTGGATTTTGGGATGCTTTTTTTCCCCATGATTTTTTACTGCCTGTAGTTGTTGAGCTCAGCTTTTATTCTGTGCGTTCAAGAGTACACGAGTGTGTTTCATTTTCCAGATTAGAAAATGCTCAGAGGTACAATCAGGTCCTTCCACAGTATTTAATTATCCATAATTAAAAGCATATACACAAAGCACCAGATTTTCAAAGACCCTTCTTGTGCTACATTGCTAATGAATTAAGTAATTAATTGGCATTGAAAAAATACAATAGAAAACATCAATCTTTTCAAGTAAAGCATTTTTTAAGTGTTTTATAAAATCATTAACTTGTATCAGGTCAGTAGCTGTTCTAATATCTAAATTCCCCTTCCTGGCTTTCAAAACATTTCTAACGAAGGACAAAATGAATACAGGGAAAACAAGGCAGGGAATATTTGTTAGTGGGTGTGAAGGCACTCAGAAATGCGGCATTTGCCATCACTTTGCTTCACTGTCCTGCAGTTCTTTCCCCCTGCCAATAAGATCTGAACAAATTTGCGTTACATTTGGGAATGCAGTTTGCAGCCCCAAATATGTGCCCACAAGTTTTGTTAAAAATAGTTGTGTGCTGAAGGGGAGAGGGCAACCCAAGTGCTTCCTCTGCCAGGAGGAATGGGGCTGCTGGATGGGATGGCCTTGGCTGTTCCCCCCATGCAGCTGAGTACTGCAGGTACAAGGGAAAGGAGGCAACGACCTGTTTAATTCCCACTACACATTTATGCGATGAATCTGTTGGGGTTTTGGGGCACTGTCTGTCTAACAGAGGTGGAATAGAGGTCCCTGAATCTGGCCTGCCCTCCTTACCTCTCCCTGAGCCAGAAGCACCATCATTCCACGTCTTTGCACCATGACAAAAGGCCCCATAACCAAACACCAAAGCTTGAAGCAGTAGCCTAACAAGAGGCGAACATGTAAAAGCTGCACATCAGGTCAGTGTTGTGCTTAGTGCTCCCATTGTGGGCTCAGTTTCATAACCTGCATCCCCTCGAGCAGCTTCTTTCCCTTTTTCACTTCCGTGCCCCACAGAGATGCCATGAAGGTAATAGGCCCTCGGCTGTGAGCCTTTCGGTTACGGTGGTGCCACCAAGACCAGAGCATGGGTAACAGTTCTATCCAGTAATTAAGTAATAAAAACAGACTGGCAGAATGAGGAATAACAAAGCACTCTAAAATTTTGGGGAGAGAGGATGCAGAACCACTATAAATTATTTCCAGCCTTTCATGATTCCTAGTGCAAAATAACTATCCTGTCCTGACACATCAGCATAATATCACATGGCATCTGCTTGAGTATAAAAGCCCACATAGATTGTGGTAATGCATTTTGTAGTGGCACCCAGAATTATTAGCAAAGGAAAGGACAATCCTTTTCCATTTGGTGATTTCATTAAATGCAGCTATTCACATGCAAAACCAGCACCACTCATTTTATTTTTATTAGCAACCTGACTCTTCACACGGCATGATCAGAAAGCATTGTGCAAATGCCATGGATACCGTTACATTCAGGTAGCATAATGGGCCCTCAGAAGAGCAAAATCTGGGGACAAAACATAGATTTCTGCCACTGTTGGAAAATCAAGGCAGGTGCCAGCAGAAGGGTTTAGAGGCCTCTTTATTCACAGAATCATTTAGGTTGGAAAAGACCTTTAAGATCATCAACTCTGTGTGTCTCACCTGTCCATCAGACTAAGGTGTGCCCGTCCTTGCAGTGGTTTGCTCTCCCTGTGGGTGCCCTCGAGGTCCCATATATCCTGCCCTGCTCCTTCCTCCACCTCCAGTTTCATCAGGAGCTGCAGATTTTGACACAGCAGTGCTGCATCTTGTATCTAATAGCAGGCTCACTGGTTGCTTGGGGTGGGGTTGGAGAGGAGGTGTTTCCTCGTTTTTCTTTTTAAGTATCCCAGGCAGGAAAGTAAATTCCCAGAACAAATTAAGAAATCCTATTTCTGCCATTGTGGTTATTCCCTTTCTCTGGGTAATCAATCATTTGTATGAATTTGCATGGAAGTGTGAGTTCTGCCACTGCAGCCAGCCTGAAAATTGGGGTGGGATTACATTCAGCAAACTTAGAAAGGTGTGAAAAAGGCAAATCCGAAGGTCGATGCTGCTTGACTTTGTTAGACACGCTCCAGAAGTGTCCATCTTTTGCCTGAAAAGGGGACCTTTGCTAACAGAATTACATTTTATATGCATACATGTTCATTAAATTTGCCTTTTTCTTGCATCTTGCCCACCCATGGCCAGTCATTTCTGCATCGCTCATTGTGGAGGCCAGGAGGGTGTGAAATGGTGGTGAAGATGGCAGGAGATGGGCTTGCTGTGTCACACAAAGTTTGAAAATTGGGTTCTGCTTCAATCAACCAGCAGAAAACCCAGCAACTCAAAGAAGCTGGGAGAAGAAAGAAATGGTTTCAGCAGCAGCTCTCTCCTTACATGAAAAGTTTCTGCTTTGCTTTGAAGTTCCATTTCTAACACAATCCCACATTCAAAACCTTCATCAGAAAAAGCTCTTGCCAGGTGGAATAAAAAAGAAGAGGGGACCTTGCTGATGCTCTCAAAGTGTCACATTTCGTCTCATGCCACTAGAAAGGCATAAATGCATTTTTCTACAAATTCACACGTTCCCACAGTCATCTGGATTGCGAGGAAGCTTGCTTTTCCAGACAGGAGATGAAGGTAACTTCTGAGCATGTGGTTTCCCACAGCTAAAGAGACCCTTCTGCACCTTGGTGAGGGGTTTGTGCAGGGGTTTACTGATGCCAACAGGCAACCATCACCACAACTAATGAGCATAGTTGGGTTTTCAGTTCGGTTTCACATCGGATAAATGTGATGTGATCCTCATTCTTTCCCCCCAGCCCCACCACCGTTTTGCATGTTTTCCCTCCTGTTTTATATAAAATTAGCACAGTCACAGTTTTCACTTCATTTATGACTGATATGAAAAAAAACCCAACCCCATAAAACATTGTGCACAGCTGTAGTGACCAAGTTAGATTCAATTCTGGCTTTATATTGAGTTGACATGTAGCCAGCTCACTTCCATACATCATCTGTGATTGCAGTTAAGGATGAAATACTGTTTTAATTCTTACACCAAATGTGGGGTTTTTTTTCTGAAGAAAAAAAAGACATAAAAACGTTTAAATGGACCATAAAAATCATTAAATTTTCACACTGAGCACAACCAAGAGGTGAATAAGTTGGCTAAAAGCTCCAAAGACCCAGAGAAACAGTCCCAGTTGTTATTCTTTTGTTGTTAACCTTCGCCTTTGAATGGAGATACCCAGGCAGAGAGCAAAGACCTGGTACTTTGGCAGTCAAGGGTTATTTTGCCCCTTACTTCCCTAGATAAGGATTTCCCCTCATGTCTTCATGGATGAAGAGCTGCTGCTGCCTGCTGGAGCTGCTGCTCCTGCCGGTGTCCAAGGATGGTGCCTTGGGCAGTTGATGGGGCAGGATGAACATCCAGCCAAGTCACCAGCTCTCCTCCACAGCCCAGTGGGTGGCTTGGGAAGTAGTGGCTGTAAGGGCACGATCGTCTGTGCCAAGCCTGTCCCACCACATACATTGTCCCACTTCTATGGTGAGGGCAGCAGAAACACAGCAGCACATAAGATGAGAGAGAGAACAGATGGATGGATAGATAGATAGATGATAGATGAATAGATGAATAGATAGATAGAATATACTTTCCGGATGTATATTTCTTCACTTGAAGATTTACTGTCTTGAGGGTTCAACTTTTCCTCCCATTGGTGGTTGATTTTACCGATAACATTCTTAGCTGATACAGTATTCTAATGGTAGTTTTATTAATTGATTTCTTTTAAATTAACCTATTTGATACCAACTAAAAAAAAAAACAGTTCACCTTATTTGCCATGTTTGAACCATTATAAGAATTAATGTACCTTCAGCACTGCCAGAGTTCATTTTGGGAAATATCTATTTAGACAAGTTTTTAAAAGCCTATTACTTAACTGAAAGGTTATAATGACCTCGGAGTAACTTTCATTGCCCGCAATTAAAATCCACCTATACATTTTTTTAAAATCTATGGTATTCTCCCAAAGCTTTATTCTGTCTGCATAGAGGTTTTTACGAGCTAATCCTTTTTGTTTGGTCAGGTAAGTGTGAAACAGATATTGGGCACTTAATAGATGGCTATTGCTGCCTTTGAGGTGTTACTGTTTTTCTTCTTCAACCTTCAATGTACACAGTAAAAATCTGATTCAAAAAAAGCTGTTTCATATGCACAGGGGGTGCCTGTGCAATGCTGAGTGCCTTACCTGGGTGGTTTTTTTTACCATAAGCTAAAAGTTGCAGTGTACTGAAGGTATTTGCACACATAGATCCGTTTAAAACGAAGAAGAATTTGGTGTACACATCCGATAGGTGACTTCAAAAATGCCAGCCTGTGTTTTATATTAAAAGACAGGAGTGAAAATCTTATATTTAAGGCAAGGTCTGTAGACCTGCAATTTGCTCTTCTGCTGGCTGAGAGCTGATCCTGAGACATGCTGTGTGTTGGCTCCTCTGTGATGGGCCCCTCAGTACAAGATGGACATTGAGGGGTTGGAGTACGTCCAGAGACGGGTGGTGAGGCTGGTGACGGGGCTGGAGAGCAAGTGCTATGAGGAACGGCTGAGGGAACTGGGGTTGTTTAGCTTGGAGAAGAGGAGGCTGAGGGGAGACTTCATTGCTGTCTACAACTGCCTGAAAAGAGGTTGTGGTGAGGTGGGTGTTGTTCTCTTTCCTTGACAGGTGATAGGATGAGAGGAAACAGCCTCAATCAGAAAAAATTTCTTCACTGAAAGGGTTGTCAGGCATTGGCAGAGGCTGCCCAGGGAGGTGGTGGAGTCGCCATCTCTGAAGGTGTTTAAAAGACATGTAGATGAGTTTCTCAGGGACATGGTTTAGTAAGAGGACAGGTACAGTTGGACTTGATAATCTCAGAGGTCTTTTCCAACCAGATGACTCTATGATTCCTTGACTTTGTTGGCAGTGGTTCAGCTTTAACTCTGCCCTCAATTTTGGTGTATGATTTGGTTGGCAAAATGTGTTGTTTGGGTAAATTATTATGATTTTGCTATTAGCTATTAACTTGCACCACAACAATGCCCAGTCCTGCTGGTCAACTGTCCATAACCCACCACTGGTGAAAAAAACAGAATATAACAGGCAAACCAAGGGTGGAGGTTTTGCAGGGAGTTCAAGTGCTCTCAGATGTTTTTCTAACTTTGCTATCAGTGCATTTGGGAGCAAAATCAGAGGCTGGATGGATGGGCTGAGGAAAATGCTCATACAATGAGGCAAGTACCCTTAATCTGAAGCAGCAGGAAATGCCCCACTTGGCCTATTTTCTGTAGCACATCCAGACCAGTTTTATTAGGGTATCTGCACTAGTCTTGGAGTGCTAAGAACTGATTGAATAGATTCGTCCTCATGGTTGAGACTCCTGGAAGTTTATAGTTGTATCTCAATCCACAACATTCCTTCTTGAGCAAAAGTCCTGCTTCTTCTGGGCTTTAACCCTGGGAATTGCCCAGTTGGGTGTTTGCTTGTACCTGCTGGCAGCAGCATTGGCTGTCAGTCGTTGGCATCTCTTGTGGCTGATCTGTTTTCTGTAGATGCTGTTACTGGATGTGCATTTTTTCCATCATCTCCATGTTGCCTTCTCTGCAGCAAGCTGTGCCAAACATCTACTTGAGAGCTTTGCTGCTACCCCAGTGTGGGCAAAACACTGTGTCTCAAAACACTGCCCAGGGCTGAGCAGGTTGGAGGTGACCATCAACCTTAGCCTTCGTCCCCCATCACTGTGCTCATCCAACAAGCAAAGTGGATGAAGAGAGAAGTGAGGCTGCAATTTTTATCTGGTGCTTTTTAACTGTGGAAGAACCACTGCCTTTATTTAACTGGCTGAGTGATAGTCTTGAGTCTGTCTGCATGGCTCAGCTCTGGAGTGGTTCTGGTAGATATCACCACACCTAAACAGACTGCTTTTAAATTGCACCATAGATCTTCCTTGCACCAAAACATTCCTGCTCCAGTATTTAGTGATGCCTGAAGTTGTGTCTCCACATCAAATTAAGTAACTGTGCTATCAATAAGGAGGAGTAATGTGGTGTATTCCCTTCTGGATGACTCCCTGTCCCTCATTTGTTTGCTGCTCCTGATTAAGATGGATAATGAGCTATCAGTAATTTTCTAACTGTGGTGCAAAGCAGCGAGGATTAAATCAATCTGTGTCACTGAGAGCCAGGTCATAATTTAGGGAACTTGAGTGGGTCCCCTGCATTCATTAGATTCTAGGGCAGATGCTTGGGGTTGTCTGAGCAAAGCCCAGATGATGTGAACATCTCTATGTGGGGAGAACCAGAAGGCGACATGGAGCACCTGGAGATTTCTATCGCACTGGGCTGGCTGAGAGCTGCAGATATGTTTTATCTCATTTACTGTGCTGATAAAAGTCAGTGGAAAGGCTTCCACTGCCCTGGACTTAGCTTTTCAGCTCTGTTTCACCTTTTTAATGCATTCCTTTTAATGATGTAGGGCTTTCTTAGACTGAGCAACTTGCATTTAGATTTAGATTGGACAAGGATACTGCAGATATATATATATATTTTTTTTAATGCAGAGACTAAATAATTTTAGGTATCTTAAGGCACCCAGCAATGTGAATTATGTCTGGAAAAATCTCCCATGTAAGTAGGCAATGCTTGAGAGAGAATGTTAGCATCATCTTCTGAAAAGTGAAAAATGCAGGAACAATGGAAAAGAGCTGCCGATCAGCTTCGGAGGAGATTAATCCTTTGGGACAATAGTGCATAAGATTAAAAGCTCATGGATGGGTAGGAGATATCACCAGTTGGCTCCAGGGAGCTTTTAGTCAGAGCCAAGAGGGGTTGTCAACAAATAAAAAAAAAAAAAATGGCTCTCATTTTGCAATGTTTTAGACAACAGAGTGAAATTTGGGGCATTTTTTGGAGGATCCATCTCTCCATAGGTGGTTGGACAAGGCGGCAAGTGAAGAATGAACCATCCACTTTGGGGCCACCAGGGGGCTGCTGATTACCTTTGCTAAAAAAAAACATCATCATGCCTAAAAGTGGAGACATCCCAGGCAGAAGGTGGCCTTGTCACAGAAACATCACTCAGTCCATTGTTGCATATTCCTTTCAGTAGAGAGAACAGGTGAGAACTTGCTGGGACCTCTTTACAGAGAAGTCTGTGCTGGTGAACGAAAAAACAGAGTATGCTAAGATTTGGTTGGAAAGCTTGCACAAACCACAGGTTGCTTTAGGAAAACACTGGCTGAAAGCAAATGAACGACAACAAAATGCTGTGGGAGATGTCTTTCAAACTTCCTTGGCTTTGATAGAGACACATGCCTACGTACCTTCAGGTGTACACAAGACTTTCTGAGGGGGGGTTTAAAACAACAAAAGTAACAAAAAAAAATGAGTCACAGAGGAATTCCTGAGCCTTTGGATGGCCGAGGAGCTGGGGGGCTGCTGGGGCCACCACTACCTCTGTGCTCACTCGTGCCTTCTCTCCAAAGCTTTCCAGGCCTGTCTTGGTTTTCTTCCCTCAGCTTGTAGGGGAGGAAGAAACGAAACCCACAGTGATTTCATCCTGACATGGGCTCACTCATGGCCCTGTTGCCAAAAACAACAGTGTCGTTTTGGCTTCCTCCCCCATTCACCTCCCACCTCACCGTGAGACGGAGCCCACCCACCTGCCAGATGGAAGACACCGCACTTCTGTCAGCTGCCACGCTGGGTGGGGCTTCCTTGTACCCACAGGAGGCAATTGCCATCCAGCAGGTCTGAGGTGGGGGATTGGCAGACGATGGCTTGTTTGTGGTGGTGACTAGCTTACACCCACCCTCACTGGAAACATTGCTGTGCTTCCAAGCTGGGATATGCAGCCGATCAGCATTTGGGTGACAGATGGCTCGGCAAAGTGTTTTGCTTACGGCGGTGAGGACTGACACCTCCAGCATTCGCTGTGTGCCTGCTGTAGGGAGTTTTGATTTGCAGAGCTGAGGCTGATGTGGCTCAGTGGACTCGGCTTCCAGTCCCTCCCAAAGATGGAGCAGCATCCAGATGTTCTTGGGGCGGTGGCCGAGGCGTTGCTGCAGTGTCTGTGTTTGGGTGCAAGAGCTTAGGAAGGCTTATCTGCTGACAGAGAGGGTGGGAGGGCTGCAAAGGAGCTTTCAAAGTCTTGCTGGTGAACTGGATGGGGACACTGACCTGAAGTGGTGCCATTTCCAGCCCTGCAGGAAGCTCTTTTGCAGGTTGGGTCTTTGGATGGCGATGAACTTGGGAGTCCAGAGGGTTATTTTAATCTCTGTATGCATTGGGAACATGCAGGATGAATAGATGCCCAATAATCGGCAAAGAGCTGTGTCCTCCATACCCTGGGAGACATGGACATCAGCTCCAGGAGCAGCAAAGAGGCAGAACCACAGAGTCCTCTCTTCCCTCCTGCCACCACCAAGAAGAAACTGAGCCACAGACCAGGGATTAGACCTGGATATTATCGGGGTGTAAACTCGCTTTCCTGCATGCTGTGGTCACAGGAGCCCCATTTTGGATTCAGCAGTGCTTTGAGCTGGAACTTTCGTCTTCGGCCTTTTTCTAACACGAAAGAGCTCCAGAGCTCTTATCTTTTGGTGAGGTTTTCAGCCCCACATGCAGCGCATCATCAAATTTAATTTTCAATAAGGCAAAGCTCAGCATCATCAGCTGCTGTCTTTATGTCTCACCTCTGGCTTCACCCGCTGCCTTCTCATCCCCTCAGGGAGAGTGGGGGCAGGCAGCCTCGGTACCAGGCAGTGAAAAGAACAGTCTTTTCCTCCTCAACTCATTAATTAAAGCCACAAGTTGAGCAATCTGAAGTGATCACATAAATAGCATTGGCAGCGCTAAATGAACATTTGAAAAGATCCTGCAGGATCAGCACAAAAGATCTGTGTGAACCTCCAGAAACAAAAGCTGTCATTAAAAACAAGATGCTAGTTTTTACTTCCCTCTGAGCACAGAGTTTGGCCAGGACATGGAAGAAGTCCCAAGGTGCAGGAAGCTGGTGATTTCTGCCCTATGCCCTTGTATTCCCGCTGTGCTTTGCCTCTTCCTCTGCTAGGGAGTGGTCCACAAGCATCCTTGTGTGGGTTTTGGGGTGTAGTCCTCAACGCATCGTTGTGGTTGTGACAGTCGAGTGATGCTGGGAGTGCCAGATGCCAGCACTGGAGGCCACATCCCTTATGGAGTGGGGTGGTCATGGTGAAGACTGTGAGATGCCCATTTTGTGAAGACATGCAAAGAAAAATCCTCATTCCCCTGGGAGGACATTTACCCACGTTCACTAGGAACAGCTCTCCTGGTTCAGTGCCAGCAGTAATTTCCCACACCCTATTGCATTTGTGGTTGCGCTCCAAAATCAAAGTCGCTGAGAATCCTTCATGGAATCCTAGAATCATAGAATGGTTTGGGTTAGAAGGGACCTTAAAAATCATCCCATTCCAGTCCTCTTGCCGTGGGCAGGGACATCTCCCACTAGACCAGGCTGCTCAAAGCCCCATCCAACCTGGCACTGAACACCTCCAGGGATGGGGCAGCCACAGCTTCCCTGCTCAACCTGTGCCAGTGTCTCACCACCCCCATTGTGAAGAATTTCTTCCCAATGTCTAATCTAAATCTTCCCCTTCCAATTTAAAGCAATTCCCCCTCGTCCTGTCACTCCAGACCCTCGTAAAAAGTCCCTCCCCAGCTTTCCTGGAGCCCCTTTCAGTACTGGGAGGATGCTCTAAGGTCTCCCTGGAGCCTTCTCTTCTCCAGGCTGAACAGCCTCAACTCTCTCAGCTCTGTCCTCGTAGCAGAGGGGCTCCAGCCCTCAGTTCATATTCGTACCCCTCCTCTAGACCCATTCCAACAGGTCCATATCTTCTTGGCGATTCCAAAACCAGACACAGGACTCCGGGTGGGATCTCAGAAGAGCGGAGTAGAGGGAGAGAATCCCCTCCCTTGACCTGCTGGCCACGCTGCTTTCATTGCAGCTTAGGACACAATTGGTCTCCTGGGCTGTGAGCACACACTGCCAGGTCATGTTGAGCAAGGGCATATTTTGATGTTGTATCCATTCCTAAATACTGTTTGGAAACACCACCATCTTCTGCTTATCCCTTGTGACTTTAATTGTGGGGCACATCACACCAGAGCCTCATGGATGGATGGCTAAATTGAGTTGCTATTTAGCAGTTATCTAAACTACCAGTACGAGGTAGATAAGTGTAGCCATAAGCACCTATCTCCTTTACAACATTATCCTTTGACTGAAAAAGCGGAATTCTCTTGGAGTCAACCTTAATATTTCCTAAAGGGACGAGGAAGCTCTTAAAGGAGTGGTGGGAGACGTAAGATTATCATCAGAAAATATTTAACTAAGGGGAAAATACCACTCTTTGCTGAAATTGGACGTTGTACTATGGGAAGTTTCAGTGAAGGCAATGAGCAAGATGCTATTCAGGGCAAGGCTGAATATCACAGTTGGCCTGAAGTGATCTGTGCTTGCTTGCGGTGCTTAACATTTTATTTCCCTTTATTGCTTCTTTGCACACATGAAGCCAAATTCAGAGCTGCTGTAAGCCACAGGCAAAGCCGTTGAGTTCAGTAAAACTCACCAGAGAAGTAACTGGGGGCAGCATGCGGCCTGCAGGAGCCAGGCTGGCATTTGGTGCTGAGCAACTCCAAAATATCAAGGTGAAACCATGTGCTCATAGCATCGGAGAACATCAAATCCCACACCCCTGCTATTTCCAGCTTTAACTCACCGTTTGTGGGGGTTGCTCTTATATTCATATCTTTTTTTCTGTGTCCCCATGGGGACCATGCAGATGTATCTTGCTGGGGAGCTGGGATGCCTGCTCCTCTTGCATTTAGGACGTGATTTTTTTTCCAGCATGAGAGCATCTGATCTGGGGGTTTGGGGTTTCTCTGAAGTACCACTGACTCCTGAGAGGACTTAATCTCACACCCCTGGGCGGCACTGCATGATGTAGGAGGAGCTGATTAATTTTCATGCGTGTGATTAGACATACTCTCTCCGTACTGGGGGTGTGGTTCAGCAGCACAATGTGGGTCATCACGCAGGTATCCAGTCTTGCACACACGGTTGCAAAACTTGCCATCAGTCTTCCCAAACAACAAAGCAGGTGTGATTTGTGTCTTTGAGCCACATCTCTCCTGTCAAAACAGCATCTGAACATCGCTAATATATCTCCATAAAAATCGTCACAGTTGTTATAGCAAACAGCCTGGAGTGCTGTGGTCTTTTATGAGTATTAATTATGTTAAGCAAAGCAAATCTCACAATTACTTGTCTGTGGGAGCAGCAAACTTCTCCCATCAGTCTCCCCAAGCAAGGAAAAGAGAATGATTACTGTGTCCTGTTTTCATCGCAGTTGTGGTTGAAGATGATTTTACAAAGACCAGGACGACCGCCCTTGCCCAAAGCAGCTTTTTGTTCCTACTACTATTATCATAAGTAATTTTCTTGATGTGCTTGACGTGTCATTGAATGGTTTTGAGCAACATCTTCCTTTGAATAATACTAATAAAAAATTGCTGTGCGATTCTGTCCCGTTCTTTGTCATTGTTTACATCAGTTCAGCAGATCCTGTTCTCAACCTGCTCCTCCAAGAAACACAAAGCCATAGTGGGA
This sequence comes from Tapera naevia, assembly GCA_033556795.1. Classification (NCBI taxonomy): domain Eukaryota; kingdom Metazoa; phylum Chordata; class Aves; order Cuculiformes; family Neomorphidae; genus Tapera; species Tapera naevia. Next base: position 2,028,540 of record JAUMJJ010000195.1, on the reverse strand, counting down.
AAAGCTCAGGACTCTCCCCAGCAGCACAGGGCTGATCTGAACATAGAATCATAGAATGGTTTGAGTTGGAAGGGACCTCAAAGCCCATCCAAACCCCCCTGCCATGGGCAGGGACACCTCCCACTGGATCAGGGTGCTCAAAGTCCCATCCAGCCTGGCCTTGAACACCTCCAGGGCTGGGGCAGCCACCACTTCTCTGGGCAACCTGTGCCAGAGCCTCCCCACCCCCACAGGAAAACATTTCTTCCTAATATCTCATCTCAATCTCCCCTCTTTCAGCTTAAAAAGGGAAAGAAAAAAAATACTGGAAAACTTAAAGGGAAATTAGAGCAAAGTCTGTGTTTCTTGCTGTGGGATCCACTTGTGGCCTCATGAGCTGCAGCATCATGAAGCCATGTAGCATCCTCAAGTTTTGGATTTTTATCTCTGTTAGCTGTTGGCTCTATAAAACCCCAAGGCTTCTGGGAAACTCCTCAGTGGTTGTGCTATTGCATAGAAAATTGTTCGGGGCATATATTCCACTAAATTCCAGCAGTGCAGTGCACTCTGAGTGCAACTTCCTCATGCTGCAGGTACAATGTTCACTTCCTCCCACTTTGGACAAACAGAATTCACTTTCCAATATAAGGTGGGAGAGGTTTAGATGAAGAAAAAAAGGGGCTGCTGGCAGCAACTGTGCTGGAAAATTGGATTTCATTGAGTCCACACTGTGGGAATTTAAGTTGATTTAACAGAAATGAGGTGTGGAAATTTTGCCTTCCGTTAGAAATCCCAGTTTTTATAGGGGTAGGGATAGCAGAGGAGGATGTAGATGAGATGATAGAGATGATTGATAGAGAGAGGATGTAAAACATGCTCCCTTCAGCTTACTGTGCTGTGCAAAAGAAACCATTTTGCTCCAGCAGTGCAGAGGTGGCTGTTTTGAGAGGGTGCTGGAAAGCTGAAGGTCCGCATCAGTGGTGGTGTTGGCCTAAAGTACTACGGTCTGACAGAAGAGATGGTTATGCTGAAATGGCTACAAAACATCTCATAGGAGGGCAGACGTCAGTAGAGCCCAAAACCATTTTGCTAAAAGCCAAGAAAAAGGAAAACAAGCCCACTTGCTGTAGTTTTCCCCTCAGTTCAGACTCTGAATACAGCTCCTTCCTTGTATGTGCTCAGGTGATGTTTCAGTGCTGCTTCAGCAGGGCCTGGTTTGGCTATTCCTCGATGTTCCTTGCAGTCTTCAATCCCTAGGATTTATCCAAAATAGATGTAATTTTTCTTTTCACCTTGCCCAGACACTTTTCAGGGGCTGGCAGCATCCCAAGGATTTTTCGTCAGATGCAGAGGTGCTTGCCAGGTCCCTCCTGGCTCAATAGATATCAGAGATCAGAAGGCAGATTATTAGTGTTTAATTACTATATTGCTGAGCTGCCCTGTGTCTTTGGCCAGCGCAGGGACGTTGCTGCTGTGGTGCTGTCCCCAAAATGGGTCATTTGCTCTACTCAAAGGCATGGGTGATGCTTTTAGTGCACACACTTTTCACCGTGGCGTCTGCTTCTCAACTCTTCTTTAGGAAGAAATGGTTCCCTGTGAGGATGGGGAGGCTCTGGCACAGGTTGCCCAGAGAAGTTGTGGCTGCCCCAGCCCTGGAGGTGTTCAAGGCCAAGTTGGATGGGGCTTTGAGCCCCCTGATCCAGTGGGAGGTGTCCCTGCCCATGGCAGGGGGGTTGGAACTGGGTGTTCTTTAAGGATCCTTCCAAACCAAACCATTCTGTCAATCTGTGACATTTTTGGGTGCTCTTCAGTGAGTGCCCTGCATTCTGCCAAGCACAGACCTGCAATTTCCTCCAGCCATTGGCTCTGCCAGTACTTAACCTCTGCTGCTGCCTCTAATCTGCCTGCCCTTCCCAATGACTTCTCCACCTCCTTCTCCTCTCTCCTTCCACCTTCACTGCTCCCAAATCCATCTTCACTCAAAAGGTCCCAAATGTTTGTCCCTTGCATCGAGCACAGGTGTGGAGGGATGGGAGAACAACCCATGAGGCTTTGATCACCCTGATTGAGGGGAAGGTGTCCTTGTCCATGCTGGGGGGGTTGGAACTGGATGATCTTTAAGGTCCCTTCCAGTCCAAAGCATTCAGTGATTCTGGGATAGGGACAATAATGAGGGGTGTTTAATGTTTTGGGTTTTTTTAACAAATGAGCCTTGAGAAGCTCACGAGGGAGAAGGGACTTGGGGCTGCCAAGAGGAGGAGGAAGGGCACAAGGGCAGCTGTGGCTGTGATCAAGCAGCTATGGGATGGACAGATTAGCAGGATGCAAGGAAAAGTAAGTTTTTTCCCCAGTTTGCTGTTCCCTTCCGCCAGTCCAAACTCACTCCCCCTCAGCTGACCATGGCCCAAGACTTGCTCTGCCCCTGTAGGGTTACAGTGCAGCGATGCAGCCAAACCCCACAGAGGCAGTACAGGGTTCCCAAACCCAGGCCAGGCAGCAAAGTTTGGCCTGTGAGTGAGAAAACACACCAGCTCCCATCTTTGCTGGCCTCGTGTGTGTTGTCAGCCACATTGAACAGGCCAGTGGTGCTATAAATCCTCTGATATTTAGTACCTGGAGAGAGCTGTTTCCAGAGATGCTTGTGAGTGTTGAGACAATATTGGCTTCTCAAATTAAATGATTAACAGGCCGCCACGGGGCAGCAAGTAAGAAAACAATCTTCCCCTTCCCTTTCCACCCTGATCTCCGGAGGAAGCTTTTTTTTTAATGTTTTAATGAAAAGGATTTTTTTGCTCTGTGTGCATGGAGCAGATTGTTGTGTGGAGGCTGCTCATCCTGGGTGGCCCTAACATCCACAGGCACTCAGAGCATTCCTTTAAATAGGGACAGGCACTAACTTCAGCTTCAAATATTGCCAGCTACAATTATTGGCATTGTCATTGCATTGGAACCCAGGACACTTAACAGCAGCGAAGAAGACCTGATGGCAAAGCCAGTGATGGGTGTCATAACAACACCATCCACCAGATCTGATGAAGCAGAGAATTAACACCTGTGATGAAGAGCACAGGCAGCAGCACGGCCAGGGCAGGGACCCGAAGGCTATGGGAAGAAGTGACAACTTCAATGGGTTGCCAGGATCGTGTGTTCTGGAGAGACACCAACTTCTGTAATCTTCAGCTCATGACCAAAATGGCTCATGACTTTTCAGCCATGTGCATGTAAAGAAAAAAACCCATGTAATATATTACATGTATGTATAGGTGGAGTTTGGCTTTTCTGTATTGCTGTGTGTCCTTGGCTGGTAAATCCTGGCTTTCAAGTTCTTTGCGCCATGGAATGACTGAGGTTGGAGAGGACCTTTGGGAATTGTCCAGCCTGAAGCCCAGCTCAAAGCAGACTTAAAACATCCTCATGTCTGGTGCACTGGTCCTCAGCTGCTGGCAGACCGGTGTAGCCTCAACTCTTGTCAACAATTGACGCTAAACTTCCTTGTTTGGAGCAAAAGCCTGCTTCTTCCTGACATCCTGGTGGATTCACATGGTGGCCTGGCGAAGGAGGAGGACTCATTCCCGTTTTATGGAGAGACACAGACCTTCCAACCCAAACTATTCTCTGATTCTATTATTCCTAGCATTGAGCAGCAGCTCTGGGCTACACACATCAGGACCATCAGAAGCATCTTTCTCAGGACCTTCTGCTGTGGCTTCTTTAAAACTGATGTGAAAAGTTGCTGTAGAGCTGATCTTCATTTGAAGAGAGCTTTAATAAAAGTGAGAGGTCACTTAAATGCAAACTACATTCAGGCATCTGTGTCTGGTTAATCCCAACCCTGTTAAACCTGTGGCTTGTTGAGCTTAAACATTGGAGCCTGAGGAGCAGGGCTCCTATAATTCAGGGCACTAATAAATCAGCAACGTGGAATGAAGACTGTAAAACGTGAGATTATAAAATGTGAGACCCCAGCACTGAGTTGGCTACAGCTCAGCCTATTTCCAGCTAAATAGGGACTCTATTTTCCCTTTCAAACAGTCTTAAGCCTTGGTTTAGGCACAGAAAACTTGCCTGTGATTGTGTAGTCTACATGCTCTCACCTTTCGAACGCACCTCATGCACTGGAGGTGTCGATTGAAACTGGCAACCAAGCTGAGGGGTGACATTTCGGTGCAGCACTCGAGCCACAAAACACATTTCAGGTGTCCTCACGCTTCCCTGATGCCATGAATGCCACCACCCCGATGTTTTTTTTTTCCCGTGTGCTACTGGCTCTGACGTTAATTCCCAGTGCTGACTGACGCAGGAGTGAGAGGGGAGGAAAAGAAGGTTTGCAGAAGGTCAGCTGGGCCACAGGCATTCACCAAGCTTTTATGAGAAAGACCAGAATAAGATTCTTGCTCACTTGCTGCTCAGCTTTGATATTGTTTAATAAAGGCACAAAAAAATCTTACCAATAATGCACAGATTAAAGGAATCACCCTTGAGACTTTAGCAGAAAGCTTATTTGGGTGGTGAATTATTTTTGTTAATTTGCAGCTATAAATCACTGATCTGGCTCAAGTGGTGGAGTCCCCATCCCTGGAGGTGTTTAAAAGACAGGTGGATGAAGTGCTTGGGGATCTAGTTTAGCAGTGGACAGCTGTGGTTGGACTCTACAGTCTCAAAGGTCTTCTCCAACCGAACAATGCTATGATTCTATGATTTGTGGTTATTAACCATGAGCTGGTGGGGTGCCTGGGGTTACTGGGCTAGGGAAGTGAAGGCTGGTCTGTGTCCTAATGCCTCTCCCCATGTGGTCTTGTTGCAGCCAAATTTTAGGAGAAAGTGATACTGAATTTGTGGGCAACTGAGTAGAAAAAAGCCGAGTGCATCAGTGGGGCATCGGGTACATCAATGGGACATCTGATGCCACTGGTACTGGTGGTAAAGGAAAGTTTCAAGGCCTTTTTTTCATCTTTAGTGTCTGAGGGCAACCAAAAACAGTGACTGGTGTGGAGGGAAGGCTTGGCCCTGAACAGGGTGGGAGCATTGCTGCTGGTTTTGGGCTGGGGCTGAGTGACTTCCCACTCCCTGAGCTGCTACATCCCACCTGAAAGCAAAAGAAGGTATTTATGTCAGTTACTCCCATGTATTTCTGCAGGTCCAAACTGCTTTGCAGGAACCACCATCATTCCCGCTGGCATTGAAGTGAAGGTGGACGACTGCAACATCTGCCATTGCCACAACGGGGACTGGTGGAAGCCGGCGCAGTGCTCCAAGCGCGAGTGCCAGGGCAAGCAGGCTCTGTAGCAGCGACCCCTACCCTGCCTGGTATGGACAACCCACTGATGATGATGATGGTGATGAAGGAACAGCTTCGGTGCTGCACACGCATCCGCCCTCCCTCCAGCTGCAACAGGGTCACCAGCAAAACCAGCGAGGATTTCACACAAGCAGAGATTTTTACCCGCAGGGAAGGGTCTCCCTCTCCCCCCCTGCTCCTGCTCTTCTCTTGCTTTACACACTATGTAACCGGTATCTACTCTGCTTTTGTAATTATCAGTAGGGATGCGGTGATCAGATTTGGGGAGGAGAAAGCAAAAACGGCCCATGCGAGTCCTTGGACTGGTGATGCCTCCGAGACACCGATCAATTCACCGCTCTCACTTCCTACAATGTGGATCGTGGCGGGGGGGGGGGTCACATTTATTTATTTAAGGGGTTTTTGCTATTGTGATTTTTTTTTAAGGCCGCTTCCTAAGCTGGGGTCATCAGGGCAATACAGCTCTGAGTGAAGCGATGGATCATTTTCATCATGTCTCTAAGGGGAGAGGGCCAGCAAGGACAGGAGGGAGGCAGAGAATAAAAGAGGAGGAAGGGTTTAAAAAAACCCCCGACTGGGATGTAACCTGCAGAAGGACCAAGGTAGATGCACAGGTATACGACCGGACACCTAAGACACAAGCTGTATGTGTTACACTTTCTCCACTGAGTGGGGACAATAAAGTCGAAGACACCTACACAGTCACCGTGACCTTGATCGGAGCACGAGCCCAACAGCGGCTGCGTGGGCAGGCAGGGGCAGCAAGCCAGAAGCGTTGGAAAGGCACCAAGAAAGCAGCATCTTCCCTGGGTTGTCTCTGTGTGATGCCTCACTGGGGCGCTGGTGGTGGTCCCACTGCAGGACCTGACCTGCCCCATTCCTCTTTTGCTGATGATGAGGCAGCTCTTGCTGGAGCCAAGGGCACTGTTTTGTTGATTTCAGCAACAGCAGGACTTGGTTGCTGAGTGTCAAAACTAAAATACTCGATCCTTCCCCTCTGCCCATCACCCATAGGGAGGTTTCTAGAAATGCCCCACCACTAAACTGGTTGAGCTGGTGGGTACAGCCCTTTGCTGCAGCACGAGGAAGCTGCCTGGCTCTCCCCAAGTACCAGGAGCATCCATGCTACTAGGGATAAAGCTGGCCACGTCCACAGGGATCAGCTTCTGGTGGAGGGTCTCTCTAGGAAGCAGCTACATGCCTGCCTTCCAGGAGGAGAAGCCCCCACAGTCCCCGCCAGCAGCCCAGGGTCCCCTTTGGTCTTTTCAAGCACCTCTTGCTTTCTCAGAATGCAGTTTCCAAGTGATACTGTGAGAGAAAAGCCACCACTGTCATTTCCCCGCTCCACCCTGCCCAGCTGAGCGCAGGAGCCTTTCCCATCTCTGTCCACACTTGGTTTGCTGCTTTCTGGTCCTGGCCATTGGGGTGATGGTGCTTCTTTTGTTCACACTTCATCCCAGCACCTGCTCTGAACACCAATGGCAGCAAATCCTCCTTGCAGCATCCTCCACGGAGGTGGATCAGCACAGTTGGTTTCCTTTTATGCACACTGTTGCCTTTATATTTTTATTTCTTCCCTGATTTTGTGTTTTCACCAGGGTGTAGGACAAGCACGAGCGCAGCGACTGCCGCATCGTGGCCGAGCATTGGCTTCCTGCGATTTGAACCAGTCCCATTAAAGAAGTCATCGCCACAAATCTTCGTACGCTGTTGCCTGTCAATGACTATCGGGTTTCAAAATTTTCAAACAATAGTGTGCCTGAAACTAGTGAGGGAAAAATAAATCCCTACTCTGTAAAAAATGGCAGGGGAGGGTGTCTGGAAACAATATTTGATGTGTAAAAGACTATATTATTAAAAAATTATTTTGTTAAATATAAAGTGTGTGAACCAGCAAAAAAAAAAACCAAAAACAAACCAAAATTATAGATCTGTGGTGTATTTTACTGTGCTGATCATCATCCCCTCGAGCTCCTCGTTCCCCATTGCACCTTTCGCTCCAGACTCTGACTCCGCAGTGTTGGTGAGTGCAGCAACATGGCTGGGGTGGGAGAGCGGGCTCGGAGCCTGGAAAAGGGTGTGAAAGTCCTACGGATGGGATCAGTTACACAAGGAGCTCCTCACCAGTAAATCAGTGAATCAGCTTTTCTTTGTCACCAGGTATCTGCCAAACCAGGATCCCCTTTTTGGGAGCTGTCACAGACCAACACAACTCCCCAGCTCTTGCTTTGACCTCTATATGTTTTCGCCTTTTTCTGGTGCCATTTTATATTTGATGCCATTTTCTGAACATGGAAATTTGCTTTCAGTTCACAAACTCCATTTAGTACCTCCAGATGCAGCATTATTTACACTGATTAGTAGTTACTCTAATTAATTACAGCTTAATTACTGCAGTTAATGTTTGTACAGTGCTTGGAACAAGAACAGCACTATACATGCCACATATTATTTTCTTCATTATTAATTAAGCACCATCTCCATCTCTTGCTGTGCTACTTCATTATTTCCCAAGGAGTTGAAATAGCACCCTTATTCACACCCGGGAGTACTTTTTATTCCCAGCTCCCACTGGGATCCTGTGGATGGGAGTGGGAAGAGCACTCTATGGCGAGTGGGATTGCTGAGCAACTTTGGAGATGATTTTCCTTTCACCCTTTCAGGGCATTGAGTCTGAAAAGCGAATGGGAAAAAGGTGCTGATGGAGGGAATGCCCCAAGGACCACACAAAGTGAGCTGGAGTGTATGCTGGAGTGAAAGGAGGGGGAAGCACTGCAGATCCATCATGGATATTTCTGGAGGGGTCTCCATGAGATGCTGGCTCGGTCTGTAGAAGGGATCCAAGTCCCTTGAATCCAGCACTGTAGGGCATGTGGTTCCGTTGATGGATCCCATTATTCTCCCTGAGTGCCAAGGCAGTAGCAGGGCAAGGTCTGGGGTCTCTGGGAGGAGAAATGGGCACAGATCAGCTTTTCTGGAGTCTGCATGGAAGAGTCACCAGACACAGGTGGACGTTTCGAACAAGAGCCCCCAAATCGTGTTCATAGAGGGTGGATCCAGAATGCAAATCTCTCTTTGAAAGAGTTGAGCTCTCTCCAGATGTACTGTTTTTCCTTCTGAACCAAAGAGTTTCAGCCTGATCTCAATCTCCTTTGTTTCTGCCTTTTCTTTTTCTGGGTTTTTTTTTTTTTTAATGTTTTAGTTCATTTCTCCCTTTAATTAATCACAGCTCTGGGCCAGCCAGACCCATTAACTACTCTTCTCATTTAGACCTTTCAGAGAGGTAGCTGCAGATGCAATTTAATTTGTTGACCCATGATCAATAGCAATTAATACCATCTCTTTAATCTTGTTGAAAGGTTCGTCTTGGACTTCCAGACACTGCCAGCTCAAGGGAGGGGTGTCTGATACATGTGTTATTAGATGGGGGAGCACGACCTCCTCTGCAGGCACCATCCTTGCCATCCTCCTGGGCTGACCCTTCTGGAAAATACAAGAGGTATTTGTGGAAGACGGAGAAGAGGACGAGCTGGACAAAGATGCTGAGGGATAGAGAGTTGAGCAGGGAGTGCAGCAGGGCAGAAAGCAAGGGAAGGTGGAGCTGACGGGTTGGAAAGTTGAGGGATAAAGAGGATGGCCTGGGGGGGAGATAGAAATGATACAGCGTAAGAGGTGTGGATGGAAAAGGGAGCCAAAAGATCTCAAACGGGAGCAAAAGAGCAGGTCAGAGAATGGATAGCTTAGAGGCAATGCCTTCAGTGTGAGTTCTCTCCAAACAATGTAACAAGAAAAGCCAGGAACAGAACATCGATGCTGGACTTTTGGCGGGCAGATTTTGGATTATTTAAGGAACTGGTCAGGAAAGTGCCCTGGGAAATAGCTCTTAGTGGCAAGGGGGTCCAGGAAGGCTGGATGCACTTCAAGAATGAAATCTTGAAGGCGCAGGAGCGGGCTGTCCCCGTGTGTTGTAAGAAGAGTCGTAGGGGCAGACGGCTGGCCTGGATGAGCAGGGAGCTTCTGAAGGAACTAAGTAAGAAAAAGAGGATGTATCGTTGTTGGAAAGAAGGGACGTAAGCTACATCATGTTCAAAGATGTTGTTAAGTCGTGTAGGAGGAAAATCAGGGAAGCAAAAGCCCAGCTGGAGCTCAAATTGGCCCCTTCTGTTAAGAATAATAAGAAGAGGTTTTATAAATATATCAATGGTAGAAAGAAGGGCGGCAGCGACCTCAACTCCTTGTTGGATGTGGAGGGAAATATAGTAACCACAGATGCAGAGAAGGCTAAGGTACTTAATGCCTTCTTTGCCTCAGTTTTCAACAGCAAGGATGTCAGCTTGCTTGACAGTTGGCCCTCTGAAGTGGTTGATGGGGGCAGGGTGAAATATGGCCCTCCTGCAATCCATGAGGAGGAGGTTAGAGACCTGCTGAGCCGCTTGGACCCTCATAAGTCTATGGGGCCGGATGGGATCCATCCTAGGGTGCTGAGAGAGCTGGCGGATGAGCTTGCTAAGCCACTCTCCATCATCTTTCAGCAGTCCTGGCTCTCTGGAGAGGTCCCAGAAGATTGGAAGTTGGCCAATGTGACGCCCATCCACAAGAAGGGCAGTAGGGATGATCCAGGTAATTACAGACCTGCCAGCCTGACCTCGGTCCCAGGTAAAATCATGGAACAGATAATCCTGGGTGCAATCATGCGGCACCTGCAGAACGGTCAAGAGATCAGGCACAGCCAGCATGGGTTTAGGAGGGGTAGGTCCTGCCTGACCAACCTGATCTCCTTTTATGACCATGTGACTCGCCTGGTGGATGAGAGGAAGGCTGTGGATGTGGTATACCTGGACTTTAGCAAGGCCTTTGACACTGTCTCCCACAGCAGACTCCTAGGGAAGCTGGCAGCCCGTGGCTTAGATGGGAGCACTCTGTGCTGGGTTAGGAATTGGCTGGATGGCCAAGCCCAAAGAGTGGTGGTCAATGGTGTCTCATCCAGTTGGCGGCCGGTCACCAGTGGTGTCCCCCAGGGATCGGTGTTGGGTCCCGTCCTGTTTAATATCTTCATTGATGATCTGGATGAGGGGATTGAGTCCATCATCAGCAAATTTGCAGATGATACCAAGCTGGAAGGAAGGGTTGATCTGTTAGAGGGTAGGATGGCCCTACAGAGGGACCTGGACAGATTGGAGAGATGGGCTGATTCTAATGGGATGATGTTTAATAAGTCCAAATGTCGGGTACTTCAATTTGGACACAACAATCCCATGCAGAGCTACAGACTGGGGACAGAGTGGCTGGAGAGTAGTCAGGCAGAAAAGGACCTGGGAGTGCTGGTGGACAGGAAGCTCAACATGAGCCAGCAGTCTGCCCAGGTGGCCAAGAAGGCCAATGGCATCCTGGCCTGCATCAGGAATAGTGTAGTGAGCAGGACCAGAGAAGTTATCATCCCCCTGTACTCGGTACTGGTCAGGCCTCATCTTGAATACTGTGTCCAGTTCTGGGCCCCCCAATTTGGGAAAGGTGTCAGGATACTGGAGTGTGTCCAGAGGAGGGCAACGAAGATGGTGAGGGGGCTGGAGCACAAGCCCTACGAGGAGCTACTGAGGGAGTTGGGGCTGTTTAGTCTGAAGAAGAGGAGGCTCAGGGGAGACCTCATTGCTCTCTACAACTACCTAAGAGGAGGCTGTAGTCGGGCAGGGGTTGGTCTCTTCTCTCAGGTGACCAGTGACAGAACTAGAGGGCATGGACTCAAGCTTCGTCAGGGAAAGTTTAGGCTTGATGTGAGGAAAAAGTTCTTCACTGAAAGGGTGATTGGCCATTGGAATGGGCTGCCCAGGGAGGGGGTGGAGTCGCTGACTCTGGAGCTGTTTAAGGGTAGACTGGATGAGGCACTGAGTGCCATGGTTTAGATGATGGCTTGGTGTTGGTGTTGGTGTTAGTGTTGGGTTATAGGTTGGACTTGATGATCTCAGAGGTCCTTTCCAACCTTATGACACTATGATACTCTAACAGTGAATTTTGCAGAATAAGCACACCCAGATCCCTCCTTCTAGGGTGCTTTACAGCCAAGTCTGACTTTGATGCCATTTTTTCTCCCCCAAGTGCAGTAGCTGTGTACAGCCTCCCTCCTCCGCCAAGCACTGGAAAAGCCCACCCTGAGAGCCTTTCCCTTCTCTTCATTAATATGCCATTACCTAGTAATAATTTTATTATTATGAGATTATTTTCTGCTTGCCCTGGGCAAGGGGGTGGGGCTGTCTCAGCTCTGGATCACCTGGGAAGCATCAGCACATTTTTTTTCCCCAAGAGCCTGAGGCTGGGGAAAAAAAAAAACAACTGTTCTTTGAGTACTCTCCACCCTTTATCCCATCCAAACAGCTCCAAGCAGTACCAGGATGCTGAGCATCAGCATCCTGAGTCAGCAGCGTACAACGACTTCAGTGACACATAATGAGTTGAGTCCCACCTGACATGACCTTCCCCTGGCCAGCAGGGTTGCTGGATCTGCTGCGCAGCAACCCTTATTCAGCCCCAGCTCTGCTAAATGCAAAGGCAAAGAGCAAACCCTCGGCTTCCAGCACAGCGTGAGCAATGGGGCGTTTTTCTTTGGTGGCTGTTAAAGCAAAAAGGAGGCCCATGTGAATGTATAGCAAATGAATGCCTTTTATATAGCAAAATTATGTTTGGGCAACAGCTAGTCAATGTAGGAAATGAAAAATTTATCCAAAATCCACCTTTCTTTGTAGTGTGGAAGGCCAGCTTTTAAAACACAGGGAATGGAGCACATGGAAACGAAGTGAGTGTCTGTATTTATGTATTTAATATACCATATATATATAGAGAGAGAGATTTAGAACATAGGATCATAGAATGGTTTGGGTTGGAAGGGAGTTTTAAAGATCATCCAGTTCCAAATCCTCTGCCATGAACAAGGACATCTCCCTCTAAGGAATGTTTTTTGCACCCCAACTAAGTTCTGTATCTAAGAGACCTCTGCTCTCAGCAGTTACCTGCTCAGCCACACTCTTCAGGAGACCCCGTAACACCCCAGTGCCACAGGGTGCAGCAAGAGCTTTGCATCTGAACATGCCCTCCATGGGACAATGCTCAACACGACGTGGTGACACATACCTCCCTGTCAGTACAGGAGCTGTGGAAACATGACTAGCTCAGATCACATAATAAGGTGATGGAGATCCTCTAAGTTCTCCTTAAGGGGGCTTCTCAATGCACAAGATTTTGTAGGATGACTGTGAGCTTGATCTACCCTGCAAGACACCTAGACAGAAGTTGTACCTGAACAAATAGCAGAGGAGCACAAAGCACCTGCTTTGTGGTTTTTTTTCTAGCAACTCCACACAGAAAACGAAGCATCTGAGATCCACAGAAACCCCTACAACATATCACCTTAACCTAGGTAATTGCCCTCAGTCACAACATTGCTCCTTTTGGCAGTTACCTTTCCTCCAGCCAGGGACATGCATGCTGACAGTCCATGAATGTGGAGCAGGCAGGCCAGCATCAATATCCCATAAGCAAACAACAAACAGAGGCCCTGATGCAGCCAAGGGATCCATATTAAGCCATACAAAATATTAGTTTGGGCTTTACTGTGCTTTATGTGCACAACCAGCCCAAAGCAAGAAAGAATAAGCCATTGCCGAGATGTGGCATGCTTCTGGATACAGGAGCCCAGAAAAAGGGATAATTATGCACTAGGAAACTGGAAAGAAAGATGTAACCCAACAAGAAAGCAAATTTGGGCTCCTTTGGGATGGTGCAGAGCTGCAGATGCAAGGGGTACGTGTGATAGCTGCACCCACCTGCACAGATGGCCTCAGTCTCTGGGCAGCCAGCTGGGTGTCATCCATGGCCATTCAGCAGGTGTCAGGCAAAGCCTCTCCCTTCTCAGAGAGTTCATGTCTTGTGACCATGATGATTCTCCCAGGATCACCAATTAATTCGTTACCTGCAGCCCTGGGAGCTGCCAGTAGATATTTTCTTGGTGCTAGGCTTTCCTTAGAAGACAGAGGGTGGGCAGAGTAGAATGGTTTGGGTTGGAAGAGACCTTAAAGACCATCCAGTTCCACCCCCATCCAACCTGGCCTTGAACACCTCCAGGGAGGGGGCAGCCACAGCTTCCCTGGACAACCTGTGCCAGTCTCACCACCCTTATTGTGAAGTATTTCCTCCTAATGTCTTATTTGACAGTTTCAAGGTATTCTTCCCAAGACAACCTTTATGATCCACAGCTCCTGCAGCATCCCTGGGCCTGGCACCCATGTCTGTCCCCATCTGCACACTCAGAGTGGTGTCCTGCACACAACAGAGAGTGTTTTCTGCTCACTTGGCTACCACAGGGCTCAGCAGAGACACCTGTCCCATGTGCTCTCCACTTTAGTGGCCCAGCCAGCCGGGTAAATGATCCCTTTGCCATGTGACTTAGAGATGTTTGCTTCAGACACAGATGACGATCCGGGGAAAGGAGGGAGCAAGATAAGGAGATGAGCCTGAGCCATTAGACTTGTCTCAGAGGGACAGAGCAGGATTTCAATAATAATTAACGCCACTATTAAAGATACTCATTTAGACTGTAGGGCATCTGGCACTGGCAAGGATGCATCCAAGGTATTTGGGGGGGCATTAGAACAATGTTTCACGCTGCTGTTCTCTTTATGGTGAATGACCTGTGAATGCTTGAAGAGAAACTGCCAGGTCACTCTCCCATCTGGTTTCCCGTAGGGATTATCCTATTACCCACATGGATTATCTCCGCAGGCATTTCAGCGTTGGTTTGGCTCTGTATTTGGAGAAGCAGTCAAATCACTCCCTTGGGAGTTTAGTGAACAATCATGTAAATCTGGCAGTCAAAACTCCACAGAAGCAGGTGAAAAAAGGGGTTCACCAGGCTTTCCACTGTCTCTCTAAATGAGGCACAATGATGAGAATGGAGACTGCAAACCATGCCTTGGAGCCTTGCAAAGACTGAGCATCCTCCCACCAGCTGTGCAGCCCAGATCCAGGGTTGCTCGGGCCAGTGGGATCCAGGTTTTGGCTCCTTAGGTTCCTATCTTGAAGGTCTTCAGAAGAGGCTGTAATGAAGCCAGGGAAAGACGTTCAGCTGGCCTGGTGAAAAGTGTCGCCTTCAGTGTTCCCATCATCCTCAACATCACCATCAAACACTCAGTTAACAAAAAAAATTCAGTTTAATAGATAGGGAAAGATAATTTTTTCATTACTTAACTGGCTTGAGGGATACATCCTCTGCCTTGCTCAGTCTTCTGGGTTTGCTAGAGCCCAGCTGTGTCCCTACAGCTGTATTTGCCGTTGCTTTTTTAAAAGGACAAAAGTTTTGTTAATTTTTATTTATTTATCAATTTTTTTACCGAGGGAGCAGCAAGTAGATTCTCAGGGGAAATAAAAATAAATCATCCTTAATATTTTGAAAGAGAGCTGTCCTGGAGTCATGCTGTGTTAATTAACTGTCTTCATCCCGATCCTGGATGGATGCCTGAGCTTCCAGAGGGAGCGGGGTGGGGTGGGAAAAAGAAGAGAAATAAAAACGTGAGTAACTTGCATTCCCTCAAATAATCCCCTCCCATACATGCTGAAACGCTCATTTTGCAGTCCATTAAGCTCAAGTTAATGCAGGTAGAGCATGTCTGGCATCAAGAGGATGGTAAAGGTTTCCGGATTTAATTTTACTCAGATGGAAAATCCTACATGCTCCTGTCAGGTGCCGGTACTTCTGCAGCAAAGACAACAGGCCCCACAGGAAGCATGAGGCCAAGGTTAAAACATTTCTAAGTCAAGATGCTACAATACCCAAAGATGCAATTTCCCATTGTATTGCATATCTTCTGGCACTTTATCGTCATGAATAGAAACTGCGAGGAAAAGGGGTGCGCTGGGACCCATTGGAGCTGCAGATGGCTTTGAATTTCCCCTAACTTTCTCTGGATTCAAGGTTATCCTCTTGGCTGCTGCAGGCCTGGACACTTGGGCTAATTGCATTTCTAAACAAATAGTAGTGTTGCCCCTCCTCACCCCACCAGTGTGGAAAGAAAGCGAATGGGGATGTGCCTGGAAAATAAAGTGTGTTTGTTATGCTGAGAAGCCCCAAAGGCTGTTACAGCCCTCATGGGTTTACTTAAAACATTCTAAATTCTACTGGGTTTGTCAGCAGTGTGAAAAACTGCTGAGGACAGGCTGAGAGAGTTGGGGTTGTTCAGCCTGGAGAAGAGAAGTCTCCGGGGAGACCTTAGAGCAGCCTCCCAGTACTGAAAGGGGCTCCAGGAAAGCTGGGGAGGGGCTCTTGATCAGGGAGTGCAGGAATAGAATGAGGAGGAATGTTTTTTCAGCTGAAAGAGGGGAGACTGAGATGAGATCTTAGGAAGAAATGTTTTCCTGTGAGGGTGGGGAGGCCCTGGCACAGGCTGCCCAGGGATGTCATGCATGCTCCATCCATCGATTGGAGTTCAAGGCCAGGCTGAATGGGGCTTTGAGCAACTTCAGGGAGGTTTTCCTGCCAATGGCAAGGGGTTGGACTGGATGGGCTTTGAGGTGCCTTCCAACCCAAACCATTCTATGATTTTGCTATCTCCATGGGCAGGGGCAACCGTGATGGAACCTTGTCCTAAGGAAACCTTGAGTTGTCACAGCCTTTCTGTTACCCATAAAGAGAAAAGAGTAAGTGAGCAAGTTAGAAAACATGAAAAGAAAAAAACATGAAAAAGAAAATAAACCGTTGAGACACATTCCCTTCAAAGAAGTTCAAATTCGGACCAGAACCTGCTCCTGGAGAAGGTGCAGGGGAAAAGTCTGGCCTCATGCAAAGATGCTACATTCAGCACGAGCAACACCTGGAGTCTCTCGCCATTCCCAAGTCTCTTGCCACTCCCAATCCCCAATATTAATAGCTCCATTCACTATGTGAAATCATTCCTGTGGGTATGAGTAATAGGACCCTCAATACAATTTACTTATATGTTTTAGTTATAAACATACATTATTATGATGCCAGCTAATCTGCAGCACCTCTCTGACCCTGGAAACTACTATCTTTTGCAGATAAAAGCCAACTTCGCAGTTTTCCAGATGCTGTTATTCGGGTACACCGTGTAATATTGAAGCATTAATAGCTGGAAATGAAGTTATCATATAATCACAGAATGGTTTGGGTTGGAAGGGACCTTAAAGCCCATCCAGTTCCAGCCCCCCTGCCACGGGCAGGGACACCTCCCACTGGATCAGGTTGCTCAAAGCCCCATCCAACCTAGCCTTGAACACCTCCAGGGATGGGACAACCATGACTTCTCTGGGAAACCTGTGCCAGGGCCTCCCCACCCTTATTGTGAAGAATTTCTTTCTGATGTCCAATCCAAATCCTTCCCATTCCAATTTAAAGCCATTATCAGAAGGCTGGATCACATCAAAAAATGTGCCAACTTAGTTAAATTACATTAGTGCACAGCCTCAAATTCCTAAAGAGAAGCATCTGGTATAAAAGTGATGTAACTATCAATGAAACATATTATGAGTTTTATTCTTTTTTTATTATTATTAACTAATTTTTCATTCTTCCCCTGCTGTGGAAATGCCAAGTAATAAAGGGTGAGGGCTTGCTTACCTGTGAAAATAGTGTTATTACTTGTTCTGAAATAGATCGCAACTACAAGTGGCATTAATAAAGTTCAGGGATAGCTGATTGTGGGGAGCTGTGTCTCATATCACTGTGAGCCAGAGGTAACTTTGAGGTGGAAATTTAAATGTTAACCAAAAAACCATTTTCAAGAGAAATAGTCCCACTGTACATCATCAAACTAATAAAAGCATGCAGTCATAACACAAGGAAATTCCTTCTTCTCCTGATTACAAATAATTTTTAACCCCTTTTCCCCATGCTTTCAGTCTCAGAAAACAATTGCAGGCTTCTATCAGTTCTGTGGGCAAATTCACACGGCTCTTTACTCTTCACCTTCCTCTTCTCATCTCAGTCATTTTCATTAATGAATCACGGAAGCATTAATTAATGTTTAAGAGGCAGATAGAGTTGGGCTTTTTTTCTTCTACTTAATCAAAGGTGTTCCTGCGTTACTCAGTTATAAGTGGAAATCCAGAAATGGAGAACAGCTCCATTTTCAGGTTGTGTTTTACATACCCAGCAGGAAACATCTTAATATAAAATTTTAAATTAAAAGAAGGGACTTAAAGAAGCAGCAGTTTCCAGAGAAGCCCAGCCTTCACCAACTGTGCTGCAGATGCTTTACAAGTTCATTTTTCATGGAAAAATCAAACCTACTGCAGTGACAAAAGAGGAACAGAGCTCTTGTGAAAATGTGTCTCAAGACATCAGCTCATTGGCAGTCTTGGCAACAAACGGAAAGTAAAGTCTGGAAATGAGGGCTGCTCTTTGGTCTTGATGGTTGAGGAGTGGAAGTTCTTGTGAAGGTGGGACACAGGTGTCCCTCAGCCATTGGTATGTCCACAGGCTCTTTTCCCCCGCCTTGTGTGGAAGTAGGTCGAATGTTCAGGGTAAAAAGCTGTATTTATAGGTTCATATACAAATCCCATTCGTTATCATTGAAACAATAAAAACCAAGGGCTTAGCACTTCTGAAGAGTCAAGACTGTGGTGTTTTCAAGACTGACATCCTGAACTGAGATAGAGAAAACCAAAGGACCCAAAGTAGTTTGATATGGTCAAGGGTTCTGGCACAGGCAGGGCTGGACTCTGGGTGTCTTGGGATCCTGTTCTTGACATCAGCCAGCAGGACGAGAGAAGATGCATAATGCCAAGTTTAAAAACAACAAAGGGGAGCTGCTTCAAGGCAGAACTGGGCACCTCTCTGTCTTCTTGTCAGACAAACCCTTCGACAGACCCTCCCAAGGCACAAATCACTGCGTGTGTGCCATCCTTCTAAATGAAATGTTGCTACAATAACAGATCTGAAGTGTCCCCTGAAGGCACGCTGTTCGATATTTATAATCACTTAATAAACACATGAGAAATGGAACAGTACAGCCCCACATAATCTATGTGCAATGATCCTTGGTGACAAAGTGTAAGTGACCAAATCCCTCTCCAGGTCTAATGATATTTTGCTCTAGTAAGCCAGTGATATATCTCGTATGGTAAAAATAAAGCACTCATGCATAAAATTAATACAGTAAGCTCTGAAGTCATAAAGCTTTCAGTCTGTGATATATTAGATGGGAAAATGACTAACCTGTAATTCAAGTTCTCTCACTACCTTATTCCCGACAGGTTGTAGGGTCACCTAGTCATTGGATGATCAAACCGAGCCATTTCAGGAGCCTATGAATTATTAACAATCTGGTTTAGGAAGCCCATTAGGGTCATGTGCATAAAAAGCCCCACGAGGACACGAGTAGAAGCTCCTCCTCATAGAGGTCAAATGTTTCTGTCCTTTCCAAACCTGCATGAGAAAACTTATATCAAATCACGTCTACCCATTTTGCTGTTCTCACTCCTTCCAGAAGAGCTCGTGATGTGACCAAAGGACATTTGCTGAAGTAGCTGGGAGCTCTTTATAGGCAGATCTCCCTGTTATTTAATAGCACAGATGCAATTTCCACGTGGGCCTCCAACACAACTGTGAAGTCTGTAAGAAATCCACAAAAAAGGTGATGTGCAGATGCAGTCGATGCCAGGCACTGTTTTCAGAAACACCATCTCATTTTTCACTCCCATCTCACACACACCAGCCATCCCACCACAGGGGCAGATTGGCTTGGACCAAGGGTGGGTTTGGGTGCTGCTGCAGACTCACTCATTACGTGTTGCATGGTCTTCTGGGAGCTCTTGCAGTGTCCTGGTCTTCTGTACCAGTATGAATCTGAATCAGCGTCAGGGAAAGCTTCTCCACCTACCTGGAAGAAATGAGGAGCCATCCAGGAAGCAAAAGCACGAGTGGTGAAGCAACCAGCAGCATCATCAGTTGCAGCATGAGTGAGGGCATTTGCATTGTCATTGCAAAGCCTTTTCCATGCAGCACCTTGCTGGGGCCCTGTGGAAAGCAGGACATACATTTGCAAACACAAAACCCCTTCATAAATAAATAGAATCATAGAATCATTGAGGTTGGAAAAGACCTCTAAGATCATTAAGACCAACCACCAGCCCAACCCCCCCGTGCCTACTAATCCATGTCCTGAAATGCCACATTTACACATTTTTGAACACCTCCAGGGATGGAGACTCCACCACTGCCCTCGGCAACCTCTGCCAGTGCTTCACCATTCTCTCAGTAAGGTCATTTTTTCTAACATATAATATGAACCTCCCCTGGTACAACTACAACTTGAGGCTATTTCCTCTCTTCCTATCACTTTTTACTTCTGAGAGGAGACCAGCACCCACCCTCACTACAACCTCCTTTCAGGGAGCTGCAGTTGTTATGCTCATCAGCACCAAATATTGACATTACCTCTCTGCACACGTGTTCCATTCATTTTCACTGCTGATTGTAATATCTCAGGGACAAGAAACCCAACCCACAGGCAACTTCTCAAGAACCTTCTATAAGAAAACACAGACACTGCTTGCTCCAGCTGTGGGTGCATTAGGGCTCACACACAGGAACATCCTGTGGACTCCATTGATCTGCAATCCATCCCTTGTTTCAACCAGAAAAATAATTATCTTTTGCATGTGAAATGATCAAAGTGCTTAAAAAAAAAAGTCAGACTCCAGCTCCTCCATCAGGAACGCTGCCAAGCTATCGAATCAATAGGTTGTTAGATACTTGAAGTATGGGAATATGTGAAAGCTATCAAATGATTTCTTTGTTAATAAACTGCTACAGTAATTACCATTAGAATAGAAATGGAAAGATACGGATCAGAAAAGGAAAGCTGTAAATGGTTTCTCATTAAGTGAAATTAAAGCACATGGGATTTTTTTTCCTCTTGGCCTTGATTCTGCGATGTTTTGAATCCACACACCCAGAGCTGCTCATGCACCCAGATTTCACCTAAACATCTTCCAGTCTGTGAGCCTCCAGTACAGTACAGCTTGCCTGGAGAGCGGTCAGCTGAAGTCAAGGGCATGGGGCTTGCAGGACTGAGCCCCACACAAGGCAGCTCAGTCTGCAAGTCACAGAGGTGTTCCCATCAGGGCTCAAGAAACACCAGGGCAGATGTTCTCCATCAGCTACATATTTTAGTGCTAGACATGTGTCCTCAGTCTGAACAACAATGTGGCACTGGGAAATAAAAGCGACAAGATTCAGAAATAAGGAGTTGCTTGTTGATGGAGCCTCATCTTACACCTACAGCGTCTGCCGCCCATCCCCTCAGCTCTGCCAAGGTGGAAAGCAGGATACCATGGAGCATGGAGAACCAGGTTAGTCATGTGGAAGGACCTTGGGAAAACTGAAGACCAGAGGGTTGGAGTCCTAGTTTGGGGTGGGAAGGCTGAGGGAAATCGTGTGGATCTCTGTGTGGTCTCAGTGGGTGGCTCCAAAGGTGAGCAAGGTTCCCCCCACGATGACTGCATGCCAGACACAGAGACAGACAGTGTTGGAGTATCATGACCCAAATTTTTATCTTTCAAATGTCTGTGGTGCTAAAACGCAAGGTTTCAGTTAAAGGGCATGGCAAGTATGCAAATCATAAATACATCAGGAGCCCTCCCCACCCCTCCTGCTTGCTGCTTGTGGTCATTAGAGTAATAGACTTTTTTGAAGCAAAAAGTTCGACCTTGTCTAAAGTGCAGGTCAGAGAATGGAGATACACTTAGAGTTCAGCTGCACTTCAATTAGCAGGAGAGAAATCGTCACGTTGGCTTCTGGGGGAAGAGGGAGAAACTCACTTGCTGCAGGTCAAGTGTCAAGCTACCTCAACAGCCCGAATCACTCCAACGTTGTTCCTCCTTACCCTGTCTATAGTAGAGACTGCACAGGGATGGAAGCACATTTTCCTTCATGATGTAGGAGATGTAGAGCAAGTAGTTCACTCTCCAAAAAGAACAGATCTCAAAACCCCCATCTCTTTCTATGAGGAAAAGAAAGGTTCTGGATGCTAGAAAACACCTCAGAAGTATCATCCGACATCTGCAAATCCCACTTTACCTGTTGTGCTTGGACACGACAATATTAATAGCCCCACAGTACAGAATTTCAAGTGCTTCCAGACCTTTTCCAGACCTAATGTATTTACTAAAATTGGTTGTCTTCTACCGGCACATAAAGAAGTGTGGGAAGAAAAGGCCTAATGGATGTACGTTGACCTTTTGGTACGAGATTTCCCGATACTCACTACTAATGCAAAATCCATTAGAAGGAAATGTCTGGGAACCATGGTGCGTAAATGCCATAATGCAGTGAATGTCTGTATCAAGCTGAAGTGGGCATGGCAGGGACAGAGAGACCCATGCAAAGGTGGTTGCAAATGCAAGATGACTAAAGAGAGCTCTCTCATTTGCTTTGGGCAGAGAAACCTTGCACAAAAGGGTCTAAAGAGGTGAAGGTTTGAAAACTGAGCTTTGCATCTGCCTCTTTGGCAAAAGAATTGTTTTGCTCACCCAAGACCAGAGCTTTGAAGCACCTTCAGAAAGCTCTCCTGGTTTCTCTTGCATGTTTCTCTTGCCTGCCCATGCAAGCAAGGCCCAGCGTGCTGGTGGAGGCCGCGGCAAGGGAGGTGGAACAGCTTTGCTGGCTCCAACATAGCCTTTCACCACAGGTGCCTGGCTGATGGGCAGTGCAAAAACACTCTGTACAGACATGAGCTCTTCCCACCTTCTTGTGTTGGTCTGGGCAGCACCAGAATGATGATTTCCATCCTCTCACTGCCTGTAACAGGAAAATTAACCCCTCACTGCTAGCAGAAACACCACGAGGAGGTATTTTTCCTAGTGAAGCACAGGCATCCTTCCATGGGGCATCACCTCAGAACATAGCTGCCTGGAGACATCAACAGTTTACTCCTCCAAGCAGGTACAAAATCACCTCTTTTTTCTTTAAAGATCATTGTTTTGAAGATGAAAGAAATCCCAGGAGTTGCCTGGGCACAGTGTGTGGCAGCAACAGAAGAGGTGGGGGTGACCATGGCACCAAAGACACAAAAGAGCCTCATTTGAGGGTTTCTTCACATTCTGGGTGCTCTGCTGCAAAATCGTAACATTTAAGTGCTTTTCTTTCAGGGATGTGAAGAGAAAGGGAAAAAAATGAGGTGAGGAGAAATTAGTATTATTTAATACGCAAAGACAGTTTCAATAGTTACCTTAATGTGCACTAATTAGGTGTGGGAATACGCAACACATCCCGAGGGTTCGTTATAGCCTCTCTCCCTGCTGCACTCAGGCGTGTTTTGTGACCATGATCAAATATT
Organism: Tapera naevia; assembly: GCA_033556795.1. Taxonomy (NCBI): domain Eukaryota; kingdom Metazoa; phylum Chordata; class Aves; order Cuculiformes; family Neomorphidae; genus Tapera; species Tapera naevia. The sequence continues at coordinate 2,005,920 of JAUMJJ010000195.1, read as the reverse complement.
ATAAAATGTACAAGGATTTATCACCTGTAGGGCACAGGAGGAAACTGTGATTTAGCCTCCTTGACAGTCACAGCTAACAGCCACCTTACCAGAGCAGAAGAGGTCACGGTGCAGCTTCATGTACCACCTGCAGCCAGCCACAAGCTGTCAGTACTGATCTGGGACTCCCTACGGCTGCCAGGACAGGAGCTTGGATCTGGACATCTCACTCTGGGTGCTGGAGCTCCCAGTCCTTTGTTCACCTCGCAGCTCCCCATGAAACCTCTTCAGGTCTCTGGTTGCCATCTCTGTCCTTGCCTCCAGCCAACTGTGAAGTCCTCGAAGGACTAAGCGTGACTGGGCATCCACCACCACCCTGAAGGCAGCAAACGGGATCAGAATGAGATTCTTCACACCCTTGCAATCTCCTGGCCTTGAGGCTTTCTCAAGGGTGCCAACCAGCAGAGCACCCTTCGTCAGCATGAGCTAGGCAGAGTTCTCTTCCATTTACGGCCCTCTTCTTCTGTCTTGAGAATTGTCTGCGTAAACATGGAGCCAGATGCATGGTTTTAGTCTTTCCAGGAATGCAGTTTGCAGGGAGAAGTTGAGCGAGACCTCTGTGTTTGTGAAGGCTTTTCTTTCCATTTCTGCTCATGCTCTGTCACTTCTTTGCTGGTACCTGCAGTGCAACTGCCATCTCCAACATAACAGATCACTACGGTCCCACCAGAGATTGAGCCAGAGATGGTACTACCAGGTCTGACTCTCAGCAGGAACTGTGGTTTCTTCTGACTTGGGGGTGTTCTAGAACTTGCCCTTTGGATGGCATGTGCCACAACCATGGTATCTTAATGCAGGAGCTGCTGCATCTGATCACTTATTCCTTTATGTGAGAATTTGGGGGCTTCAGTTTCAAAACCCAGAGCTCCACTTTGCATTCACAATCTATCTTTGCAGTCCAAATCCAGTGTAAAGACTGAAGGTGCTCAAATCAAGTGAAAATGTATGTCTGTCTCTAAATGAGGGTGGTCCCTGCTGACAGGTGACTACAGCTGAGCTCCTTGTGACTGATACTGTTTGCACTCAGATACTGTTAGGACCTGCCTGCTGCCCTGCGTGCGAGCCGGGCTTCGTGATGAAACACACGGGCCCTGTAATGAGGAAATCAAAGCAAGGTTAGGGCATTTCCTTTGATTTGACAAATGTACGTGGAATGCAACAAGAACAAATCATAGATTCATAGAATGGTTTGGGTTAGAAAGGACCTTAAAGCCCATCCAACTTACAACCCCCTGCCATAGGCAGGGACACCTCCCACTGGCTCAGGGGGCTCAAAGCCCCATCCAACCTGGCATTGAACACCTCCAGGGATGGGGCAGCCATCACTTCTCTGGGCAACCTGTGCCAGGGCCTCCCCACCCTCACAGGAAAACGTTTCTTCTGAAGATCTCATTTCAGTCTCCCCTCTTTCAGCTTAAAACTGTTTCCCCTTGTCCTGTCCCTGCACTCCCTGATCAAGAGCCCCTCCTCACCTTTCCTGGAGCCCCTTTCAATACTGGGAAACTACTCTAAGGTCTCCCTGGAGCCTTCTCTTCTCCAGGCTGAACAACCCCAACTCTCTCAGCCTGTCCTCATAGGGAGGTGCTCCAGCCCTCAGATCATTTTGTGGCCTTCTCTGGACTTGCTCCAACAGATCCATGTCCTTGTGCAGTAATGAAATTAATCTTTGGCCCCTTTTCTCCCCCTACTTTCTCTGCCTGTTGATTGGAGTGCCCTCAGCATGCGCAGAGACTGGTAAATCCTTGCCTTGCCTGTGAGACCAGCTGTGTGCTACACTCACCCAGGGTTCAGGGTAGGCTGAGGTCCTGCACCCAGCTCCCTGGGCAAGTCTGGCATCCTGCAATGTGTGGGAGAGCAAATCTGTTGCTCACTAGACCTAAGTTAGCCCCAGACACCCCACTTCTGTGCCACAGACCTGCTGCACAGACCACAGGAACGGCTCACTTGGCAGTTTCTCCATCTCTCATTATTGAGTCAAGGTCGATTACATCAAGCAGTTTTCCTTAAAAAACAAGCCAACAGTCCATGCAAATCCTTGAAAGAGTCTAGAAAAGGACATCAGTGGAAAAAAACTAAAATGCTTATTCCAGGCTGTTCCAGGATGTTTTTACCAAGCCTTGTTCAACAGGTACCCAGCAAGCAAAGGACCAGAGACAAGAAAACTTGTGCTGTGGGTGGATTGAGCTGGGGAAACATCTGCCTTCAATTTTTCAGTTAAACAAAACTGTGCATTTTAATTTAATAAAAACCTTCAGCCTACAACCACAGATAAAATCGTTCAAGCTTGGTTGAGTTTAAAACCAGAACCTGGCACCTCTTCAGAAGCACATTAGAGAGCTGAGGGTAGAAAATCTTCCTGGTTTGACATATGCAGCTGCTGGGACTCAATTGCTGAGAGCAGGAATGAAGCATTGCATCGTGCTCAGGTTGCAGAAGCAAAGCACATGGAGGTCACGGGCTATATTTACATTAATAGCAATATTGTTTATGCAGAGCCTTTAAAAACCATGCAAGCCACTATGAGCTGCTGTTTTAAATCCAGGTTACATCAGCCACGCAGGTGACCCTGACATTATACAGTCATCCTGAAGGAGCTTAACCCAGAGTGCAGCCTGGCATTACATTTGCTGCACAGCATAAAATAAATACAGGTGAAGAGAAAGAGCCAGCGCTGCAGACTTACTGAATTAAACATTATTGTGGCTAACACAATCAATGCAGCATTGATTCCATATTAATATTTAATTCAATTAAAAAGCCCCCAATTAATTTTTCTAAATGTTCTTCCAGATCTATTATGCTGCAGAAAAAAAAAGTTGAATTTTGCTACAGACCATGAATTCCAGTTGGACCCAAACTATAGTTGATGTGGGTTTCCCAGCTGTTCAAAATTGATCCTTGTAGCAGAGCAGGAGAGAACAATTTCCCTGGTCATGCTGCCACCAACACCCAGTGCAAACCCTGCAGTGAGGCTGGGGTGCCCTCAGGGGAATGTGGGATGCACAGGTGTGTAAGGCAATTGGAAAAAACTCACTTCAGAGTCCTCATGGCAACTGAGGCCCAGCTGATCACTGCCAGACAAGGCAGTCTCGTCCTGTTCCCACACCAAATACTGTTTTGACATCTCTCAGAATTAGCAGTCTGCTAAATGAGCAGGGGACTAACCCAGCCCCACATAACTGAAGAAATAAGTAAGGTTTTATCAGTTCAGCAAGCTGAGCAAGACAGCACATCCCGTTTTTATATATATATCTATATTTAGCCTCTTTCTAATGTCAGCTTATGGGTTTGTGATTCTGCCCCTCTGCTCTGCTCTCATGAGACCTCACCTGGAGCCCTGTGTTCAGTTCTGGAGTCCTCAGCACAGGAGGGACATGGAGCTGTTGGAGTGAGACCAGAGGAGGCCACAAAGATGACTTGAGGGCTGCAGAACCTCCCTGTGAGAACAGGCTGAGAGAGTTGGGGTTGTTCAGCCTGGAGAAGAGAAGGCTCTGGGGAGACCTTAGAGCAGCCTCCCAGTATTGAAAGGGGCTCCAGGAAAGGTGAGGAGGGGCTCTCGATCAGGGAGTGCAGAGATAGGACAAGGGGGAACAGTTTTAAGCTGAAAGAGGGGAGACTGAAATGAGATCTTCAGAAGAAACATTTTCCTGTGAGGGTGGGGAGGCCCTGGCACAGTTTTTCCAGAGAAGCAGTGGCTGCCCCATCCCCAGAGGGGCTGGTTGGGACTTTGAGCCCCCTGATCCAGTGGGAAGTGTCCCTGCCCATGGCAGGAGGTGGAACTGGATGGGCTTTAAGGTCCATTCCAACCGAAATCATTCTAGGATTCTAAGGTGCTTGCACAGCTCTCCTCAGGGCACAGCACTGCTCTTCAGCACAACTGCTGTGACTGAATAGACACAGCCCTGCAGCAAACACAACCTGAGAAAGGCTGCTTGGTTTACAGGGAAGATGCCTCTCTGCTTCTTAAACACACTGGAACGCCCATAGCCGATACTGCAGCTCAGTTCACCATGGCACTGCATGGTTAAATCCTCCCAGACTTCCAACACCCACCAGAGCAAGACATGGCAACCCCCAGTGCAGAACACACCCCTGGGCACCAGCCTTCTCTTTGCCTGTCGCTGCCTCAGCCTCTTCCGCCATGGAATGACACCGGTGACTCAAACACGCAGCGGGAGTTGACAGTTCTCTGCTACTTCATCACGAATTAAACTGAAGCAGAGAAAATGCATCTTCTCCACAGGGGGGAAAAAGAAAGAAAGGTGGGAACCTTCCTCCCTATCCACCATCTGATGGCGTACAAAATGTGCTTCTGCTTTTAAGGGCAATTTAACACTACTTAAACTACCGTTAATTTAAATCAAACAAGTCTAAAAAGATAGAACATGCTGTGCTGCTGTTAGAAACAGCTGAATCTTCATTTGTTCCACTCGAGACACTACTGCCCATTTCCCAAAGCTATCTGGCTGTCCAAAGACCTCTTTCTGTCATTTTTAAATTGATGTTTAAGCCTACTTTGTTGGCTTTTGCAACACAGTGCAGTCTGCTTTGGTATCAGAAAGATTCACCACTTTCCGTCAAACTCTTTTCTTGCAAAATACAGGAGAAAACCAGAGAAAGTACATGGAGGAAAATATCAATTAATCTGACATCAAATTCACCCCATCACCAAAAGAAAAACGGGTGATCCTGCAGCACTGCAGTACAAAATAGCTTAAGGAGGGGAAAAAAGGAAGAGCTTTGCATTCCTGTTTCACAGACCTGTCCTCAACAAGATCCTGAGAGGTTGCTCTCTGAACTTTGCTGGCAGCTCCTCTGATGCACAAGACAGGCCAGGACAGACACTCCTGCCCAGCCGCTCTACTGCCATTGCAGTGCTGGCAGCTACAGACTGATTTTTCCCCTTCCCTCTACTGCCCCAACAGTAAATCTAGCCAGTGTGAACTGGAAGCAGCACTGAAATCACAGGCAGGGGGACGAGATGATCCCTTTTACACGCTTTCCCCCAATAACACACACCAACGAGTAGTTTTACAACATGCTGCATCTTCCATACAGATGATTTTTGTCCCAAGCAGAGTATTTCCAATAGTTTCATTGGTCAAATTGCTGATCTGCTGGAAGAACTGCTCCAGATCAAGTTTAGTGTTGAATTAAGTCTTTGTACCCAGGCAGAGAGTACAACCAGCTTTAATCTCCCATCTAGAATTGTTCCCTTCCTTGAATTATTTCCCTTCAAACACCTTTGCTCCTTCTGTGAGCCTTGCCCAGGCTGATCACAATTCACTTTGTGATGGGTCCCACACAGCTCACCAGCTCAGAAGCTTGCAATAGAGCAGAAGAGATGGTCTTTATTTTGAGCCTAATGAAGTTTGATAGAAGCCAGTTGGGTGAAGCACTCACCAAGATCCTTCTCATTAGAGAGATGCAAGATTTCACACCATCCTACGGTTGTTACTCATTCAGAAGGGGACTGTGAGACCCTGAGCACATTCCAGGCATGCCAATTCTCCTTTGAGACCACCAGTTCTGCTTCAAGACCAAAAGCAAGTACCACTGTTCAGTATTACTTGCTCACCTACTGTTTCTTTAAAACACTTGCAGAGATAATGCAACATCCAGCCCTCCTGAGTTGCTCTGAATAGCTCTATTATTGGCCCACTAATTTCTAATTCATAAGTCACTTCTGAATATCTCAAATAACAAATGAATACTCAATGTTCAGCAACAGAGAACAGATTTTATCTTATAGCCGGAGAAACAAAGTCCAAAGGGAACTATTGATATTTTAGGGATAAGAAAAACCTATGAGATCTTTGAAAACAAGTAACCAAACAGAGGAGAAACAGCCAGAAGTATGAGCTATTCTATGATTATATTCCCCAAGATGTACCTAGGACAGTGATGCAAGGACACAACATCCTTACTCATAAGTATCTTCCACTTCAATACACATCTACACAAAAAACAAACTCCAAACTCCTCACAAAATAAACCAAACAAACAAAAAAGGCAAAGCAAACAAACAAACTGGCTAGACTTCATCTATTCCCCTTTAGGCCACAGCCATTCAAAAAGATCACACAGTATTTATTACAATTTCTTTCACCTATTCTCTCTTACCAATGTTAAAGTGATGTCACCGAACCCCAGATGTTGCTACGGAAAGAGTTCATCTGGTATGCCTGCTAACAAATTCATAATGAGGTAAACTGATAAATTTCAAGGGCAGCTGCCCAAAAATTATTAGCCTTTCTGAGATTCACAGCACTTTTAAGGTATAAATACAAGATTAATAAACACATCTATAATTGGGCTTTCCCCTCTACAAATGCCCCAGTCATCAATTCACATCAAGTACATCCACTTCAGCAGAACACTAACATAAATTCATGTTATATTTACTAACCTTTAACAGATTCTTTTGATGAGCTCATCTACTCCTTGCTTCAGACCATGCCAAAAACAGTTGTCACTGCCTCAAGCCTGCTCGTGCTGCATGAAATTCCCCTCTATTCTGCCTCCTACCAGCTTCCTCTAATGCACTTCGGGCTGGAAGAGACAGTGAGAAATGATCCCTACACACCCTCTACCACCTGACTCCTGATTTTATAACCTTGCTTTCACAAGCCAAAATCCATCTGAGGGATTAAGGGGCTTGATTTATCCTTAGTAAAAGAGTTTTTTTTTAGACATGATTTATCAAGTGCTGTCCCTCTGCTTTTAGTGATTAGCAAGGGTGAATTGAGCAGGGTCTGTGTCGCTGACCTCTGGCTTTGGTGTGCTCACCTATTGCTCCAGTCGTGTTCGACTCCTGCTGCAAATCTGGCATCAAAGTCCAATTATTGCTGTTCTGAGTGAGTCTACAGAAGTTGATCACACTCCAACACCAAATTCCTGAAGAGACCTGAAGGAAATGGGCCACAGCTAACCAGGAGAGCACTTCAACGAGAAGGGTGAGGAACGAGACCTTAGGAAAAGTTCGGAGTATGGCTTAAAAAAATAATAAATAAATTGATGGCAATTTCCTAACAGTTTCTTTTCCACTGCCAAGGAATAATGCCTCTTAAAACCTGTAAATCTGCTGCCTCTGCTTTCAGCCATAGAACAAGGTTACAGACGGGCCAGATTCCTTCCCAGTATACAGCAGGAAAGCTGTATCCTTGAGAATTTTGCCGAGATGCACTGCTACTGTTGCGAAGCGTAGCACATTAGTATATTGATGTGCTATGAAATGCCAAGCTAAAACGTGCTCCAATTGTTAAAATAAATGACCAAGTCCACACAGTATCGACTCGGTGCCTGTTTATCTGTGCAAAAACCCCAACCACGTTCATCCCATGGGTTGTTCCATTTATTAATGAGCCTTGCATTTTTGCTCACTCGAGCAGACGTGCAAAAACTTGAGAACTACATTTAGTGAAGAGCAATGACTCAGTCTAGTCTAAGTGATAGATGAAGATACTCCAGCTAGTGAAGTCTAGAGGACGCTATTGAAAACTATACCTGTTATGTATAAAAGTATAGTTCTGAGAGATCTACAGAGTGTATTGAAAATTGGCACAGGATCTCCAATGGCAACGGTTGACAAAACCAGTTGTCTCTTACACTGAAGAGCTGCCTTTGCTGGTGGATGTGCTATCTTCATAGCTTTATTGAATTCACAGAAAAGGGCTTATGGTTCCATTTACCTGTGGAGATACAGCGGACAATGTACTTATGCTGCAGCTAAGCACATACAATAAGACACTCCAAACATATGCCACCAGAAGTTTTATTATTACAAGCAATATCAAAGCAAACACAAGCAGCTTTGTTTTATCCCACAGGCCATCATTCTCATTGTATGTTATCACAAGGCACCGTTTTAAATTTATGAATTCACACATCCAAGGCAATACAAAAGATGCAAGACATTACACAAGAGCACAGAGAAAGGAAGCAGGAGTTTGACAATAACTTATGATCAATTATAAGAAATTAATTAAAAATTTATTGAGTCAAATAGGAAGGAGTCAAATAGGAAGGAAGGAGTCAAATACTGCTATATGCAGCCAACTAAGCTTAGTACAATTGTGCAAAGTGAGACATAATTCTTTTGCAATCATTAATTTTTTTCTTTAAGTAATCATGATAGCAACCATCTATACTTACAGAAATATTGCTTATTTTAATAATTTAATAAGGATCCTGATGCTTAGATTTCTTCAGAAAAATAGAATCAAATTTCAGTTACACAATTACAAGTGTGAAAGCAGACAGAAGTATTATCTTGCTACAAAGAAGGAATTTTAGACCATGATTTTTTTAAATATAGTGTTGTCTACTTTCAAATTAATCCAGGCAATTAGCTCTAGTCTAATTTCTGCCAGGCTTAAGCCATGCCAAGAATCTCGTGCAAAATTCAGTTATAAGAAGTTATAAGAAACATCTCATGCCATCTGACAGAAGAGAGGTCTGTGCAGGCAAATGGTTCTGTTCAAATGCAGAGTCCTTTTCTTAAAAAGTACAAATTCTGGCCTGGCTGGGAAATCTCACCACACTCAGTAGATCCTAGTCAATGGATATTAAACAGAAAAGAAATGGTGTCAAGCTCTAGCACCTAGGGAAGGCTGGTTTAAATCAAGAATGCACGAAGTTTCATTTTGCAAAATCTTGGTTACACAATGTCAGTGATTACGCTTAAGCTGAACGCAAAACTAAAGAAATACAAAATAACCTGAGGCACTTTCAATGCAGTACCTTTAGCTCTCTCCTTCATCCTAAATTCATTTATCCCAGCATATCAGTGATCTTAGAAACTCACTTAAATGGTCAAAGCTCTTCTGTATTCCTAAGTGCAAAGCATAAATGATGTTTCAGACCAGTGTTTACCAGAGCATTCAAACCACTCAAGACTCAGCACGAAACCTCGCTCACGAGACACAGACATTCACTTTACAGGCAGGAGCTGAAATGACATCACACAGTCTATCAGCCAGCTGGAAGGGGCCATCCAGACTTTGCCCTGGCGAACTTTCTCTGGCTTAAAGTTAGAAGACACATCATAGATCACATACTGGGTGCAAAATCTCTGGTCAGAAGTAGATTCGGTGTGGTAAGCCACCGTGTTGATGGTCTGTGTCACATCGCTGTCTGGTTTCGGCTGCCTAACCAGAATTTGTCCTCCTGCTGCTTTGACCAAGTCCACCAGATCACTCTTCTGGTGATGTTTGAAAGATCCCAAAAAGTAGAAGTAGCATCCATCAAACAATCTGGGCAGCTGAGCAGAAGAGGAATTAAAAAAAAAAAAAAAAGTAAAAATACGGGACTTCACAACTGAGCATGCATAAAAAAAAGGAAAAAAGCAATCAGTGCCTACAAAAAATACAATTTAAAATGACTAACACTGGATGCTAGAACAGCAACCTAACATTCAAAGTTTTAAGCATGCAATCAAGAAAAGCTTGCTCACATGTTAAATTCTTCTGTTTAAATATTTGCCAGCATAACAGGGTTTAATTATGAGCTATGAATATTTGCAGCCACTGTTAAAACACATTTAATGAACTTCTCCACAGTAACCCAGAAAGTAACTAGAAATGAGCCCAGTTAAATATAAGAAAATAAATATATGGAAAAAAGAAATAATAAAAACATCTTCTTTCGACTTCCAGGTGATCTCTCCTGGGCTCTAAAGCTGAGCAGAGAAGGCCAAAGCAGCATCACTTCCCGACCCACAGAGCTTCTTCCCCGAATTTCACACAGCATTCCCTCTGACAAGGTTACAGCAGCACATCCGCTAATAGAGACAAATGGCAGCTTGATGGGTGTTCGCAGTTCCTGCCATCACCTTGCACATAATCAAATTTCCATACAAGACCACATTAAAATTTTACATCTCCTGCACCTGCGTGTGTGGCAAAGGGCAAAACTGCATGAACCAAAGGTCATTCAGATAATCTGTCTCAAGCAATAAAACCCACCAGCTGTTCTCTGTTGAGCCGGCCTCTTCGCGGGCCACCTTGGATTTCATACTTCTCCTCTTGTTCACGTACTGTCATCCGCAGACAGGCGTGTACCCCTGCAAAAAGGCAGGCAAAGATTAGAGATCCCCTATTTTAAGAGGCTTGCATCTCAATGTAGGGACTAAAGAGTTGCACTAAAATAAAAGGATTACCCACAAAGCACAAGATAGCATCACATCTTGTGTGCTTTAGCAATTTGCTCTTAAAACTGGAAAAAACGTACAGCAGTGGATGAAGATGCAAGCTAAATGGAGAGAAGCATTATCACGCTAAAATCAGTGTTGTGAACACCAGGAATTATTAGCTTTTCCTCTTACCCACTAAAGGTCAACCACTTACTGTCAAATGTCAAATTGCTGATCATTTGGAAGCTTAGAGCCAGCATGTAGAACCAACTCCGCAGTTATGGAATGGAAGCAATTGCCTGATAAAGAGCAATTACAAAGCAAGCACAAAGCTGTTTCCGAACAGCTATGGCCTCAAATAACAAATCAGATGGGATTTCAAGGTCTCCAAGATCAGCACAAACTGGAGATTTATGCTAGGGTTTAACAGTGGCATTCATTTTTGTTACCACAGCTGCATAATGAGATTGTCTCTACCTTGTTTTAGTGCTGGTTATTTTTCCCAATACTGAATGCACTGATGCTAACGAATCGCTAACATCAGTGAAACATATTAATTGACTTCCCTTTGGGGAAGAGAAATTGGTGTGGTCACCCATTCAAGGATGGAACGCTTTGCCTGCACACACATCGCACTCATTAATAAAAATCACCCAAGAAAGAAAGTTTGCAAAGCTGATTTTGAGGACTGTTCCATGAGGATTTAAATCGTTGTCAAGGTTGGAACTTTTGAAGTAGTACCTCACTCCTTGCATAGCATTTCTTACTCAGGCAACTTATTTCTACTCTGTAAACACAAAATTCACAGCATTAAAGAAAAATAAAATAAAGAAGAACAGAAGTAAAATGTGAGGGGTTAAGCCTAAAAAGGAAGAAAGACTGTGAAGAGAAGAATCACTGACAAAGGTACTGGGCAGCCAATAGACAGGAACATCTAATTTAGAGGTCTTGAAAGCCAATAGTTCCCAATTTACCACCAGTTCATACAGGCTCACCAAATGCAGTGGAAATTCATGTTTTAGTTACAAGTAGTCCTCCAATGTACTAACATCAAAAAGGAGAAACCTATAGAAAAAATCACAACTGCTTGGATAACAGATCACAACATAGATCTCCCTCCAGGTACAAATATTGGGTTGATTATTTGAATTGTTCATTCCTTCAAGGCAAATTAACATGAACTTGTACAAAATGAGACGGGCAATGAAGGCAAGTAAAGCAATCTACATATACATTATTACTGACAGCAATGAATGCTAATAACTTGTTCTCAAAAAGTACTAGTAACCCAAAAATAAATCTAAAATTAATTTATTTTATTTATTTATTTAATCATCGCAACTCAGCAAGATTTCCCATGTCAATTTGCCCCTAACTTAGCTACTCTTTCCTTCCAAGAAAACACAGGTGTTAATGGGTGCCACTCACAATAAAGGAAAAGCTCATCTTAAGACAGAACCATACATTCCTTAAGAGCATGTTTTATTTCAATCTACCATCAAAAGCTCAATTTCAAGGACTTTCACTACAGAGTGGAGGTTTTTATACAGTAAATACATTACAAATTGAGCATCCAGTGCCAGCATCAGTAAATGAAGCAAGTTTGACAGGAAAGTAATAAAAGATTGACTGAATACAAAAGACTACGGTGTCTTTCTGTACTGTAACTTCCACGAAGAAAAAAAAATAAGATATTAAAATTACTAATGTTAGTGGAATGTCTATTTCAGCAGAAAATGCAAAATAGGTTCTGTGTATTTTACATGTCTGTCCATTTCACACTACCAAGTCCTCCAAGGAATCTATATGCCTCAAAGTTCCTTTTGACACATCATGACAATCCTCCATGAGAGCAAGGAGGGAGACTCATCTACCTGTGTCCTACTTTATTTGCATCTCTAAGAACCAGAAGATAAATATATTTCCTTTAAAAACTGGAAATACACAAGCAGATCATTTGTCCAGCCAGCATCTGCATGATCAGTATTCTCATCAATTATAACTTCTCTTAACTTGCCAGAACCAGAACAGATCTGTGTCCCAGCAATTTGTGCCACAAAAACTCTGTATTCCAGACAGGACAAAAAGCCCTAAATGTAATTTCTCGGTACTCTGATTTTTTCTTTGACATAGGTAAATTAAGAGGCAACATTGTTAGGTCTACACACCCCCCCTTTGTGAAGCAACAGACTCTGCATGGTTTTTGGTGATGAAAAAGCAGCACATTTTCAATTCTCAAACATATTTTTCATGCAAGATGTAGGAGCAGAACTGGCTCTGACTTGTGGGTCTTGTCATATTTGGAAGATAAGAACAAATGCTTTTTGCAACCATTGTGCTCAGGGATATTTCAGGGATATTTCAAGCAGTCTCATCTAACACTTTGTCTATGTGCAGGTAGCAAAAGAGGAAAGAGTAACTGAAATCCTCAAGCTCCTGCACCTTGAGTGCTGAGTGCAGTTTTGGGTCCCTCAGTACAGGAAGAACACTGAGGGGCTGGAGCACATCCAGAGAAGTGCAACAAGGCTGGGGAAGGGGCTGGAGAGCAAGTGCTACGAGGGGCAGCTGAGGGAACTGGGGTTGTTTAGCTTGGAGAAGAGGAGGCTGAGGGGAGACTCCATCACTGTCTACAACTCCCTGAAAGGAGGCTGTGGCAAGGTGGGTGTTGGTCTCTTCTCCCAAGCAACAAGCAATAGGATGAGAGGAAATGGCCTCAAGTTGCGCCAGGGAAGGTTCAGATTAGACATCAGGAAAAACTTCTTCACTGAAAGGGTTCTCAGGCATTGGCAGAGGCTGCCCAGGGAGGTGGTGGAGTTGTCATCCCTGGAGGTGTTTAAAGGACGTGCAAATGAGTTTTTTAGGGACATGGTTTAGTAAGGGCACAGGTACGGTTGGACTTGATGATCTCAGAGGTCATTTCCAACCAGACGATTCTATGATTCTAAGAGGCAATGCCTTAAGCTCCAGCATACTTCATGGCATCTTACCACCAACAGCATAACTGACCTGGAGTAGGGGTATCACTTAGAAAGAGACAAGAGAACACAAACAGGGTAACAGTGAAAGAAGAGCCTTGGGCACAAGGAAATGAGACAAACATCGTGTCATGCCTCATCAGAATCATGGCCTCGCTATACAGTCAGAAAACTGCTTCCATTAGCTGCTGATGCTAGAGGAAGGTGCTTACAACTGTAAGGTGAATAGTGAGTATCTGCCCACAGCAGAAGCCTTCCTAAATAGAAACAAGAAGGAAAAAGCATTTCAGTGACAGACCAGTATATCCTTCGTTCAGACTGATTTCCTCCCCAAGTTGCTCATTTCTCTTCAGCAACTCCTGTACATTAGAAAGATTTGGTATCAAGGAACTGAAGGATTCACATACCATAATATAAACAGAAATCAGCAAAACAAACAAAGGAAATACCCCCCTGTTCTCGTATTTAGATAAAATGAAAGGGCTCAAGCTGTGTTTCTGCCTAACTCATTATGCATTTTTCTAAACAAGAATGTTCATGTTTGCCTATTCTTTTCCCCCCTCTCCACACAAAACTTGGTGTCAAGTCACTTGCTTCTAGGTGGCTAATTTTACAGTTTCAGATGCAGTGACTCCAACTGGATGCACAGTCTAAGAGAGCTTCTACAGCACAGCATGATCAGTTTTGGTTGCAATACGGTGTCATTTGGAAGCACCAGGCATGTACAAACTCTTTAACCATTCTTCCAATAGATGGAACAACCACCTCAAGATGACCTCCCCTCTCAATTTCACACTTAAGAGTAGGGATACAAACAGAAGACTACAGCATGCTTCCAACATTTTCTTTTCTTTACAGCTTTAGATTTTATTTTGACAACTGAGAGCTAAGCTGAGTTCACTCAGTAAAGCCCAGGTCTTTTTCTTGAGTAGGCATTATTAATTTTATAGCTGCTAACATGTATAAGTGGCTGAATAACATGACAGTTTCCTTTCAATAGTTTCTCCATTTGACTGTCGTCCTGATTAAGAGGATATATAAAAGTATATAAAATTCCATACTGTATTCAAAGGTACATCACTCTGTTTCTTGCACAGAGACATTTACAGAAACCGCTGACCTTACAGCACTCCTGTTTAAGTCAGAGCTATAGCACCCTTTGACTTCAAGCAGGAGCTATGTTAAATTGATTCCCAGAACTCCTAAGATTACAGTCTCATTTGTTTGACACTGTAAAGAAAAGTCACCAGTCAGAACCTGATGTCAAGACACTGATCAGCCAAATGGACTAAAAAAAAAATAAATTACTATTATCCTAATTAAAAAGTGACCAGGACACCACCATTACTGTGCCACCTCTCTCCTGAAATCTTAGAATGATAGAATGGTTTGGGTTGGAAGGGACCTTAAAGCCCATCCAGTTTCAATCCTGCCCCCGCTGGATCAGGGCGCTCAAAGCCCCATCCAACTTGGCCTTGAATACAATTTCCTTGGGCAACCTGTACCAAGGCCTCCCCACCCTCACAGGAAAATATTTCTGCCTAAGATGGCATCTAAATCTCCCCTCTTTCAGCTGAAAACCGTTTCCCCTCGTCCTATCCCTGCAGTCCCTGATCAAGAGTCTGTCCCCCCAGCTTTCCTGGAGCCCCTTTCAGTACCGGGAGGCTGCTCTAAGGTCTCCCTGGAGCCTTCTCTTCTCCAGGCTGAAGAACCCCAACTCTCTCAGTCTGTCCTCATAGGGGAGGTGCTCCAGCTCTCTGACCATCTTTGTTGCCCTAAATCGAGATGGACATCTCAAGTGCTTACACAAAAAAATCAGAAAAGGACTGAATATTGGTATCACAAGGACATCCTTTAAAGAAGTTCTCAGAAAACGGAGTTAAAAGTTAGGTTTTGGAGTACACCTGTAACTTTCTTTAGGAGGGGTTAGAGATCAGGGTTACATTGTTTTCCTTCCCAATCTTGAGTCAGTATTTTCAGTAAGAGTTGTGGACCTTCTAAGTTTGAGGCTCATCAAGTTTATTCATTTACCACATTCTCTTCCCTGAAGAGGGTGATTATTGTGAATATGCTTTAATGGCCCTTTAGTCTAATCACAGTAGTTGGATCAATTACCCGCAAAAGGGTAAGACTTGTACTAAAGCAAGTAGCATTTTTCCACTTCACATGGACAAGAGCTGCTTTGCAATGCCCAATTCCATGCAAGCACTCATTAATAAAGCCTTCCTGAAAACCACACTGGGGCAAGACTGCATGTGCAAAGGAGTCATGCAAGGTTCTTCCCTACAAATACAGACCATTAGGACTTTAAAAGCCTCTTAAATAGCTGAAATCATTCTTGCAATTTGTAGATACAAACAAGATCATTTCCGCAAATTCTAGCAAAAAAAAAAATCAAGCCTGCATTAAAGTCCCTAGAAAATATTGCAGTAGAAGGTTTTAACTTAATACAACCACATTTCAGCTTGATGCCACCACATTTGGCACAGAAAATACTGCTCATTTTTTTCCCCTCATTAGCATCACTGCATACACTGATCCTTATTACTTGACTGAACAGCTGCCCCTACCCTCTCATCACCCAGTATATAAGGATAAAGCAGGTTAAAAGGGCATCCACTCTAGCTGTATCGTTAACTGACCTTTGGTACAGCTGTAGCTACTGATACTGGAAATAAAGAAATCATTATTTGCAAAATTTAAGATCAGAGCCCTATAATCCTTATCCATGTGTCTTAGTGGTTTATAAAGAAACTAACTGCAACAGTAAAAACAATTTAAGCAGGATGAAGTACAAAAAGAACTGGTGGCCAAGAACAAGTTGTAATCACCCACAAATACCCAGGGGTGGCTCTTAGTAACTCAATTAGTCTTAGCAGAGGTTTGCTGGATTTGCATTAATAAAGCAAAGAGCAGGGGTTAGTCCCAAAAATCTCTTAGAACAGCTACAACTAATTCAGCAATGCATGATAGCAACAAAGAAGATAAAGTACTACACATCCAGGATCTAGTAGAACTTCCTCCGCTCAGTCTGCACTGGGTTTTAAGACTTACAGGCAGATTGAGCCCAGCTTGATGAGATTATTTTCCTAGAAAAGGAAGAAATCTGGACTGATAGAAAGCCTGAGGGGAATTTGGCATGACTAGCTTCAATTTGCTTCCATCAACAGCATTACTGGTCTTTGCTACAACACAGAAAAGAATTTTCATACTTTTATATGCTTAAAAAGTAACTTGAGAATGATGGATTTTCATGGAGTGAGGCAGAGATCTCATTTGGTGAAACAAGAGCAGCCCATTTTACCAACACATTGAAACAACACAAGATATTGCAGAGACTAAAATTCAACAATGGTAGTTAACAAGTTAATCCAGGTGATATTTATTAAACACAATGAAGCAGACCCTTAGGTATCCTTAAAGAATCCTTAAAAATCCCTGAAGCAAGGAGTATGTAATATGAAAATCATTACCTCGTTTAAAGCCCCAAGCATCCTGTCTTCTTGAAGAAACCACTATTTGCCACCGCTGTTTTCCAGACTGATCCAAGTGACTGGAGATAGCCACTCCTGAGGTGCACAGGCCAGGTTAAATTCCAATGGAAGTGCTCATCCTCCAGATCCTCTCACATGCTTTTACATGAATAAGGTAATACTACCTCCCCCCCTTTTCCTTACAACGTGCTTCCTTAATGCAATGATTTCTTCAAATCATAAGTGAATTAGAGCAATAGGGTTCCAAACATGAAGACCTGAGTATCTGGATGACACCAAGAGCACAGAGGGAGCAGTGGACACATGGTTTCCTTTTCCTCTAGAGCTTATTTCAAACCAGTCCACTTTCCAGCTCTGCAGACAAAGATGAATGCCACATATAAGATATTCTTGCCTCTATTTTCTCCTCGAGAAACACCAGCAGCTTCACAGTACAAATCTGTGCCAACTTGGAAATAAAACCATTCCCCTCCTTCTTTCCAGAAGGTGCAGGCGCTGTGGAAGCTCAAAGTTCAGAGCTGGTTGGTTGCAAACATTCCCCTCAGCTGTATATGGGCAATTATGCACATTAAATATTCCCACCACCTCCCACCAAGCTGTTGAGCCCTTCTGTACAGAGTGGCAGTCAAAGTTAAGCCACCAACTGCACAACAAGCATGAAACACCAGTGATCAAGTTTTGACTGTTTTAAGGAAGGAGGGTTTTACTGAGTACCAGCCTGTTATCTAAGAGCTGTTTATGCATGGCAGAGAGACAGTCCAGCCAGAGAAGGCAGCTCAGACTGCTCTGTGCTCCTCTTATCTAACAGCCTAAACAAGATGGGTGCATTGCTCCAAGAAATTCCAAAAGCTGTGTTTGCCTTGAAATGTCATTTGTGCAATCCCCTAGGCTCTTCCAGCCAACTCCCAGTGCCCCGAGTCCTTACAGGAAAACCAGGGTGGTTTTGCATTCTTTTAAACAAGCAGAGCTGAATCATCACTGCTGCTCCAGGTAAGCAAAACAGAGGAAGGAATAAGCATCAGATGCTTAGAATTCTGCCAGACACTTCGCTGCAAAGACTGACACAAACTTGTTTCACTGCCTGTCGTTACCAAGATCATTCTTCATTCCCTGCTTTAACAGATGACAATCAGTTTAAGGAAAAAAACAAGCTGAAAAGCTATTAAAGGCTTTTGCTGGTTTTAATTACACTATTCTACGCTCGACAAAAAGCAGAGAGGAAACACAATGATACTCAAATCTCTGTCTCAGCCTACTTGCAGAATAACGATACGCTGCTTTGTGCCCTATTACCGTCCCAGAAATAATGAAGGCAATAAAATAACAAAACCAACCAAAGATATGGCAAGGGCAAGGATCACTGTGACAGTCTCAACTGAATTCCATAGAAGTGGATATATTGCTGACAGTGTGTTACACATGGAAAATACAGAGCTGCAATTTGTAAGGGGAATTTTTGCTTCTGTGATGATCTATTACTCAGTGGTGACATCCCTTCATCCTCATCTTCTACCTGGAGACAAAAGGGAACCCAAACCCAAAATACATAATTCAGTCTTGGCTGTCTAATATTTTCAGGCCTTATATTTAGCTCAAAATCCACATTACCTTGCTAGTGGTACTAATGGATGCTGTGTCTGTGTATACAGACACACGTCAACAGAAGCACTGCAGAATTATACAAGAGAAGGAAATTTCTTTTTATTAGAAAAATATGAGCTTGAAAGCCTCCTATAATGGATGAGTTAATGTAAAGAAATACTCTTAAATGAAATACTGTTTTTTGCAAGCATGCAATTTTTTTAAAAAGTGATATAATTACGGGTAGGCTATAAATACAACTTTAGAAATACCAGTCAAATGCACCTTACTTGCAGTTAAAAACGCAAATACTCACTTCTGCACAGTCAGCATTGCATTAAGTGCTTTGTTTTTTTCAAATATTTCAGTGAAGTTTTTGAACATGAATTTACTTAGAACACTGAACTATTTATTTGCAGTAGTTTTGACAGACGTAAGTCAGAATATGCACACACTTCTGGAAGTTTATTTCAATCATATTTAAGGAAACCTATCCAAATAGAAGCCACGATAAATGAAGAGAGAAATTATGGAAAAGCAAAGACTTTTTTTCCTAGACAAATGTTCCATCCACAGGAGTCCCATTATTTGTTATAATAATCTTTAACTTGTAATGACTCTGAAGAAGACTAATAACAGACTGGTGGGAACAGATGGAGTGGTGCTGTTAATTATAGGCACTTAGCTGCATCAGACCCCATGAGTTACTACTAACATTTCCCACTAGGGAGGAGAATCACTCACTTTTAAGTAGTATGTTGCTTACTAAGCTGGCAGCATTAGCAGTTGGGATTGTACTAATCAGTACTAACAACATAAAACTCAGCTGCAAACACAAAATATTAAAATATTCCCTGAATTACCCCCACACGATTTTATTTATTTATTTTTATTTTCCAATCACTTATAAGTATAAAAAGTTCTTCCATGAAGATTTAAACTTTGGTCTCACTAATTAAATCTCCCTACCACTCAGCTGAAGAAAGCTACCAACCTTCACTAGCAACATTAGTTTTCTAAGCATCTGACTAGCAAAAGATAAAATTAAATAAGGACAGCCACCCTAGCAGATATTATAGAAGCTGTGCAGACCTCCTGAACCGAGAGGAGCCAAGACTCTGTAAACTGAATCACCACAGAAGCAGATTATTCAGTCTTAGTTAAACAGGATGTTACTCCAGAGCACCTGCACACACCTCTTCCAATTATACAACCCAAACACCACTTCCAGGCCCTCTGAGTTTCCTGCTGCATCCCCACCTCCAAACAGGAAGCCAGTTCTCTTCTGCTTACCAACAAAGTTCCTGGAGGTTATTAAATCCATCTGCTTGCTTAAGCATAAACAGTATTTCTCTACGTTATATATTCAACAATAAAGCTACTGTAAGAACCACAGTGCATAAACACAACACAATGTTTCCCTTTTGCAAGTGCTCACAGGGGCCACAAACAGAAGCCACTGTTGGTGTTTCAGAAAACATTTCTGAGGGGACACTAATTCAACAGAGCCTTTAGAAAAATAAAAAAGCATGGAACAAATCCAGTGACTATCTGGAAGCCAAATTAACACTGAGAAAGAGTCCAATGTTCAAGGAGTCTGATGAGTATTTGAAAAACCAGTGTGCACCTTCTGAAGCTTTAGGCAGCGCCTTCACAAACATTAGTGACTGGAAAATTTAAACCATTTAAGAACCTTTACATTCTGATGTTTAGTCACACAGTAGAAAACTGGAATGAAATTTGTCTGTGAGTTTTCCATGGATAATTAACTCCTTTGCAGTGTACTTATTAGCTAAAAGGACTTAACCATAAAGGTCAGGGGAAAGAATATGGCTTTTACTACTGTGAAAGCAGATACTAAGAAATACATTAGAAAAAATGAACTTAAACAAAATTTGGGATTCACGTCCATGGAACAGCTGTATAGCAAGGCACAAACTGTCTAAAAACTAATTACAGGTTGCATGAAAGATGACAACAAGACAACTACTTGCATGCTAAGGGAAAGGTTTTCAAGTAATCTTGGAAGTCACTGTTTTAGTTGAAGAGCACTTCAACCTGCAGGGTTTGTGTGTACAGAAATCAGTATTGAAATTTAATAAAAGACTTGACTAAGTTGGTGACTGCAGAGATCCTGACACCTTTCTCAATAAACAGAGAACTTTCTATTAAAGTACAAACAGGAGTTATGGTCAGTTGACAGCATAACTTTGGTTAGAAGTCACAACTTTCAGCAAACCTCAGCTGAATAGTGAATTAGGAAACACCTTACCTTCCTACTGGCCTTGATCACACACTCCAGGCAAGCAAAAGTTTCCTATCAATGTCAATGGAAGCTGTCACTAAGGAATACAAGACTTTAACACATTCCTTCCTCCTCTCCCAGGACATTTTCCATGGTCTTCCAAATCACAGAATCATTTGGTTGGAAAAGACCTTTGAGACCATGCAGCCCAACAGTACCTGTCCGTTCCCTAAGTGATTCATCTACCTGTCTTTTAAACACCTCCAGGGATGGTGACTCAACCACCTCCCTGGGCAGCTTCTGCCACGAAGAAGTTTTTCTTGATGTCACATCTGAACCTGCCCTGGTGCAACTTCAGGCCACTTCCTCTTGTTCTATTGCTCATTCCTTGGGAGAAGAGACCAACACCCACCTCGCCACAACAATCACTCTTAACGTAGCAATGAAGAAAGTCAGTGCCCACTGACACATAGGGTATGACCTACTCAATACATCTTATAATGAAATGCTCACATTTGCCAAGGAAAGAGTCGTTGCCTTTAATTAAAATCTCTTGGCATTCAAGAGACTGAAAACTAAAGCCCTCACGATTTATATTGAGTATTGTTATGAGGGCAGTTGGTGGAAAAGAAAACTTTCTCTGGAATCGCATTACAGTTTCTGGTTCAAAATCCCAGGAATCCCATATATTTGATACTTACATTCAAACCTGAGGACCCAGCATCCATTCAGAACAGCCATCATACATTTGATGGTCCTTGGCATTGGAGCATCAGGGATAACAAGATGAGTTACTAGGAGAAAGATTACATCAGTAGAACTACAAGCACATGAAAACCAGAACTATGCCTGGTTGAAAAGCAATCAATCACCATTTAAAGAATAAATAGGCTATAATAATTTATCAGCCAGTCTTTCCAGCACATATATGTGATCTTGGAGGCCAAGACACGATTAAGTAGGAGCACTATTAGAAATATTGTGGGCTTCAACATATACTTGCTGTGAAAAAGGGAAGTCACATTTTTATAGCTCTGATCTAACAGTTAAATCTTCAAAGGAGGCTCCGGTTTATAGGACAGTAATTTTTTCAGTCCTTTTAGAGTTACATTTAACTCTGACAAGAATCTTACTATGAGCTCTCACTGTTTTAACACAAAGCTAAGAGAACTCAGTTCTCAATTCCAGAGCAGTAATCAGGGTGTGAAAGATGGCAGGAGAAAATTACTGTAGCATTTATTTCACAAGCAGGAGAAGCATCACTCCAAAACCAAATAGGAGTGGTTAAGACAATGTCACCCCCCAAAAAATGAACAACACCCCCCGCCAAGCCCCACAATGCGACTCCCTCATCTCAATCAAGAAAAAATTTGAAGGAAGGTAGCACACAAGAAGAAATTTGTCTATCTAAAGGCAACATCTGCCTAAGACTCACTTCTGGAAGATAAAATCCTTACAGGGTGTCCAATATGAGCACAGACATCAAAGTTGGTAAAAAAAGCATAAAGAGCAAGGAGGACTTATGGATTTTAAATAATGGACAACATACTGTCTACGGGAGCCACGGTTTGACATCTCCTGCCTCAGCAACCAGGTGGACTTTATACGTGTTTACACGCAACAACACCCGAACACTCTACTACAGGAACTGCATTTATTAGGAACAATAAAAAAATCTGATGCAGCGAGTATCTTAAAAGAGAAACTGTAGAACAGCAGTTATTACATTTGGACAAAACATTTCCACAAGATTACATACCTCTGCTGTTAAACTCGGTGCACCTTTGAGCCTTCAGAACCGTGGTGAGTTTGTTCAGCAGTTTCTGTTGCTGTGAACTAAGGTTACTCCCCAGTACCCCAAGAGGCCCATCTCTTGGCTGGCTGGGGCTCAGCACCTGCATGAACAGAAAATCCTACAATAAGCCAAATGTTTAGGAACATAAAGGCGGCAACTAACTTGTTTGACAGCTTTGTTTAATAAATAAGCATTTTTAAAAACAACTCCTCGCCAGTTTAGTGGATGGAGTCGATAAATAAATTTCTATGTAACAAATTAGCTCAAGAGGAAAAAAAACTTGACATTAGAGTTACTTCATTTCACTTATGCAAGGTACCAAAACAGCTCGTGCATCAGTTTTTTATCCCTTGCTGATTTTTATGTATAGACACTGGTGTGCACACATGTAGCTGGTTGAACGTTGCGCAAACAGCCTTGTTGACTGCAGTGTTGAAGGGGAAAGAAAGTTCACAATAAAGTAGAAAAGCCTCCAGCTTTCAGTTACCAACAGACACACCACCAATATGTTGAATAACCTACAGAATTCACAAGTTTATTCCTTTTGCTAAAAAGGACCCGGGGTTGTTGGTTGACAGCGGCTGAATATGAGCCAGCGGTAGCCAAGGTGGCCAAGAGGGCCAACGGCACCTTGGCCTGTATCAGACACAGCGTGGGCAGCAGGATCAGGGCAGTGGCTGTGCCCCTGGACTCAGCACTGGTGAGGCCACACCTCAAGTGCTGTGTTCAGTTCTGGGCCCCTCACTACAAGAAGGACATTGAGGGGCTGGAGCACCTCCAGAGTAGGGTGACAGGGCTGGTGAAGGGGCTGGAGAACAAGTCCTATGAGGAACGGCTGAGGGAACTGGAGTTGTTTAGTTTGGAGAAGAAGAGGTTGAGGGGAGACCTCATCACTGTCTATGGCTGCCTGAAAGGGGGCTGTGGGAGAGCGAGTGTTGATCTCTTCTCTCAAGTGACAGGTGATGGGACAAGGGGAAATGGCCATAAGTTGTGCCAGGGGAGGTTCAGACTGGCTATCAGAAAGAATTTCTTTACCAAAGGGTTCTCAGGCACTGGCAGAGGCTGCCCTGGGAGGTGGTGGATTCACCATCCCTGGAGGTGTTTAAAAAATGGGTAGATGAGTTTTTGAAGGACATGGTTTAGCAGAAGATGGGTATGGTTGGACTCAATGATCTCAAAGGTCTTTTCCAACCAGAAGATTCTACGAAAAAGCCTCTAATACATTGCCCTGTAAGTTTTTATTTTTTTTTATATGGCTACTGCTAATGTGAAGTAAGAGGAGCTGCTTGCTCAAGTTTTGTGCTGACGAGCGTGCAATATTTCAGCTCCTATGTCTTCGCAAAGACTGTCAGATTCCATAGTACAGACATACCTTTGAGATTCTGTTACCCTAAAGCCTTAGGCTTTGGATCATGTGACCCAGTAACCATCCACTGGCACACATTTATCTCAGAGTAAGTGGATGGGGCCTTGAGCAGCCTGGTCTAATGGGAAGTGTCCCTGCCCATGGCAGGGGGGTTGGAACTGGATGGGCTTTAAGGTCCTTCCCAACCCAAACCATTCTACGATTCTGATTCAAATACTGTTTTGTTCGCAAAGAAAAGCTGCATCTTACATTTGCTACAGGTGGGAGGGACAGACATATCCTCCTGATTTAGCTCCAACAGTTTACGTTTGGCCAATGGGTAAGTAGCTTATTACCTCAATGAGAAGGGATCACAAACAGGCTGTAAAACCTAGAGTAAATTAGGATTGCTTATATCAGCCAGGTCGCTTTAATCATCATTCATGAGGAAGCACAAACCATTTCATAATGCAGTAACTTGTTAAGTCTGAACAACCTGATTTTGGTCACAGATCCTGAGAAGCCTTCGGCAAAAAGAAGGGAAAAACAAAAACCTCAAAACAATCTTCCAAAAACTGTTTTCAACTACTAAGCTGATATCTTCATTGTTGGACAAAAAGTGATACTGGAACAGCCTTTTAAAAGTACACAAAAAGCACCTGGAGCAAAGACTGCTGCTGCTTTCAGCCAGTTTGGCAAGTAGAAGGAATTTAAATATGCAGAAAACCAACAACAGCAAAGTTCAATCAACAGCACTTCAGGACGGTGTTCGTTCTCCTATAATAAAGCCACATCGCAAAAAACAGCCTTTGTTTTCCCAGACAAAGCCATGATGACACAGAATAGCAGTTGTGAGTGTCTCATGTACATTCTAGAAATATTATCCAGGTTAGTTTCCCAATCTATTTTAAATCTCCATGTAAAGGCAGGTGATGTCCTGTACTTGGATCCAAGCCTTTAATACCTATAGGATGAATTTAAACATTTTTAAAAAGCAAATCAAAGTGAAAAAAAACCACACACGCTTACCTCAGAGGGTTGGTTAAGTGAAAATGATTCATTCTTCACTGGTAACATTAACACAGACTTCATCTTTTCACTTTCTGCATAGTCCACAGGCCGCAGACCAAATATATTACTGGCAAAACAGGAACAGATGGGTTTAAGTCAATAAAATGTGACTTGATTCTTAACTAACCAGGCACATTAACTGGGTAGTTTTCCCTCCCACTTTCTTATTAATATGTAATTTCAGCTAAAAAACACAAAGCGTCAAGAACTGCATCCAAGACAGATGGATACCGAATTACAAGCTGCTGCATTCAGCTGAGGAGTAAGGGATGTTCAGAGCACAGTGTTCAATTAAATAAACCACAGTCCTTAAACTGTTTCAAGATGCATTTTGATACCATTCACAAGACCCAAAAATTTCAGCTTTAATATTTGATTGCAGCCATATAACCGAGAAAATGTAGTTTTGGCTTACCCATTTGCCATAAAAGACATGTCAGAGGATTCTATAATACATGCTGCGTTAAACATCGGAGCTTGATGTGCTTATGCTTTTATGGGAGAAACTCTCTGCTTCCTTCTTGGGAACTGTGACTCCCTCACACTTCCAAAGTTGAGTATGCATCTCATTTTCCCTCAGCGTGCTGTTCCACACAACGCATTACAGCTATGTCATCCAAATTTTAGTTGCTTTGCCCATTTTGTTGAACACAACCCACCCCATGTGGCTCCTCAGAGCGATTAGAAATACTTCAAGACTCCTTCCCTTTCCCCTTTCTTTTAGCATTACTGAGACAGATATGATTTGCTATGAACACAACACGAAGCACAGCCACAGCTCCTGTCTCTTCCTCACACAGCTTTGCAGCTGCAGGGCAGCAGGGAGTGGAGGAAATCTGGAAACCACAAACAGGTATAATTGCCATTAACAAACATGATACTCTGTCAGCACTCTGGGGAAATACTCCACTCGCTTTACCCTTTGTGAAAATTATGGCTATTCCAGCTGATCCTCTTCTCCCCACCTCATACAGTTCTGACTCTCAAAAGGCATGATAAGACCTCGTTATGCAGGGGAAGCTTGTCACTGAGAACAAAGCCCCGACTCTGTATCTGCAATCCAGAAAGCTTAATCATCAAACAATGAAGCATTTAAAGAGGTGAAAAAAACCACTGCCTCTTTGAAGTGGTGCCCCTTAGTTAGCCATGCGTTCCTGTGCAGAGTAGGAATCTAGGAAGCTTTACCAGGGATTCCATATCAGGCCATAACCCAATCCAGCACAACAAGAAGCTCAAACCATTAAGTCTTCACTCTGGCTTAACTAGACGGGGAGCTTTGGCCAGTGCAAAGCTGGAAGATGCATCTGACCTTTGCACCTTTCTGAGCACTGGTCACTACCACAGCCTCTTGGGAAAACAATTCCCAACAATCTGGCACAGAAGATTCGAGGACAGCATTTTGCAATTGCTAGTTTTACAACATTTCCAACCCCATGCTCCTCCGTGTTCCTAATGAGTGAAGAGCTGGCATAACACAAATTCTGCAGAATAAAAGATAATTGGTTAAATCTCAGCCCAGACCTGGGAGTTGCAGCCCATTAAATATTGTCATGCTGTTCCTGCTTTGTCAGGCATCATCAGGGTAGCTCTTGCCCTTGCCTTAAATAAGGGCCATATTTGACTCAAAACTGCTGCAGGACACTTCCTTTGAATAATGCATCTGGGTGGGGGGTGAATATATTAGCACATACACTAAAATCACCCTTAATCTCGATGGCTGACCTTGTACTATGAACTGAGAAGGGGAAGGAAACCACTGCAGGACAGTAGTAGAGGTCTGGGAGTGTGTGTGTGTCTCCCAAGATCCTTGACTGTTGGAACAAACTTCATGGATGTTAACCATAGTTAAATACAGATCACCACAGTTAAATATATAGTATATTTTGACAATTAAACTCTACAAATAAAAGCTCCAGATACTCCCTCTGTATTCACTTATTTTTTTTCTGCATTTTCAGGATCACTTCAGTCCCCTTTTCCCATGTCTGCTGCAAAATACTATCCTGTCATTATGCAGAATCAGGGGCTACTCATGGGATAAGCTGACCGACTTGGGAGCTCAGATCTGAAAAAAGGAACACCAGTCCAAGGGATGGGATTAAGAGTTTTGAATATTTGCAATGGAGCAGCTTGTTAAGCTTAAGGAATGTGAGAATCCTAAGCAGCTGAAAGAGGAAAGAAGAGGGTTCACAGAATAAAAACTAAGGCAAGGAATGCATCTAGACAACAGATTTTAATTATGATATGTTTTAAGTCACACATCCTTTTCAAAGAAAAAGGATGAAAACCAGATTTGCTCTTTTTAGTCAGGCACCCACTAACCACTCAAAAGGAAACAATCATGACTGGCAAGAGACCTGGCCCAGATCTCTGTTGGGTTGGTCAAATTATCAGCGCAGTTACTTGAGGAATTGGTTTTAATATATTACTAATGTATATTATTTTTGACCCTATCAAGGACCAGATCTATAAAGCCACAGGAATACCAGCATGGCACAAGAAAAGGAAAAAAGAAACTTAGCAAAATATGTGTGCTCAAATCTGTCTTTATTCAGCCAAGCTGAAGAGAAACCTTCCATTTTATTTAGAGTAAAAAAGTGAAATTAATTTTATCAAACTGGATCAAAGTAGGACACGCATATTAGGTCCACCCTAACACACAAACACAGCATTTTTAGAAATACCAGCAACTATGTCTTTGTGCTCCTCCCATGGGTCTGGATTTGTTGAGAATAGGTCCACAAGTGCTTAACAAGACAAGTTCCACACTCAGAGGGCAGACAGACAGAGAACTACAACAGAGTTCTCTGTTTCTACAACTGAGAACTGAAGTGTCTGTTGCTCTAGCTAGAACACCAGTTTCTAAGGCGCACCTCTCACTACCTGAATGCAAGTGGGCTTTTTGCAAACTGTTCTAAACATCCAAGATGAAACATTTGATGCAAGCAGGCTCCTGCCAGTTGGTTACCAACAGTCAGTAGAGGGCTCTTACAGCCAGAACAAATTCCAGAGAGCAGGACGTCTGCGCCGAACCATAGGCGAGCCCAGTGAAGAGCAACTCAACATAATCTGCCGTGCACGACTTTACACGAGATGACAGATGATATCTTAAGGACTGACAGATCAAAGAGCTTCTTATGAAAAGCTTTAGAAAAGAGATTCAGTTTATGGCGCGACACTGCCAGAGTCTTGGGTATGAAGACAACAGAGGTTACGGCTGCAGTCAAAAAGAAACTTAACAGCTACCTTCTAAATGTTGCAGTCAACTTTCAGGAAATAAGCAACTGGAGGAGAAAAGATAAGCAGGGAGATGCCCTTGTCAATTCTTTAGAAGCCCCACGTTTCCACAGCTTTTAGCACAAGCAAACACTGGCTGTGCAACACTTTGTAAACAGGAGGTTCAACCTGCTCCATTTTGAGGCCAGAAGTTAACAGAAGTAGCTGTTCCACAGCTGAGCATAAACCAAATTTTAACCCGGCCTGACAAAACAGTTCAGCACTGAATGGAAGTTCTGTGCGCTAATTCCCATGGGGAAATCTGACTGGTTTGAGGCTCTCCAGTCAGCATCTGTATTTGGAGAGGGAGGTAAGCAAAAACCTTTTTTCAACCTGACAGAATTTGATCAGTGGAGCCGGAAAGACCATCTTAGATATCCAGACAGGGCCAAGGCTTTAAATAACCTGCTGCTAGCAGGAAGGTAGGCATCATCTTGGACATAAGATGTGAAGTCCTGCACAATCTTCACTTAAAAAAGGCAGACAAAATTATGTCGGTGTCACAGGTTCCTTACCTCACGGAATCAGCTGCAGGTTCCAATAGATTTTGCCATTCATAGAGCTGAGGACCACGGTCTATCCCTAAGCATGGGTCCAGAGGAAGCCATGAAGATGATCTGAGGGCTGAAGCAACTCCCATACAAGGACAGGCTGAGAGAGTTGGGGTTGTTCAGCCTGGAGAAGAGAAGGCCCCAGGGAGACCTTAGAGCAGCCTCTCAGTACTGAAAGGGTCTCCAGGAAAGCTGAGGAGGGGCTCCTCATCGGGGAGTGCAGGGATAGGACGAGGGGAATGGTTCTCAGCTGAAAGAGGGGAGATTGAGATGCCATCTTAGGCAGAAATATTTTCCTGTGAGGATGGGGAGGCTCTGGCACAGGTTACCGAGAAAAATCGTGGCTGTCCTATCCCTGGAGGTGTTCAAGGCCAGGCTGGATGGGGCTTTGAGCAACCTGATCCAGTGGGAGGTGTCCCTGTCCAAGGATGGTCTAGATGGTCTTTGAGGTCCCTTCCAATCCAAACCAGTCTGTGATTCCCCCAGACTTGTTCAGAATCAGACTCAGAACTACTCAAAGACAGCTAACACCTAAAAAAACATGGCAACATAACCGTTTTCACTAATGCTAAACTTACTGTGCATGAAGAACTGGCAAGATAGCCCATTTGAGTGAAAGCATTTAGGAAGTACTGTAAAATTGCAAATGCAGAGATCTAATTTTTCAAATCACTTGCCTAGCTGTGAAGCAGGGAAAAAAAAGACAGAACTCAAGAGAAGGAGCACACGAAAAAAAGCTATAAAAATATAAATCAGCTATATGTAGGAGATTAACTTAAAAAAATTAACTAGACCAGCAGGACAATTAATAGGTCCACTGGTCCATATAATATTTGTCATTTGTAGTTCCTATCTTTCCCAGACAGTGAAAACTTCAACTGGCAAATGAAAGGCCACAACTATTAAATCTTACAGATTTCCAAACCAGTTTTTTTCCAAGGAATACTGAAATCCCAGGATTGCTTTCTGGTAAAAGAGGTAGTTCTCATCTGTATTCACTTGGTCCAAAAGATCATAGACTCATAAAATGGTTTAGATTGGAAAAGACCATGAAGATCATCCTTCTCCCCCCGCCTGCAGTAAGCAGGGACATCTTCAACATTATCAGGTTGCTCAGAGCCACACCCAACCTGACCTTGAATGTTTCCAGGGATGGGGCCACCTCTTTCTCAAATTTAATCTTCATAGTGCTTGCATAAGCAGTTACTTCTTAATATGCTATGTATTAACACAAAGGCTGAACATCTAGAATGAGATGTACTTGATGGGTCTGCAAACCTTAGATCTAATGTTGTAATTGGGAAGCCTCAGCTTTCTGCTAGTTAGGACTATGCATTTGTATTTGCTCCCAGATACCTCCACCTGCCTCTACAGGCAAATGACTCTTACCTGCCCTCGGGCCTGCAGTCAGTTAATACTGCACATCTTCATAAAAATATTTCAGCTTGCACAACCAAGTATTGCACTAAATTTCAAAACTCCTACTGTAAGCAGGCTATTCAACACAAACTCTGTTTTCATTCCAGTAGATTAACTCTCCAACACTCAAGGGACATTAAGACACAAAACAAGTTAATTCTATGGTCAAAACAGCAGTGAGACATCAGTTACTTTTGGAGGGTTTCATGTTGTATATTTCACAGCATCCCAAGTAACATTTGAGTACATTTATCATGTTCACATCTTATTCAGCTTAGCTTAAGGAAACCACAGTGAACTAATCCAACTTTCCCCCACTGCTCCTATAATGTAAGGAAGAATTACTTTGAAACACTAGAACAAACAGGGCCCTCTCCTGGGCTGAACGTTCATTGAGACATGAGGAGCCCATACAAGGACCAGAAAGAGTTCCATACACACAAAAAGTCTTCATTACAAGTGTTACGAGGAGCAGCTGGGAGAACTGGGGTGGTTTAGTCTGGAGAAGAGGAGGCTGAGATCTCATTGCTCTCTACAGCTCTCCGACAAGACTTTGTAGCAAGGTGGGCATTGGTTTCTTTTCCCAAGTAACAAGTGACAGAACGAGAGGAAACAGTCTCAAGTTGCACCAAAGGAAGTTTAGATTGGATATTAAGAAAAGTTTCTTTCCTGAAAGAGTAGTGAAGCACTGGCACAGGCTGCCCAGGGCAGTGGTGGAGTCACCATCCTTGGAGAGGTTCAAAGAATGTGTAGATTATAGAATCATAGAATCTTCTGGTTGGAAAAGACCTTTGAGATCATCGAGTCCAACCGCATCTGTCTTCTGCTAAACCATGTCCTTCAAAAACTCATCCATCCCTTTTTTAAACGCCTCCAGGGATGGTGACTCAACCACCTCCCTGGGCAGCTGTTCCAGTGCCTGACCACCCTTTTGGTAAAGAAACTCTTCCCTAATATCTAGTCTAAACCTCCCAAATGTGGCACTTCAGGACATGGTTTAGTAGACACAGGGGTGTTTGGCTGATGGTTGGACTTGATGTTCTTAGATGTCTTTTCCTACCTTTACAATTTTGTAATTCTATGATTCTATGAAAAAAAAGTGCAGCTTACAATTGACAAATTTATCAGCTTGGCATAATTGCTTTGACATAGGCTTAGCTCACGCCCTGCACATCTCTAAAGTTCAGGCACTCCTCAGCTGTATTCCTAAACAAAACAAACTTCTGAGAAGAGATGCAAGTTCTATTCATCACTGCTCTATTTCTGCTTTAAAGATCCCAGGTAAAACCGTGAAGGTGAGCAAATCCCGCATTAAGTACAAAGTTGCCAATTATAACAATTTCAGTCAGACTAAAAAGAAATACAGTAAAAGTGATCACCCTGTTCCTGACTCCTGTTTTTAAAACCTCGTTCCACATGTCTCGGGGATCTAGGAAAAAGGTCACTGTAGCTTCTTATCAGATGTGACTTCATCAAACAATATCTGCTTCCACTAGAAAGATATTTAAACCTTCTACATTAAAGAAAGTTCAAATCCACTTGCCTAGACAAACCCAACCACTGTTTAATTAGGACTACAACTACCAGAGGCACTGGCAGAAAAACCCCTGTAGAATTTGCAAAGTCCTGTTCCAGGGAAAGATCATGGCACAATTCACAGCTGGAAGCTAGCTGGGCACAGGAAAGGAGGGAGGCACAGGACAGATTCATGGCAGTCAAAGGCATTTGCTTGTTTCTGTTTTTTTTCTTGGTAGTTTGGAAGAGCTGAGCGAAGTCTCACTACTAAAGCCTGAACACTTTATTTCTACATCCCACCCTCTGTGCCTCTAATATTCTGTAAAAATATGGGAATAAATCCCCCACCTTTCCATCACTGATGCAATAGTAACACACACAGTAACACCTCAGCCAGAGGTAGAGAGCCTACAGATTTGGAAGCCTCAGTTTTTCCAAGGGAGATGGTCTCTTTATCAGGAACTGTAGGGACAGGACAAGGGGGAACAGTTTTAAGCTGAAAGAGCTTAAAGACTGAGATGAGATCTTAGCAAGAAACGTTTTCGTGTGACGGTGGGGAGGCCCTGGCCCAGGTTGCCCAGTGAAGACGTGGCTGCCACATCCCTGGAGGTATTCAAGGCCAGGTTGGATGGGGATTTGAGCCCCCTGATCCAGTGGGAGAGGTGTCTCTGCCAAGTGGAAAGGCGGTTGGAACTGGATGGGCTTTGAGGTCCCTTCCAACTCAAACCATTCTATGATTCTATG
Source organism: Tapera naevia (assembly GCA_033556795.1). Taxonomy (NCBI): domain Eukaryota; kingdom Metazoa; phylum Chordata; class Aves; order Cuculiformes; family Neomorphidae; genus Tapera; species Tapera naevia. Next base: position 1,973,738 of record JAUMJJ010000195.1, on the reverse strand, counting down.
ACATACAGGCCTGGATTTTCGCCAAACCACCTATGCCCCTTTTGCCAGACAAGTGAAACAAAGATTAAAGGCAGCTAAATTTGTTCCCCAAAAGATTCTAAGTTAAAAGAAAATAAACATAAATATATTTATTAACATCACACACACACGATTCCAAATACCCTGGAGGTTAAGTTAAGAAGAGTGCATACTCAGAAGTGGGTTAGGAACCATTTTTTATAGTTAGAGGTAATACAAGAGCTGCAGACTTGTGACATCCATCACATTGTTTTAATATACAACTGAACGTTACCTGCATTCTGTGAAAAGATAAACCAGAGTTCAAGGTCTACTAAATCCCTTCTTCCACATTTCTATTTTGATTTCAATAGAAAGTCATGTTTGCTGATGTATATTGAGCTGAAAATGGTTTGGCTTCATCACAAGTTTGCATGAACACACACAGCAAAGACAAAGGCTAATGAGAGACCTGAAGAACCCACTGTTGACATTTGGAGCCTCTGCTGTGCAAATGTACCAGAGCTTAAGTCCTGTTGAAGCCTTGCATCAAAGCTGCTGGCTGCGCCACCCTTTACACTACTAGACAGACAAGTGATAAGCATAACTCTATCAGTCCTGACATTCAAGTGGCTTGAAAATTAGATTCAGGAGCTGTCCAGCTTTTCAAGGTATAATGCACTGGCCTTTGCTGTTCAAGAACAAAGTGAAGATGAACAATTGACCCTTGATTTGCCTTTTCATGCTAAAGTTTTGTGCGTTTGTTGTGTTGCTTTGTTCATTTCTTTCTTTTAAACTCCAGTATATTTAAGATTAAGACTGGTTTTTGAACACCCTATGCTCTTCCACAGACTTACTTAATTCTGTAAGCTTCAAGAGTAAATACTGAGAGTTGAAGTGATTAAGCTGAACTTGTTTATGCTTCTTTATGCAAGAAAATTCATGTCATGCAAGACTTCATCCTATCATGTTACTCTACACACACCTACGGACATCACACATCAGACTCGAATTTTCTATAGACAAATCCTGGCACAACTACAATACCACAACACCTAAAACCACATCTACTGTCTGAAATACTAATAGTTTGCAGGGTTATTCATAGACTAACAAATTCTTCTGCACCCTCTGTACACAAAATGCCAAAACATTCAGGAGGCACAACTGTGCAGGAGATTCAACTGAAAGTAGTGCTAAGCGTTTTTTCAAATTAAAAAGTGTTCCAAGGATTAGTGCTTTGATTCAGAATGGAAAATATAAAACACACTCCGCACATCTCGGCTTGTGTCTATGCCATTTGTGAAGGTAAAACAGACTGGATCGAAACATCTCCTGCTAGCAAATAGTGTAGTAAAAGTGAAGAGACAAAAACCAGCTGTAGCAGTTCAAAACCCATCAAGCTCGGCATCATAGATCTTAGAGAAGCTATAAGGAGATACCAACAGAAGAGTGTAAAAATAGAGTGAGCGTATTTTGTCACTTTCCTAGAACAACCTCCAGTTCTCCGGCAATCTGCAACTCGTTCGCCCTCAGAAAAGTTTAGGACAAAGCAAAGATGGGAGATTTAGATGAGATTACAGAATCATAGAATGGTTTGGGTCAGAAGGGACCTTAAAGACCATCTAGCTCCAACCCCCCTGCAGGGACACCTCCCACTGGATGAGGCTGCTCAAGCCCACAATATTAGGAAGATATCAAAAAATGTTTTCCTATGAGAGTGGGGAGGCCCTGGCACAGGTTGCCCAGAGAAGTGGTGGTTGCCTCATCCTTGGAGGTGCTTAAGGCCAGGTTGGATGAGGCTTTGAACAACCTGATCCACTGGAAGGTGTCCCTGTCTATTGCAGGGTGTGGGGGGGTGGTGGTGGAAGTGGATAGGCTTTAAGATCCCTTCCAAGCCAAACCATTCCATGATTCTATGAAAAAGGAAAGGAAACATTTGCCTGGGAAAGGAGGTATAAGTATAGTGGAATATATGTGTAACACCTCACTTCACTAAATCACATTTATTATTACCTCTTCTTCGTACACACCCCTGGAAGTTGTAGCTGTAGCTAATGCCAGAGTTAAAACAAGACCTCACATCTACTCACACAGCATCGCGGGAGGCACCATGCAAAAGCAGCAGCTCAACGATGCTCACGTGCCCGTTCTTGACAGCGTCATGAAGCGGCGAGTCGTTCTGATACCCTGTAGTGTTCACCAGCGCCTTGTACTGCAGCAACAGCTCCACCACTTCTCTATGCCCGTGGTTACATGCCTCATGCTGGTTGGGTAAATACAGGAGTAAAGAGAAGAAACTGAAGTGAAACAGAATTCAGAGGAAGGACCCATGTCACACCAGGCAATGCATTCATTTTCAAACACCTCTCGATAGATGTCGGGGAAGAAAACGCAAGGATACTGCATTACAGTTTTGACATGAATTAACCTTGGCACCCAGCACTAATACAAAACAAAGAGAAGAACTGAACAAAGGCCAATTGTGTGCAAATTAGACTACAGGGAACAAAGCCTCCCAGATTACAGACTCTGTCAAGGGTATTCTTCAGGAGATGAAGAAGTCATGGTCGAAAAGAACATTTTGTTTATTTTCTGTAACTCAAGTAAGCTTTTTCTTTTTCATTCAGCTACTTGATATTTTGCCAAAATGGCAAAAAACACAGAGGACATTAAGAACCCATAAAACACACACATTGTCTGCAACTGATCGCTTTCTAGTTATAATAGTTCTATTTCCTGCATTTGCAGAATTGCAGGCTGATAGAACCCTTGGTGTGCCCAACCCCAGGAAAGAGCAGTTGGATTTGGGCAGGTCAGTAGCTGCTAATAAATTTTTTATTTTGCTCGTAATCATTTCTTCACTTGGCCTAATTCTTTGTCATCTAAATTACGTAAAGGGAACTAAAATATAGGAGAGGAAAGAAGGGATGAAATGAAGTCTGATCAGATGACAGAAAAACAGTCTTCAACACTCACCAGTGGTGTCCAGCCAGCATTATCTTTGACATTGGGATCTGTCCCATTTTTCAGCAGCTCTTCAACTGCTGCCAAGTCACCCTATGTAGGAAAAAAATATGGTTATTAAAAAGTAATGAAGAAGATACAAAGACCAGAAAAATTTAAGAGATGCAGAACTATAAATTTAGCTGCAATAAAAATGTAATGATACAAACCTCCTATTTAGGTATTGCCAGGAAAACAAAAATTCAGCTGGTTTGGAGACCACGGTTTATCATCACAAGAAGCACCCACACATTTTACACAAAATTTTACATAACAATGCACATAACAGACTTAAGTGAGAATAAACAGGCAAGTTTGAGCTGACTACAATCTGTGCAATAGAGTCAAATAGCATGGATTAAAATCAGGAATGTTTATTCAGAAATTCCTTGTCCTTCACAGTGGATTTTTTTCAAACTAAATAACTGGCTAGAAACATGTATATGCAAAAAGAGATTAATAAGCATGACAAATTTCTATAAATTGTTTTCTTACAAATGAAAAGGAAAATAGTTTTATTTAACACTGCAATTACTACTCACGTTGAATCTCTCTGACAGTTATTCTACCAAAATAGTTTTCACTTGCTTTTAGGAAGAACACTTCATTCAGTTTTTACTCTAAGCAAGGAAATGTATGTGAAAAAAGGTGGAAAGAGATGCAGAGATTATGGGAAGAGAAAAGAGGCTAAGTACACACAAAGCAAAGAAAGCAACTGGGCAGAATTTGTGACTCAGAGGTTCTGATAACCTTAAAAGGCAAGTGTAAGAGAGAAAGTTGGTAACAGGATTGGAGCATGTGCAGATGCAGCTATAAATAGGCAAGGAGAAGCCTCCTGCGGAGGTGAAGACATTGAAAACTCTGCAGTGCAGGTTGGAAAAGCAACCCAAAGCAACTGAAAATGGATTCTGACCTCCTCCTCTTCCTTTCATAGCCCTCTCTGCACTCCAGTCCGTTGGTTCTTCAAATGCACTGTCAGGCAGTCCCTACTACATTTGTTACTACAGAAGAGCAAGAGGTGTTACCAATCTGTCCCAAAAATCTGTGCTGTACTACCAGGAACCCTCTACAGCTGCGGGCACACAACTGACAGAACCAGCCTGTCCCACCCCTCCCAGCTTCAGGTACTACCTCCATGCAAGCTTTTCAAAGTCAAAACTTGGACAGTAGACAGTTTCTCCATGGTTTAACACTACTGTCTCAAATTTTATTTTCTTTAGGAACCCCCCTCTGCAACCAAGCATTTCAAGATGATGACTGACACTTTCCCTAGATCAGGGTATTGTGATCCCCAGAAAAGACACTAATATATAAACTGGTACATAATCAGGAGGGCTGGAGCACCTCCCCTATGAGGACAGGCTGAGAGAGTTGAGGTTATTCAGCCGGGAAAAGAGAAAGCTCCAAGCAGACCTTAAAGCAGCCTCGAAGTACTGAAAAGGGCTCCAGAAAAGCTGGGGAGGGGCTCCTGATCGGAGAGTGGAGGGATAGGAAAAGAGGGAACAGTTTTAAGCTGTAAGAGGGGAGACTTAAATGAGATCTTAGCAAGAAATGTTTCTTTATTATAAGGCTGGGGAGGCCCTGGCACAGATTGCTCAAAGAAGTGGCGGCTGCCCCATCCCTGGAGGTGTTCAAGGTCAGGATGGATGGGACTTTGAACAACTTGATCCTGTGGGAGGTGTCACTGCCCGGGGCAATTGGGTGAAACTGGATGGGCTTTAAAGTCCAATCCAAAGCATTCTATGATTCTCTGATCTAGATCTTGTCCTTGGCCAAAATTGCAACATATAAATATTAGGAACCGAAAAGGGAAAGGAAGATTAACCCATGATACACAGAAAGTTCTGTGCTGTTAATAAGTGGTAAATCAGGGAATACTAGCAGTTACTCTACAGCGATAAAAAAGTGAGAGAATATTAAATTAAGCTTTAAATACACAAGAATAAACTTAATCCCATTTTTTTTTGTTACCAAGGAACACTGTGGAAAAAATAAAACAGCTTTAATCCTCACTCTTTAGTCAGAGAAAAAAGATGACAGACTCTGCTCAACAAAAATAAATCCAGCAATCAACAATCTGAAACTCAAAATTCACCAAAAAAATGCTGAGACTCACTGAATTTAAAACAGCCAAGCAAATTGGCACATCAGAGAGAGTTGTCATGCATTATGGTCACAACCAAGATGTCCCAGCAAAACGCTACCTTTCAGAGCAATTAAAGAATACGCTACTTGTAGAATACTTTGTGGTTGCAAAGCAACAGACATGCATCAAATTCGGAGAGTTATTCCAAAGCAGCTAAGCCAGTGCTCAGTGTTAGATCTCCTTCTACGGGGAGAAGATACAATTATCTATAATGAGCCAGATCTGAGCTTATCATTTAAAGTTCAGTTTGCAAACACATACAGCAAGGTTATTACATTTCGAGAGCACTCCTTTAAAGAGGTAAGCATAGCTAATAATTTGTGTGGGCATTACAGATTTTTGGAACAGTTATGTGAATGTTGATATGTAAAATATCACTGCAGTTTGATCAAAGTTGCTAGTGTGGACATGAGCTCTGCCAATACGCACAGAAAGACATCCAGGTCTAAGTCACAATTAGAAAATTGATGCTTTGCTGTTTACAGAATGAAAATACTGTCAACCCCTCAGCTGTAAATGGAGCCTGCTCCCTGAAACTAGCACCTAGTGATGTGGGTGACAGAAAGGGAGGGGGGAGATGTCATGTCAGCTGTACTGTGCAGTGGCTCCATGGGTGCTGCCGATCAACGTTGCAAGAGATGATAACTGAACACACCTTTTGTCCCCTCAGAGGCTCCTCAGTCAGTTACTATGTTGTCAATATTTAGTTAAAAAGAGGAAGACGAAGTTTCAAGAAGCAGATCTTTAGCAGAGCTGTGCTTGGGTCCCTCCAGTCAAGAAGATGACCACCATCTGACAGTGATGCAAAACCAAGTGCACATAACACATTATCATAGAATGGTTTGGGTTGGAAGGGACCTTAAAGCCCATCCACCTCCCACTGGATCAGGTTGCTCAAAGCCCCATCCAACCTGGCCTTGAACACCTCCAGGAAAACATTTCTGCCTAAGATCTCATTTCAGTCTCCCATCTTTCAGCTGAAAACTGTTCCCCCTTATCTTATTCCTGCACTCCCTGATTAAGAGCCCCTTTCAGTACAGGAAGGCTGCTGTGAGGTCTCCCCAGTTCTGTTAGAATTGATGGAATTACCCACACTTTTAAAAGCATTTTGCTCAAATCCAACCAAGAAATTCCAAGCACCCAGTAGGGGCAAGTCCTAGCCATAAACACTTAGTATACCATGCGTCTGTCCTCCACAAGAACGCAGAAGAGACTACACCTATACCCACGCATTGCTTTGAGATTACAAATTCAAACATGTTTCACAGAGCTGCGCTTTGACAAGCATTAAAATAGGCTTTGCACATTTAGCCCCTTGAATTAACCTGATCTAGTAATGCCAGCATAAAATCATCAACCCCAAATATGGAGTCAGATCCATATCCAATGGAACACGGAGGGGCTCTCACAACTTGTTTCAGTTGTATGTAGCAACAGCAGAGCGGAAACGTAGCTGGAAACACAACTTGTTCAGAAACAGAGAACAGGACAAGCAGCAGGTAGAACAATGCCAACATTAACAATTCACAGGGAAATGTTTATTTTCAAATCTCATCATCAATGAAGGATTACAACCAAGCTCCTGAAGAGGCAGAAACTACTGCATAATGCAAAATTATCCATTTGGAAGAACAAAGCAAAGGACATTTTAAGCCCATAAACAAGCTTATGTGGAGTGACAACACAATAACACAATGGGTTTGCTCTTCCACTGCTACAGCTTAAGGGAGCTCTGAAAACCACAGAAGCAAGAAAGGCACTGGGGCCATCTGTTGGCAGACCCAGAAGACAGCATTAGCTCACACCGAGAAGGGCACCTACAAGAGCTTCACAAACATCTCCCTCCCAATGAGAATTTAGTTCCTGCAGACACAAACTGCATAAGCCCAGAAAACCAGCCTCACTTGGCTTGTTTGTTTTTTCCAAGTCTAATGTGTCATGATGCTAATGCTGTCAGATGGTTAAGAAGATCAGTGTTTTTTTAGCCCTGTTTTGTAAGAGTTTGGTTTTTTCCCCCCATTTACGCTTCACTATTTCTATTAACCATAGATATTTTCCATCTAAGAATTATTTAAATTATTAAGCTAATGAAAATATATTCTAGCAGTTCAAAAAACACAGACCCATGTCAACCAAGCACATCTCCCTTTACTTGCGAAGGCAACCAAGTGAATTCAATCTTTAGGACAAACAAATGAAAAAAAACCACATTTCAAACCCAAACACATTGCTTGTTTCAGTTATGGCAAGAGGAAGGAAAATTAGGTTATTCACAACTTGTAAGTGGTCAAAGGGGGCAAGTATCAATTCCAGAGTTCTTATAGTAATTGTGACTGCTCCAACCAGCTCTTTCATAGAATCACAGAAGGGTCTGTGTTGGAAAGGACCTTAAAGCCCATCCAGTTCCATCCCCCTGCCATGGGTAAGGACACCTCCCACTGGAGGTTGCTCAAAGCCCCATCCAACTTGGCCTTGAACACCTCCAGGGATGGGATAGCCACGGCTTATCTGGGCAACCTGTGCCAGGGCCTCCCCACCCTCACAGCAAAACATTTCTTCCTAAAATCTCATCTCAATCTCTCCTCTTCCAGCTTAAAACCATTCCCCCTTGACCTATCCCTGCACTCTCTGATCAAGAGCCCCTCCCCTGCTTTTCTGTAGGCTTTCCAGGTACCAATGAATTTCTCACCTCAAATATCCACAAATTAATTCCCTACCCAGCAGACTATTTATTAACTAACAAACACACAAGTAGTTATGCTTCACCTTTAATAAAAAGAAAACATTCAAGAAGTTTAAACCGCCTCAGAAACAAGAGAAGTAACAACAAAGCATTATCAAAATAGAAATGGCAATTTGTTTCTCAGCTTTCAAATCAGCTCTTGCGAAATGGATTGCTTTGATTCGTGACAAATTCTTCAGTTCTTCAGTTCTGCATTTGAAACCATTACACTGCTTCATATTTGTCTTAGCCTACTTTCTGGGTATTATCCATAACGGGAGGCTGCTTACCATTCCTGCATCACTTGGCTTTAGTATCAGAGAGCCAGTGTCAAACTACACCTTCCAAGCAGTCTCAGGTGCTACACCTGAATTTGAGTCATCCTGCTTATTTCTGCCAGTAGACCTCGTTTCTCCAATTAAATTAATATTTATTCACACAGCTAAGTCATCTGACACACATGATCACAAGGTTTGGACAGAAAGACTCTGGACCAAAGGACGCATTCATTCACCATGAAGCAGTTGGCAGGAACGATACTGTCCATCCACTGCCTTTTGCTCAGGAGAGGCTGGGAACATCTGACTGCAACAGCAGCACAACTCCCCTCTTGCACCTAAAGGCACAAGAGGAAAGGCAGGAGGGGAGACATTCTCTCACGTACAATGCTCATCCACAATGTTGCACATACTCCTCTGGTACCAAAAGCAAGGAACTGCACTGCTGACTAGGTCAGACACCTTAAAAAAGATCTAAAAGTTATTCAGACATTGGCCTTCGCTTGCTCACAAACTCAAAGTCTTCTTCTACTCTTTCCAACTTGCCGCCAACTGGTAACAAAGCAATGAAAAGGAAAAACAGTTTCACAGGCTCAGAAGGAATTATCTAATAGTTACTAGAGCGCTAGGTACGATGAACAGGAAGAGTCCAGCATAGCAGGCAAACTGTGGGTGAAGCCTTTACGAAGACCTTCCCGGTCAGCAGTCAGAACTGAAGGGTCCCTGGAATAAGTCACAATCAAGATGGGTCAGAATGCTCCCCTCTCTTTCATAAAACCACAGAATGGTTTGGGGTTGGAAGGGACCTTAAAGATTATCCAGTTCTAACCTCCCTGCCATGGGCAGGGACACCTCCCATTGGACCAGGATGATCAAAGCCTCATCCAACCTGTCCTTAAACACCTCCTGGGATGGGGCAGCCATAACTTCCCTGGGCAACCTGTTGCAGTGTCTCACTACCCTCAACATGAAGAATTTCTTCCTAATGTCTAACCTAAATCTTCCCCCTTCCAATTTAAAGCCACTCCCCCTCATCCTACCACTACAGGCCCTTATAAAAAGTCCCCCTCCAGCTTTCCTGTAGCCCCTTTCAGTACTGGGAGTGTGTTCTAAGGTCTCCCTGGAGCCTTCTCTTCTCCAGGCTGAACAACCCCAACTCTCTCAGCCTGCCCTTGTACAGGAGGTGCTCCAGCCCGTAGATATTTTTTCAGACTAAGCAGATGCTCTGCATAGATGCAATTTCCTCTTTCCTGAGAAGAGGGACAGCTCTCTAATGGCTTCTAAACTGAATTATAACAATACAAACATTCTCCCAGCTACCTCCCATCTGCTTCCATGTAACAGCACTACGGCTGCCATGGTCCTGTTATCCTGCTGCATTGCAGTTTGCTATTCCTCTTCCTGGAATCCAAGTGGCAGCGCTTCCACACTGTGAACTGCCCCATCATCTCACTTTTCAGTACAGAAGAAACACAGGCACAATCAAGACCTGAAATACCTACCATACCGAAAAATTATGGTTTTCTTCTCTCTGTAGTAATTTTAAGGCTCTGTAGTAATTAGTTAAGTAGTACTGGGCTGCATTAACTGCCACATAGCAGCTAGTCCTGTAAAACACTGGTTATTTTGCTGTAAGAAAAGTCCTTTGTAGCTGTTCATTAGGCAATTTCCTACCAGTTTAGAATATCAGGAGTGCAATAAGTCACGTTCTGTATTTTAACAAACTGGAAATTTTAGCTTCAATGGCTATGGAGGAAGATAAACACCACTGCTGTTTGCTATGGGAACAGCCACATATATTTTAATTTGTTAGTTTAACTCAGCATTGAGTTCATCCACTTTGGAATTTTCCTTGTGAACCATTTCGATTTCAGTAAAATTATAACTAGCAATAGTAAACAGGGACAATCCTGCAGAAACACTTGAAACAGCACAATACACTCAATTTTAATGCCTCATAATGTTGTTTATTATCTCTTTTAAATAACAAAAAAAGGGAGAACTCAATTAGCTTTAATTAAATTCAGGGTATTAGACCCTAACAGCTAATGAAAATAACACAGATTTATTTTTGTAATTAATGAAGTCCCAGAGAATTAGACTTTACTTCACTTCAGGGGGAGGGCGGCAGCTACAAGTCTGTTTCCCATTACACACATGGAAAAACATCACTGGCTGCCAAAAGAACAAGAAAAACAGAATCACCAAAACAAAACTAGAAGATAAATACTTATAGAAATGGAAAAAAAAATGACAGTGCTATTTGGAAAGGAAAGAAAATGAGAATATACATACAGTAAAAAGCCTCGTGTTTGAGACCAGCTTCTCTGAGAAAGCACATTTATCAGTTCTCTTAGCAGGGTTCCTACATCTTCGAAGAGTGATCCAGAAACAAACAGGTTATACGAAAGATATCTGCTTACAAAAAGTATGTTTTCTTGCAATTGCCACACTTCCCCAGTAGATGCATGGCAATTAATCACTGCTATTTCTCCTTCACTGCTCCACAAAGTAAAATGTTACCAAACCCCATGACAAATAGTTCTTTAGAAAGAGCAAGCCCTCACACCATGCTGGCTTTGCACAACTTGGTCTTAATCCACTTTGGCATGGACCAGTAACTGTGCCTACATTTACCAGCTACCAGGGGATGCAGCATCTTCTTCAGAATGCCATAACACCCCCATGATTAAGCTCTACAACAACAACTCTGCAAATGAAAGGAGATAATACGTCTCACCTTCTACAGATGAGGAGCTAAGGTGCAGAGACAGTAAAACAACGTCCTCAGAGTCGCACTGGCAGTTCAGCAGCTGGAAACAAAGATTTGAGCAGAGAGAAGGGCAGTGAGGCTGGTGAAGGGGCTGGAGCACAACTCCTACAAGGAGCTGCCAAGGGACCTGCGGCTTTTTGGCCTGGAGAAAAGGAGGCTGAGGGGAGACCTCATCACTGTCTACAACTCCATGAAAGGAGGTTGTAGTGAGGTGATTGCTGGTCTCTTCTCCCAAAGCGACAGGTGATAGGACAAGAGGAAGCAACCTCAGATTGCTTCAGGAAAGTTTCAGGTATCAGGAAAAATTTCTTCACCAAAAGAGTTCTCAGGCACTGAAACGTCTGCCCAGGGAAGTGGTTTTAAATATCTCCCCGGAGATATTTAAAGGACAGGTAGATGAGTTTCTCAGGGATCTGGTTTAGTAGTGGACAGGTACAGTTGGACTCAATGATCTCAAAGGTCTCTTCCAATCAAGTGATTCTGAGTCTATAAGATATGTGCAAGCAAACTGAGCCCATAACCAAAAACACTGCTGCTCTTGCCTTATTTTAATTACCTTTAAAAGACAGTGGTAACTTTGAGATTGCCCCAAAGCCCTGTGTAGTTAAACAAGCCTTTACTAATGAGCACCTCAACACAAAAGGAATTAATGGATTAAAACCTCAGCAGAACTAATGAGAAACAGAAGCAACTCCCCATTTTAGCTCAATAATTAAAAACAATAAAAGACAACACCAAAATTAATTCACCCACGGAACTGAAATAAGAATTCATGTCTCTACCTGCCTCCCTGCCCACGTTCCAGCTGGAAGGCAGCTGCTCAGCCCACCGGAATAGCCTTCTCCCTTCCTTGGAGAGGCTGTACCAATGCCAACAAGCAGTGCCAGCTATGCCACTCAACTTGGGTAGTCAAAACTTGTTTACTCCTTTTGTCTATAGCATGAACTGTTTAATTTTCACTCATTTATCTTCAAAGTGCTTTGCAATGAAAAACCATCTTATTGGCATATCCCTGTTTGCTCCAGGTTGCACACTAAGCCGTAGAGATGGGTTCCAAAGAAGTATCAGACATATCGCTGAAAACCATACTTGCATGAAAACTTGTCAAGGTATATCCATATTTTATATCCAGTCAGTCCTAACAGTATTCCTTCCTGTATTTTTCCCCGAAAACTGTGGAAGGATAATTTGTAAACAGTGCCTTAAGAGCAATATACAGAATTTACTGCAAGAGGTAACAAGAGACCCATCTTTTAATGCTCTTGAGTCCTGTGATGACAAGGTATCATTCTCTCCTCCCTAATGCCATATTAATGGCATCAATATATTTGAACTCAACTAAGCTGCCACTCCATTTAGAAAGGTCTGGTGGCTTATTACGATTCAAGAACAGCCTTTGTCTCAACAAACAGAAGCACTGTGTGAACATCCGGATGCCTATAGGTAAATCAGTTCCACCAGCACAGGCAGTTTATTAACCACACAGCATTTCTACATCACAATTTAGAACAAAGTACATCTGAATTGCCAGACTACAAACGCTTTGAAATCACCTCGCAGAACAGAGCTGCCATATTAGTGCATCTGATGAGCTTGACTGGAAGCCTTCACCCAACTCACCCTGCCTGCGCACAGCTTTTACGTAGCAGTAGGGAAGGACAGCTCTTGGAAAGAGCAAAGCCATCAAGTTCTACCACAGCAGCAACTGGCTAATGCCAGCAAAATGAGTGACAGCTGTCACTCTAAGAATAATATTGATCCTACATAGAAGTGAAGTCTATTGAGGACATGCGAACCCCCTCCTAGTTCTCCCTTCTCCACTATCTGCAAGGACAACGTGCTCATGGCACAGGGCTCAGCATGGGAATCCCAGGGTGCAGCATTTCCCTCCTCTTGAGCCAACACTCACATCAGATGGAGGATCTCAAAGATCATTAAACGGCTGACCTCAATTAAGGCCACTTAGAATCATCTTTATGTAGATAATTCAGATATTGTCCTGGCCAAGTTACCAGGTGAAGTTAAACTGATCAAGATCACTTGGTGAGATCTGAAATACTTAAGCTAAACTCCTTAAGACAAATCACAGAGACAGCTTTCCGGCACACAAGGCAAAAACATTTGAATGCTCATCACGTCCTAGAAACTTACAGGTTTAACTGACACTGTAGTACATTGAGTTTCTTAGGTATAACCACCTTCAATCATTCCAATAGTCATTTCCTTACGAAATCAGAGAATCAGGTTGGAAACTCCCCCATAAACCCAAAGGAAAAAGACCACAAGATGAGATTTCTCCCCCAGAAACAGGATGTACTAAAGTAACTGGTTTCCATGCTATTTTTAACACAAAATTGTCTTTTTAAACCCCTGTTTAGAGTTGAACGAGATGACGGTCCTACCTTGATGGAAGCAACATGAAGCAAAGTCTCTCCTTTGTAATTTCTTCTGGGAATTGTATTACCACCAGGGGACTTCAACACAGAAGGACTGTGTGGTATTCCTACTTGATTACAAGTCTTGGAAGCAGATGGGGTAGAGGGAAGTTTTGGAAGTGAAGGACTATTTACTGCTTGAAAGACTGCAGAGTTTCTTGTCTTCATGACAGTGTCGGTGAGTTTCGACATGGAGGAAAAACTCTGAACTGGTGTCTTGTGTTCAGTCGCTGGGGAGATGGGGCGACCCTGAGGTGACTCCTTTAAATCACTTGCCTGCCTGCCTGACTTCCCAATAATGCTCCTCTCAGTTCTTCTTGGCCTTTTAGACTGAGGAGTAACAGAAAGTCTGGATTGCTTCCTTCCACGTTTTAAAGGTGTGATTTCATTTTCTACTGACCGTGTCTCCATAGCACCATTTTTTTCCTTGCTGAGTTTTGCAGGGCATTCAACCTCATTGTTCTCTTTCTTCTCTGAGGATTTTGCCAGTGGCGACACTTCCACATTTTCCATACGTTTGGTGGACTCTGCTTCCTTTACCAACTCCTGCTGAAGCGGCTCTTCGGGGCTATCTGCTTCCGGGGTGCACAGGACTACTGGCTCACTGCAGATGGTCACACACTTTTCCTTGGGAGCCTTCTCCTCAACTCCTTTCTGCTCAGGCTTCTCTAAGCTCCACGCTTTGTTAATGTCTGCTAGACGTTTCTTCTTCACCTTCATGCTCTGTCTCTGTGATGGCTTTTTGATCGGATTAGAGGGCTTTTCATGAGGAGGGGAAGGAAAAAAATCATAAATGGAAGACTTGTCCTGACAAAGGTCATTGCTTTTAGTCTCAGGCTGACTCTTGTCCAGGATGCATCGAATCTTCCTGCTTCTTGGGCTGAACCACATTTTTATCCGTTCCTTCTTATTTTTTCCACAGTCTGAGGCAGCTGCCATGGACATATCTTCCGTTGAATCTAAGTGCATCAGGGAAGAGAAAAAATAATTATAGAGTGCTCTTCAGCAGAACTTTGGAAAGAAAAGATCAGAATAACAACTGCAGTAACTGTTGAAGTGTTACTATATACAACCTATGAGTGCCTTCGTTTCTCCTGAGGAGACACATGCAATGGTTTTAAAACAACTGGCAAGGTCAGACGCTGCTCCGGGACCAGAGCGCAGCTGAAGCGATCTGCTGGGCAAGGGAGTGCCCTGGCAGGGGAATCTCCTCCATGGTCTGGGCAGCACGTGTGTGGAAAATTTCTGACCAGATCACAGAGAGGAGAGAAGCTGGTTCTGTCACTGAGGTTTTTTTTGAAATAGATTTAACGAATTAGTCTGCACATACAAAAAAGAGCACACAAACAATTACCATAGAATAGCTTGGACTGGAAAGGACTATGAAGGTCATGCAGTCCAACCTCTCTGCAGAAGCAGGGACACCTTACACTAAATCAAGTTGCTCAGAGCCCCATCCAACTTGGTCTTGAACATCTCCAGGAAGAGGGCAGCCACCACCTCACTGGGCAACCTGTGCCAGTGCCTCACCACCCTCAGCAAAGAAAATTTCTTCATAATATCGAGTCTAAACCTCTCTTCTTTCAGTTTAAAACCATTACTCAGTGTCCTATTGCTACAAGCCCTGCTAAAAAGTCTTTCCCCATCTTTATCAGCCCCCTTTAAGTAGTGAAAGGCTGCAATAAGGTCTCCTCAGAGTCTTTTCTTCCAGCTGAACAGCCCCAACTCTATCAGCCTCCCTCCGTAGCAAAGATGTTCCAGGCCTTTGATCATTTTTTGTGGCCTCCTCTGAACCTGTTCCAATAGGTCCAAGTCCCTCCTGTGCTGAGGGCTCCAGAGCTGGAAGCAGTATTCCAGGTTGGATCTCACCCGAGCAGAGTAGAGGGCCAGAAACTTATTTAAAAAGATATTACAGTTCATCTCAAGATGAACAGAAGAATAATTGCAAGCAGGCAAAAATAGCATCCTCATAAGAACATTGAACATTCCTGACACTTTTTGACTGATCACACAGACATAGCAGATGAATCAAAGGAATATACAGAAAATCTGTAAGTAATTGTGTCCTGTCATTTGATCCTTTACCTCTTGGCAGTAAATAATTCCAAGGAAGCTACGCGTTTTGATGATCTCAAACATTTCTTTAAAAATATGCAATTTTATGTCACATTGTAGAGCATATTACAAATCAATAACTAGAATGAGGGAGGAATAATCCTATACTCCCAGTACATGAAATAACAGTTGAGAACAAGGGCTGTAAATGGTGTCCTCAATGGCTTAACAATAAATTAAAGAACATAAAGTGACCTCTAAGTTATACAGGAATTTAATTTGATAACTCACAGTGCAAAAGAACTGTAACACATTTCTTTTTCCAGATTCCTTCTTGGAAACCTAAGTTATTTTAAGTTACTTGTACAAGCTCTCCAAAGTAAAGGCACAACTCATTCTGCTGCCTCCAGCCTTGGGAACTACCATTCACAAAAGTCTCAGTGATTTATAGCAATCAATCACAAAGCCAATTATTAATTATGCCTAGTGAGGCAAGCAGCGTATTAGTATAATTATTTTTAGCAGAACTAAGAGCAAGATTAGTGTTTTTTTAAAAAACATTCTTGAAATAAAGTATACAAAGTCTTGATTATTTAAAGCGAAAGACAGACACTCACTGCAATAATGTATTACTTTCACTTCAGTGCATTAACTTTCTACGGGTAATTTGCGTTTTCAATACCTTCTCTTCTATTTTTGGTTTTAATAACTACAGTCTCTTTTCCACAGTAAGCTGTGATAAACGCATAGATAGCAGAAATACTAGTCCCAACCACTTAACCACAAAAAACAGATCTGAAATTTCACTTAAACCAGGACTATACAGCTAGTAATTCAATGCCAAAATAGACATCTGAGGCTTTCTTTTAAAGCGATATTTCAAGGTTAAATGCTTCCTCAATCTTGATTTAAATTACCCCACTTATCCCTTGAATTAAACTATGGTAGACATTATGAGATTTAGCTGGAGTAATAATCCAAGGCATCAGACCAAATGTGTCTTTAAGAACACAGCTTCAGGCTAGCTAATCAATCATTTAGGTATCTGAATATAATGATCGAGAACAGAACTGCAGCTTTTTGGTTTTCCTGGAGGGCTGAGCTTGGTGCAAACAGGGAAAAAAAAGGATCGAAATTGAGACTGAAAATCTCATAACTAGCTGGCCTTCAGACAGACATCATATCCAATTTGGTTTCGACAATAACATCTAAAAAAGGAAGAGTTTCATTGCAAACAGATGCAAAATATAAACCACAGTTATCATTTACTTGTCTTGCCTTCCCTGTTTACACAACTAGAAGATTTCCTTCTAAAATATTTACCTTGCTAGGAACTATCAGCCATCTCCAAGTAACGACCAAGAATAAAATCAGCCTGTGAAAGCAATCTGTGCGACAATTTTGTGATGGACAGAATTCTTTTTGATGTGTACAGCACAGCAAGACATTAAAGTCCAAGTGACAAATTCAATCCAAGGCACTGTCCTTCAGAAGTGGGATCTAAAGCAGCCTAACACAATTAAGTATTTACACTGGAAGCTGTACATATATCGCTTCTGGCAGTAAGAAAGCTTGTGAAAAATCAACTACAAGGATTCTCAAACTGATCTGTTCATTACTGGCTGCTCAGCAGGGACTTAGAAGTCAGGTTCTTAAAAAATTGCTGAAAATAACACCAAATAAATACTTTCCCAGGATTATTTTTTCCTCACATGCAAATTCTTTAGGTGTATGCATGTTTTGAAACAGGAATGCACTCCCAGAACACGATTAAAAGGCCACACATACTGTGAAGGAGATACCTCACATCAAGAGGCCAGCCAAGGGACCTCTCCAAAGCTTACTGGGGAACATCCTGCAATCTCTGCCAGACTGTATGCTGTCCTTCACCCATTCTTCAACAATTCCATCTTTTGGAATACTCAGTAGCTAACATCAACTTCACCTGAACAGTTCTGTGCAGCACCTGGAATGAAATGTTATTTTTAGACTCTACTGCCCCTTTAGCTCCATTTCCAAAGTGTACAAGGTAGGGCATAGAAGTCATAAGGACAAATGGACTCTCCCCGAAAAGCTAATCCTTTGATGGACCCAGAGCTGTAACAGGGAGAGACAGAAAATTCTTCTGGCTTAAGAAGTAAATGTTAATTTATACAAAGAGTGTATTTTATTTACATAACATCACAGACTGATTTATGTAACATTTCGTGAAGAGTCCGGAGCACAAATTTATGAAGAGTAACTGAGGAAACTGGGGTTGCTTATCCTGGAAGAGGCTGAGGGGAGACCTTGTCACACTCTGCAACTCCCTGAAAGGAGGTTGTGAGAAGGCGGGTGTTGGACTCTTCTTTCAAGTAACAAGTAGTAAGACAAGAAGAAACAGCCTCAAGTTGCACCAGAGGAGGTTTAGACTGGATATTAGGAAAAAGTACTTCACCAAAAGTGCTGTCAAGCATTGGAAAAGGCTGCCCAGGGAAGTGGTGGAGTCCATATCTCTGGAGGTATCTAAAACAGATGCAGATGCGATACTTAGGGACATGGTTTAGTGGTGGCTTGGCAGTGAGGTTTACGGTTGGACTCAATGATATTAAAGGTCTTTTCCAACCTAAATGATTCTGTGATTCCATTATCTGGTAGCTAAGTGCATACAGTTAAACTACCTTCAGTGAAAATTGCTCATAGAAAAATCGATCCAGAGGAATTCTTTGCTGAAGCCACAGCTTTGCACTCAACAGGAATGAAAAAAATACTATATACGATTAAGATTCAATTATCTTCTTAATACATAAGAAGTATCCTCCCAAAATTTTTAGAGATGCATTGAGACAAGGTAAATCAGTAAAGTACGCCTTACTAATTCTAGATTTTAAGCACTTGCAATAGTGTAAAGACTATCCACAACAGTATTAGAACCAGTTTAAAATAAATTCAGTAAATTTATTCTCCATTACCGATTAAATGTAACATTCATATACACAATATATTAACCAAATTCTTTCTAAATTAGGCTTATTTGCACATAATAAGCACAAGTTTCTTAATGCTGACATTTAATGGAGCTGAATTGCTTAAGTGTTAGAAGGGTTGAGAGTAGATAAAGATATTAGGAGAAGCGCAGTGCCGTGCAACTAGAGCACTACATCTCCAAGCTCTGCTGTACCACAATCGCAGGCAAGAGCAGGAAAAAAAGGAGCAATTAGAAAATGTGGTTTAGCTATCATTAATCTGCATCAAAGGAATATAATGATGCACATTGTGTGCCTTTCAAATTATTCTCTATTATGGGTTTCAGAACAGAAGTTGAGAAATCTCTTTGACAAACTAGTCCCTTATTAAAAATCAAAGGGAAGTGCTTTGGTACCATCTGTGCAACATTAGTGCCTTCACTGAAGAATGATCATTTTGCAAGCTAAGTATTCAACACGGGGGGAAAAAAGGGAGAAATTCCAGCTTTTGAAAACTCATCTTTAGCTATTATGAAAAATGTCAGAGCACACACACGTAGAATGCAACGTAATCTGTTAACAACAGGAGTTCAATGTCTTTACCTCCACGTTGGTAAATGTGGAACTAAATTACGACACTATAAAGGCTAATCAGAAGTTAATCTCTCCTACCATTCACCAGCATCAACACAAGCTCATGAAGCTGTGACCAACACCTGCAAGGTCTAGCTCTGTATGAGAGGAGGAGAGGAAAGCTTGCTGCTTGACTATGTTAGATTACCTTGCAAAGAATATGGCAAAATCATCTATAAATGGTTATGAAAATTTATGACAATCTCTTCTTTTTAAAGAACTTCACAGGAAAAATCTGCTTAAGTATTTAGAAATTCTCTTTCAAAGTCATTACTGTAAATCAACCTCCTTCATCTCCAGTATACTATACACACGATGGCCATGATTCAACAGGTTCTCACAAATTACCCACCTGTGAAGACTATCACCCCAGCAGCTCCAGTTCTCAAGATACCTTGGACTCTGCAGTGTTAGAGCTAAAGATTTTGAGATGCAGCCATCCCACCTGTGCAGGCTGCCAGCCAGCCAGCTTCCCAGTACCTCGTAAAGGTACGACGCTAAGCGATGAAGAGTCCAGGCAGCTCTCTTCCCCTTGCCACAGACAAAGGATGGTGTACAAAGTGAGATCCCTCTCCTATCCACTGTGGAACACAGAGGTACAGGATTTTTCATAATTGAAATACCTAACACATGAGCTTAACCCTATCCTTTCCAGTGACAGCAGTTCCATGTTTTTAAAGACAACACACAACTTACTGCGTTCACCAAGTCTGTCTGAGATTAAAATATAGGTAGCGTGATGCATTTGCAATAGAAACTTCAGCATCAACAAGTACCTCAAACAGGAGCCTTGAGACAATTGTCTCAAAACAAGGCATATGCAAAAGACATAAATACATGGAAAGATTCCTTTTCTCCACAGAGAGATTGATTCTTTGGTCTGCTTTCTTCACTGGAACATAAAATACAATTTCTGACCTTCTAACAAAACAGAAACGTGATAGAAGCACAGTGCTGTAAGAACATGAAAGCAACTCCTTACCAAGAGAGGTCCTGATTCTGCAAACTCAAACATATTTCACTTTGTATACATTACATTCAACATATATATCTATGGGAGGTGACAGATTTGTCAGAGATGAGTCACACCCTAAAAGATTTGCTCTCAAAAATCTCTAAAGCCATAACCTCCTCTGATTTGCCACAGTTATGTACAACATAACTGGCTTTTGTTATAGAGGTGCACTCCTTTACTTGCGTGTTCAAACTATTCCTGGCAGTGAACTATCACCAGTTTGGGAGGCTTTTCGCTCTATCTCAGTATGAAACATCCAAAAAGCCATTAACCCTTAATATAATGCAAAGACTACAAGTGATGGAAAGCAATCATCCACGTAAGTTCATAACTTGAGCTCCAAATAAAACTCTTTTAAGCTCCAATTTCCTGGCTGATTTTAAGTCAAAACAAGGAACAATGAATTTTGTTCTGTGGTTTAGCCACAACACGCAAACTTCATTTTAGAAAAACTATGGAATTAAACGCATAATTCAAATTCTAGTATAATTACCATAAGACCAATTATTAAGAGTTAATCCATCTGTAAGAGTCCTTCAAAATGTCTAAATAGCATCAATGTAGGACCACATCATACTTTAAATGCTTTATGCATCACAAATAACTCCTCTCAGATTCTCCTCCAACTATGTCTTTCGAAGTCTTCACCACTTAAAATGTTTCCCTGAAATCCTATTTAAGCCATTACCAATATTTTCTATGCTCTATGTGTATCCATAGAATAGACAATATTCTATGAGATACTGTATATATATAAAATATGTATTCCTTTACAGTTGGACATCATCTTCCTGCCTCCTCACTTCAATGTATTTTGATGTCAATAAAGAGCTACCCCATAAATGAACATAAAGGTGCTGAGGGGATTACATTTACAAAAATAATCTTTAATTTAGACAAACATATTAGGAAGCAACAATGATGGAAGAATTACCTTTTCTATACTTGACAGCTAAATGAATGCTTTCTAAAACTTGATATAACATAAAACGCTCTTCTCTGGGCTTGCAGAAGACACACACAGTCACCCACGCTCATTTCACTTGATTTTTTCCTACTTTGACAATCAGTCTAGAATTTGATAAAGAGATGAATTCCCAGAGAACAATCTCTGCCATCTTCTAGCACAGTCAGCAGTGACAAAATTCCATTGTCACAGACTAGCTGATTGTTAGGAAGCAAAAAATAAATGAGTTAAGAGTTGCATCCTTCCCCTTTTAGGCAAGGAACACAGATCAATTTTTCTGTGTGCAAAAAACCCTAAACTGAAAATTACTGGGACAGCACACACACCTCGGTGCACAAATACACAAGAGGCAAGAAAATATATGCATTAATCCTTTAACAGGGCCCCCTAAAGAAGTGTGCACTGCAGAACTTTACCTATTATGCTCCCCTAGAGGAGCAACTCTGCCCCTGCTTTGCCACGTGACTTGGGTATATATCCCCCTTTCATCTAATTTTGGAAGACAGATCTTAATGAATTATGGACTAACCCGCTCATGCAGATTTCTTAGTGAAACAGATTCAAAGAATGAGCAATCCATACAGACAGTTCTCTTCAAATCAGATTTTCCAAACACGATTTGGAACAGCCTTTCAGAATCTTAAACAGGGCTGTTATGCTCATTCTCTACAAAGCCCGTGGAATGAAATGGAGCAGTCTGGATTCAAGGGCTGTCAGAAGTCCAGGTTTGCTCTTACCTGAGGTGTCCAACCCCAGCAGGTGCCGCAGTTTGCTGCAAAGCTGAATCACATTATCCAGTTGCCGGTTTATCTGCGTGTCTTGCACCCAGGCTGGCATGTGGCACACTGGACATTCTTTGCCAACAGAGTCACCCACGCAAGACCTGAAAGTCAAATATAAAAATCCATTATCCAGTGTAAATTATCTATCCTACTCGTTACCAACTTTCCACAGCAAAATGCTCAGTAAGATTGACAAGCCACTACTGTAAATCCCACATGAGTAAGCCACAAATGGAGGAGAGGACATATTTATCATGGCAAGTGACAAGCCATAATGAAGCAAGTCAAGTCCAGAGCCCTGTCAGGACACTGTCATGACAAGGCTCTCACACTCACAGACTGATCCAAATTTTCAAGGTATGCTAAAGCTCCACCACTCTTTGTCTCCAGATAAAAATTAAGCTCAAATGGTTAAAACTCCACATTCTCTTACACCTCAGCTAGAGACAGGGCTATTCATTCACAGCCTTCTATTTTCAAAAAAAGAGACAGAAAGCCAAGCTATAGTACACCATCTCCACTTTTTCCTACTTTAATTTTTCTTGATGCTGCATAGTCACGTGTCTGAACACTTTTCTGTAAGAAGTCCCAGGAGGATCTGCAGGTCTTCAGTCTCCCATCATTTTTCTCTTTCACAGCATTTAGGCTAGGACATGATCAAGCCAGTGTAGATGGGGAACACATCTACTTAGTAAAGGTCATTTAACATTTCTAGCTTCTTAGTAGTTCTACTTTCCCCATATTACTCTAGAGCCACTCGCCCACAAGTCAAGAACAGTCAAGAACAAGTCCCACATGACTCTAGAATTACAGTCAAGAATTACTCTAGAACTATTCGCCAATGAGTCTAGAACAAGTCTGGCAAGACTTGCTTCTGTCAAGAAGGTGTTGCAAAAGTTGTAATAGTGAGAGATGACTTTTATATGAGAGACAACAATTATACTAAACACACATTTCAACCTCCAAGGACCATTGTTACTTTCCAACTCAAATCTATCCTATTAAATGTTATAATTGCACATAATCAAGACTGAATTCATTTCAAAAGTCTCGTTACTTTACCACCACACAGCACACACAATTCTAGCAAAAGGTATAAAATTAAATGTGAGCAGATAATGACAAAACAATCAGAGGAATAGAATGAAAATAACAGCAAGGCACAGACTAGCTAGAGAGGAAGATCAGTCTATGCATCTAGATATTAAACATCCAGTCAGCTGACAACCATACACCCCAATACCAGTAGCCGATCAGTTAACCACACCAGAAGTGTAACTATCACCGCTTTCCCTAAGAGAAGAGTTATTTTCAGATCTGTTCTCTGCATCAGCATCTCTGTCTCAAACACCACTTCAAACACGTATTGTGCCTTCAGTTAACTCCAACACAGGAAATCTGGTATATAAAAATCACTACTAGGCGTGTTTTGTGCTTTTAACAACCTGCTCTGAGCAAGTAAAGGACCTTGCGGTTGAGTCACTGCTACAATCAGGAGACTGAAGTACAATTCTTGGCTCTGACATATTCCAGATGACACTGACAAATCACTTGGAGCAAAGATAAGAGCCGACCAGGTCTAGTTTTGCAGGAAAGCTGGCCTCAGGTCTCTCAGATCTTTAAAAAGGTAGAGGAAAGGAAATGTGGAATGACTTTTATACCACCACACTTCCTAATTACTTCTAGCTGTTGGGTTTTTACAGTCATTGTCCATTCACTATAACTAACTTTGTAGTTACTCAGACAAACCTGCAGAAACTGATTTTAATAAATATCCCTGCCCATAATAAAATCGATTCTGAGGGAGAATCAGTTACATTATGTGTGACCTGATTATTGCAGTTCATTAGTTTCACATATTTCACTTCAAATATGAGAAGCCAGCTCTGGCCATTTACCCTGTTCTTTCCTGGGTATATTAACAAATGTCTACCTTCAGCAATGGATCAGAATCAGCTCATGTCAGAATACTGCAGATTCAATCCATAATCCACCAAATTTGCTTGTATACAAATTAATCTAAATTTCCTTATTTAAAAAAATAGTAGGTATCAAAGACTCGGTCATTAAATTGATAACTAAAAGGTCAGGCACACAAAGAAGAAAGGATCAGGTTTAACAATAACTTGGGTAACAGCAAATAAACACTTATTCTGGAGTAAGAAATAGCTGCTAATGAACACTTATGACTCCTATTGGCTCTTCTTTCCAGCCTCAATAATGTAAACTGCATGATTTTCTAATGTCTTGAAAAATCTTTCTTAGCACAGCATTGCCAGCTGATTGAGGGAGGGGATTGTCCTGCTCTGCTCCACACTCATGCGGCCCCACCTCAAGTACTGGGTGAAGTTTTGGTCACCACAGGATAAAAAGGATCTACAGCTACTGGAGAGCATCCACCGGAGGCCATGACGTTGGTGAAGTGTTTAGAGGGGAAGCTGTATGAGGAACAGCTCAAGTCACTTGGTCTTTTCAGACTGTAGGAGAGGAGACTGACAGGAGACCTCATCAGCTTCTTCACAAGGGGAGGAGAAGGAATGGTCTCTGAGCTCTTCCAGTGATAGGACCTGAGGGAATGGCAGGAAGATGCACCAAGGAGGTTTAGGTTGGACATTAGAATCAAGTTCTTCACCCAGAGGGTGGTGGAGCACTGGAACAGCTCCCCAGGGAAGCAGTCACAGCACCAAGCCTGACAACATTCCAGAAGCATCTGGACAATGCCCTCAGCCACACAGTGTGAATGTTGGGGTTGTCCTGTGCAGGGACAGGAGTTGGACTGGATGATCCTTGTGGGTCCCTTCCAACTCAGGACATTCTGTGATTCTAAGAAGAAACAGTGCGTGTTTGAAATCTACCACCTGGCACGATGATAAAACCACAAGACCTTAGATGTCCAAAAACAAAACAACTATATTTATTAAAGGTAACCTTATGCTACCATTAAGCAATCCACACTACACCCAAAAAAACATAATTTATAGAGACATATACAAACACACTTATAACTAACTTGTACAAGCTTCTGGAGGATGTTTGAAGAAGTACTCTGTGGACAGGTAGTACAAATGGAACAAGTAACCAAAATTTTGCTTCAGATTGCAGAACCTTCTACAGCAATTAATGGCCAAAGCTAGGAAAGAACCCACATGTCTGGACAGAAATCAATCACTTGTACATCTTTTCATAGAACCATAGAATCACTTGGTTGGAAAAGATCTTTGAGATCATCAAGTCCCACCATACCTGTCCACTACTAAACCAGATCCCTGAGCACCTCATCCACCCGTCTTTTATAAACCTCCAGGGATGATAACTCAATCCTTCCCTGGGCAGCCTCTGAGAACCCTTTCAGTGAAGGATTTTTTCCTTATATCTAGCCTGAACCTCCCCTGGTGCAACTTGTGGCCATCACCTCTCGTCCTATCACCCATCAATAGGGAGAAGAGACCAACAGCCACCTCTCTACAACCTCCTTTCAGGTTTTTAATACATCCATAGCGGGGGGAAGAGATGCTGAGAGCATCCCATAATCAGTTACTCCTTAAAATGCCAGAAAACCTTTTGTTAGTATTTTACTCTTCAGGTCTTCAGCACTTTAAGTTCCTGTTAGAGAGGTGCAGCTGAAGACAGGGAGTAAATACAGGGCCATAAGAGAGGGAGGGTGGACTTTGCTCTGCTTTTATTGACACAATCGCCGACAATTTTAGGGAGAGGCAAAGCTGAATATCCAGGCTGGCTGACAAGCAGAGGGTTAGAAAATGTCTCTCCTCTCCACTGTAACAAGCATAGGATTTTAACAGACAGCTCACATCTGTGCTGGGGAGAGATTGTTAAGATATAGGACCGACCTTTTAACTTCCTGTGTTGGCATTTGTATGCCATGAAGAGCAGCAACACTCAGCACACACAGATGTTCCACCACCTTCCCAAATGAAGTTTTGGGGCAGGAATACTTCCAGACTCTGCTTGTATTCATGATGCTGTAAGTTGTCCTAAAATGGGCCATTTGGCTTTCACCTCCTCAGAACAGCCTCGATAGCAGGATGGTTCTAACCTAACCCAGATTTTTTAAACACTTGTATCAATTGCCAGAAAGTGAGTAGAGTTCCATGCACCAAGCAGCAACCTGATCCAATGGGAGGTGTCCCTGCCCCAGGCAGGTGGGGTTGGAACTGGATGATCGTTAAGGCCCCTTCCAACCCAAACTGTTCTATGATTCCATGTTTTGATGGGCACGAAGACTGGAACAGCTACACTGGCAGATCAGAAGGAGCAAAGTCATTAGGACACCAAAGGGCTGAAGGAGCGACAAGTTCTCCCGTTCCTGCCTAGGCAGCCCCCGGCTGTGTCCTTGGAGGTTTCCACACCCTGGGGCATCATGCTACTCACAGGCAGAAGACGTGCTCACACTGTCCCAGGGACACGGGCCTCAGCAGCATGCCAGAGCTGTGGGCAGAGGAGGGAGACAGCGGGTGGGTTTCACTCAAGACTCCCTAGGGGAAGGGGACGAGGAGGGAGGGGAAGGGGAAAGGAAAGTAAACAGGAAGAAGCGGGGAGGAAGGAAGGGAGGAAGAGAGAAGAAGGAGGAAGTATGGGGAACAAGGGGAGAAAGGGAGGGGGAAGGGGAGGGGGAAGGGGAGGAGGGGAAGGGGGGAAGGAGGGGGGAAGGGGGGGGAAGGAGGGGAAGGGGGGAGAAGGGGGGGGAAGGGGGGGAGGGGAGGGGGAGGGGAGGGGGAGAAGGGGGGGAAGGGGGGGAAGGGGGGGAAGGGGGGGAAGGGGGGGAAGGGGGGGAAGGGGGGGAAGGGGGGGAAGGGGGGGAAGGGGGGGAAGGGGGGGAAGGGGGGGAAGGGGGGGAAGGGGGGGAAGGGGGGAAGGGGGGAAGGGGGGAAGGGGGGGGAGGGGGGAGGGGGGAGGGGGGAGGGGGGAGGGGAAGGGGAGGGGAAGGAGGGGGGGAGGTGGGAGGGGGAGGGGAGGGGGAGGGGGGAGGGGAGGGGGAGGGGGGAAGGGGAGGGGGGAAGGGAAGGGGAGGGGGGAAGGGAAGGAAATGGACGGAACGGGAAGGGGAAAAACAAGGGCGGAAGCGGGGTTGGGGGAAACAAGGGAGGAGAAGAGGAGGAAACAAGGGAGGAGAAGAGGAGGAAACAAGGGGAAGAAGGGGGAGAAGGGCGGCGTTACCATCGGGAGCAGCCCAACGCGCTCTCCAGCCGCCCCAGCGCGGCGCGGGTGCGCGCCCAGCACGGCTCCATGCGGGGGACGGCGCGGGACAGCCCGCCCGGCTCTGACCGGTTGCTCGAGCGCCCGCGCAGCGCCTCCCGCATGGCCGCCCCCCCCCGCCCCGTTCCCGCCACTGCTCGAGCGCGCGGCCCCGCCCCTCCGGCCCCGCCCCTCCGGCCCCGCCCCTCCGGCCCCGCCCCTCCGGCCCCGCCCCTCCGGCCCCGCCCCTCCGGCCCCGCCAGCCCGCGCTCGGGGGGGGGCGGGGCCGGCCGAGGGGGTGAGGCCGAGGGGCCCCTCAGAGCCCCACCGCTTGCAGGGACACCTCCCGCCGCATCAGGGTGCTCACAGCCCCCCCCCAGCCTCGCCCTGAACACCTCCGGGGATGGAGCAGCCGTGACTTCTCAGGTTGAGAAGAGTCTGCAGGTACAGAGGAGGGCCCAAAGCTGGTGAGGGGTTTAGAGGGGAAGCAGCGTGAGGAGCAGCTGAAGTCCCTTCCTCTGTTCAGCTTGGAGGAGACTGAGGGGAGGCCTCATCATAGTTTACAGCTTCCTCCCCAGGAGAGGAGGAGGAAGAGAAGGCGCTCAGCTCTCCTCTGGCAACCAATGACAGGACCCGAGGGAATGGCAGGAAAATGTGCCAGGGGAGGGTTAGAGTGGACATCAGGAGAAGGTTCTTTCCCCAGAGGGTGATGGAGCACTGGAACAGCTCCCCAGGGAAGCAGTCACAGCCTGACAATATTCCAGAAGCATGTGGGCAATGTCCTCAGTCACACTGTGTGAATGTTGGGGTTGTCCTGTGCAGGGACAGGAGTTGGGCTCGATGGTCCTTGTGGGTCCCTTCTAACCCAGGACATTCTGTGATTCCGAATCTGTGATTCGGTGCCTCACCACCCTCACAGAAAAACATTTCTTCCTGATATCTCAGTCCCCCCTCTTTCAGCTGAAAACCATTTCCCCTTGTCCTGTCCCTGCACTCCCTGATCAAGAGCTCCTCCCCATCTTTCCTGGAGCCCCTTTCAGTACTGGGAGGCTGCTCTAAGGTCTCTCCAGAGCCTTCTCTTCTCCAGGATGAACAACCCCAACTCTCTCAGCCTCTCCTCACAGCAGAGGTGCTCCAGCCCTCAGATCATCTCCATGGACTTGTCTGGCCTCACTCCAACAGATCCTTGTCCTTCCTGTGCTGAGGACTCCAGAGCTGGAAACGGTACTCCAGGTGTGGTCTCACCAGAGCAGAGCAATAGAATGCTCTCTCTTGCCCTGCTGCTGATGCTTCTTTGGATGCAGCCCGGGACACGGTTGGCCTTCTGGTCTGAAGCACGCATTGCCAGCTCATGTCCAGCTTCTCATCCACCAAAGCAAGAGACCTCAATAGCAGCCAAATCCGCCAAACCTCCAAACCCAACGTGACTGTACACATCTTCCCACTCTGTCTGTCTGTAACAAATGCAACACAGACATTGCCCACTCAAACAAGGCCTGAAACGGGCAGGCAAGCGCAGCATCATGGTGCTGAGAGCCTCCTCCCCTCACACCCAGCAGGACACCGGGCTCCTGATTACGCCTTTCCACCCCAGCTTCAAAAATCTGATTTTCTTCCCTCTCTTCCACCCATTCACCAGCTTCGGGCTTACAGAAATGTTCCACTTGTCAATGAATATAGGGAATAAAATAAAATTGCCTTAATAACAATTTCTATGTTAAGGAGCAGGCATTCCTTTATTGACAGCACTGGATGCACGAGAGATAATTTCAAACCTTTTGTGCATACTGAAACCCTCAGATGGTTCCTCTTATATTACAAGAAAACATGTATATTCATTGGAATTCCTGGAATAATCACACATATTAATTACATTTCTCAGAACAATCTCTTTTCCTCCTTGCACATGACCAGTTACTGGAGGCGGTGGTCTTTCAAGGGTCTTGGGTGTCTTGATCAATGTCACCCAAATGAAATTTCCTTTAAAGTCTCTGTACATAGCCTGTAAACCAGGTCATTTTTACCCCTTGACTGTTGTTGATGAAGCCAACCAGTTTCTGCTGGCTCTTGCAAGAACTGCTCATTTCGAACTCACTTTGTTTCAGGGCCTCTGCTCAAGCCATCTGGTGCCCAGTAAGTTAATCAATAATGGCAGCTTACATCTTGCTAGCATCGTGCAGGGTAGCACAACTTTAAGGCAAATATAATCAAGTCATACTACACGCTTACTGTTCCTTTGGGTTTCCAAGATGGGTTTTTTTTTCCTCAACCCATGTGTCCAGTAGCACCTCAGGGTTCAGCCCAATCTCTGGCTCTTTACAGGTCACTGGTTTTGAGGTGGTGCCTCTGCAGACACAGCCCTCGCCATCCCCGAACAGGGTAATTACTGAAACACATAAAGCAGCTGTAGAAGGAATTTATCACTTTCAGGTAGAAACACTCCTGGCCAAATAAAAGAGAGAGCAGGAATGCCAGGAGCGATTTATAACAGGCTTACTGACATTTTGCATTGAGAAGCTCCGCCGGTGAATAAGCATCAAGCCATAAATCTCAGAGGAAACCTGATTAAAGCGAGAAAGTTATTCTTTGAGGGAACTTCATCATAAAAGGATGGGATGGTACGAAGCCACAAAATTTGGTTGGCAACAATGGTAGAAACCAGCCATCTGAGCAGCGTCCCAGAAGCCTGCCTGAAGTGTTGATTCAGTCTCTCTCATCCTGCGTCTCCTTCTGTTTGCTCCCTGCAGGTTGATGCTTTCCCTTCATCCCTGTGAAATAAAAGCAGCAGCATGTTGGGTACAACCACTCAGCTGAGCAATGGCAGCCTGACAAGAGGGACTAAATTTAACTGCGAGTGGCAACAGCTCTTACCTATTTAGAGAGAAGGACTTCTACTCAGATGGGTGTTAAATAAACATTTCTTAATAAGTTATCCTTGTCTTCCAAGGAGGATGTTCTCTGATTTCAGGTTTCACACTACTCTGCTTTGGTAGTTCTTTCCCTCTGTAGCTCCTGAATGCCAGGGATGATTTAAATTGGGATTTTTCTTTTTTTTTTAATTTGCTCTATTTGTGGAAAGTTAAATATTTATCTTTGCCACTAACATTAGCCAGAGGTGCAAGGAGGTCAGCAAGGATGTGTCTCAGGGTGAAACAGCATCATGTTGATTTGGTGACTTATCCAGCCTTTATTAAATCAGTGTCATCGTATCTCCTAACCTGCTCGACCCCAGCAAACACTGTCTTGGCATTCTCTGTCTTAGTGATAGCTCTTTGTCTTTATCCATGAGAAAGGAGACTGTGGAGGTGTGTGGAGTGTCCAATGAGTTTAATAACAGCCTGTCTGTTGCAGCTGACTCTGTCCTGGCAGAATCAGGGCCTGAGCCTGGAAGGAGAGTGGTGTGTTGCGGTGAGCGAGAGTCAGACACTTACTCATAGAGTTAATGTGAATGCCCCCTTCATTGATAGCATGTGTGGTTAAGTATCTTTGGATAGAGGTACACGCGACCGGCGTAGCTAGCTGATTGGGTTAATGCTTCTGTCCACACGCCTTACGGTTGCTGCTGATTGGCTGGAGTACACTGTCCACGCGGAGGGTTCCTGGCTCTGGCGCCAGCTGGGCTGCTTCTTCCTTATCTTGGTCTCTGCTTCACATCCTGCTGATACTTTGCAAGTAGCCAAATTCCTCTTGATTGTTTACCAAGTTACTACAAGATAACTCTATGCCCTGTTCATACAACTCTAGTGTTTTCCCATGCCCAGCTTCAGCTAGAAATTCTTCTACAAGTGGTGGATGGAGATGTCCCCACCACACATGTCTCTTTTGCCTGTTTGTTGTCATCAATGGCATAGTAGCTGCATCTGTGTGCCTGGATCCAGCTGTGAAAACTGCAGTCGTATCTCTGTACTAACCTGTTGTTTTCTGGTGCTCAGGCAACCCCCCACTGCGTTAATAAAACTGAGTGGTGTCCCCTTTGATAACGGCCTGTCATCCCCAGCGGTCCTCTGCTGCAGAAGGAAGTAACTCAGGGGAGAGAAACAACAGCCTCGGAGGCGAGTACAGAATTAAAAACCAAGTGCAAATTGCACCTTGTCAAGAGACTTGCGTTGGTGTCAGCTGCTCCTGGGCAGCAGCTGGGCTCAAGGAGTGTTTCTATGCAGTGCACAGCATCCTCCTTGCTTGAGGAGGAAGGGGGCAGGAAGAGGCGCTCTGGGTCTGTCCTGCCCAAAGGATCTTGACCGCAAGCCCGGCAAGGTTGGGGACTGGCCCATCCTATGGTCTCTCTTCCCATCCTGTGCACAGGCACCAAAACATCTGCATGCAGGAGAGGGATTATAGCGAGAGACACAGCTTGACAGGACACCCTCACTCCCTTCCCTGGGCTGCAGGCAACAGAGCTGGGACAGGGACCTGCTCTCTTACAGCACCAAAACAAGGATGAACTCGCAAAATAAGCTAAAATGCTCATTTGTCCCTTAATCATAGACTCATAGAATGGTTTGGGTTAGAAGGGACCTTAAAGCTCATCCAGTTCCAAACACCGTGCCATGGGCAGGAACGCCTCCCTCTGGATTAGGGTGCTCAAAGCCCCATCCAACCTGGCTTTGAACACCTCCGGGGATGGGGCAGACACCACTTCCCTAGGCAACCTTTGCTTGCCAGGGCCTCACCACTCTCACTGTGAAGAGTTTCTTCCTAATGTCTGATCTAAATCTTCTCCCTTCCAATTTAAAGCCATTCCCCCTCATCCTATCACTCCATGCCCTTGTAAAAAGTCTCTCCACAGCTTTCTTGTAGGCCCCCTTCAGGTACTAGAAGGCCACTATAAAGTCTCCCTGGAACTTAAATGTGAACGGTTGACAGATGCAACCTTAATGTCCTACTCTCCATCACTTGGCCATTGTGTGCTAATCCTGTGCTCTAAAAAAACAGTGCCTGTCATCATAGAATTGTTTGGTTGGAAAAGACCTTTGAGATCATTGAGTCTCCCAGAGTGGTTGCTGGAAGATGGCAAAAGGCCTCGCTGCCAAGATGAAACTTTAATGCAATTTGAAGCGCTCAGCGCAGGTTGCAAACAACACTTGATCCATGGATCTCTTGAGTCAACCTGGCAGTTACGTTCACAAAATATGAGATGCCGATAGATACTGTATAGGACAATAAAACAGTTAAGTGCCTCGTCTTCCTTTCCTCCAGCTGAAATATGCTTAGTGTCCCTCTCAATAAATCCATGTCTGTGCTCAGAGTCTCCATTGTGCCAAGACATTATGTGCGAATTTACAAACATTTACAACTAAGTTAAACTGAGGCCAAGCACTGCCCTGGGCAGCCAGCATCTAACAGCTACTTGTGTTCGAGAAAGATGTAAAAGTCACGAGTGATTCATGCTCCCTAATTTTATAAAGGTTAAGGAGTTGGCACTCTTGGATAGCTAAGAAACGTCTTCCTCTGCAGTGAATTACTGCAACCAATTGGGCAGTCAGAAGCAAAAAAAAAAAATGATGCTGAGAACAGGGGGAAGCAAGAAATATATCTCTAAATTTGGTTTATGCAGTATTTAAAGTACAAGTAAAGCCATTCCAGGCACTATAAGGCCCACACACTTCAAAATAAATTTGTTGTGTGACAGAAAGCCAGTAAAACGGTTTCAGCAGTGGTGTGATATAGTGTGACAGTTGCGTTCGGAACGTGCATGAATCAGCTGCTCCCTACCCTGCCGAGGCAACAATCATCTTCTCCATGCTGAACTGGTAATGTGATTTTCAAACAATGTGGGTCTTCAGAGCAAAACCCGCGCTGAGCAATGCACTCAGCTTTCTGGCTGATGAGAAAGGTAAAAAATCCTTGTCCTCATGCTTCATTTCGAAGCATTACCCGTCTAGTAGAGATACTTTTATATAAATACATCAGTGCCTGATATTTTATTCATTAGCAAAACTCCCCAGCTGTTTTTCAATAAACATACAATTATTACGTGATACATCATGTAACAGCAAGGGGTGTACAGAGTTCCCTCAAGTCAATAGTTTTTTCAAGGGTTAAAAGAGCCAAATTATCTGCAGAGTGGGCCTATCTGCTTTTGTCCACCCAAATACTGGGCACATCCCAAAACCACTGCGCCCCACCAGGTTCAACATGTTGAGCACCCAAGCAAGCGACAGGATGGATCCACTTCAACAGAAGACTGAAAAAAAAAAGGGAGGAGGAGCAGCCTCACGCTTTGAATTCCCTCTTTCCCCAAACGCCTGAATCAAAGCCTTTAACAAGCTTAGTTGGCTCCTCAGGCTGCCCCTCTGGGGCCAATTTTGCCACATGCCCAAAGCCATGTGAGCTTCACCGTGGTCCCAGAGGCATCGTGGGCTGTGTCGTCAACTTGAAAGACATGGGGCAGCTGAGATCATTTGGGGTAGTAATTGGTTAGGGCCATTAGCCTAGCAAGTTTTAAGGTTTCAAATATTGAGGGACTTGATCCCCATAAGGAAATTAATAATAACAACAATTAAAAAAAAGTCTATTACACCTTCAGACTAAGCAGCACATTCAGCATTAGATTACATGGCATTAAATTATTAGTCGAGTCTCGATAGCAAGAACATCTGCTGGTGTTGGACATGGCATTTTTAATTAAAGGCAGCAGAAGAGAAGTCTGTGGTTCATCGGTTCTGCTTTCAACATGCGAATTGCTAAATCCAAAGGGCACTTGTACAAAAGATTTGGACAGAGCAAATGCTCTGGACCCGGCACTGCAGAAGTGTGTGCAGAAAAGCAACTGGGGTGACAGGTAATTTATACCTGCGTCCACAAGGCCCATCACTTGGTCAGAGCTGTCTGTGAATCCCCTGCTGGCTCAAAACTGCAGGGGGATTTTACAAAATTGAAATTACTGTGCTGTGTTACCCAGAAGAGGGGTTTCTAACAGGAAGGCAAGTAGTTGAAAAACAAAGTGGCAGCTGGGGATCACGCACACACCTTTGCTTCAGCAGCTGCTGATGTTTCCCTGTTCCTGCGGCTCCCCAGCCATGCTGTGGTGCACAAATAGATGGTGCAGACTCTCCCTATCAAGAAGTGCCCTCCCCTCCTTGAACATTACCTTCCAAAGGAATAAAGTGTTGAATAGGGAATGATTTACACCCCTTGTTGGCTGTTCACCCAGACCTCTGGCTCTAAGCAGGCCAAAGAGGACCAGAAATCACCATCCAACCTTGTCCAGGGATTCGAACATGGTTGGAGAATGTCCAAAGCCCCCAGTATATCCAAGAAATACCTGTGTGGGTAGAGCCAACCCAAAAAAAAGGCCTTCATGCCCTCTTCCACCTACCACCACCCCGAGGCAGCCCACAAGCCTGGGGCATGGCCAGGAAGTCTCCTTGATGGGAACTGGCATTGCTGTAATAAAACCTGAATTTTAAATCTGTTTGCTGAAGGCCAGTTCCTAACTCAGTTCAGTGGATGGGAAAAGATAAGAGGCAGAGAAACACTCTCGTCTCAAGGTATGGTTAGCAAAAACGTTGGGCCCCATGGATGCGCACGGCTGCCTTCCCGTTGGCCCGCAGGGGGCCAGGATTTCCCTCAACGAGCCCCACAGATGGTGTTTGTTTGCTCAGCCACGATAAGAAAGGAAAATATTTGGTGCAATCTGCTAGCAGGCAGAGGCAGACATATGGTCGGTGCGATGCAAGACTGGATGCTCAGGAAAACACGGTCAAAGCTTTGCAGTGGCTTTTAGATCTTGGATTGCCCTTGAGTTGAGTGGGATAGAAGTCTGCCCCTTAAGAACTTGGTTTTGCACACTGGCTGCTATAGCCTGAACCCATTTATTTGTAATCCCACTATAATCAGTCCTATTATGCTATCCCTATTTTTCTAGGCTTGTTGTAATTAACCCAATTTTAATTAATGTGAGCCTCAGCCCTGACAGCACTTGGAGAAGTTCTCCCTGGTTCGATGTCTGTTCACCTGGCACAGACAGGTTTAAAATGATGGAGGCAATTGAGGGCAATTCCTTGCATGTTCACACATAGCAGATTCAAGTTGCAGGTGAAGCATCACTTTCCTTCTTTTTACCTCTGGCTTACGAGCCTGGTTTTGAGTGTAACATTGCAGCATCAGGCATATTGGAAATTTTTGGGCCACCCCAAAACATAAAGTCCTTTATATTTCCCTTTTGGTTAGATTTAAAAAACTCAAACCCCAATTCTTCTGATTTCTGTTTCCCAAGTACCAAGGCCTGTTTCTTAATTAGGGTGAAGGCAGCACTGGCAGCATTAAAGTTTTCCTGGCTGTTCCAAGGGGCAATGGGGTAGCAGACCTCAGCTCCAAAGCTACACTGGGCTTGTGACACCAGTGATGATGGGACTCTACACCCATTTGGAGTCTCTGTCTGATCCCAAGAGAAAATGCTGAGGCAGTGCATGCTTAGCTGTAAACATTGCCCTGTTTTGAGTGTTGTGGGTTGTTTGGGGCATTTTTTAAATGGAATAACAGAATCACAGAGTGGTTTGGTTTGGAAAGGACCTTAAAGATCACCCAGTTCCAACCCCCCCTCCATGGGCAAGGACATTGGATCCATTGGATCAGGGTGATGAAAGCCCCTCCAACCTGGCCTTGAACACCTACAGGGATGGGGCAGCCATAGCCTCCCTGGGCAACCTGTGCCAGGGCCTCACCACCCTCATCGTGAAGAATGTCTTCCTAATGTCTCATCTAAATCTTCCCCCTTCTAATTTAAAGCCTCATCCTGTCACTACAAGCCCTTGTAAAAGTCCCTCCTCAGCTTTCCTGGAGCCCCTTTCAGTACTGGAAGGCCACTATGAGGTCCACCCCAAAGCCTTCCCTTCTCCAGGCTGAGCAAGCCCAACTCTCTCACCCTGTCCTCATAGCAGAGGTGCTCCAGCCCTTTGATCATCTTCATGTCCTCCTCTGGACCTGCTCCAACAGTTCCATATCCTTCTTAAGTTGGGGATTCCAGAATTGCACACAATACTCCAGAGAAAGCAAGACCATTTCCTTTCCATCAAGTCACCTTTGTCAGGATTTAATTTCCTTCTCAATAAAATATGAAGTCCTTGCTTTTAAATTTACCTTTGGGTTGCTGTGTGCTCCATGAGGCCGGTCAAGGATCTCCACACCATCAGTCAGGGCTCAGCACCTTGGGTTTAACCAGGATAAAAAGAGATGACCGGGACTACAGCGTTGGGCTTGTTTCAGGTAGAAATTTGCTATGACTTGTTAACAACAAACCTTCCTCGCCCTGAAGAATCTGAGTTATTTTGGGGAGTGGTGGAGCAGATTCATTTCTACACCTGAATGCTGGAGGGCAAGGATAGATGCTGTGTCTGACAAAAAACCTTGTGGGGTGAAGCTTCATCCCCACTGAATTCAGAAAAGCTCTGCCAGGAGGGATAAGGCCACCTCTCCAGCCTTGGCATGAGCTCCACACCCAAAACACTGATTATGGTCCTACTGGTGCTTCTGCTTGCCTTGCTGTGGTGCAGGAGCGGCTCAACTGCACCTTTTAGCTTGAATAAAGCCAAATCAGGGAAAAGAATAGCACAGCAGCAAGGAGTGTAGCTGGCATTTCTGGAGAATATGAAATGCATGGGTAATGCTCTCTTAATTTAAATGAAAATGCTCCTTCCCTGCTAAGCCTTCCTTCCAAAGGCAGGAGCAGAGGGCTCCCACATCCTACAAAAAACATGCCTCATTATTTTTTGAATGTAAAACCCAGAGCTGAGCTGCAAATGAATAAAAAACCAGGAAAGCCATGGGGTTACTACAGCTATACCTGGATGCAGCACAGCACCTGGGAAGCACCAGTGGTAGCGAGAGCTGCCCCTCAGAAATGTGTGCTGGTTTTCCTTTTCTATGGATTTAGCTGAGCTGCAGCATGGCCTGAACCCTTGCGCACCCTCCCATGCAAAGTTCACAGGGTGTTTTCCTGACTTCTTTGCTTCCTTGCGGGAGCAAACTAGGGAACAAACCCCCCAGCACATCTGTGTTTACAAGTAAGGGTGTATATTTTTTAAATAGGTAAGGAAATTCTTTTTGCTATACTAATCCATACCAAATCCAAATTAACATGATAGCAGTTGCTGATGATTTATGTTGTCATAATAAATAACAGCAACTGTGCGCCGCTTAGCTGATGATTAATGGTTCTTATTTACAGCATGTTCGGCTCAGGTCTGCAGTTTACACTCGCAAACATCAAAGGAGAGTTCAGCTTTCCTTTTCTCCTGCATTTTGAGGCCACCTCGTAAATCCTGTACAAGCAGCCTTGACGGCTGTGTTTTAATCCACAAGTAGGATTGTTCTAAACTGCTGGCAGAAACACCGGTCTGAGCCAAGCACCACGGGGCTGCTCCCCTTTGGCCTGGGGGGCACATCACTCAAACCTACCAGGCTGTAAGCTCTAACCCTTGTTTTTGTGCTCTGCTTTTCCTACAATCCTTCTTTTCAGTTCATCTCCAAGGCAAGTGAGATGGTTTGTGAGCTCCTATGTAGAAAATCTCCCCTCTTAGAGCTGGTGACATCCCCATCCCCCTGCCCTGAGCCATCTGAGCCCAAAAGGCCCCTTCTTCCTGCTGCACCCCACAAACAGGTCCATGGGGATGGGAAAGCCCAGTGGCATGGGCCCTCCAGTTTTCATTAGATCAGAGCCAAGCACCTGTAAAGGTCACAGCCTAGTGGATGGAAAAACAGCTTCCCGTTTCACAGACTTTCATAGCCATGTAGGCTGGGGTGCTGTGTTGCACAGGCCAAGGGATCTCACCTAATAATGCTTGCTTGGGCCAGAGCTAAAAAATACCAAGGGGGGTGGGAGGGACCCACGACACAGCTACTTTGATGTACCAGGATGGGGCTCATGAGTAACATGGAAACTTACCACTCAGATGACAGCTATCTCTCCCATTTAACTTTGCATCAGAAGTGGTGGCATATTGTGCAAAGGAGTACTATGTCCCCATGCCATATACAAGCTGATTTCAAGCACTGAAATTACCATGGATGCAAATACATGTGGAACAAATTGTCCCATTGCTCCTCCAGATGGCCATGGCTGAGCCATTTCCAGCATTTCCATCCCTGCAGGCATCTGGGAGCCCAGGTCTGGTACATGAAGGACCTTTGAAGCTTTGGGCTTTTTTGTTTGTTTATTGTTTTTTGGTGTTTTTACTCTTTGAAAACACCATTTTCCAGTTTAAAACCACAGCTCAATGGGAAAACAGGTCACAAGCAGCCTCCTCAGGCATGGTCTTGTACCTTAGGTGCACGTACACTGCTTGGATTTCAGCCCCAAACCTCCCAGTGAAGGTCCCTATTGCTGTGAGTTCATAGTATTCCCAAATCATAGAATGTTTTGGGTTGGAAGGCACCTTAAAGCCCATCCAGTTCTGACCCTCCTATCATGGGCAGAGATACCTCCCACTAGACCAGGCTGCTCAAGACCCCATCCAACCTGGCCTTGAAGATCCTTCCTTAATCCTGCCTAATTTTGTGTATCCCAGTTGATCACCAAACCCTGAGGAACAGGAGGCTCTATTTAACCCAGTGAACCTCAGACAGACAAACAGGTTGGTTTATAACAAATACACAAGCCTTGCCTTTCCTGCCATCCACTGATGCGTGGCCAAGAGCTGTTTATGGGTAAAAAATGCTGCTCACTGAGTCTACAATGTGGCCAAATGCTGAAGATGTGGAACAGAGGTTAAAGGAGTGGCCTCACTGCCCATGCAAGGTAGAGAACCCGTGCGGCCGCTCCAGTGCCTTCACACAGTGCTTTATGGCAGCAGGAAGCACCAGCCCATGAGTGGACGCTCCCTTGGCTGCGCTGCCCTCTTGGGAGAAGCTGTAATAATTCCTAGGGAGGCTCTGAAGAGTATTAAAAAAAAAGGAATAAAGAAGTCAGCCCAAGCAATTGCTCTCTTCCTCTTTCACAGCAAAGCCTTGAGCTGCCCTTGTCTGGCTGATCACACGCGGCTCTGGATTCCCGGGTTCCCGAAGCAGAACTGATTTAGCAGCATCACAGCCTGCTTTGCTGTGATGGATAGGAATGATTATAATTGTTAATCTGATTAAGCCTCTGCTCTCAAATTTTGCTCATCTTGCCGAAACACTTCACAGAATCACAGAATGGTTTGGGTTGGAAAGGACCTCAAAGATCACCCAGTTCCAACCCCCCTGCCATGGGCAGGGACACCTCCCACTGGATCAGGCTGCTCAAAGCCCCATCCAACCTGGCCTTGAACAACTTCAGGGATGGGGCAGCCATGACTACTCTGGGCAACCTGTGCCAGGGCCTCCCC
Source organism: Tapera naevia (assembly GCA_033556795.1). NCBI lineage: Eukaryota > Metazoa > Chordata > Aves > Cuculiformes > Neomorphidae > Tapera > Tapera naevia. The sequence goes on along the minus strand of JAUMJJ010000195.1, from coordinate 1,934,486 downwards.
ATCCTCATATGAAAATATTTCCTCCCAATATCTAACCTAAATCTCCCCTCTTTCAGCTTCAAACCATTCCTCCTTGTCCTATCCTTGCAATCCCTGACCAAGAACCCCTCCCCAGCTTTCCTGGAGCCCCTTTCAGGGAGGAAGGCTGCTCTAAGGTCTCCCCAGAGCCTTCTCTCCAGGCTGAACAACCCCAACTCTCTCAGCCTGTCCATGTACAGGAGGTTCTCCAGCCCTGGGATCATCTCCAGGGCCTCCTCTGGACTCGCTCCAACAGCTCCATGTACTTTCTGTGCTGAGGACTCCGGAACTCAACACAGGGCTCCAGGTGTGTCTCACAAGAGCACAGCAGAGATGCAGAATCTCCTCCTTGCCCTGCTGGTCCCACTGCTTCCTGTGCTGCAAGTGCACATTGTTGGCTTATACTTAAAGAAACTGGATGAGGAGCATATGATGAAGTAGGAAGCACGTGCTGCTGTGCTCCTGTTAGTGTTGATTTTAGGACATGATCTGGTGCTAGGGATGTGATTTTGCATTAAAATTGGATCCCTGGGTTATCAACAAACACCATGGTAATACAATGGGTAAAGAGGAGCCTCCTTCAGCTTTTCTTTCTCTCTTTGACAGTATTTTAAATCAGAATTTGGGGGACCCAGATGTGATCCCACAGCTGGCTGCAGTCTAGAGCAGCCTGGCTGTAGGTTTGACAGGGACTTCGCCTGAGGCTGCAAGCCAAGAGCTGCACTCTTGGCTGGTACCCACTGCATCTGGCTACTCTGAGGGTGTTTTTATGCTCAAGATGAGAGGTAGAGAAATACTTTGAGTACCTAGACATCATGTAACTTCCCAAAGATGGCTGAGGAACACCTAGAGGTCTTCTGGTGCTTCCAGAATGTCTTAATGTTTGCATTGGTCATTTTTTAATGAGTTCTCTTATCAAAGTCAACTGAAATGCTTTAGCTTCCACAGTTCCTGGGAGGAGAGGATGTTTACTAACTGCAAGAGGAAAGGCCCTATGCACCAAATAGGGTAGAAATGTCTCTTACCTTTCAGAAGCACCTGGATCTTAATTGCTTTCTGGCAATCACTTATTAGAGAAAATTGCTGTTGTAAAGCCGAAAATGGTTTCTGCGTTTCTCTTCTGCCTTGCTCCTCAGGCTGTGGCTGAAGGAAAAGAAGACCTAGCCCTTTGGGGTTAACTTGCCCAGTTCAGGTACCTGCATTCTTCTCCAGGCTCCTGCTGCAGCCACCAAGCAGAGAGAACATCCTCAAGAAGGTGATTGAGGGCTCTTCCTATCAAGGTCCATGCCCAGAGATCCACCCCAAAAGCAGATCCACCCACAAAGACTTTCCACTGCCAGCCCTGATATGCTGAAACTGCAGGAGCAAAGGGAAAAAGACCTAGTGCAGAGGTGCTCACTGCTGGGGCTGGCACCCCGAGGAGCTCTGGGTGCCCTGTGCCAACAATTGCCCCACTTCTAGGCCAGACTGGAAGCTCTTCCCCCAGCTCTTCCCCAGTGGAGTGGTCCGCCACTTGGTGATGCAAACCCATGCATAACTTCTCTGGAGCTGTCCTAGACAAGGGTCACCAGGCAGATTTCAACACTGTGCTCATGGTCTTCTCAGCACCTGTCTCTTTGAAACTGCACAGCTGTAATTAAAAGTAATTAAAAGTAAAGTTTGTTCAGGCTGGAGACGAGTGGGCTCCAGGGATATCTTACAGCAGCCTTCCAACACCTGAAGGGAGCTAGAGGAAAGCTGAGGAGGGATTTTCTTTTTACAAGGGCCTGTAGTGATAGAACAAAGGGAAAAGGCTTTAAATTGGAAAGGGGAAGATTTAGATTAGACATTGAGAAGAAATTCTTCACTGTGAAGGTGGTGAGGCCCTGGCACAGGTTGCCCAGATAAGTGGTGGCTGCCCCATCCCTGGGGGTGTTCAAGGCCAGGTTGAACGGGGCTTTGAGCAGCCTGATCCAGTGGGAGGTGTCCCTGCCCATGGCAGGGGAGGTGGAAACGGATGGGCTTTCAGGTCCCTTCCAATGCAAACCATTCTATGAGTCTGTGATAATTGGATGTGCAGCCCTAAGAGACCTCTGTTAATTGCATTTCAGTCTGGTTGGTATCATTTTAATACAAAACCATTGCTGTCTTGCACAGGAATAGCCCAGTTGTGTCTGGTTATGGAGAGGCCATATCATCCTGCTTCCTTCTCATCACCCTCCAGATGTGCTTCCATTCATTAGGCTCTGGCCGTGCACTAGCATTGAAGCAGTGGAAGGGACCTGAAAGCCCTTCCAGTTCCAACCCCCCTTCCATGTGCAGAGACACCTCCAACTGGATCAGGGGGTTCAAAGCCCCATCCAGCCTGGCCTTGAACACCTCCAGCGGTGGGGCAGCCACCACTTCTCTGGGCACCTGTGCCAGGGCCTCCCCACCCTCACAGGAAAACATTTCCTGAACACCTGCAGGTATGGAGGAGGACATTGAAGCACAATAAAGCAGAAGGTTAACAGAAACCCCTTTCACTGGTAACTAGGACACAGAGGGCTGAGAGCTCACCTTGACCTGCTAATGGAGGCACAAACCTCAATTACTGCCCTGTCTTCACCTGGGTTTTCTCTTGTCTGTTACCATAAATTCCGCTGTGCCCTGCAGATGCCTTCTTTTGTCTCTTTCTTTTGAGGTGGTCAAGACCTGGGCTTTAAGAGATGCTTCATTTCTACCCAACTTGCCTATCTGCAGCAAAAGACCAACTGCTTGAAACTCCAGAGCCCCTGTTAAAGGAGAGGTTTGGGGTAGGTGATCAGATTGCAGCTTTGAGCCTTAAAGTCTGTGGGACCACCGCGTTTATTTCTCTTCTCTCCCGACTCAGGGCCCTTGGAATTGCTCTCCCTGGCGATGGCCTATTTCCAAAACAGGCAGCAATTAGCAACAAAGTGGGGGGGGGCTGCAGCCCTGGAACTGAGCGTCTGGCTTCAAGCTTTGCTCTTTTTGCAAGCACTTTTTTTTCGCACCTTGAGCTGAACGTGGCCACTCTAACTCTCCCCTATTTCGGCACATGCTGGCTTCCAGGTGCTGTAGGTTTGTGCCATGCCACGGGGCAGACCCCAGCCCCAAAATATTGGGGTGGTCTTGTGCAACTCCCCCTGTGCTACAGTTTGTTCTGGGGGGCCTGGTTTGTGCCTGTTTCCAAAACAGGCAGCAATTAGCAATGAAGTGGGGGAGTTGCACCCCCAGCAACTGAGTGCCTGGCTTCAAACTTCCCTCCTTGGGTTGCAAGCACCTTTTTGGCTGAGAACAGCCGCTCCGACTTTACTCTGTTTTGGCTTCCAAGTGCTGCAGGTTTGTGCCATGACACGGGGCAGATCCCAATCCCCAAATAGTGGTGTGGCCTTGTGCAGCTCCCCCTGTACTACAGTTGTTCTAGAGGGCTTGGTTTTGCTCCCTGTGGTGCTCCAAGCAGGGGCTGCTCCTCCTCCCTCAATTTGAGCCCTGCGTATGCGAGCGGCGTGAGCAGCAGAGCCAGCAGTAACTTAGCACTGGCTGTGTCCCATACTAATGTTGTTCTTCCTGTTTCAGTGCCATCTTCCTTATTTCCACCCTCTCCCCAAACAACTAAATTAATTAGAGTGAGGGTTTTTTTTATATTTAAGTACTGTCATGGAATAATAATTCTGGTGAATTCATTTTTTTGTCACTGCTCCTTTTCTCTGTTGTGCTCGGCTTTAATATACTGTTGATATTTTGTTACAGCTATGCAAGATCACAGCTGTTGTCTGCACAAAAAAAAAAGACAGAGAGAGAAAAATCACACTCTGTGCTGTTGCCATCCAACAACCATTTTTCTTCCTCCACCAGCTTACAAAAAACCCTTCCCCTATTAAGTGCAGGAACATACATTTTTCTTGGCTTGTAAAAAGCCAGAAGAAAACCCTCACAGCAGCTTCACGAAAGGTGCAGCAATGTGAGGAAACCAAAGGCCCTGCAACAGGCTGGGGCCCCATCCTGAGCCTGTTATGAGGTCGGATCCTACTGATCCTGGATCCCAGGAATGAGTCCAGACTGGCAGCAGGTCTGTGGGCATCACCCTCTCCTGCTTCACTGGTCACTGAGGTATCTTTACCTGGATGTGTTCATTTGATCTATAAACAGGTTTTCTGATCCAATCCAGTAATCGAACCCCTCCTGCAGTTCTCATGAAAGGACAGAACCATCCAGTTTAACCCTGAATTTATATCTATGGTAGCATTCAGAGCTGAGAGAACCATTTCTTACCTTCCAGGTAGCTTTCCTTGGCCCCTGACAGACCTTTTCTGAGCCTGAAAGTTTAGTCCTCGGTGCCCATTTACACCGAGACCGAAGCTAAGCAAGGGTCAGGCTGCAGAAGCACTGTACTCTCAGCAGCAGCGATAAATGAAGCAGAGCTAGGACGGAGATTTGAATCGTTGCCTCCACGTCCACAGTTCCAATTACGAAGCTGATTTGAATCAGTCTCACAATCCACACAACCAATTATGAAATCCCTCCTTGACCGCCTGGCCCCGGCCTTGTTTAGCCATTGCACCTCATGTACCTCATGTCTGTCGGGTTTTAGAGCATTTATAAATTAAGCTCAGTCGAGGCCCATGTGGTTCCAATTAACAAACGGGGGCTGTGTGACCGCTCCGGCCGGGCTCGCCTGGCACTGTTGCTCCCTGTTGGCTCCAATGAGGGCTATTAGGGCAGCTGAAGTGAGATTGCATTAAAGGGTTTTCCCCCAAGACTGCAGCATTCGTCTCTCGCTCCAGCAGAGGCGATGCCGTTGGTAAGCAGAGTGCTGCTCTGTCCCTTCCCAGTACCCCAGGATCAGGGGTTTCAATGATCTTACCTCCTTGCTTGACCAAAGGAAGGATCAGCCTGCTGAGCTTATTTTGAAAGTGGAGTAATGTAAAGCAAAAATTTATAGAGGGCTGCGAGCCAGGGACATCTCCTGTTACACCCACCAATCAGCAGAGTGAGGATCAGCCCAAGCTCTGAACAAAAGGCAATCCCCATCCTTCCCCTCATGACAGCAGCCTGCTTGTAGGTTTTAGGACAGAGTTTATCAGCTGTTAGGCAGGGCTCTGTGCTTCTGGTCACCCCTGGACCCAGAATCAGCCCTCCTCAGGGAGGCAAAAGGATGATTAGAGACCTGGAGGACAGAGGCAGGAGAGCATTAGTTATCGTGTTTGTCATCTAGGACATGGATGACTCACTGCAGGGACAACTCTAACCCCAATCCTAACCCTAAGCCTAAGCCTACCTGTAATGGCTCCCCATAGAGAGCTGTCCTGCAAGGAGTCATACCGTCCCACCCCAGAATGATGTCAGGGTGTGTCCTTCCTCCGAGAGGGACGGGTTGAATCTGAGGCTCTGCAGTGAGTAGGGATATTTGCAATGTGGCACAAGAGGTAATTCAACCCCCGGTGATGCTCTACACAACCTCCCTGCAAGATGTTTCCACCCTCTGAGTAGCCATAACTGCTTCTCCACAGGCTCCAATGAAATTCCCTGTAGTGTGTAAACTTTGGCTGGCTTGGACCAACACCTACAGACCTGATTGCAATAGCAGATGTTTTATTTTTACCTGCAAGTGGAAACGGGGAGTGTATTTCACGGCCGTGACACATTCTGGGTGAAGCAGATGTTTCTATTAATGCCAGAACTGGGTGAAAATTCAAAGGATGCTTTTTGCCTTTTTTTGAAAACTGCAACTTGCTGAAGTATTCCAATGAATCACTTCCCTTTTTTTATTATCAGTAGGTTTTAAAGGGACAAAAGAATAGCTTTGTATCAGTCTCCCTCAATTAAATGTAAAGTACATCTGGACAGAGTCTGAAGATCCATCTTTCACTGGCAGTTGCAAAGCCATCGACATAATAAAATAATGCTCTGATTGGTATTACAAGGCTGCATTTAAATCATTGGCATTCATGCTCCGTGTCCTTTGCAGGGAGCACAAGCCCTCCATTAGAGAAAAGCTTAATTTTATACTGCGATCTGTGCAAGATACGCAATGAAAATGAGAAAAAAAGAGCTTTTTTGCAGAGCTGGAGACATAATAATAGAAGCTACAATGAATGTCTAGGCAGCTTTTTCAGTTACATATTATAAACTGCAGGTGTCAAATGCATTCTGGAAAGAAGCCGAATTCCAGTTTTAATTACAGTCAGCAGGTTGAGGCATAATTCAGGGCTTGATAATACCTTCAGGCCATTACAAAACTCCTTCTGCTATCGGTAAGAAGTTCACGCCAAGATCAAGGAGAAAATGTGACCAGTAACTAAACTCTGAACTTCAGCATCCTGGGGTAAAATCCCCAACACCCTTGATAATTCAAGTACCTTTTCCTTGTGTGATTATCTTGGCAAACCTGATCATCTGGTGGGATCTCAACTAATAAAATGCCTCTGATGGTCAGGGTGAGAAATATCTGTCTTTCAAGTTTTCATCTGAAGCTTCCTTTGGCTCAAACTAGCTTTGGGTCCTTCAATACAAGAAGGATATTGAGGGGCTTGAGTGCATCCAGAGGAGGGAAAATGAGCTGGGGAAGGGTCTGGAGAACAAGTCCTACGAGGAATGGCTGAGAGAACTGGGATTGTTTAGCCTGGAGGAGAAGAGGCTGAAGGGAGACCTCATCACTGTCTACAACTGCCTGAAAGGAGGTTGTAGTGAGGTGGGTGCTGGTCACTTCTCCCAAGTGACAGGCGATAGGATGAGACAAAATGGCCTCAAATTGCTCCAGGGGAGGTTTAGATTAAATATTAGGAAATGTGTCTTCACTGAAAGGGCTCTCAGGCACTGGCAGAGGCTGCCCAGGGAGGTGGTTGAGTCACCATCCTTAGAGGTGTTTAAAAGACAGGTAGATGAGGTGCTCAGGGATCTGTTTTAGTAGTTGACAGGTACAGTTGGATTGATTATCTCAAAGGTCTTTTCCAACCAGGCGATTCCATGATTCTAAAAGGAAAAAACAACCTCCTCTGGCTGAAATCGTGTGTGTGAACCCAAACCTGAGTGCCCTATGGGCCTTCCCAGCTCCTGCAGGGTGAGAACGACCTGGCTGTATCGGTACTCAGAGTCCTTGAGGCCTTAAGTTGATGCATATAATAGAGATGGACATTAAATTCTTCTCCCTGTTAACGATCCCGGCGGGGAAAGCAGGATGTGCATAGTATGGTGAACTCAGCTACTGGGGCTGCTGCTCCAAGGCAGGCAGAGCTCTCATTTAGAACCAGCTGGCAGCCTGAAGGAGATGCTAATTATGCCTTGCGATGCAGGAAAGCAGAGCTCGGGAACTACGGGGGCAGCCAGTGCCACGGTGCTGAGGAGCAAGGCCACGGAAGAGGCAGAGCCTCCCGGCAGAGGGAGGCCGGCAGAGGCTGACATCAGGATTTCTGAGCAAGGAAGCAGCTCCTTGCTTTTGCTGTGCTCAGGGAAAAACAACCTTTCAAAGCAAACTTCATATCAGAGGATTCAACCAATGCTCCTTCCTCGTACCACTTTGTTGCCAGAACGGAGGAGCCCTGACAGAGGATGGCTGGTGGAACAATATTCCATTGGGAACCAGGAGCCAGGGACTGCTTGGGACTAGAGGAATTACAGAGCCGGAATAAACCACAGGAACAAACCGAAACCACAGGAGGTGCTGGCTTTTACAATAACTGTATTAGTACTGACACAACCCAGACATACAGATAAGCTTCATCTCATTACCGACGATGGCCCCCACGACTCTCAACAACACCTACGTCCTCGCAACACCCTGGCGAGGCCAGCAAAGGCCACCAGCCCCGTTCCACCAGTGGGGAACCTGTCACAACTGAGCAGCTCTCCCGTGCTCACCCAGAAAGTCTGTTGCTGAGCAGGGAGCAGTGCGAGGGCTGATAGGGGGGCAGCCATGGGGCTGCTTTTTATGTCAAACACCCTGTGCTGCTGACAGCTCCTCTGCTCCATAACGGCCAGTTCTGGTGTAACAAATAGCCACAAGCAGCAGGCAGGGTCAAATAAGTCCTCACGGGTGTTAAAGTGATCATAAAACAAGAACTGGGGCAGGGGGGAAGAACTTGTGGAAAGACCAGTCTAATTTGTAACCAAATGCCACTCCTAAATGCCTACCATGTACCTAGTAACAAAATAAGTGCGTGTAAAAAAAGAGTACTTGAAGAAAATGTGACTTTTTATCCCATAATCACTGAAAACTGGGCCGGAGGGGTCATCAGGTCTTTTCCCCAGCTTCTATGATCCCTTGCGGTTGGGTCCCTTCAGTAGATAGAGCTGATGGTGCTATCTTGGCTACTTGTGTCAGAGCTGTCCAGTGCCACATCAGGACCCGTGTCCACTCCATCGGGATCCACTTGATCTTTAGCAAAGTTGATGAAAACCTGGAAATTTAAAGGGAAACATTCACTATGTGACAGCATAAAGGATTTGTACCATGAATAAGCAAAAAAGGACTGATTGTTTGTTTAACTGAGTGCCTGGAAAGAGTGCTCAGGAGTGCATTCACACTGGATTTGAGAACTGCAAATGTTGGGATTCAACAAATAAATGTAATAAATAACAATGTAAATAAATGGATGCACGCTCTGGGGCCACTGAATTGACACCCAGGATTCAAAGGTTTTCCTGTACAAATCCTAACTCTCCTGTAGCCCATGTTTCCAAATTACAAGCGAGATAATGCCCGCGTGGAGGCTCAGTTTGATCACAGTGTAATACAGCTTTATTATAGCTTCTGTCTCTATACAGTTGACATCTGTGCACGCACAACTGCGTATTATATAAATAGGTGTATAGAATCCCACCTAACAGGCTTCCTTTGAACAGTATCTAATGAATACAGAAAATATTCTTGCTAGAACACTGCCTGCAATCACATTTGCACACAGACAAATCCAAGGCTACCTCCCACTAAAGATGACCGGGGGCCTCCTGTGCTTTGGCTGCCCCTTTCCCTCACAGCCTTATTAAAACAATATTGAGAAACTTCTTCCCTCCTCCCACAGATCCCTGTTTAACAATTTATAGGATTACAGGGCTGCAGGTTTGCTCCTGAAAGCTAAGTTTGGAGTAATGAAAATTGGACTCACAACCCAAATACAGTACAGGAAAGCAAAGTCAAGCAAATTTCCAGGACTGTTGGGAATCAAAGAATTATACAATGGTTTGGCTTGGAAGGGACCTTAAAGATTATCCAGTTCCATCTCTCTGCGATGGGCAGGGATGGCTCCCACTGGATCAGGGTGATCAAAGCCCCATCCAACGTGGCCTTGAACACCTCCAGGGATGGGGCAGCCCGACTGCTCTGGGCAATCTGGGCCAGGGCCTTCCCATCCTTGTCGTGAAGAATTTCTTCCTAATGTCTAATCTAAATCTTCCCCCTTCCAATTTAAAGCCATTCCCCCTCATCCTATCACTACAAACCCTGATCAAGAGCCCTTCCCCAGCTTTCCTGGAGCCCCTTTCAGTACTGGGAGGCTACTCTAAGGTCTCCCTGCAGCCTTCTCTTCTCCAGGCTCAACAACCCCAACTCTCTGCCTGTCCTTCTACAGGAGGTGCTCCAGCCCTCAGATCATCTCCGTGGCCTCCTCTGGACCTGTTCCAACAGTTCCATAGCCTTTAACAAGGATTGTTGGGGATTCCAGAACTGGACACAGGACTCCAGGTGGGGTCTCACAAGAGCAGAGTAGAGGGGAGTAGAGGCGGAGAACCCCGTGCCTGACGCTGCTGGCCATGGGGCTTTTAAAGCCTGGCAGTGAACTTGGGGGTGATTCCTGCCCTTCATCCACACTCACGAGGCTGCTGAAATCAGCAGTGACAGAGGGAAGAACAGATCTTTTATGCTTCAGGCAGCTTTCTATGTGCATTTTCCTTGTGCCAGCACAGGTATCTGAGGCAGCAGCACTGATAAAGTATCCCCAGGAGGAATACAGATGGAAATCCCTTTCCAAACATAGTCTATTGTGTGCAGAAGTCCATTAGGTGTAGCCATCAGTCTCCTCCCCTGTTAACAGTTTTAAATGGATGGCACACATCCTTAATTCCTCACCTCCTCTAATGTAGTCTGACTCACTGAGAAGTGCCGGATATTGAAGGCTGCTTTGCTGGCTTCCAGGAGATCAAATATATTCGCCACTCCTCCTGCAGAGACTGGAACGTGATACTCCACCATGTTGAAATGCCGATCCTGCGGGAGCAGGAACGATGGGATACGGTTAAGAAGTTGCTGCCTATAAACACCCAACAGATCTGTTGGCTGTTTGGCTGAGAACAAAAGCAAAAAGGAGCTGGACCATGGGAGAAAGAAGGGCCAGAGGGCATGTCCTCTCTTTTAGGCTCCCAAAGGTGAAGAGTATTACTGTCCAGTATTGACTGGTGGTTCCCCATTGGGAGCTTTTGTGTGGTTTGTGGCTGGGAGACGAGAACTGATCCCCAGAGCTGGAAGCCTGAGGGTAGCAATAGCACTTTTCCAGCTCCAAGTCTTAACATTTTGATTCAGGCAGAGACAGGATTACAGACAACCTGTGCGATCTGTGACTCAGTTACTCTGGTTTTACAGTTGCTGGAAGCACCCAACCCTCTCACTGGCCACTTAGTAAAATGTGTCTCTGTGCATTGCAGGCTTTGGTGGAAGCATTCTCAGGGGCAGAGGGTCACCTAACAGCATAGGTATCACTGCTGCCATTTGCCTGAAGCTATTTAAGCCACCAAGGAACCAGGGTGCTCCAGCCCTCAGACAACATTGCTGCTGACACTGACAAGAGTGAATCCCTGACACTGAGAGCACGGATCTGTGTGCACAGTGTGCTGTAAGATGTCTGTTTTGCAAGATCCCCTTGGTTAATTGAAGGGATTGAGAGGGCCTCTCCCCAAAGCATTTATCCTGCCTACCTTTAGGCACGTATCTGGGAAGTGTGACTTCATGAACTCTGTCAGTGTCTCAGTGCAAACTGTGTTGCTATTTAAGTGCATCTTCACAGTGAATCCTCTTCCAAACCTAGGGGAAAAAGAGAAAAATCACAATTAACACAGCAGGAAAGAAAAATGGGTAAAGAAAGCCCTTTCCGAGTGCTGCGCAGCCTCTTTGGGGAAATCTAATCCAGGCAGAGTGGAGCTTGGACGGGGCCAGGGTTGTTAAAGTGGAGTGAATCTTAATAAGAGGCTGAGCTATTGTGATAACTAATAAAATCGAAACTCAGCCCTAACATGCATTTCACATTTTCCTGCAGTCAACAGATTACTTTGGGGAGCACATCTTGGCGAAAGAAGGCTGTGAGAGAGGAGAAAGTGCATTAGTTAAGGCAGAATTTCAATGGAGTGGTAAGAAACACAATCAGACAGTGGCGTTACTTTGGTGCCCTGATAACAAAGGTCATGTGTTCTGAGCCCTCCGAGCTGTGGGTCAGCCCCACGTGCTGTTCAGCAGAAGGAGAACGGGCCCGTTCTACTGACCTGCTCTTGATGTGCTGCAAAGAGCCAATGCACTGAAAACTCCCGTTCACCATGATTGCCAGCCTGGTGCAGAGGGCTTCACATTCCTCCATGCTGAGAAAACAACCGAGAAACTCCAGTAAGTCATCGGGAAGGTATCAAAAACAGTGATTTTAGTGATCAGAGAACACTACTGATCTTCCCTAAAGTGTTATGGTTCTCTGTGGACACCCACATTCAGCCACGACAAACTCCCAAAGCTGTCACAGCTCTGGAATTCTATGAGGACCAACAGGGAACATAAAGGATGGGCCCATCCGTAGCTCCTACATATCCTGAAATTGGAGTCAGGGCCAAAGCAGCCCTACCTGTGGGATGTGAGGATCACCGAGCACTTGTTCTGCACTTCCTCACTGATGATTTTCCACAGGTGGCGTTTCGCATTGGGATCCATTCCAGAGCTCGGTTCATCCTGTTGGGAAAGACGGGACTGAGCGTCAATTTGCACACAAGATCTGATCTCCCTACCACTTGTGTCCTATTTTCAGGTTCACCTTTAGTGTTATGTTTGCTACAAAGACCCACAGGAGAGAATCATAGAATCATTGAGGTTGGAGAAGACCTCTAGGATCATCAAGTCCAACTATCAGCCCACCCGGATGGAAACTCTGCCATTTCCCGAGGGAAGCTGCAGCCTTTGCCCTCCTACAGATTCGGAGTCTTGGATGATGCTTTTCTTGCAATACTGTGCAGGGCAGTTGATACAAAAACCCCTAGAAGGTGCTGGGAACAAGGAGAATTTCACTGGCAAATATGGGATCTATTTTTGGCCTCTGAAAGAGCTAACAGAGAAACTGGCTGACTCCCCACTCTCTTATGCCCTCCAAGAAAATTTAGGTGTCTGCTGGAATTGAAATGTTCCTCTGACGCACATGCTGTCACACTCAGTGTGGGCATTTGGGGGTGTCTTGCAAGCTGTGCTTGAGAAGGTGTTGCCAGACTGTCACAGTATCTCTATCAGCCCAGAAATCCCAACAAAGCCTCCTGTCTCACCAGCAGCAGAATTGATGGATTCCCAATCAGGGCCAGAGCTGTTGACAGCTTCCTGTTGGTGCCATAACTGCACATCGAGGTGACTCTGTCCTTGTAGGCCATCAGATTCAGCCGGTGGAGGAGCTGGAGTACAACCTATGGGAACAAGAGCACAGCTTTCGCAACAACGTCCAGGCAGACACTACCACAGGCATATCTATTTATTGCAAGACTGATTAAATCCATGTAAAGGCTCTCGGTGACTGGAAAATGCTCCAAGTCCAGCCCCAGCATTACTCACTCCTTTGATGTCTCTCTCCGGGATGCCGTGGAGCCTTGCATAGTAATACATGTGCTCTTCCACCGTCAGCAAGTCATCCAGCGCATCTTCTTGAGGGCAGTAGCCAAAGAGTGACCAGTGAGCCTCACTGATGTCGCTCAAGGACCTGTGTAAGGAATCATGGAATCATAGAATGGTTTGTGTTGGAGGGACTTCAAAGCCCATCCAGTTCTAACCGCCCTGCCATGGGCAGGGACACCACCCAGCTCTATCCAACCTTGTTTTGAACACCTCCAGGGAGGTGTTCAGAGAGCTTTGAGGCGAGTCCTACCCCTCTCCAGATACTGCCCCAAAAGTGGCACCTCACTCAGCTGAGGATCTCAGTCTGATCCTTCTGCAGTGAAGTGAAAGATGCACCACTGAGAGCAATAGAGGTACAACAACAAAATGCAAACCCTAGGAACAACAAAACACAAACCCTAGGGAAGCAGCCATACCATCTTCAAAACATGAAATTCCCTGCCTTGTCCACTTTTGCTCTGCCCTATTTTGTTTCAGACTTCTGTATTTCTTTTCCTTTGCCATGCAGCCTTAAAAGCTGCTCCCAGGCCAAATCTGCACATGTGCCTTCCCCAGAAATTACATCCTCCATACCCAGAGTGATCCTGGACCCGCAGCCTTCCCCTGGATGCTCCGATATCGCCTGTCAGCATCTTAAAGATGGTCGTCTTTCCAGCTCCGTTCACACCAAGCAAGCCAAAGCACTGGGTTGTGGGAAAAAAAAAGTAGAAGTCATGAAATAGTTTGAGTTGGAAAGGACCTTAATGATCATCCAGTTCCAATCCACCTGCCATGGGCAGGGACACCTCCCACTGGATCAGGGTGCTCAAAGCCCCATCCAGCCTGGCTTTGAACACCTCCAGGGATGGAGCAGCCACCGCTTCCCTGGGCAACCTGTGCCAGGGCCTTCCCACCCTCACAGGAAAACATTTCTCCCTAAGATCTCATCTCAATCTCCCCTCTTTCAGCTGCAAACCCTTCCCCCTCATCCCATCCCTGCACTCCCTGACAAAGAGCCCCTCCCCAGCTTTCCTGTAACCATGCTGTGTTTAAAATGCAGAAATATTGCTCCAAGGCGAGTGCTCTGTGCCTCTTGTCTCTTCTTTTCTCTGGCCCCTTGAGCAAGATGAATTGCAAGAGAGGCTCAGGTACTCAGAGTATACGAACGCTGTAATGGAGGTTGTTTATGGTGCAATATACGGCCGCTTATATTAGGATCATTTGTTTAATATGGTGAAGAATCAAGGATGTGTCTCTAATAGAGTTATTCCTTTTACTGCAAGGTGCATTTCCACAGTGAGCTCATCTGACTGGCCAAATCCTGATCATCCTGCTGTGTGCAAAGCCTCCCGTTGACAGGAACGAAGCCATTCGCAGGAACGAGGTGAGCGAGGTTTGCGCTGTCATTGGTGAAACCTTAATGCGACACCATATTTTTGGCCAATAATCTCAGTAATGCACTATTTTAATGTGATGAACTGGCTCCTGCAGCTCCTGTAGTATCTCATGCTAAAATCAGTGTTGTATTGTGAGGGCTGGATCTATGCAGTTGTGTGTTGCATGAGCAATCACCACTGCACTGATAATTGCTGTTATTTTGACACGGTACAGATCAGCTGATGTGAAAAACCCTCACGTGCTGGGCCCACTGCAGATGTCCAGCATTGAATCAAGGCTCATCCCTGCCTTCAGGTGACACAGGGACAGTATCTGTGCACCCTAAACCCCACCAGCACTGAGCTGACTCAGGTCAGAAATTAGAAACCTCGATGCCAGTCGTGGCTTGGAAGAAATCCTCTGCCAGAAATATCCTCCTGCCTGTCTCCCTGCAGCCCTTCAGACACCCAGCATCTCCAAGGCTTACTGCCAAGCTCCCTCACAAGTCAGGTTCTCAGCCAGAGGTAGAATCTGGTCTCTGGAGGCCCCAGGCCCCACCTTCCTCTGGGTCTCAGAGGTGCTCCGTGCACTCCCCTCCCTTCTCTTCTCATGGGTCAGTGTTTTTGCAGATAACTGCACTGCCACAGCCAAAGCCTTTTTCTTTAAAGTCCTGATTAATGAAAATGTGTGTTCAGCAGAAGTGATTTGTCTCTCCCCAGTGGGAAAACACAAGCACATAAGCCTGACTCACTGTCTCCCACGCAGTTCAGGTGAATAATTGCAACTGGACAAATCCTGCTGTCTTCATTTACCATTTGGTAATCCACAGCAACGCCCCAAGAGCTCACTGTGCTGGGTGCTGCACAAACTCTGATACAGCTCCACCACTGTCCTACCTACCTTTCCTGTTTCTGGGGTCTTCAAACTGTTACTTTGTGTCCCAAATCCACCAGGAGCCTTTACTCACTATTATGACCCCAGAACCAATAAATAAGGCAAAGGAAGGAAGGAGGAGGTCAGAGCAGAACAAACTATGACAGTTGTGCTGGGACAGCAGCAAGGGCTGGGAGAGAAGATGACAATGGGATTGTGGATCTGCTCCAGTTTCCCTGCACAGGGTGGAAGGTGTCCACAGCCCTTTCCCCTTGCCTACCTCTCCAGCAGGAATCCCGAGGCTGATGTTTTTCACAGCCACGATGCGTTTGTGAGGAAGGTGGTAGATCTTGGTGAGGTTCTGGAGCTGCACCACATCAAAGTCGGCTTTGCCGGATTCCACCCGGTTCCTCTCTGCCTGGACATCCTCGTCCTCCTCAGCCACAGGTGGCAGGAGCCATGCTTTGCCTTGCATTCGGTCAAACAGGAACCTGTGGGGAAGGCAGAGGGGACCTTAGGCTGTGGCACACAGCCAGCAGCCACTCTGGGTGCCTGGGGTGCTAAGGAGCCTTCAAAGAACCATCAAATGGTTTGGATTGGAAAGGATCATTAAGGTCATCCAGTTCCAAACCCCCTGCAGAGAGCAGGGAAATCTTCAGCCAGATCAGGTCGCTCAAAGCCCCATCCAACCTGGCCTGGAACACCTCCACGGATGGGGCAGCCACCGCTTCTCTGGGCAACCTGGGCCAGGGCCTCCCCACCCTCACAGGAAAACATTTCTTCCTAAAACCTCATCTCAATCTCCCCTCTTTCAGCTGAAAACCATTTCCCCTCGTCCTATTCCTGCACTCCCTGATCAAGAGCCCCTCCCCAGCTTTCCTGCAGCCCCTTTCAGTACTGGGAGGCTGCTCTAAGGTCTCCCTGGAGCCTTCTCTTCTCCAGGCTGAACAACCCCAACTCCCAGCCTCTCTTCATAGGGAAGGTGCTCCAGGCATTTGATCATTTTTGTGGTCTCCTATGGACCCACTGCAACAGGTCCATGTCTTTCCTGTGCTGAGGGCTCCAAAGATGGACAGAGCCTTCTCACAAGATCCCAGGGCATGTGAACATACACAGATACACAGACACTTTCTATTTTCTCCTGACATTTGCACCATTTAGGAAACTAAAAACCCCAATGTTTTCTTTCTGCCTATTTTTTTTTCTCTTTTTCAGCAAATATTCTGAGCTGGAGGAAGGCACTGCCTCATGGACACACTTGCAATGCAGGTGAAAGGACTGTTTACACTCCCCATTGTGTGCCAAAGGAGATTCTGGGAGATCAAAACAGCTGTCTAGGGACTGGCTGCTCTTCACAACCAGGCAAGAATCAGCCCAACACACTTAGAGCTCTGAAACGAGGGCCAGCAAGGACTATTAGGAGCCCCTGGTAACCTAAACCTCTGTTATTAACACTCTAACAGGTACCACGACTGCTGCCAGAAAAAACTTACTCCACGTTTGCAAAGTATCTTGGAAATTTATGGGCTTCCTAATTGACAAGGATGGTGTCAGAGCCCAGAATTAAACCACTGAGTGCTGGCTCAGTCTGTTTTCACTGCGAGCCTCCAGATGTTACTTACTCCAGTAGGTGGTTCCAGACTCTCTGAACCATCTTGTCATGAACTGCAAGACGAATGGCAAAACACACGGTGCCCTGGATAAACATGGCAAACAGCTTGGATGTGGTCTTGTCCAGCTCAAAGGTTTTGTCAGGGTAGTCCACTCCGTAGGCTTTCAAGAAGCCCAGCAGTGCCTGATCCTGTGACAATTCGATCAAGCCATAGCCAAAGCAAAATTGTGGGAACAGAAGGAACGTGTGCCGTAAGTTCTCAGCGAGATCACGCAAGCCCTAAAAGAAAAAGCCAAAAACCAGCACAGTCAGTCACTGTTTTTATTCATGGAATAAATTCATGGGCTTTACTGTGGGACTGAAGTGTAACAATTACATTGGGATTTGCTTGTGTCTCAGAGCAGAGATAAATTGAGAGCAAAGAGCTCCAGAGACAGCTCGTTTCACAGGCACAAGGTCAGAAAAGTCAAGAGGCAGCTCTGAGGTTGTGATCACCAATAGTAAACAGCAGCCAGTTCCGGGAGCAGCTACACGAGCAGCTTCACAGGGTGTGTGCACCTGAAACCCCCCCACGAGCTGAAGCCAAACTCTGCCCCTGAGCTGCACTCTGGTTCCCAGTCCTGCTCCTCTGAGGAACTGCCCTGTCTGTTGGAGCAGGTCCAGAGGAGGCCACGGGGATGATCCCAGGGCTGGAGCACCTCTGCTGTGATGACAGGCTGAGAGATTTGGGGTTTTTCATCCTGGAGAAGAGAAGGCTCCGGGGAGACCTTAGAGCAGCCTCCCAGTACTGAAAGGGGCTCCAGGAAAGCTGGGGAGGGGCTTTTTACAAGGGCTTGTAGTGACAGGACAAAGGGGAATGGCTTTAAATTGGAAGGGGGGAGATTTAGATGAGATGTTAGGAAGAAATTCTTCACGACAAGGGTGGGAAGGCCCTGGCCCAGATTGCCCAGAGCAGTTGTGGCTGCCCCATCCCTGAAGCTGTTCCAGGCCAGATTGGATGGGGCTTTGAGCAACTTGATCCAGGGGGATGGGAACTGGATGGGCTTTGAGGTCGCTTCCAAACCAAACCATTCCATGATGCTATCTCTTTTCCTTTGACAAACATCTCCATGGCTTTAATACACACAGAAGTGCAGTCTCACACTTATGAACCCTCCTACACAGAGATCTGATACATTTCCAGCAGAAGAAAGGATTAGCCTACACAGCAAAGTAAATTAGCATGGGAAGGGACTGACTCCCTGCCACTGGGAGACAGAGGGACAAAAGACAATCACAATGCCCATCCCTAAAATCCAGGAGGCTGCCCAACAAGCACTGTCTGATAAAGAGAAAAATTGAACCCACCTATTGTTCTACAAAATGATTGCCCTTTGTCAAAAAACAAATCTAAACATAAGGTATACATTTTATCCCAGTGATTCCTAGGAATGTCTCAGTTTAAGCAAAGGCTTTACTTTAGGGAATCATCACTGTCTCTGAGTCATTTTTCATCCTTGCAGGGAGATGATTGCATTACAGATCTAGATGACAGACAGCCGGTGAGGGCTCGATGCAGCTCATGTCAGGCTGAGGGCAATGACATCCAGTTGTCACTCTCCACAGATCATGCTGCAAGGATGTAGTGATGGTTCAAAGTCCCCATCAACTTTTTATCAACACCTACACTCATCTTCCTGCACGGGCAGCATTCTGCCTCTCTTTTTGTAGTCTCCCCCTGTCACTATGATTTCCTTCTTTGGTGCAGATGCAGATTTAGAGGCAAACAAGATTTGTGCTTGACTTCTGCCCTGCCTGCAGGGAAGGTCCTTGAGCCCTGTTGTAAGTGTCATAGAATCACAGAACGTCTTGAGTTTGAAGGGATCCACAAGGACCATCCAGTCCAACTCCTGTCCCTGCACAGGACAACCCCAACATTCACACCGTGGGGCTGAGGGCACTGGCCAAAGGCTTTTTTTGCTGTCAGGCTTGGTGCTGTGACTGCTTCCCTGGGGAAGCTGTTCCAGTGCTCCACCACCCTCTGGGGGAAGAACCTCTTCCTGCTGTCCACCCTAACCCTCCCCTGGCACATCTTCCTGCCATTCCCTCAGGTCCTGTCATTGGTCACCAGAGAGAAGAGCTCAGCGCCTGCTCCTCCTCCTCCTCCCCACCTTGTGAAGAAGCTGTAAATTGTGTCCTCTGCTTGGGCCACTCTCAGACACCCTGAAACCAGCCAGCTGCTGAGGACCTGGCCAAACCCACCAAACTCAACAAGAAGCCTCCCGTTGTTTCACAAGGGGTTGGTATTTGTAGGATTCCTACCTGATCTGTGGCCTTTTCCTGGGAAAGCAGAAATACAACCGAGTGAGTAATGATGGTGTTGATGCCAAAGAACAAGTTGACACAGACATAAACGATGAAGGCCATTCCTGTTTCTTTGAAAAACCCAGCCAGCAGGTACATCCATGAAAATGTTGCGTATCTATGAGTTGCCAAAAGTGCAGAGAATAAAGTAACACACAGAGAGACTGGAACCAACAACACAAGACCTCAGACAACACAGCAGTTCTGCTTTGGCACGTGACTAGATTTCCCTATTACAGGAGCTTAAGGGGGGAAAAATGGCTTTGTATCTGTTGGACTGTGGATAAAAAGTTGAAGATCCATACTTCTAACGTGGAGCCCTTACTGAAAGCAGACAGCCTAGGCCTGGAGGAGTCAAAGCCAGGGAGAGAGTTTTGCCAAGTTCTCCTGGATTCTTTCCCCCCTCCGCCTCTGTTTTTGAAATACTTCTCTATCCTGAACTTTTCAGTAGTTCAGTAAGCATCTGCTTACAGCTTGGGCTGCCACCGTGACCTTGAATATTTCATACCCTCATGCAGAGTTTGCTTTGAATAAAGCAAGCGTGACAGCAGCAGTTTAGCTTGCTGCTCCTGGAAGGAGAAACTAGTCACCATTTGTAAGGGGTACGTGGAGGTAAAAAGGCCATGTGCTCCTCCCCTGGACCCCAAACTGCAGCAGCCTGCAACATCCAGCTTCTCATCCCGTGTAATGAAAGTTAAATAATGAAGCTCCACACTTACCCAAACAGTAACAGCAGAAGAAATACTGCCAGCAAGTTATTGTTGTTGCAGAAAGCTGGTATCTGGAAGGATGAAATAACTCCTATTGAGAGTCCAATGGGGACCATAAAAAGTATCTGCAAAATGATATTAAAAAAGATGTTATTAGGACAATAATTCTTAAACATTTTCCTAGAACTATGCAGAAACAACACAACAGGCCTGAATCTGGTCCCACAAGTGCAGATGGGGTTTCCTAAGGGAAACCAAGTACAGGTGGGTTCTCAGTCCTCCTGAGACTTCAGAGAGTCTTGGAAATGAATTCCTAAAACCACTCTGAACAGGCTGAGCCTCAGCATTAGTGAGTGCGGGCAGAAAGTGCCTTAAGAAAAGGTTGTGAATGAAAAATACCCCTTTGGGCTTTTTGTTAGACTTGCAGTCAGACCACTTCATTGTGCCCTGTAAATCTGGTCTTTATAATGTTGAGCCAAGCCAGGGACCTACCAAACGTGTGCCTCGAGAGGTTCCTCTCTCCCCCAGCTTTGGGATTTTGCAGAATTTATTGGCAGGGATTCACTGAGAAATATCAAGTTGCTGAGAGCACTGGATTAGTTTCAGCCCGCTGAATACTGATTGTGGCAAGGACTCTGGGGATTTTTCCACAGGCTGATTTACAAATACGCAGTGCTGGAGCAGAAGCCAGGAGCAGGGAAGCAGACACAGGCCTGCCCCATCCATGCCCCAGCACTGGGACTCAGGGCTGCTCTGCAGAGGCCAGACCGCAGCCACGCTGCCTCCAGAACCTTTCCAAGCCCCTTGTGCAAGGCAGGAGATACTTGTGCTCTTGCCCAACCACACCAGCCCCTAGAAGCAGGCAGCTTAGATTACCTAGAAGTGAGTTTTATCAGCATGCATCCGTGCTACTGAAACACCTAGGAGCTCAGGCTGTGTTCTGTGGCTCATAGTCCCCAAAGGATTTCAGCCCACAGCCCTTACTGCATCAAAGAGCTGGCCACTCAAATGCCCTTAGAGGTGAAAAAGGGGAGATTGAGATGAGATCTTAGGAAGAAATTCTTCACTCTGAGGTTTGGGAGACCCTGGCCCAGGTTGCCAAGAGAAGCCATGGCTGCCTCATCCCTGGAAGTGTTCAAGGTCAGGTTGGATGGGGCTTTGAGCACCCTGATCCAGTGGGAGGTGTCCCTGCCCATGACAGGGGGTTTGGAACTGGACGGGCTTTGAGGTCTATGATTCTATGATTTTCCGGAACTGGTGATATCGCTGGGACTTTAGGCACTATCAGAACTGGATCCATAGTAGGGTACGTAGAGCCGATCACCGTTCCAGCACAGCTGGCACTGCCGCAGCTCATGATCACAGACAGTTTTCACTTGCAGATCTCTCTCTGAGGGTTCAACATCGTGCACCAAAGGCAATTTATAAGACAGAAAGCACTTTAGTCTACAGACCCTGTGCCTATTTATCCTCTTAGCCCAGCGATGCTTTCCAGCAGTGCCATTGAGCTTCTTTAACATGACGAAACTCAACTTCAGTGAGAACAAGGGCATGGCTACACCACGCAATGCAGCGTGGAGTTAGGGATCTCAGCTGTCTACAGGGACAAGGTGGTAGCACTGTAGAAAGAAACTTGCTCGGGCCCTGAAGGCACACAGCCCCATTAGTAGCTTCCCTTGGCTTAAAAACCTTTATAATATAAAGTTTTAAAGAGAGCATTCAATGCAGCAACGTATTTTTGCCCAACAGGGCCCTGCCAGCCATGTCTGCTGATGTCACACCCTGTGCGCCCAGGGTTTCCAAACGGCTGCAGCCCCAAGGTCTCATCTGAAACCAAGCTCTGGCCCGTTCTGCATTGCTCTCATATAAATGCGCTGAGTGCTTTGCATACGCTCGAGAGAGAAAGAATGCCTTTGCTTAGCAAAATCCAGTGTTGCAGTTCACATTTAATGGTCTTCAGTGCCTTGGAGAACAATTACCACACAAGACTCTTGGTAGTAATAATATTAAGCAGTCTAGGCAACCAACTTCAAACAAGGAACTCTTTTTCCCCTGCTGTGTAATGCTACTCTTGGTGCACTTATGAATGTGGATTATTTACCAGATCATAAATGAAGTTGGTCACCCAATAGCTTGTCATCCCCATGCCTGAAATATGCTGCAGTTGTTTGGCTTTGGTTTGATGTTCTTTGACCACGTAGAGCACAAAGCTTGCCGTTGTGATGGAGTAGCCAACCAAAACAGACATGGAGACGATGATGTTGAGTAAGCTGTTGAGCCTGGGGAGAAAGCAGAGAAAGATGGATATGGTGAGTCAAAGCAGCAGGTTTCCCTCACTGCAGAGTTACTGTTTGGAGCTCAGAAGCAAAGAGGTCCTGATTCTGTGCCGACATCTTTTGCTGATGGCAATTACACCTCGTGAAAAGGACTTGCAGCACTGAGTTGCAACACTGGACCACAACATCAGTTGCACCAGGGGAGGTTCAGATTAGACATCAGGAAAAACTTCTTCACCAAAAGGGTTCTCAGGCACTGGCAGAGGCTGCCCAGGGAGGTGGTGGAGTCACCATCCCTGGAGGTATCTAAAAGACAGGCAGATGAGGTGCTCAGGGATCTGGTTTAATAGTGGACAGGTATGGCTGGACTCGATCTCAAAGGTCTTTTCCAACAAAGCGATTCTATAATTCTATGAATTGTGTAATTATTATTATTATTATGCCAAAGCACAAAAATGTGTGATGCCATAACTGTGACCTCCAGATCTATATGGGATTCCACAAAAAAATCCCTAACAGGAATCTATGGCTGCTATGGCACAGGGGGAATAAAGACCAGGAAGACTTTCATAATTTAGAGAAAAATATTCAGTAATTTAGCCTGCTCTACGAAGCTGGTTTGGTTTCCAAGAAGCTGGTTTGCTTCTCTTGAAGCTAAGCAACTTAGGCATGAGCCAAACAAATCTTCTTACATTACTTGTTCTTGACTCTGTCCTCCAGGATATGGGTGAGCTGATAAGAAAATACCTAAAAAAAAAACAAGAGAAGAAATTGAAACAGTGGCTGACTTAGAGCTTCCTTCATCAGTTCCTGAGGCTGACAGCAACACAGAAAACTCTGAGGAGAGAAGAAAATCAGATCAAAAGCTGGGGGTTTTTTGTGAACCTTGGTGCGATGTTGGGCAGAATTTTGAGGGTCCCCACTTTTCCCATGGCGTCATTTCGACGCACAGCAGATCTGAAATCCCAGCCCTAGGCCTTCTTTCTGCTTCTGCCTGGCTGACAGCACCATCCATCTCAGTGAGAGCACTACCCCATCCAAAATGAGGCGCATGCCCATGGGTCCTTGTATTTTAGGCTGGATTCTTTAACACTGATGCATTCAAAACTGATGAGCACTTTTTCCTTTTGAAGCTGCTGTTTGATGATCTTCCTTCACTTCATTTGTTCTTTTATCATCAGAAACAAATCATTCCCTATTGGCTTTCTTCACAGCTATTATCTTTTTATCCTTCTCACTACAGGAACCTGTTGAGGTGCCAGTATAAACCCAAGTAAGCTCTGAGACACCTTTGTTCCCAGTTTGGCAGTGAGTTAAATTCTGAACTATTCAGTCTTAAGGAACTAGCAAAAAATCTAGTTACTCTGTTTGCGAGCCATGTGTGATGTCTTCCAAGAAGATCCCTTAACAATGGGTTTGTATCAGACACAAGGTGCAAAAGAGAAATTTTCTGCTCATGTGCAGGGTATCTCCACAAGATTTAGTTTAAGCACTACTTGAGCAAAGGAGAATGCCAAGCTCAAATTATCCTAGTTCCATAGAATGGTCTGGGTTGGAAGAGACCTTAAAGTCCATCCAGTTCCAACCCCCCTAACATGGTTAGGGACACCTCCCACTGGGTCAGGGTAATCAAAGCCCCATCCAACCTGGCCTTGAACACCTCCAGGGACAGGGCAGCCATGATTTCTCTGGGCAAACCGTGCCAAGGCCTCCCCACCCTCACAGGAAAACATTTCTTCCTAAGATCTCATCTCAATCTCCCCTCTTTCACTTTAAAACCATTATCCCTTGTTCTACCCCTGCACTCCCTGATCAAGAGCCCCTCCCCAGCTTTCCTGGAGCCCCTTTTAGTACTGGGAGGATGCTCTAAGATCTCCCCAGAGCCTTCTCTTCTCCAGGCTGAACAACCCCAACTCTCTCAGCCTGTCCTCATACAGGAGGTGTTCCAGCCCTTGGATCACCTTCATGGCCTTGTCTGGACTCCCTCTAACAGATCCATGTCCTTCCTGTACTGTGTTGTTCCTCACAATGCATTTGCTATGTCTGGAGGCAATTTGTGCCTATAAAAACAAACTTGGAACTTGGGGGGGCTCTGGTTGGCCAGTTCCAGCCTCCAGAGAATGTCCTCATCTTGGTCCCACCAAAATGAGACAGCCCAGTCTCCAGGACTCTGGCACCTGAGAAAGAGTTTAAGCTAAAGATATCTATGTGCCTACACCCAAGGTTCTCAACCTATATTTAGGACCTGAGTCAATGCCCCAGTTCCTGGAGAGCACTAGGGGGGCCTCTACCTGTTATTAAATCCAGAGAGATTTGCTAAAATTTGCCACCTCTGAAGCTTAAGCTCGTTTTACAGCCAGGCGCATGCCTTTCAGCGCTACATGAAGAAGAACTATTCTGGACTGCTTTCCCTAAGGATGAGCCCTCTGACACAGCGGCCAGAAAAGAGGAGTCCATGGGTTCAGCTGACCAAGGGCCATACTGAGGAAATAAATGTGAAAAGGAAGATTTCATAGGAAATTCATTTTGGAGGATGGAGGGGGCGGGGTGGAACCCACCTCGGTCTTGTCATCAGTGACAGAAGTGGAATTAAAATCTTGGGCTGCTGATAAAGCCACACAGACAGCCAGGAAATGTTTCCCTTCACTATGAGAGAGAGAGAGAAAGGGAAAGATACCGCCTGTCTAATCTGTTAATGCTTCACTATAAAGCCATTTCCCTTTACTGAAGCTTAGGCTAGAAGTCAAAATTTCCATTTCAATGCTTTCTCTTTTTTTGTCAGTTGGGATTGAGAGAAGAGGAAGCACAATGTACGTAAGTCAAAAGCTATTATGACTTGCTTAGTGACGGGGTAAAAAGCTTTTTCATGTGTTTCTTAAAAACATAGGCAGCCTAAGCCGAACCTCAGTAGCAGGACCGGCACCTCTTTCAAACTGCTGCAATGACAACAGACTTTATGTGGCCATTTCAGTGCTTCTTAAACTGTCATTTATTTGTCACAACAACAAACAGATTTCGCTGCCAGGAACATAGCACACAAAACGTCTGTTCAATTGTATTTCAAACTGGATTTACACTACCCCGGGGGAGCTATCCTCGTCCATTCATTTTATTCCTCCCATTCTATGGCTTGGATCATTAGCGGGAAGCAGAGAATTATCTGTCTGGTCATTTACTACTAAGCATTTCTTTCTGAAACTGCATAAGCAGGGGGGGCAGATGGAATAAAAACTGCTTTGATTCTTTCCCACTGGAAATTGTGACTTTGCTGGTATAAAACTTTCCCTCAGAAAACTTCCTGGCAGTTCACATGAGTTCCCTGTCTTTGCTCTCGTTACAGCATGTGTCGGGAATACAGAGGCAGGGCAAGAAGCTTCACTGCTTAATAATTCAGCCGCTCTCGGATGTTCCTGCTGCCAAAAGAGCTTAAACCTTCTGACCCGGAGGTCATGCTGCAAATCCCAAAGGCAGGAGCCAGGGGGTATTCTGGGATGGTGGTGGGGACAAGGCACTGTTTTTGCTTGTTGTGAGGGGAGTTTCAGCGCGTTGGGACGTGGAGGTGGGAAGAGAGAAGAGGTGTTTTGACTTGTAATCAGCATTCTGCTGTTCCTTTAATTCCCAGCACGACACCCAGCGCTCCAGAGAAGATGCCTTTTCCATTATAGTTCAATTCAGGAGCATCAGTGAGGAATGGTCTTATGAGCAAAGAGACACTGTCACCTATTTCACTGTCACCTGGAACAGCAGGCCAGGCATGACCAGGACACGGCTGGAAGGGCACCATTTGTCAAAGAAAATCAATCGCTAGGGCATTTCTGCACACAATTGCTGCTCTTGTCAGATCCTATAAATCTCTGTATAAGATTTCTCAAAAAGGCATCAACATAAAGTTCTCTCTTCTGCCTGCGCCCCCTCCCTCTCTAGAGGCAGGCACACACACACAGAGCTGTGTCCCTGCTGCACCTGCAATTAAACCTTTCCTAAACTGTAAATGGTAAGGTAGGGTGCCCTGGTTTATCAGCAGGAATTCAGGTCGCTGCCTTACAGTAACGAGGAGAAGCACCAATAACCCCAAATGGGCTGCTGACACTCCTTGGAATCTGTGCATGCCACGTGCCAGAGGAAAAATAGAGCTGAAAATTATGTTTCTCACTGAATCTCATTCTCGTTCAAACACAAACACGCAAATACCCACACATCCTGAGCTCCTCTTGGCAGAAAGGTGACATGTTAAAATTTACTAACTTAACACCCCCAGAGTGACCTACAGGAGTCTTCTTGTGCATAATTAATAGACACTTATCAAGAGACAGCTATTGCAGCACCAAGACGAGAGGCAATAAATCAAATAGGAACCATTGGCATTTATTGGATAAAGGCAGCATTTTACATAGGAGTGGGGTCCTCCCTGTCCAGCTCCCCTAAGCCTTTGACTAAGACAAATTAAATACATGATTCAATCATGTTTTTCAATTCCATTTCTAAGGGAATTGCATAATTGAGGATAAGGCCTCACTGAAGTCAAGGCAGGTGTTGTCATGGATTTCAGCAGAACCAGGATATTCCCCCCAAAGGGGAGAAATTATCTGCTCCTGTAAAGGGACACTTACCATATTTTGAAGTCTCATTTTGTGGCAAGTTAGCTCGAAGAATGAAGTTGTTCAAGCTGTTGAGATAGGCTGGAAGGCTGTGATAACCTTCAGGATTATACCACACCTGCACAGAATTGAGAAATTGAAACAATTTGGGAGAGAAATTGCTCCTGATAACATTTTGGGTTGTTCTGCTTGCACAAATGAATCACTCTATGGTCATTATCTAAAGTCATAAGCTCTACAAGTTGAAGGCCAATGATTAAACCACATCAAGGACTGAATGAGTATAAAAGCATATTTCATGTTCAGCACAAGCAGTCCCACCAGCTTCATTTTGGTTTCTGGGAGAGAAGAAAGAAGCACGAGCTGGATACGTGACAAAATGTACGGTAACTTGGTTTCTCCTTTGTAGTAAGTTGCTGAGACCTGATGATCACCATCAGTGGGGACTCCCAAAAGAAGAATAAAGCAGCCAAATGTCTAACACCTTTTGAAAACCAGGAGAAAAAAAGGTTGCTTTAAGGCAAAAACCAGCCAATTGTAACCTTCTCATTCAGAAAGAGCCCCTCCCTCCCCACGATAACTTTTCTTACCTATGCCATAAACCCTGAGGAAAAAATAAGATTACAGGGCGTGCACTTGGGGAGGATCAACCATCACCTGCTTTAGGCACAATCCACAGCACCCATGCTGGAGGTGTAAGTTACCTCCCAAAGGACAGAGAACTTGGGCTATTAAAGTTAGAGGCTTAAACACAGCCCACAGCATCCACCTTTGCATTTCCCCAAATCCTACACCCTCAGTGATTTCATTTTCCTTGGAGACTGGAGTCTGCCCTGCTTCCAACAATATCAAGGTTTCCAGGTATCTGACATGTGATAAAAAAAAGAGTGATAGCTTTCAGATCAAAGATGATGCTGTAAGATTGGAGGGGTGAAAACATCTGGAAATTCCTTACATGAGCTCTGAGCGTTAAGTCAAAAAAACCCTGTTTATTGGAACCACCTCAGAGAACAGGGCTGCTCCTGAAGGAACGCTCTCCTGGTAGCTTGGCTTTGCAATGAGGACACAGGACATCTCTTGCATTTCCCTGTTACCTCAGAGTTCAACCTTGGTGCTTTTAACACTGATGTGTTACAACATTTTCACTGAGCACCAGCCAGCCCCAGTTAAGGTACATACATCCCCTCATGGGACAAAGGTGCTACTAACAGATTTTTTCACCTGTGTATGTTACAATTATGGCAGCAGACAAGTTGCCTCCTGCCAGCAAGAGAAGTCAGACCAATAAAGAAGAACAGGGAGAGAAAAGGATGTGAACTGCAAACCATCTCTGCCATGCTGAGCTGCAGATTTCAGAGGGTTTCGCTTTAGTTTCTGAAATAGCCCTGAAATCACAGAATGTCCTGAGTTGGAAGGGACCCACAAGGAACGCAGAGTCCAGCTCCTGTCCCTGCACAGGACAACCCCAACATTCACATAGGGGGCATTGGCCAAATGCTTCTGGAATATTTTCAGGCTTGGTGCTGTGACTGCTTCCCTTGGGGAGCTGTTCCAGTGCTCCACCACCATCTGGGGGAAGAACCTTTTCCTGATGTCCAACCTAAGCCTCCCCTGGCACATCTTCCTGCCATTCCCTCAAGTCCTGTCATTGGTTGCCAGAGAGAAGAGCTCAGCACCTGCTCTTCCTCCTCCCTTTTTGAGGAAGCAATAAACAGTGATGAGGTCCCCCTCAATCTCCTTTTCTCCAGACTGAACAGAGCAAGTGACTTCAGCTGCTCCTCACATGGCTTCCCCTCTTAAAGCCTTTGCCAACTTTGTGGCCCTCAATGCCACTTCTCCTGGGTCCCACACTTCCCACGCCAGGATGAGCCGATGGAGGTTGGTTACCTTGGTCAATGTCCTGTTGGGGGGCACTGGCTTGATATCGAACTGCAGATCTGCTGTCAGAGGCAGCCCAAAGCTCCAGCCACCATACCTGGGGGAAAACCAAAGGGAGATGCATTGCTGCCCTCACTCAAGAGCTCTAACACCTTTGGCTGGTGCATGTCAGCTTGCCACTGTCACCCCAGTTAACTCTAGCTGAGCCAAAACTGCTGCAGGAGCCCTTATTTAGGGGAAGGGACCAGAAACTTGGCAGCACTGTCACAAAACTGTGCTGAAAGCCTCCATCTGAGAAACATTTTGGAGCCACATCGATTCCTGATCCCGTTTGCCTACCACACTGGAACAAGGTGACTGCTTCTTACCCAGAAGATGCACAGCTCAGTTTCAATCAGTGGGCAGATAAACATATTCCTTGATAACCTGGATGTCAGGCTGTTTGTGCCCCAAGAGCCACAGAGCCCAGACACACTGATTGCTCTAACAACAGCCCCACACTGCAAGGAAATGCTCAGTCTCTAGTTTTACTGCAATAGATGCACTTTGTTTAAGTGAAGTGCACGCTGAGACCCTTCAGAGAACCAAATTCAGATGCAAGTCTCTCCCCAGAGCTCACTTCATAAAAGGCTGTGTCAGAATTTCCTCTGTTCAGGCACCTCTGAGCCAGACAAAGGCTTGTCTGCAGATCCAGCCATCAACGCATCGGGTGACACACGTTATCCCAGGCTGCTTCTGCTGTGATCAAGCAGAGACCTGCATGAACCTTCATCTTTAACTCCACAATTGCAGGACATTTTACCTTCTTTCACCAGACTGAGAGAGACATTACCCTTGTAAACCCTGACTGCACTGCCACCTCTTCCAGCCCAGTGGATATGATTATGTATAAGAGGCTGCTCCCAGTGCAATCCAGAGGAGGATGATGATGGAGATTTATTCTGTACCGTTTTTGCAGGAAGTCCCTGGTCGTTGCCAGGATGTAGGTCTCCACGTTGTGCCCTGTAAGGTTGTAAACTGTCCGTGTGGAGAAAGTCCTTCTGTGGGGGGGAGTGTAGTTCGCCTGTGGACACGTCTGAAAGGAGACAAAGGAATAAAAATAATGGCTGTGTTTCAATTAAAAACTGGTGTATCAGATTTTAAGAGGACAGGCTGAGAGAGTTGGGGTTGTTCAGCCTGGAGAAGAGAAGGCTCCAGGGAGACCTTAGAGCAGCCTCCCAGTACTGAAAGGGGCTCCAGGAAAGCTGGGGAGGGGCTTTTGATCAGCGAGTGCAGGGATAGGATGAAGGGAAATGGTTGAGATGAGATCTTAGGAAGAAATGTTTTCCTGCAAGGGTGGGGAGGCCGTGGCACAAGTTGCTCAGGGAAGCTGTGGCTGCCCCATACCTGGAAGTGTTCAGGGTCATATTGGATGGGGCTCAGAGCAGCCTGATCTGGTTAAAGATGTCCCTGCTCACTGCAGAGGGGTTGGACTGGATGACCTTTAAAGACTCCTTCCAATCCAAAATTGGATATGATTCTATGACTAGGAATAATCATGATAATATGATTCTATGATCAGGACAAGATTTAGAGCAGGCAATGCCAACACTTTGGTCCTGGGCCTGATTGCTACAGAAGCTGATGACTCACAAACCAGGGCGAAAAGGCACATGGTGCACATCCCTGTGTGCCCTGCGCAACATACTTAGCGAGGCGCTTCAAAACAACCTTTGCTTAATTCTGCACTTCAGTTCCACTGACATCAGTGAGACCTTGAAATGTGCTTCATGCTACACAGGAAGCTTTTTTCTGAATTAAGGCTGATCCTACTTAGCAGGGAGTCAGAGTGACTGCACAGACAACAGCAGAGGAGCAGAAAATTCTGTGGTGGCCCCAAACTCTCATCTTGCATTTCACAGCAGCTACGCTCTGCATTTATGTTCTATTGTCAGTCATTGGGAATATTTTCCCAAGCTTCAGAGAAATGTTGGATTAGTCCTGAATACATAATTTAACACACAGAGGGTCAAAGTTACTTTGACTGTTTCACAAGGTTGAAGCATCCTACCAGACACTATGCTGGTTGCTTCTTGCAGCTCATCCAGAACAAAACCCCTGGCCTCCTCCACCATGCGTCGGCTCATAACTTTGCATCAGAATACACAAACCAGCTTCCTTCACGCTGAGGAACACCTGCCTTTGTCTGCTAGAAGTGAGAATCAGCTTTGAATATTATCCTGACTCACTGGAGAAGGGATGCTGATACTTTGAATGACTGAAAACAGATGTGTGTCCAGAAAACCACGCAAAATAGCTGCTTTTCAAGGAATGACTAGGAATGTTCACCTAAGTACATATTTTATCTTACAAATGGCATCACGCTGTACCCTGACTCTGATTTCCAACTGGAACAATGCTTAAGATAGGTGAACAGCACAGGAGGGAGGAGAGCTCAGTGTCATAGAATCATGGAATGGTTTGGGCCAGAAGAGACCAAATTTGATTCCCCCTACCATGGGCAGGGACATGTTCCACTTATAAGGAGAGGCTGAGAGAGTTGGGCTTGCTTATCCTGGAGAAGAGCAGGCTCCAAGGAGACATTATAGACTTATAAGGGAGGTGCTCCAGCCCTCGGATCATCTTTGTGGCCTCCTCTGGACCTGCTCTTACAGCTCCATGTCCTTCCAGTGCTGAGGACTCCAGAAATGAACGCAGGGCTCCAAGTAAGGTATCACCAGAGCAGACCAGAGGGGCAGAATCCCCTCCCTTGCCCTGCTGGTTCCACTGCTTTGGATGCAGCCCAGAACACCACTGGTTTCTGGGCTGAAGCACACACTGCTGGCTCATGTTGAGCTTCTCACCCACCAGCACCCCAAGCCTTTCTCTTCAGGGCTGTTCTCAATCCATTCTCTGCCCAGCCTGGGTTTGTGCTTGGGATTGACCTGACCCAGGTGTAGGACATTGCACTTGGCCTTGTAGAACTTCAAGGCCTTGTTGAAGCTTCAAACTGTGTTGTAAAACTGTAACAACCTTGGAGCAGAACCTGCCCTTTCCCGCTGTGCATGTAAACACACTAATCCCAGTAGTGCCCGTATCTCGCTCCGCGTGTGCCACCAGAATGCAAAGAACTAATATTATTAACCATCAATATTTATAATACAGAGTAGGGTAAAAGGAGATGGATCTAGATTTTGCATGCAGTTAAATTCTGAAGAGCAAACAGCAATAATAGCTGTGCTTTCATATAAAAACAGAGCTTGCGTAAAATGCAATCCTCCTCTTGAAATGCTCACCTCTGCTAAATGTGACAATCACACAGCACTCAAAAACACTGTTAAACCTTTTCCCTCCATGGGGAGGAAGGCAGATATATGAGCAAGTCAATCTTGTGAGGATGCTGTCCTCAAACTGGTGCAGACTGTGGTTACCCAGTGTATACAACCAACAAGGCCAGAAAGAGACAGGAAGAATCCGAACATTAGGCTTCCCTTAGTATCGCTCCTGCCTACAAAAACACTCCCAACCTACAAGGCCCCCCAGATGTCCCCCCAAACTCTCTCTATGTTGGGTTTATTTCAATTACCTGGATGCCATCTGTGCAGTTGCAGGCAGAATACTCAGTTCTCTCATTTCCGCTGACAATCCACTGGCCGAGCATGTCCTCCTTTAAGCACTGCCTGAAAAGGAACAGATTTTCCTCTGAGGTTCTCTGTGCTCAGGTGTGCAAACGATGCTAATTGCTGTCATGCTTAATGACAGCAAGGATGGCAGTGAGTAGCTTCAGCAAGAAAAGAAGACTTTCTTGTAAGCTCTGGGTGCTTCAGGGACTGCCCCTCCTCCTGCTGCTTTCAGTGCCTCTCAGCAGGGCCCTCACTGCTGCTCTCTGTGCCTGGATTCATTCAGCTTGTTAGAGGGAATCCAGACACCACTTCATCCCCACAGCAGACAGCGCAGGGAGTTAGTGTGCACAGGCCAAGATCATCTCACGGTGCAGAAATAAGGGCATTGCAGCACCTGGGGAGCCCTATGATGGACTGCATTCACTGGGCAGTTGCTGTAAATACTCAGCATAAACACCTGTGTGCACCCTTGAGCATGCAAGTCTGCCCAGGATTTTACTACCAATTCCCTGAAAATTTATCTGCAGAGCCTGATACAAACCAGCCCTCATGGCACCGCTTTTAGATACAGATAACAACAGCTATGGCTAAGAACTTTCTGAGTGTGCTCAGTGCTATAACTGGAATTTACTGAGGAGGCAAGGACTATTTCCCAGAGAGGAGAATAGCTTGCTCTTATCCTGGCCTCCTGCCACCACCAAAGCTGCTCCCTTACTACTCATAGCAACAAAGGAGTCCACATGTGGTGGCGAGCCCTACTCGAGGCAAAGAACACCCATGCCAAGGTCCTGGCAGTGTATGGAAGTCCCAGTCTCAGCCTTAAAGCACAGCAGAGTTTCCACTCTTCACGAATATCTACAGTTCTGTGCTGGAGACGCGAGTCTTCCCTCCAGTGGAGCCCCGTAGCCTCTCGGCAGGACTGAGTTCTGCCTCACAGCAACCAGGACAGCACAGCTCCCCGCTCACAGCTGACTTGCAGCCCACCAGCTCGCGCCCGCCTGCGAAAGGCCAGTCAGACATCTCCCAGGGGGCTGGAAGAGTCCGCAGGTCAGCCTGAGCAGAGGCAGGAGGTGTTTTTTTCCCTCTGTGTGTGGCACCAGCCTATGAAAATTCTTCAGATCATAGAATCATAGAATCTTCTGCTTGGAAAAGACCTTTGAGATCATTGAGTCCAACCACACCCATCATCCGCTAAACCATGTCCCTCAGAACCTAATCTACCCATTTTTTAAGCACCTCCAGGGATGGTGACTCAACCACCTCCCTGGGCAGCTGTTCCTGTGCCTGACCACCCTGGTAAAGAAATTCTTCCTAATATCCAGTCTGAACCTCCCCTGGCACAACTTATGGCCATTTCCCCTTGTCCTATAACCTGTCACTTGAGAGAAGAGATCAACACTCGCTCTCCCACAGCCCCCTTTCAGGCAGCCATGGACAGTGATGAGGTCTCTCCTCAACCTCTTCTTCTCCAAACTAAACAACCCCAGTTCCCTCAGCTGTTCCTCATAGGGCTTGTTCTCCAGCCCCTTCACCAGCCTCGTCACCCTTCTCTGGATGTGCTCCAGCCCCTCAATGTCCTTCTTGTAGTGAGGGGCCCAGAACTGAACACAGCACTCGAGGTGTGGCCTCACCAGTGCTGAGTACAGGGTCACAATCACTGCTCTGGTCCTGCTGCCCACGCTGCTTCTGATACAGGCCAAGCTGCCATTGGCCCTCTTGGACACCTGGGCCACCGCTGGCTCATATTCAGCGGTTATGAACCAACACCCCCAGGTCCTTCTCTGCCAGGCAGCTCTCCAGCCAGTCTTCCCCAAGGTGATCAAAGATGGCTATTAAGGTCTAATGGCTAATTGTGTTATGCCAATTCTTTTGCAGATTTGGAATCTAAATGGGAGAAAACCAAGGACTACTTACGAATTGCTTTCATTCATGCATGTGTTATCTGTTCCAGGGAAAGCAAGCATCGAAGCGACTAAAGCATCCGTGGTCTCATTAAAGTTCCTAAGATTTAACAAATCAAAAATGAAAAGAGAGAAAAAAAAAAAGTTCAAGGTACTACCACTACCAATGAGCAGAGGAAAACCGTGTCTGAGTGAAACAGCATTTACTTAAATGCTAAATAAATGGTTATTTCTGGTGTTAGCCCTGCAAAACACTGCAGTATGTGCAGCGCACAAGGGCAGTCACACAGGCTTAAAAGAACTGCTTCTTGCTGAGAGCTGCGCACCTACTCCACTGATTTGCTGCCTCGAGATCAAAACAAGATACTGATTTAACTTTCTGTGGAATCATGGAATGGTTTGGATTGGAAGCGACCTTAAAGATCATCCAGTTCCAACCCCCCTGCAGGGGCACCTCCCACTGGATCAGGTTGCTCAAAGCCTCAACCTTTTTGGACAAACAAGATTCTGATTCCAGTGAAAAGGAAGCTACTGCAGTTTTCAGGCACTCCTTCCAGCCTTGTCTCAATCAGCTCTCTCATCTGTGAAGTCCATTTGGTTTTGGTCATTCAAGAAGGCGCTTCTTGCTTCTGACCCAGCTCACTAGCAGTGATCCATCAGCAGAAGCAGAGAATGTTAGGAAGAGAGAATTCAGACATGCAGTTCTGGTTCACTGCCTCATCTTAGCAGGACTGAAATGGAAAGGTGTGAGCAGCCCTGGGAAAGAACACCTAATAGCAGAGATGCTTGCTTCAGAGCTAAGTTTTGTATCTCTGAGCTAAGTTTTACATCTCTGACTTAAAGCTGAGAACCACTGGAGCAAGACAGTATCTCACATCATGAAATGAGAACGATACAAATAATAATCATTTTGGTAACAGGATTTCTAAGTACAATAAAATAATTTGGTGGTGACACACGAAACACACTGGAAAAGTGCACGTCCTTCAAATGACTGCACGCCTCAAGTAAGGCCTCGGCAGGAGAGCGTGTCCAGTTCCAACCTCCTGCCATGGGCAGGGACACCCTGGTCCTATTGGACCAGAGTTCTCACGTTCCCATCCAACCTGGCCTTGAACACCTCCAGGGAGGGGGCATCAATGTGGGAGACAACTGATGTGGGGATCTCCAATTCACATTGAGGGGAGAATGTATGTATTGAAAGAAACTCTGCTGGACAGTATGGCTGTGACAGGGCCAGAGAACTCCAGTGGCAAACACAAAGAATATTCCTCACGTATTTCACAGTTAATTCCAGCTGAGAAGTTGTTTCTCTAAAGCTTTTTGATTGCTGCTCTGAGCCAAGCTATCTTCTCCAGAGACCCCTCAGGAACAGGATTTCTGCCTGTTATCTGCTTTAACACTTTTCCACTGGGTCTGGTTAGAAATAATCCTGACAGTAAACTGGATCTTTATAAACAAATGGGTTTAAGGATCACAAAGAACAGCGCTCACCCAAAGAAGTCTGCCTGGTCAGATGTGCCATACAAAGATGGGGAAAGAATCAGTTCGGGATACTCAGTCTCCTTTGTTCTCAGCGTCCCAAGTCCCATCGCAGCTGTCACAAAGAGGACTGGGAGGATGACCTGAGCAATGAAGCCTCTGACATCCCTCCGAGTGTGGTGGAATCTCTTAATGAACAAAGCTGTTGTCTTCTTAAGCAGCAAGGGCAGACCCTGCAGGCTTTTTGATCTAATCAGGAGCTGATCTGTGTAGAAAAGAAGAATGCATTTTGTCATGGATTTGTGACACACAAGGAATTGATGGGTACAGTACCCCGGGAGTATATTTAGCTCCCTGCTCTCCTTTACACATGGCAAATCAAAACTATGAAGTTGCAACAGGGTCAAGACTGGGACAGGACTCAGATTTTGGCTCTTGAGTCATACGCCCATGTAACGCCTTTTCTAGTGTTTAATTTCATAGAGTCATAAAATCATAGAATGGTTTGGGTTGGAAGGGACTTTAAAAATCATCTCATTCCAACCCCCACTAGACCATTCCAAATGCGTACAGGTAGAGAATTCATTTTGGGGTCTTGCAAGAGCAACACAGGCTTCCAGATGCAACAAGTCATCTACATCCTATTTACCTAGCTGCAGCTTGCAGGTGAAACATTATTGTTCCATATTGGCAAGCTGAAAATGTTCATAATTTAGAAAGCAGGCCCTCAGACAAATCAATAAGTGAATTCATTCTGAAACAAGAACAAGGCACGTAAACCAATTGATCATTTGCATGGGCAGGGTTGAGGTATTCTAAAAGCAGAGCCAAACCCTGTGCAACCTATTCCTCTTTATGAAATATGAACCTATATAACACAACACGAAGCAAATGCTTTTCAGTGCTCTCATTAGAGGTGACATAAACACTTCTCTTCACATAGGAGTAACTGCTTACAGTAACTTTTACAGTGCAGGTCAGCTCTGAGAAACGAGTATGAAAAGACCTCTGTGTTGTCCCTTTTCTGCTTCTCTGACTCTAAAGGGGATATTCATAGGTAAAAAACATGTTTCTACTGTACGAGAAAGGTTGTTCAGCCACATATTTGCTCATTTTTGGGCCAGGCCACCTTTGCAGCTCTCAAACCCTCAGCGATACTGATGTAACTTGTCTTCCAAACATGAATTTTTCCCACTGTCTGACTGAACTGCAATGGCCAAAAGCAGAGGAGGACTTAGCTCAGAGCTGTGCTGCTTTTGCTACAGGCTAAAGGGGTTTCCACAAAGCTTCTCTCCAGTTCTGCTAGTTAGGTAGAAATAATCCCCTACACCAATTACAGCAATTACTTTCAGAGGTATTTGCTCGTTCACCCACACACTGCATTGGATTAGATTAAAACCTGGATCAATTTAAAGGAGGGTGGATGCAAACATCCCCCTCTGTAATTTATTCTATGATTCAGATTATTCCGAACCAGTGGATCTAAACAAGTGTTGAGTGTTGTACTTCTCCTGATTTATTGGGTTTGTGACTCTTGGCTAGGTAAAATGTGGTTTTCAAGAAAGAAAGAGGATGGGATGCTCAAATCAGCCCATCTGTCATTGTTTGCATCTGTGACAGGTGTGGAATAAAACCCAGAGGTAATTCCGTACCGTCTCTTTCCGTGAAGGTGTCTGTGCTCATGGACACGTCGTCGCTGCTGGTTTGACCACTGCCTCCAGGCAGCTCTTGGGGCACTTCAGCATATTCGTACTGCTCCTTCCCTAGCTCTTTTGTCAGATTGAGAAACACCTATGGGGCAAGAAAATATGAAGGAAAATTGGTCCAAATGACTCCATTTACCACAACAATAATCAGAATCCACTCTCCTACTTTGTAGCTGTAGCTGGTGCAGCAATGGGGAATTACAACCCTCTTGCCATTCCCTTTGTGCTCTGTGAGAGAAATTCACTTCTCTTTTCAGTATGAAATCGTTGTTGTCCAGCACCTTCTTACCTCTTGCCTCTCTCCTGCTGCAGCAATGGAGTCTGAAATCTTTGTACCCTGGACTTACCTTGTCCTAACACAACCTCCTACCTGACTAATGAATAGGGGCAAACAAAGCTGCATTTCAGCTCAGGCTCTACCTAACTCTGCTCCTTCCACTCCCACTCAGTGAGCAGCACACAGACAGCTCTCCCCTGCACAGCACCAGTGAAAACACAAGGAGAGCCGTTTCCCTGGGATATTTTCCCCTCCAGCCTCTGACAACCCCAGCTTCCATGCTGGGACGGTGCACGTTTGTGAGGTTTGCACTGTGGGAACACGCTGGGGAAGCAGCTGAGTTCTGAGCCACATGGGGTACGTGCTGTCTACCTCATTCTTGCTGCCTTAGGAAAACACCTTAAAAGCAAGCAAGAATTTCTGAGAAGAAAGGTAACAATCTCCCTCCCTCCTTCCTGCAAGACAAGGGTCATGGCTGCTCATCATTTAAAGTTATTTTTTGTTTCTGATGCAACTAAACATTTGTCTTTATGTGACCAGAGACTCCCCATTGGCAGAAAGGTGCTTGTGTTACTCCAAGCTGCACCAAGTGACTCTCTTGTACAACACAGCATCCATGATGAAGCTCATCACTTAGATGGTTTGCTAACTCCCTTCCTGCTGACCGTGCCTGTAGACCAACCCAGACTGGTGGAAACCAGGAGAATAGTTCCAAGAGAAACACATCATCACCCTCTCTCCTCAGTCTAAATCCAGGATCTCATTTTCTGGGTAACATGCCAGAAAGCTGTTAGCAAGGTGAGGCAGAAGTGCACTTTGTGCATTAGCAGATGTACAGATTTATGAATACAACCACACACTCACATGTTCTGAAGTGTAACACAGTGAACAACCAAACCACTGCAACTCTCACATCCACAATGTGCCACCATCTAGCCCAGAAAGCAGAGCTACACACAGTGCTGTGAGGTTAATCCATAACATCTTGTTATATCGAGCAGATCCTGAGCTCATACCTCTTCCACAGTTGTGTTTGAAATCCCGTAGCAACCAAGGTGGAGATCACTCAAGCTGGTATCAAGGGCTCTGAGAAGCCCCTGGTAGGCCCCTGAGACTGTGGACTTGAAGGGGGGAAGCACATACACAAGCTCTCCGCCAATATCCTCCTTGAGGTAAGCCTCCGGGAGGTGGGACTGGATCAAGGCGGTCACTGCTGTGGTATCACACTCCTCAATCACATTCTGAAAAAGGAGGAAAACACTCTGCAGTCACTGAGGGCTGTGAGATCAAACATACTACTGCAGGATTTAGCCCAAATCCTGCCCCATGGGATAACGGGTAGGTGATCTCAGTCCAGCTATGCAACATTTCAAGTTGCTGCGAGAGAGCCGACACCTGAACTTGGCAGACAGCACAAATACTCCCTTCCCCCGTGAAAAATGGAGCTTGCACATGGGTCTTTTTTCATTTTTCCATCTATGCTGACTGCAATTTGGAAGAGGGGCTGATCCCTTATGGTATCTGCACATCATTCTGTGTGCTGGGGCTACCAACAGCGCTGTAATAAACGCTACCAAGAGCAGAGTTCTCCCCTCAGCAGAACTTTTAGAATCATAGAATGGTTGGGTTGGAAGGGACCTTAACGATCTTCATTCCTCTGAACTCCAGAATTCACACTCCGCACTCAGCCTTGCCTTCAACCCTCAAGGAGACCCTGCTCTTTTTCAACAAAGCAGAGCTCTGACATTCCTCTTTTCTGAGGGCCACAAAGGCTGGTCCGGTGGCCCTGCTGGAGGGAAGTGGGGGCCACACACTCTGTTGGCACCTCTTGCTGAGGAGCAGGGTGCTCACATCCATATCCTCAGTAGTTCTTTGGTACTGCTGTCCTTGGATCTGTCATTCAGCTCCTGCCGATACAGCGTTAACCACCTGCATCCCAAAACAAGCCTTGATGCCCCACTTCAGAGATGAAGCTGCTGAGAGCTCTGGCTCAGCTCCATGCAGCCTCACAGCCAGGTGAGTCTCTGCCCCCAGCAGCGCCTGCTGCAGTGACAGTGCTTGTGGCACACGAAAGGGAGATAAGGCCCAGCAGGGAAAGGAGGACAAAGAGGACTGCATTGTGCACCTGGAATAAGGGAGGCTCAAGTTCAGACCTCTATATAGCCCTGTCTATTAGAGCTGCAAGGCTTTGTACAGAGGGGTGAAGTCGAGACTCCTGTGTTTTGGGGAACTCTCCATACAGGAGACTTCCTTTTCTTGAAGGAAACTTATTTATTCCGAAAGCATATTCCAGCAAGGGGCACGCAGAGCAAGTTGGAGCAGACTGTGCTGTAACCCAGGTATCTCAGTGCTTGAGGGATATGAAAAATGATCTTATGACAGCCCAAGGAAAGAGTCCAGCAGATTTTTTAACCTATGTGGCCAAACTCAAGCTTTCAACCCAAAATACATCCCACTTTCACCTGGGCATAAAGTGGACACATAAAGAAGTTATTCCATGAAGGTGGAATTATACCGGAACAACCACTCCACTGTAAACATCCAAGACTGAGATGGACCTCTGAGATGGACCTTCAGCAGCATGCTTCCTTTCTATGGGACACCGTGATGTGCCTCCTTCCCTCGTGCCATGCCACTGACTCATTTCCTACCTAAGAAGAAGAAAATTTAGGACCAACTCAGCCACAAACCTTCTTCTTTGTGAGTGTCAGGTGGTATCCATCACCAAATGTTTCCTTGAGGTAGAATGGCGAACCACAACATTTGAGTCCTCCGTGCTCCAGGAAGGCAATCCGGTCGCTCAGAACTTCTGCTTCATCCAAGTGGTGTGTTGAGAGAATGATGGTTCTGCCTGGAGAACACAAAGCTGAGGTCATTCACCACAGAATAAACACAAGTGATGGCATGAGATGATGCTGAATAAGGACACAGAATACTGATTTGAGCTTTTGGGGGAACTATTAGTGAAATTGGATGAAAGGCAACACTAGGTAGAAGCTGAGAGTTATTGTACTATAAATCGTGTTTTATGGTAAAGTTACTTGTCAAATGACACCTTGAATTTACTAAAAACATCCAGGATGCACCCAAAAGCCTTCAAAATCCCAGTCTTCCACAATTTGTAGTCTCCAAAACCCTCAATTCAAAGCCACTGAGATGTATTTTCAAAAGTGACATGAATCACCTTTGCCGCTAGGCAGTATCTTGTCTCATCACAGTACCTTTCTTATTCTTGGAGATGATTTCCCAAATGCTTCTCCGAGAGCAGGGATCCACCCCTGTGGTTGGTTCATCCAGTATCACCACCCTTGATCCACCCAGGAGAGCAATAGCTATAGACAACTTCCTCTTCATCCCCCCGGACAGGGAGCCAGCCAGCTTGTGACGATGGCTGTACAGTCCGGTCTCCTTCAAAGTCCTTGAAAACAAAGGAAAAACAACCCCCAAAGGTTGCCCTTCAGGCACCTTTTAAAAGCAGGAAATCTGAAAATACCCAAAAAATTGTAGCTGCAAATGAAAAACTGCTCAGGTGTGGAGCACTCTACTGAACGGTCACAGTGCAGGGAGATGACCCACCCCGCAGCTCCATCACTGGGCTTTTAAGTTAAAACATCCTTTTTTAGGATGTTTTCAAAGTTTCCATCTGACATGTCAAGGTTAAGGGCTCAACCTCATCAACTGAGAACACCAAGATCCAAACTCCCTGGGATGTTCTGGCTGCTTCGCTTCTCTGCAGAAACAATAAACCCAACATCATCTTTCTGACTGGTTGATTAAATCTCTTTATGGGGAAAACTGTAAAGTGGCAAGACCGTAAAAATTTGTCTCCAAAGAACTGCCAAGGAAGCTTGGAAACCCCCTGGAGAAAAGATGTTGTTTTCTTACAGCCACAGATATTAATATATTCCACTAGGCAGACAAAGGCATTATTTGAACTCGGCGCTGGGTCTGCAACAGTCCTTCAAAACCATTCACTTGAGCTTTGCAGTGACAAAGTGACTCATTTTGACAGCCCTCTCTCTCTTCGCCAACCCTGCCATTTTTATACCTCTTCGCTTCTTGGTAGAGCTCCTGTTGACTCCAGTGAGGGACTTTGATGTACCCATAGAGCAGCAGGTGTTCCTTTGTGGTGAGGTAGTTAAAGAGAACGTTGTGCTGCATGCACACCCCCATGTCCTTCCTGATCACTTCCTGGTCACTCCTGATATCTTTGCCATACACAAAGATTGTACCTGA
Organism: Tapera naevia; assembly: GCA_033556795.1. Lineage (NCBI taxonomy): Eukaryota > Metazoa > Chordata > Aves > Cuculiformes > Neomorphidae > Tapera > Tapera naevia. The sequence goes on along the minus strand of JAUMJJ010000195.1, from coordinate 1,892,798 downwards.
CGATGTAGGGAACAACCCGGTCAAAATAGAGCTGAAAGGGAAAAATAAATAGTAAAGGAAGTTAGAAAAATGAGAAAACCATAGGTAATTTTTCACATGGTCCTGTACCTCTCATCACTTTCAAGATTCCCTGCATCACCAGAGACCACTGGCCACTGCTTCTCCTGCACTCTGACCATGCTTTGGCAGCACAGTGGCCAGGTAACATCAAAAGACAACCTCGTGCCCCTCTGTGGGAACGTGAGGGTAACTGCCAAGTTCATGCACTGAATTCTGGCTGCTTTTCACAAGCCCCTTTATCTTCTCCAGCCTTCCCCTCCCAAAGTCAGAGCACTGCACATCCCAGACATCAATACACACAAAAGTTCTTGGATTTCAGTTTAATCAGTGGGAATTCACATAATGCAGATACTCTTTATTCTTTGAGGTTTGCCTGCAGTATCCAGCCAGCCTCACTTTGCAAACCACAGCAGAGGTTGAAAACCACATCTTCATCTTATTAACCACATCAGAGCATGGAAACCGGACTTCACTGCCATGATTAACAAGAAATGAGGGAGGACTTCCAGACAGGACACCTCACAGTGGGCAGTACTTTCATCTAGTTCAAGCAAATAATTACCTGCCTAGCAACACCCAACAGATCTGAGTCAAGCACTCTCTGCTCCGAATAACTATTTGCACTTTACATGTCATTTCTGGTGCTGTACTGCAGGGGCTAAAGGGAGAAGATGCGTCTCGGACTGCCCTTCAGCTTCCTAGAGCTTCTCTCTCTCTCTCCTGGGACTTTTAGCCATCATTAAAAAGGAAAGAGGCAACTTGTGACCTTACTCAGGATCTGAAGCCTGCACTAAGTTTCAAGAAGCCATTATACTTTTCTGCATATCACCTTTGCCTATGCTTTGCAAAGAGGATATGAGATGAATTGATAATAAGCTGAGATGAAGCACACATCCATCTTACAGGTTTTGGCTCATCCCAGGCTCATATTTATCAGTTTAACGTCACTTTTAAAGGGATGCACATCTACATCAGTGGAGAAATCAGGTTCTACAGGTCTGTTTCAGTGCTGCTATCTAACAACTCAAACAATAATTTATAAATGGTGAGAGTGGAAGGGCTGAAAGGCCAATGTATTAACCCACTGCCATTCCAGCCCAGCCAATACATGAGTTTACGCAGCTGAAGTACACCTTGATTAAGCTTTCTTGCTAATATCCTTTCAGCTTTGGTGTGTTCACAGCTTGCAGAACAACCCAACCCCAGGCACCAATGAGTCATGGAACAAAACGCTGGAACAGTTGCTGTGCTGTGTATTACCAGGTATCCTATCAGATTGAAAAGCATGTTCCTAAGCAGAAAAGACCCTTTAATTCTAATAGATGAAGGGATTGCTGAGGTCATCCACGAGCAGGATAAAACTACAATAGAGATCTGCCCTAATAAAGTACCTTATTCAGTCTCCCAACACTGCACAGCCCCACTTGCTCTCTTGTTCACCTGATCATGCCCCACAGTGTAAGAAAAATCAGCTTTAAAGGATACGCACATGGTTGTAGTTTTCCCAGCTCCATTGTGGCCCAGCAGGGAAGTGATATTCCCTTCATAGAAGTTGAGGCTGAGGTTGTTCACTGCAGCTTTGGATCCATAAACCTTTGTTATGCCGCGGAGAGAGACCCCCAAGGTGAGATCAGTGGGCTCTGGCTCCAGGTGAGGTGGGGGGGCACCTTTGACAGCAAAGAGAAGGGACAGAGGACAGTTATTGCACTCCAGCAGACATCTGTGCTACTTTTGTCACCTCAGAGATAAGCAGGGTTTTTAAAAAAGAAAATACAGCAAAAGTAGGTCCCTTTCAGCTAGGAATGTAAAGAACATTTCAAAGGATCTATATCATTTTGAGCTCTCTGGGATTTCTCCTTTCTACTTCCGCAGCTTCTAATAACTCCTGACAATAAGCATTAATCACTTTTGAAAAGGTCTCATATTTAGATGTTTCTGAGCACCTAACTTAATTTATACTAAGCAAGCACAGAAAATGAGAGGACATACAGCAAAACTGCTATTTTCAGTTATGTAGAATCAGCAAGTTTTATGTGTGATCTCACAGTATTTCATAGACTAAATATTTAAAGAGATGAACAAAGAAGCATGCATCTCATTTACCATGTGGAAACCTCTATTTGCTCACACAAACAAAAGCATATTTCTGCATAGAATGGTTTGGGTTGGGAGGGACTTCAAAGCCCATCCAGCTCCAACCCCCTGCCTTGGGCAGGGACACTTCCCTCTGGATCAGGGTGCTCAAAGCCCATCCAACCTGGCCTTGAACACCTCCAGGGATGGGGCAGCCACCACTTCTCTGGGAAACCTGAGCCAGAGCCTCCCCACCCTCACAGGAAAACATTTTTTGCTGATATCTCATCTCAATTTCATTTTTCTTGTGCTATACAATAAGTATCAACACAGAAATGTCCTTTCTGAGTATGGTGCCCCTTTACAAACCTGGCTTTGTTCACCTAAAACCTAAGCTAGTATCACTACTCCACCTAGCATTCACATACATATCTTGTTGCTGAGGGTGGCTTCTTTCCTTAACATCAGCCTGGTGAAGAGCAGGCCTTTTCGTTTCTCATTCCAGAAGGGGAGGTAACTGTTGTATTCAAGCCAGTAAGATGGAAGCAACGGGAAATACCAGGGAGCAGCCATGCCATATCTACCTGCAAGGAGAAGAGCAACCTCATTCAGGAATCTGTTTCTGAAGTACTGAGGTGTACTCAAAACAGCAAAAATAAACTCCACAGATCTCTCCCCCCTTGATGTGCTTATGCACTACTGATACTTGGCAGAGAACTGCCCAATAGGAAGCACTCACTAATTTGTTATTCTGAGTAACTTCATAGCTGGAGGGCAGGAGTACTTTATGTTTTCCACTGGGTACATTTCCGTATACCAGTGGACTACTTCATTAGGCAGGGAAGAAAGGCAAAAGACAAATGTACTGGCTCTTGCCCTAGGCAGAAATTACTTTTTGAAATCAAACGGTATCAGTAACACAACACACAATCACTCAGCTGACAAATGCAGGCTAACATGCTCTGTTCTCATTTTCACCGAGCTGACCACAAATGCAACCTCCGGTGTCCTTGGCTTCAGCATCTTCAGGAGACCCACCTGCCCACGTGATAAGCAGAGGAACATTAATTCTCCCTTGCTCTGGTCTGTCTCTGTTTACTTTCAGACACCCACAAAGTCATGGAATCATTTGGTTGGAAAAGACCTTTGAGATCATTGAGTCCAAACCTACCTGTCCACTACTAAACCAGATCTCCGAGCACCTTCTCTACCTGTCTTTTAAACACCTCCAGGGATGGTGACTCTACCACCTCCCTGGGCAGCCTTTGCCAGTGCCTGAGAACCCTTTAAGTGAAGAAATGTTTCAGATATCTAACTTGAACCTCCCCTGGCACAACTTGAGACCATTTCCTCTTGTCTTGTCACCTGTTACCTGGGTACAGACCAGCACCCACCTTGCTACAACCTCCTTTCAGGCAGTTGTAGACAGTGATGAGGTCTCCCCTCAGTCTCCTCTTCTCCGGACTAAACAACCCCAGTTCCCTCAGCTGCTCCTCGTAAGATTTGTTCTCCAGCCCCTTCACCAGCTTCATTACCCTTCTCTGGATGTGCTCCAGCAACAACTATCATGCTTCCTCCGATATGGAAGCAGAGATATCCCGAGTGTGCACCTTCCTACTGCCTGCACCATGGAAACAGCCACTGTCATGTTCATTGTCTTCTAAAAGAGGTGGTGCAGTGCCAGCCTCGACGCTTTGTAACCTTACCTGGGAAAACATTCCTTATATACCATCCCAGGATGAAGTAAATGACGGAGTCTATCAGAATGAGCCAGCACATATAGCCAAAGGAAGTGTTGTCTCCAATCATTGGGGACTTGTACATGTTGTCCCACTGCAGACCTGCAGAAAGGAGTTTAGAAGTACAAACGGAATCCAGATGAGTTAAGGAAACATCACAACCACGGGAGCTCAAAGCCTAGTTTTGCCAACAACAAACATACCTATGCCCTGTGCCTCATATCGAGCAATGTATTGACTTGCGTAACTGAACGCGGTTGGAGACAACAGACTCTGTGGAACAAACAAAATCGAAAACAAAGAACTTGTGAATTAGTCTCAAAGAGAAATCAAACCACTCAACCGGTCAGGGACCTCACTGGTTTGGTCCAGTAGCCAGAAAAATTAGTGGCTTTTTTTTTCCAACAGTCACAAAGAGCACTGCACCAGGCTTATGATGGGTAACACTTCTGGGAGTGGGTTGTAATATCATCTTTGAGCCTGCCCATCTTTTGCTTCCACATCCAGGACTCATCACTCATACAGGGCTTTATTTTAATCTTTTGAAATACAGGATGACTTCTGGAACCTAAAACCTACCTATTTCTACCCTCGGTAAGAAACAAGGCTTTACATTGACTTCCATGGCTAGGAATTTGAGATATATGAAATTAAAAGCTAAGCACAGCCAGCCAGGAGCAGAGCCAGCCCTCCTTCACAGTCCTGCTACCCGAAGTCCTTACTGAGACAGCCTCATTTTTCAGAGTGCTTTTGCTTTGCAATTCAAAAGGGCAAAGTACACAGCTCAGGCTACTCTGATTCAGCTGCCAGGCAGGCACTCTCTAAAATTCCACAAGCAATGGTTTCAGTCATGGGATGTAACTAATCCCAGGTGCCCCTCAAACAGGCCATGGCCAGGTCTCCTGTTGTGCTGTTGTAGCTGTCAATGCCCACTGATGGAATTGAGAAAGGCACCCAACTCAGGTGCATTTGTCACACAACCTGCAGCAAGAGCTGTAGTGAATCGAAGGTGAATGTCTGCTTCCACACACATCTTTAGCTCAACCAGGTTGCTCAGAGCCCCATCCAAGCAGACCTTGAATATTTCCAGTGATAGGGCCTCTACCACTCCTCTGGGTAACCTATGCCAGTGTTTCATCAACCCCCAAAACGTCTTCCTTACATCTAGTTTAAATCTCCCCTCCTTCAGTTTAAAACCATTACTCCAGGTTCTGTCACACAGGCCTTGCTAGAAAGTCTGTCCTCAGCTTTCCTGGAGTCCCTTTCAGCACTGGGAGGCTGCTCTAAGATCTTCCCAGAGCCTTCTCTTCTCCAGGCTGAACAATCCCAACTCTCTCAGCGTGTCCTTGTACAGGGCAGATGCTCCAGCCTTTGCATCACTTTTGTGGCCTCCTCTGGACACTATTCCAACCTCTCCATGTCCTTCCTGTGCTGAAAACACTCAACTTACCAGTAGGCTCTTCACAGAGAAGCTCAAATGATTCTCGATGACGAGCAGCACGATGAAGGGGAAGAAGGTGAGGATGTACACAAGACTGCCCACCAGAGCTGCTATGTTGGTGTTATTGAAGAAAACACTGATGAAGTAGCTCATGGCTATGATGGACAGGCTGTAGTCCATCAGGTACAGGAAAAGGAGCACTGTGTTTGTTTTGGGAAGGATGTCACCCACTTTTAGAACAACGATGAGGAAGGTGACAGTGACCAGAAGGAAGACGGCACACTCTATGAACCAGGCGATGAAATGGCTGCTGGCATTAACACCCATCATTTTCATGTACTACAGAGAGAAACGGGGAGAAAAGAAGCACAAATGACAACTCTTTATCAAGAGATCTCTCCACTGATATTGAACTATTTCTTTTTCTCAGTTTCTGGACAGGGCATGCAATCAAACCGAGCTCTTTCATCCTCTGGCATACTGCATATTGACAACAGGAAGAAACCACACCCTCACCTTTCCAGAATGCCCTTGGTTTGCAAAGCAGTTGATTGCAAAAGAACAGCACAGACAGGAGCTGCAAGCTCAGAGCGTTGCAGTCCAAAAGCTCCAAAGCAACTTCTGGCTGTAGATTTGTAACTTTTCTAAAGCATTTTGGTTATTTTTAAAAATAACACTATTTGATCCAGTGGCTTGAGAATAAAAGCTCTTAAGTATCGTTGAAACCTAACCGTTTCTCACACAATCCCAAAAAAACAAGAAGAAATACCTAAATTACCATGCTTATAAGGAAGCAATATTAATTTGTATTAGCTGATGATCGAGACTTGTAGAAAACTATATTGATAAATCCAACAGAAAGTACAGTTGCTGGTGTCTTGTTGTAGATTATCACACATTTAAAAACATTTCTGACACCCTGGTTCTTAGAGACAGTGAAATTGGGATCCCTAAATGAGAGTAAGGGGTTGTTCGCTAGCCATTGGGCTTCATTATTTTCAATCTTATCACAGATTATAGAGTGCCCTTTCTCAGAAACATTTTGGGTGGATTGATATTTATATTTATTTCCCTGGTATTGGATAAAAAACAAATCTGCTGGAACTTTTGTTGCTTGCTGAATCTTAGTGCTACAGATGTTCTTTGCTGCTCATTTCTGTTGATGGTGTTCACACTGAAAACCGAGTTAATCTAATAAATTCCCTCTGTCTCAATGTCATTTCTTTTCCAAAAGGCAACCTGAACGAAGAACTTCATTTCAGAGGAGCTGATGTAATACGCAGTATCTTCTGAAATATTAAGCATAATAACTTCGATAGGAAATAAGTCACTTTTCATGTCTTTGTCCCCAACAAATATGACTCAAAGTCAATTTTTAGAGAGCTTTAAATCTTCAGAAAACTTGTAATTTGGTGAGGTCCCCGTGTTTCCAGCGTTCAGAAGTGCAAAGTAATTCTCTCACCACTCGAAGGGCAAACACCCCGGATTCCTATGGCTTTGAGCTTGGTTATGATGTCGGCGTTCAAACACCACAGACCAAACAACAGGTATTTGCAATACTATTTTCCTTAATGCTTGTTTTGCTCCATTTAATATTGCGCATTAGCCACACCGTCCACTAATAAGGAAAACCTGTTCCTAATTTTGCATGCCCCAGAAAGTCCCACCGTACCTCGTAAAGCCTCAGATCTTTCTCTTGAACAAGTGTTTTGACAAAGTCAGCTATGAACAGCACCCAGGCAGCCATCAGAGCAAAAGGAAGAGAGTAGGTCACACTGGTTAAGAACCTGTAAAAGGCAAAGGCAGGCTTTAGTTGAAGATGAACTGTTCTGGGGATTAAGCCTTTATACAGATTATATTTCTCAGAGTAATACTTTGGCAGATGAAAAGACATGCTTATATTTCAAAACATGCAGCATAATTAATAATTATAAAAAAGGCTCTTTTGCCATTTCTATTCATGAAACTCCTGAGTGTTCACAATCTTTTTTCTTTTTTTGGTTAAATTGCAGAGGGATTTGCAGACACATTCGGGAAGTTTGGCTCAGCAGCTGCCCTGGAAGGAGCAGGAACCGCGATGGGCGGTGGCATCTCCTGACGCTCTGATGGGGTGATTGTGAAACATCGCTGGAACCAGCCAGAATTCCCAGTTGGGATGTAATGGCCTGATTTTGTTACCAAGTCGTATTTTCTGGTGCTGCAGTTTGGATCTATGTGCCTCCCCGCAGAGTGTGCGTCCTGTTACCCCACTGGACAGGTTTCTGGATCCAGGTCTACAACGCGGGCTTCACAATTCTTGGCTCCACACTTTAGTTAAAACCTCCCTGTGCCAAACGTGCACAGAAAAAAAGACAACAATGGCCAACAGTAAATTCCTCCTTTTGTGATGGAAAGCAAGTTTTTAGAGCAAGAGAGTCCCTTCATTGCACCTACAAAGCTTTCCTCCCTCATTTCTAAACTGGTTTAAAAAAATAATCCTTGTTATTCCTGGGAAATGTTTAATGTAGGAAAGTAATAGGACTACATTTGTTTTTAATTTTTTTAACTTGTAAAGCTGAAAATTTCCCGTAGACCAGTGCTTTAAGGAAATGTTTCCAGGCAAATGAATCCATATTTATAACGAACAATGAAACAGTATTTTAGTAGCTTTACTGATTCTTTGTTGTTTGGGGTTTTTTTTTTTGGCTATGACCTTGTGCATGATCTCCAAGCTATTAAAAATTCAGCATTTCCCAATGCCTTCTATGTACTGGTATAAATATTCCTCCTTTTCCCTACAGGACGGTTACTATGTGATAACGATCGATAAACAGTCATTTTATGATGACTTCTACTGGATGCAAATCCAAAGCCTTGAGGTATTTTAATAATTGAGCAAACTCCTATCCCTCAGAATCTGAGGTGGGGAGGGGAATTTGAAGGCAAGCGGTTTTCTCAGGAGCCCAAGAACAAGAAAAGAAGTGGAGAGCCCTGTAGTAAATGCCTCCAGCAGCCAGTTAATCACTGTACAGAACTCTCTCACAGCAATAATCCACGTATTGGCTGCAAGAAGTCAACACTTGGTTTGACTGCTTGCTGCCTGCATATTTGCAGTTACCTGGAGAAGAGACTGTAGGTCCCTGACTCTCCTAAGTGACAGGCTGACACAGGAGATCAATGGCTCGGCTACAGTGCCCAGATAATCTTTTAGCACATGCAGGAGTTTCAATAGGAAGAGCTCCTAGGACCATACTTTTGGACCCTCAAGGCAGGGCAGAGCACCCATCCAACCCACCAGTGGTGTTTGCTGAACCCGTCAGCGCTCTCTGATAGACATGGAACCCCTTCCCTGTGCTTTTTCCACACAGTCTGGCCACCAGCTGTGGTCAGGGCAATAACTCTGAGGAAAAACCATGTTGCCAGCTTTCCAACGCAGACCGAAACTGTCTTGCCAGAGGGGCAGGTCCTCAGCTGTGAGAGATTTGTTTCTCTCTGGTGCATTTGGCAGGGCTGCAGTTTATATTTGCTGTGTATCTGGCTCAAGATGGGTGGAAAGGAAGATGATCCAAACCTTTTTGATCTGCTTCACCATTCAAAACTTATTCTGGTCCACACACAGTTCCCGCTGCAGTGCTCTGTATAACAAGCTGTTAACCCTGGCAACCATTCTATGATTCTATGATTAACTCAGGGCATCAAAAGCTTCTCTGTCCTCTCTTATTATTGCAGAGATAAATGGTACAACTTCATCTTCCCTCTTACCTTCCCTAAAGCATCTGAGAGGCACCTGTACAGAGAATTACTCACTGTACACCAAACATTAGCTGCAATCACTGGAATGAATAACAAACACCACAGCTGGAGAGCCATCTCTAGGAACAAAGCTCATAAACTTAGAGACTTTTTCTTCCCAGTAAATACAGTTTCTAAGTTCTGCTGCACTATCTGCATGTAAACACCTGCAGAATAAAGCAATGCTCATATTTAACCCAAGTCCTGCCAACACCAGCCTCGGTTCTACCATGTGCAGAAAAACAGGGATGGTGAATTTAACTAAACTAAACATAGACAATTTATACTGAATTCCAGAAATTCCTCTTTTGTTCAGAGTCTTGGGAAGAAAAAAACACAAAATGAAATTATTTCTATGTTACATGAACATGGCATTAAGCAGAGCAAATTGGTGAACTCCACCAGTCAGACAAGATGAGCTTACATAAAGCATGAAGACAGAAGCCACAAGCCACACCAACTTACATATCCTTATTGTAGCAGGGGTAAGGCATGGCCTGGACTTGAACAGCAATTTCCTCCAGTTTCTTGCCAGTCTGTAGCTCAATGATGGCTCTTTCGATGCTGTCCTGGATGTAAATGAACGCCCGGCTGTAAATCTGGCTCTGTGAGGTGGAATTGTGCGGGCCCACCGTCCAGATGCGCTCCCGTATCCTGTTGGTGGTTTGTGTGATCCTGCTGCTCATCCGGATGGTGTAGTTGAGTACATGAGGGAGGGCCAAGCCCCCGTGAACTGAACGTCCCCGTCTGCTGTTGCTTGAAGGCAGCTTGAAAATGATACCTTGGAAAAGAAAGGGAACAGTTTTTCCTTCAGAGTCGAGAGTAGTAAACACAGATAGGTAGGAACTCCTCATTTTTACAAGCCTTTTCTACATCACAACCCCCCATTTCATCTCTTTGCTGCACAAATCATTCTCAGATGGGTTGGCTGTTTATCAAAAGTCTGGAAATGGAAACTAGACATCACTGCAGCTACTCGTGATTTCAAATGTGACCAATGATTCTGGGTGTGAAATACACCCCCAGAACCTCTAAATCTTTTCCCACTGAGCATTCAAAACCCAAAAGCTCTCAAAATAACGAGTTGCATTTGGAAAAAATCTGGCTGTTAAGATGGAATGTCACATATCCATTAGGAACATCCCTCGGCGCCCACACCACTCACAAGCGTGTAGAAAGGTGCTCTATCAGTAGAGCTCCCACAGCAATGCTGCAATGTAAAATCCTCAGGAATGCTGTGTTGAAAACTGTTCATGACCTATACATAAAATTAGCCCAACATAAAAAGGACACGGAACTGTTGGAACAGGTTCAGAGGAGGCTACGAAGATGATCAGAGGGCTGGAGCACCTCTGCTTTGAGGACAGGTTGAGAGTTGGGGTTGTTCAGTCTGTAGAAGAGTCTCTGGGAGACCTCATAGTGGCCTTCCAATACCTGAAGGGGCTGCAAGAAAGCTGGGGAGGGACTTTTTACAATGGTCTGTAGCAACAGGACGAGGGGGAATGGCTTTAAACTGGAAAGGGGGAGATTTACATTAGACATTAGGACAAAATTCTTCAAAATAAGGGTGGGGAGGCCCTGGCACAGGTTGCCCAGTGAAGTCTTGGATGCCCCATCCCTGGAGGTGTTCAAGGCCAGGCTGGATGGGGTCTTGAGCAGCCTGGTCTAGTGGAAGGTGTTCCTGCCCATGGCAGGCGGGTTGGAACTGCATGATCTCTAAATTCCCTTCCAATCCAAACTATTCTATGACTCTATACACATATTTACGTGCCCACACAAATTCCTGCAAAGTTGAGATGTTTAAGAACAAAAGCTTTGCAGGTTCCTGTTAGGGAATGACATGCTGTAGATGCAGTTTGACAGACAGGACTTTTCTTCCTTTGAAGTGTTTGAGTAGAGGCAATGCTAGAGAAATTTTTCTCTCCAGAATATCATTCCTGATTATTCCATACATACAATGGGATGGAGGACAAACATGGATGAAAACTGCTTTTATGGAAATAGACAAATATTATGAGGGTCTGAAGTTCCAAGAAAAGCAAAGCTTTCCATCCAGCCCTCAATTATGAGGTATAAAACCAAACAGATCACAAGACTTATAAATAAATCCTAATTAGAGAGATACTGGGTATTCTTCAAAAAACAAGACACATTTGTATCATTCAAATTAACACAAATTCCTATTCTCTGCTCCCTCTTACCCCTCTCTTTGTGGTCTTATCTGAAGCTGCAATCCCACATATGTGAAACGTTTGACTGAGAAGACCCAATATAATATTGCAGTATTCGGCTGGAAGATCTCAAGAGCTTTATGACCTCCTGATAAGTTGAGCTCTCTCATATCTTCCTCCATTAAAGCACCTTTCCTCATGAGGGCCTGAAAGAAGGCAGCTGTCATGAAGATCTCCTAAGGGCAGTGAAATTTTGTTCAAACTAAGAATTAACCAAGAGTAAACAGCAGCTGACCAAAGGGTTTCTCTAAAGACAGTGGAGGTGTAAGAGAAGAGGAATTATAAAACAGGAGAGTGCAAAACACTGCTGTAAGGAGATCTCAGGGTGCAGGTCCCACACCCACTGGCTCAAAGCCGATTGCTGTGTGGTGAGAGTTGTGACCACAACATTTGCTGGTGGAAAGCCAAACTTGTCACGCTGGACTCCCATCCTGTACCAGAGTAACTTTAATTTACAGAGGGACTTGAGACTCTGTCACTCACTTGCAAAAAGCTCATTCTTGAGGAAGAGCTCTTTTGCCACCTTTTCCATTTCCTCTAAGTTTTTGACTGCCTGGATGCGATGAAAGGAGATACAGGAGGACACGTTCACAGCAAGGGTAGCTAATGTATTCAACTGAGCCACGATGTCAGTGTTGTTCTGTAGCTCCAGCCGAATATCATCTGAAAAAAGAAAGGCACAAACAAAACCAGCAGCATCACTACACAAAGCAAAACACCCATCACATCCTTCCAGTCTTCACGCCAACAATGGAAGGAAAAAAAATCCCCATCCTAATAAATATTAAGTGTAAAGCACATTTCTGCAGTTAGCAGTGCAATGAAGGCATGTTGTTGACCCAATTTTTATGTTAATCATTTGTAATATGCTGGTGAGTTTGCCTTTGGGAGGATGCCAGCAATGGGATGTGACAGCCATCCCAAATCAGAAGTTGCTGCCAACCTGCTGAGGTTTTAGACTCGCAGATGATGCTCGCCATTCATTCCACATCTTATGTTTCTTGATGTAATCAGCTCGTCTGCTGAGCTGCTCTGTCTCAGGGGAGAACGTCCTTTATCCAAGCACATCAAGGAAAAGTTAGGTCTCTTGTGCTGATGTGTGTACTAAACCTGATAATGCAGTTTAATAAAGAGGCTGCTGTTTCCTGGCTGTTTTAAAAGGTGATGGAATAACTCAGTGTAACTAATATGGAACAGCTGCTGCAGGCATGACGATTTCATGGGGAGTTAAGACAGGAGCTGCTACTCATGAAATAACACAAGGGTCAGCATGAACAGTACATAAATATCCTTCTGGCTGCAACAGATTGCAGCCGCGCTTGGTGGATGCTGGGTTTTGCTGCCATAACCCAGATTTACGTTGACGTGTACAGCCACTCACTGAAAAAGGAGGTAGGGACAATAAGAGCAGGTAGGAAGGGACTGTGACCACCATGCTGTGCACTAGCAGGGGTATCCACTGCTGCTGTTAGCTGATGATTCCCACTGTGCAGATCAGCAGCTGTCACCTTGAAGGACCATGTAAGACCATCAGAGAACAGCACATTCCAGCAGAGCATCTCCTGTAATGATGCCTCTGGTTTCCTCAGACTGGGATATATCTGATCCCTTGCTTTTCTGCTCTGGGAAACTTTTAAGTTGAACCCTGATGTGGTGCCAGCAAGCTCTCCACAACGTTCCCAGCAGAGTCCCAGGTAGATCATTTGAAGTGATACTTATGGCTAAACAGTGTCCTCCAGTGGCCACATTCAGCTGCAGAGATTCCCATCCTGCTATCCCTTCAACACTCCAAAAACATGTCTCCATAAAAGCCCTTTGCTTTCTAAGAAAGCACAAGATTTTTGTATCACTGCTGAGACAGCCTCTCACTAAAGCATCCAATACTGACCAGAGAAGAGAGCACCCGAGCACGGCTGCCGTTTGATGACTTCTGGGGCTCCCAGCCCTGCAGCACAAATAGGACACAACACATGTGGTGGAACAACTTACCTAATTCATTTATTTGACTCAGCAGTTCAGCTGCATCCAAATCCACCATCAGCTTGATAAAAACCTGCACAAAGGGATTCTGCAGGGCATTCTACCAACAAGCAAGAAGAAAAAGCATCAGTTTGACCAGAAGACCCTTCAGTGTATTTCTGAAATACAACAGAGCAGCTGCCTTCACAGAACATTTGTACAGCCCCCTCCTGCTCCTTTCCTGACCTTCCATAGCTCACTCTGTGCATCAGGGTGGGGAAATGTTCACAATGAAAACATCACACAGAGCCCTGTGAGTCCAGACTAATGTTTCTTGGAGCCAAGAAGCCTATTGAGTCTCCACCAGGCAGCAGAGTCCCATGGAAAAAATATAGATAATCTCTGTTATTTTACAAGTGCAGCAAATTTCACTTGTGTCTGTTTTCAGCCCTGTGAATGCAGCCAGAGTGCCATGGGTAGGTGACCAAAATTTAGCTTGGAGACTGGCAGACAGATTTCTGTTTGGCTGAATGGTTTATTATTCCAACAACGAGTGCAGTCAGCAGAGAATATTCTGTTTCACTTTTGCATATTCTGCTCTAGATTTTCTCTCAGTGCCATGGAAATTACAATGAATTCCAGCCACTGAAATTAACTTCTAATGCTTTGCGATTCCAGAGATCTCATTTTCATAGTTTTGTAACAAAAGGAGACAATTTTTACTGTAGAGAATGGGAAGTATGTGAAACATTACTGCTTTCTGTATCCAAGTAAGACCAGGCTCCTTAGGAGGGGAAAAAGAAATTTTATTCACGTTCACTGAGGTACAAAGACATTTTCTTGCTCTTATGTGTGTACCCAGAGCTACACGCTTATTATACATACTGTTTCATTTTCTGAAAAAGTCATTTCTTGCCTGGTCTTGGCTGGCTGGATCACTCCATCAAGCAGAAAGTTAATTTACAAACTGAAGAGCATTCCCTGTTCATCTTAGCCCTCCAGCATGGCCAGTGTCAGGGAGCATATTGCAAACAGAACAATTCAGACAGAGGATTTGCATGGAAAGGTGCATCAGGAGTACTTCTGTTACAGGAACAGGCAGACAGACACAAACCAGGAAGTCCAGGACAAAAGCCTGAGGAGGGTTTCCCCAACTGACCTAAGATGCCCCTGAGGCCCCTGGAGCCCCAGTTTTCTTCAGTGAAGGAATCCATCTTCCCAGCTCCCTCCCACGAGAGAGACAGGGGAGGGAGGATCTCATACCTTGATCATTGGAACTGTCTGGTTTAACTTAGTCAGTGAATTCATGATGACAGGAGACTTGTCCAGCCACTCCTGGGACTTGAGGGCTAGATCAGCCATCTGCTTCAGCGTTGCATTAGACTATAAAAAAAACCCACAACATATAAGGATGCATTTATTCATCACCTTAAAGCTTTTTAAAAATAAATAACTCAAGATAAGATAAAATTTGTTTTCCTTAGGATTTTTCTTAACACCGTATGTTTGGCAAAAAGCCCTTTAACATACTGAACTGGGATGCAAGTACTTAAAAATATGGCCTCATGTGACATTGGCAGCATGTGATAGGAAAAGAGGGAATAGTTTTAAGCTGAAAAAGAGGAGACTTAAATGAGGTCTGAGGAAGAAATGTTTTCCTGTGAGGGTGGTGAGGCCCTGGCACAGGTTGCCCTGAGAAGTGGTGGCTGCCCCATTCCTGGAGGTGTTCAAAGCCAGGTTGGATGGGGCTTTCATCCCCCGGATCCAGTGGGAGGTGTCCCTGCCCATGGCAAGGGGGGTTGGAACTGGGTGATCTTTGGGATCCTTCCAACCCAAACCATCCTGTGATTCTGTGTCGGATATCAGCTCTCCTTCTACCACAGGTCTGCTTGTGTAAAAGTACTGGGTGTAACAGTTGTCTTGAGAGACATTTCTTGTTTACTGTGTGAAAATATGAACGTGAACCTTCACAAACTGAAGGTGTTAAAAATTGTATTATAAATACTAGGCCAATAGCAATTTTTTGGAGGTAAAATTCATTCAAAGACAAAAGATGACTCATACAACCAGCAATGCATCTAGGAAATGATAATGTGAATGATACTCCAAAGAGTCAGAAAACAGGCTTCTACATCCCAAAGAAACAAGCCTGTGCTAGGTTAATTACAATCCCTTTGAGCAGGCATATCCCAATGTACTGTAAACACAGCCATACCTTTCTCATGATTGCACGGGTTTCCATGGTATCTGGTGTATAAAGGATCTTCCCAAGCACCATTGGCTTTAAAAAAGTCCAGATTAAAGCTCCAGTCGGGGTCTTGACCAGGTCCAGGTAAAAGGATAAGCAAAACGGTGCTGCAAGGGGAGAAAAGCAAACAAATTGCAGAGAGTACAAACAGACCAGACATGAGAAAGGTATCAGTGTATTTTTTCCCCATTTGCTCTGTTTGTTTCTGTGTCCGGTGAACAACTTCATGGCCTTCTTCACTGACTGATATAATGTGTCTTGACACGAGCAATCCGCCCCCAAGATCTCCCACTGCTGAACTCAAGACAACAAGAGTCTCAGTGTCTGAGCCAAGATTCTCTGCTTGAAGGTTAAATGGAGTTCTGTGAACTCAGAGGAGCCAATAATGTCAGTACAGTCGGAAAAACTACACATCAAGAAAAAGCAGTGACCTGTCAAGCCCTAAGACCACATCACTGACAAATGGGAAACTGTGCAGTAGCGAGCACTGCTCTGCTGCTCAGGCTGTTTTCCTTTTAACATCCATGGAAATAAACCACCGTAATCAGGACAGTGCAGATCTTCATCCAGCATAAATCATGAACCCTTACAGCCCTCCAGAGACACAGCGGGGATCGGCTCAGCACTGCATCTCTCTGGAAACAGTAGACTTTGGCTCTGAAATGTTTTTGCCTTGAGTAAAAGCCAGACTTACTGGAGTCGTGAGGAATCCCATATTTCCTCATCATCTTTTGGACAACGACGTCCTCCATGGAAGAACTGTTGCTTACAGGGTCTCCAAAATCTGGAAGCAAGGACTCAAAAAACAGAGGTGTGATCTCCTGGTTGCAGAGAACTTTTGACATGGACTTAAATGTGCTACGTGTTGTGCTAAAGTTGTTTGGTTTTACATTAGCCTGCAGAAAAGACAAAATGCAAATAAATCCTCCATGCCAAAAGCATCCCATTCTGAGACATAAGAGAAAATAGAAATAATAGAATTAGAAGGCCAAGACTAAACATTTTTACACTGCTTTCTTACGAGAAGTTTGTCTCTATAAAAAAAGGGACTTCCTGCGGAAGACACGATTTATGGCTAATCTCTGCTATGATAGAGGTGGGAAATTCATCTCCAGGTATGAGATCCAAAGTGGAAATTGCCTGTAATGTGTGCCTGGTGCCACATGTACACCCCGGGTTACAACACAGAATTCCTTACAGTGCACATCCCCTGACCCCATCCATTCCATGACTGCACGTGGTTCTGCAACCAGCAGGCAAAGAGGTTACCAGGAACAATTCCTGCGATCTACGTTATCCCTGACCACGGATCAGAGAGGGACTGTATCCTGTGCTGGATGAAGTTAGTGCAGCCTGAAGTTACTGCAGCTGTTGGAGCAGGATTGGGTTTGTACTGAGCATTTTGGGCAGTCTTGAGGCTTTGGGTGTGCTCTAATGCACACTAAAGCTGGAGCCAATTTTTGCCATTGACTTACGTGGGTTTGGATGGCCTTTATAGGCAGCTCTCCTGTTGCTTTCACAAGCTGATCCCTTCCAGTACAACAGTGTATTTTGTTGGATGTTCACCCTCCTTCAATATAGTTGTTTATCCCCTGCATTCTCCTTCCTAGAGTCCCTTCCACAGCACGTGTTCCTAGTGTTCCCCCCATCGTAAGCGCATGATGGTCCCACTGATCCAAATCAAAGCTCTCCCAGGAAGGCAACGGATCAGTCTGATAGATTCTTCTTAGGACAGAATCAGTAATCTATGATTTAAGGCATCTTTGGCTTCTGGGGTGAGAAATTCCAGTGGTGTTTTGCCTCCAAAGCACGTGCAGACCGGACGTACCTTGCCCAGTGGAGCATTCCTGGACTGCCGGAGCTTTTTCAGGGAATGAATGGCTTGTAGCAACGGATCAACACCAGATTCAACCTGGTATCTGAAATACTCCATTTTTGTCAGAAGGCCCAACATCTTGTCCACGGGTTTCTGAAGTTCCTTAGGGAAAAACATCTGCAAGAGGCAGGAAGGAAATCAGTTATGATTAGCAGGAATCTGCACACGTGCATGCACACACCCAGATTGTGCTAATTCCAAGACAAGGACTGTGGGATGTTCAAAACTGTTAGGAGGCTCAGGGAGCAGATGTCCCATGGGAAATGAATGGGATTTTATTCCTAAATGCCAAGTGCTTTTGCAAACCACTCCCCTGAATATTACATATACTGAACAGTGCATGTTTCCAAACACCTACAGATGGGAAATGGGTATCAGATATTCACTGGGCATAATCCAGGTCTCTAAGAGGCAGCATTATGCACCGCATAGATGTCAAACACCACCAGTGACTTTTGACCTGAGCCAAATGCATTTACATTCTCATTTAATAATATTTTTCCCCCAAGATCTTTAAATATGTACTTAATAGGCACTTCCCTGTGAATGGCATTTTCACATGCTGTTTATATAGTCGTGTATGTGGCATATTTGAATAATTTAATAACTTGGCAGTTCCAAATAGATTGCAAAAATATATTTTACAGGACTTTTTCCAGGGCTTACCTTTGCAAGGAAAATAAGAAAATTTAGCCCAGTGCCTTATTTCTGGGAAGCCTGCACTCAGCTGGGAATGTTCAGGAGCTTGTGACAGCGTATAAGCAATATGAGTAGATAGGGAGGCATTTAGAGTAGGTCCAGTGCCTTTAAATGAGGTTTGCTGGTTTACACCAGCTGGGATCCTCATTTATATCCACGCTGTCACAGCATGGGTATGCAATAAAAATTACTGCATGAGCGAAGCCTGATCTTTGGCTTGTGTAAATCAGCACAGCTTCTGGGCCACCGCAATGGTATTTTATGACCTTTCAGCCACTACACGCAGCAAAGACTGTAGAAAGCACTCCACAAATCCAGCACTAACCTTGTATAAGAAATTGTAAATGTCTAAGTGTCGCAGCAGCGTGACCCCCAGGACGTACGACTCGCGAGTCCTCTCTGAAAGAGAGAGATTGCAGAGCTCCTCCGCTACCGTTTGCAGCTGTGGGGCAGCAGGATGGACACTGCAAGACTCCAGCTGGAGGACCTGAGAAATGAGCTGTGTTTGCACAAAGAAAGAAAAGACTTGTTAGGGGGTAGATTGCTCACTCCAGTATGCACGGATTAATCTTGCCTTGCTGTTGTTGTTTCCACAGTGGCCTACTTCAGCCCTGAGAACCAGACAATTCCTACCCATTCCTCTCGCTCTGAGGGACAAATCTTGTGTTTTACTGCCCAGCTTGCACAGCAGTAAAACCTTTTGTGGCTTCAGTTTCCCATCAACTGATGCATGTGAAGTTTGGAGAAGAGTGTGCTCTTTGGGGGTCAGTCTAGACAAGATGGAGGGGGGAAGCATCTGGAGCTGAGGAAGGCAAGCTCATCTCTCATTATGGGAGGCTATTTTTGGATCCCAAGTGCTCTCATGAATTGTGGTTGGAAGCGTGCTTTTCCATCTGGACTGCAACAAGTTCTCAGTGCTGATGGCTCCACCAAGGACCCCACTCAGCCCTCGTTAGTCTGTTACAGTGAACTGTGCCCTTGCCACAGGCCGGAGCAATTGCTCACAAGGCAGCACATGGCTCCTCACCAGCCATTGATGACAGCCAAGGAGACCATACAGGTCATGGTCTCCAACACCTGAACTGACAGTGAATGCTCTTATAGAATCATAGAACATGTTGGAAAGGACCTTAAAGATCATCCAGTCTCAACCCCATGTCATGGGCAGGGACACCTCCCACTGGACCAGGCTGCTTAAGGCCCCATCCAACCTCCATCCTGATGGCTATTTTGATCCATTACATGCTATGTTCATCACTACCACAACTACCACAAAGGGGGTTGTAGCGAGGTGAGTGTTGGTCTCTTCTTGCAAGTGACAAGTGACAGGACAAGACATAATGGCCACAAGTTGCACCAGGGCAGGTTTAGACTGGATATCAGGAAAAATTTCTTCAATGAAAGGGTGGTCAGGCACTGGAAGAGGCTGCCCAAGGAGGTGGTTGAGTCACCATCTCTGCAGGTGTTTAAAAGATGGGTTGATGAGCTTCTTAGGGACATGGTGTAGCAATGGACAGGTACGGTTGGACACGATGATCTCAAAGGTCTTTTCTAACCCTGCGGGACTACGCACCTCTCTGTGCTGTCCCACATGCTTAGCTGCAGCCACTAACAAATTCTGGCTTTGATGGTCTGAGAGGTAGAAAGCAACAAGGTCTCCCACCAGGATGACAGCAAACTTACCTGACTGCTGTTTTCTGGGAGAGATGCTTCCAGAAGAGCATCAATACTGGCTGTGGACATTCCTGTTGTGTTTTTGAGATCCTCTTTGAGCTGGTCAACATTCTTAAACACATCTCTCAACTTCTCTGTAAAGAGCAATCAAAGAACAATTGATGTAACAGCTTTCTCCAGACATACAGCAATCTGAAGCACTCAGAGAGGAATTTAGGTAAGGTATGGAAGCACATTACATCACTGCTGATAAAAAAAACCCAACCCTGCAAAATGCAGGCATATTTCCTAGGTTTTACAGCCTGTGGGCTGAAGTTGACAGATCTAGTGATAGCAATAGTTGCTCAAATACAAAGACTTGGGGCTGTCAGCACATGAGAGTATTTGGGCTGGAACAGTCTCTAGAATTACCCTTGATAGAGGATCCCAAGCATATGGGGCTCGTTGTATGCTTATTTCATTAATATCACCATTGTCATAGTCACAGATGTCCCACCTCTGTAGGTTTTCAAGACCAGGTTGGATGAAGCTATGAGCAATCTGTTCCAGTGGGAGTTGTCTCTGCTCATGGCCAGGGGCTTGGGACTGGATGACCTTTAAGGTCCCTTCCAACCCAAGCCATTCTATGATTCCTGGCAGCTAAACAAGTCGTGAGGTTTGCAGCAGAAATTATGATACTGATGATGATGATATTTACCAACATTGTAAAATAAATGCAGAAAACTACCTTGCTTGCTGGAATCTGTTAAATTGTCAGTGATGTTCAGCATGGAATTCAAAGTAGCCATAAACTGAGGAATCTCTTGAAAGAAAGCAATTTCTGGTACATTTTCCTGAAGCCTAAATCGGAAAGACAAAACAACCAATAAAATTTGGAACATGAAAAGAAGGCCAGAAGCCACTTCACCATCTCACAAACAGAACACTAAATCAGCCTAACTCAGAATGAGCGCCTCACCACTTCACGTGCATCTGGATGTTCGTGGTGTCCCCAATCAGAATATTTTGAAGCTCTTGGGAGGTTCTCCGGCGATCCAATGAATTGGTCACAACTTGATTGCTCAGTTCGATAGCGCGGAGGAGCTGCTGGTGAGATTGGCTTTGCTCACACAGCTCTCCGAAGTCAACGTCAGGGAGCTGGCAGACATGCTGTATGGACTTGGAGCTCTCATAGTCACAAAGAAGCATTGTCAGATCCCGAAGGTGGGATAACTGCAAAGGAAATGTTGGAAAGGAACACAAATGCACAAGCACCTGTTAGATAACAGAATGCTAAAAGGTGAATTTTAAGGAGCTGAGCTGCCCCTTCCCATTTTAGTTTAGGATTAGAAGTGTATTTTTAGTTCAGTCAAAAGGTCTCCAGAGGAACAGTTCCTAACAATCATCCCCACACGAGTTTGTAGCTGACCTGGCTACACAACATTACACAGGATATAATAAACCTTACAAAACTTAACACATGATTTCCCCATCCCACACGCGTATGCAGCAATTTTGGACTTCACCACTGACCAATTAATCTTCCTAGAGACCAAATAAATCTCCCTTGTGAAACAGGCTTAGCCTTTCGGACGCCAACTGGCCATCATCTCTCCTACAGCATATGAAACACATATTTGGGATACGGGGAACACTAGGAACACACGCTGTGGAAGGGAAGAACTATTTCCTGTTTTGTGCCTATGAGTGCACACTGAGCCCCATCACAGTATTGTTACAGATAAATAAAGCACCAACAGCATTGCACGGTGTTATCTTTGTTTAAAAAGGCTTCTTAACTCTATTTCTCATACAGGGACACAGAATAACGTGCACACATGCTATTAATGCAGTCACATATGCATAGTATAAGAAGCACTCTATCCAAATGAGGCATTGCCAAATCCAAAGCTAATGAGGGAAATCCATGAATTGGTCTTAATTAGGTGCTTAATTTCAGAGACCATTGTGGTGTTTGAGACATCCAGGGCTAGGGGAACACGTGGGGACTTGGATGCCAGCCACGCTGCTGGTGGTGCTAACTGAGTGTGCTTATAATTGCCAGTGGAATATGCCCAATTCCATTGATTTTCGAGTATCAAACTGCTATCACAGTATCACAGTATCATAAGGTTGGAAAGGACCTCTGAGATCATCAAGTCCAACCTACAACCCAACACTAACACCAACACTAACACCAACCATCATCTAAACCATGGCACTCAGTGCCTCATCCAGTCTCCCCTTAAACACCTCCAGGGTCTGCGACTCCACCACCTCCCTGAGCAGCGCATTCCAATGACCAATCCAATGTTCCTCCTCCCTACACAATTCTCAAATGAAGGTGAGGCCCCCAGGAACAGGGACTACCAACTGCAGCTCTGCAACGTGCTTTGCTAAGTCTCAGTGGGCTGAACTTTAAAACTACGGGTGCACTGAGTTATGAGGAATCTCTGCAGTTCTTATCCATTTGAGATGGCTGGTGGGAAGCAGAAGCCACTCTACCCAACAGACAGGAATGCATCTACCTTCTCAGGAAAATGGGTGTACACTGGGTAGAGTACTCTTCTCAGCCCTGAATAATGGCAACCTTAAATCGCAGGCAGAAAACAGAGTTTCAATCCTACTTTTTATCAGCCGTTCTTTTAAGAAACTTTTTTTCCACACGCTGTTTTTCAAAACCTGTATCACACATTCATGTATCACTGCAGGATGTCCTTCAAGTCAGCATTTTAAGCAGACTCACTTTTAGCTTCAGGAGCTCTGGTATGGATGAATGTTTCTCAGAGGTATTATTTTGCATAAGAGGGTTCTTTTTCAGATGAGTTTGCTTCAAAAGCAGTGTGATGTTTTCTGTGCAAGGAAGAAAACAAAAGTTACTCAAGACAAAAATGCCAGACTTGCAGAAACATCACAGATGGGAATATTAGCATTGCTGTTCTGAGGTCTACTGAGAGTTGCTCTTTTCCACCAAATTCACATGGCTCAGGACCTCTGAACTAACAGACCAAGACGTGGGCTGTAATCTGGATGTAGCCAGTTTGCAAGGGCTTGGTAGCAGGGAGGCTACAGCGGTGGCTTTGGTGAGAAGCTACTGGAAGCTCCCCTCACGTATGACAGAGTCAATAATAGCTGGCTCCAAGATGGACCCACTGCTGGCCAAGGCCAAGCCCGTCGGTAACACCTCTGGGATAACATAGTGAAGAAGGGGAAGAAGTTGCTGCACAACAGCAACTGCAGTGGGAGAGAGGAGTGAGAATGTGGGAGAAACAACTGTGCAGACAGACACTGAGGTTAAAGAAAGATGGGGAGAAAGTGCTCCAGGCGCCGGAGCAGAGATGCCCCTGAAGCCTGTGGTGAAGACCATGCTGAGGTAGGCTGTCTTCCTGCAGCCCATGGAGGACCCCACGCTAGAGCAGATGAATCCCTGAAGGAGGCTGTGACCCCGTGGGAAGCCCACGCTGCAGCAGGCTCCTGGCAGAACGTGTGGATCCATGAAGAGAGAGGAGCCCAGGCTGGAGCAGGACTTGTGACCCCACAGTGACCCAAGCAGGAGCACTCTGTTCCTGAAGGACTGCACCACATGGAACAGATCCATGCTGGAGCAGTTCATGAAGAACTGCAGCTTGTGGGAAGGACTCACATTGGAGAAGTTTGTGGAGAACTGTCCCCTATGGGAGGAACTCCACACTGGAGCAGAGGAAGAGGGTGAGGAGTCCTCTCCCTGAGTAGGAAAGAATGTCAGAGACAACGTGTGCTGAACTGACCATAACCCCCTTGACTTGTCCCCTTGAGCTGCTGGAAGGAACAGGTAGAGATCTGGGAGAGAAGTTAAACCTAGGAAGAAGGGAGGGGTGGATGGGAGGTGTTTCAAGATTTAGTTTTTATTTCTCATTATGGTGCTCTGATTTAAGAAGTAATAAATTAAATTTCCTTAAGTCAAGTCTGTTTCCCTGTGACTGGAATTGATGAGTGACCTCTCCCTGTCCTTATCTCTACCCACAAGCCCTCTGTTTTCTTTTCCAAGTCCAGTTGAGGAGCAGCTTCAGTGGGCACCTGGCATCCAGACAGGGTCAACCCACCAGACTGGATTTTTATGGATCCAGTCCAAGTAGGTGCTTTGCTCGTAAAGAAATCCACACCACCCTGGAAACAGGACTTCTGGCAGTGCCCTTCAGAGCACCTGCAGTATCTCCATTCCATGAGCAGATAAACCTCTCTGGTTTTACAATAAGCTCACATGATGAATATCTATGAGAAATACCATTCTAACTCTCAAAAATAAGGGCTGTCATCTCACAGGTACATAAAGCCGTGAAGGCAATATAGGTTTCTATTCTCAGATTTCTTTATCTAAGTGTCAACAACTTGTCACCACACAGCAAAGCGTACATGTGCCTTTTGGACAGAGTTGGACGGAAAATTTACATCCACAACGTGACATAATTCAAATAAGAAGGTGTCTGGCTTCCCAAGGTTTCACAGCCCCAGTTAATTGCCTGCAGATGAAAACATGTAGCACCGATATTTCCCACCACTACAGAAAACACTTTGAAAAGCCAGGCACAACGTATCCCAGCTGAGATCCCACAACATTAAGAAATCATGATTACCTGTCAATTTGCTGTCTTCAACTTCAGTGGCCTTTATTAAGCACATCAGGTAAGGGCTATAGCTGCTATTCGCTGTCACCTTTAAGATGGTGTTTTCAAATTCTAAAAACAGAAATCTGAAAATAAGATAGGATTTTCAATCAGCTTCCCTTTCAGAAACAAGTGGGCAACCTGTCGGCTGCGTAGACGCCGCTCCTTGGCCGTACAAATAAGAATTCCAAGTGAAGCCATGTGTCTCCCATGACATCTGAGTACCCTCCCAATTTTATTTCACCAATTCTTTTTGCTGTTATCATCTCCCCAAACCTGTCAGTCACTCTCAAACCACACATATAAGAAAACCCACTTGAAAGGGTTGCTGTGGGTGCAAGACATAGATGGAAATGCAAGCCCAGGGGAGACTAAGAAACAAAAATTAAGAGTCATATCCCAAAGAAGGGTTTCCAAAGAGTTTACCACTGGTGGCAAATGTCCTACAGGATTCTATTTCCACTGTGACTGATACAGGCCAACACATAAAATGTTTGGAAGCTCCACTTTTTAGCTGTATGTTCAAGGAGAAGTTTTCTATTCTTCCATTTAATCCACATTACACCTAAATTATGGTGATTTCAGGCAAAGGTTGCTCCACCAGAAGAAAATGACACACTTCTCACGCAGAATAAGAATGGTGCTCACTACAATGAATGCAATTACAACACCCAAAGAGCAAACTCACCTTGTGATCAAAGTTGTTGGTGACAGAGTTCGGTCCCCCTGAGTCCATGGCAAGGTCTTATTGTACAGGGTTTCTGCCATGACAGTGAAATGACGAGCAATGGCATCAATCACACTATCAAAACTAGTTTTGTTGGAGGGAAAAGCTGAACTGGAACTTATACTGAATTCATTTAGCAGATCAGAGAAGTTCAGCCCCGTGATTGCGTAGTGAGTGGCTTCTATGATTTCTAGAGCTGACACATTGTTGGCAGCGTTGTTTGCCACTTCTTCCAACACCTTTGCAAAGGCAGCCACTTCGGTTAGATTCCTTTTGGTGTTCAGCAAACTGTCAACCACATCCCAGACACTTGAGTAATACCTCCATTGGGTGAGGTTGAAGGTGCCTTGGAGTCTCTGCAGCAGGTCCTTCATATGGAGCTCATTCTGTGCCACACTGAAAAACATTAACAGGATATCCCAGCCTGCTGAGCTGTCAGAGAAATTCAGGGAGTTCAGCACTGTTTCGTTCACCATGAAAGGAAGGAGCACATTCACAAGCTGAAATGGGAACTCATCACCCACATCTCCAAATGGGATGGGGCATGAAGCATTACTCTGTAGCAGCTCCTCTGTGACAGCACTCAGAGCTCTCACCTTCTCCTGTACCCAGGAGTTTTCCACCTTGGAGACAAGTTTTAATTTGGAAAGGACACTCAGAGAAAACTGCAGAGACTGGATGATGCATGGCAGCACCTTGGAAAAACGCTCACTGCTGTTCTGGTAGATGACAGCAAACTCTGGAGATAGTTTCAACTTTCTTATGGCAAGCTGGAACATCTCAGTAAAGGTGCCATTGGGTATTGCTCTACCATCCACTCCCATGGAATCAAAGAGGGGTTTGCAGGGGCTCCTCGCTAAGGACTTGCTTAGAGGGGCGTTTTCAAACAGCATCTCAAGTGTTATGTGGAGCACGTCCTGAGCAGAGCAGTTCAGGATTGTCCCGTAACCATTGTCACTGTTCTCAAGGAAAGGACTCAACACTACGTGCAAAAGCTCCCAAACTTCTGACTCCAGTGACGTATTGTGCTGTAAGGAAGACTGGCTGAGCTTCTTCTGCAGCAGTGAACGTGAGAAACGATAAACAATGTCCATCTTTTCTTTGAAGGTTTTGTTTAAGTTGGTGTCATGAAGGACTTCCATTCCTGCTCTCCATATTGCAACCAGTCTCTGGGTATAATTACTGTAAGAACCAAATAATAAGTTGATAGTTTCAAGCTCACTGATATTATACCTTTTCTGCAAACCCTTTAAAACTAAGATACTGCTTTGCATGGTTTGCAAGTACCTGGAGATGTTGGTTCCTCTGGAATCTTCACTAAACAGATCAACCATGGAGGATGTAAAGTTCACCAGGTGCTTCAGCTTCTTACTGAAAGGATGACTGGAATCATTTTTCATGGTACTGATCTGATTTTTCAGTGTGTCTAGAAGTGACTGGAAAGAGACAGTGTCTGTGCTATTCCAGTTCATGGACTGGAGTACTTCAGCGACCTGCCAGAAAGCATGAAGTTCATTGCCCTGCCTTCCACGAAGAGAGCTCTGGAGCTTCTGCATTAGCTTAGCAAAAGAGGACATCAGCAGATGAGGCCCGTTGGCATTCACCTTCGCCATGGCAGCAAGAAGCTGCTCAAGGGACAAGAGCTGTTCTGCAAAAGTCTCAGAAGTTTCAGGGGTCAACAAGAAGTCAGAAAACAATGGCGACACATTCTCATTTGCACTGAGATAATTTTCAATGTCTTCAAGCAAGAGGTCATGAAGTCCAATCATTTTGATAACCTCCCTTGCTTTCTCTGAACTAAAATGAGTCCTGTTTAAAACTATCTGATTCCAAATCACTGCAGCCGCAGTCAAGACATCTTGATTTTCTTTTGCATAGGGATTAGAGTAGAACAACTCCTCACCAGCAAACTCATACAGTGGGACTATTTCTTGAAGTATTCTTTCCAAGTCCAGGGTGCTGTTTGTGGCAGAAGTTGGATCAAAAGAGAGTTTTAAAGAACTATACAAATCATTCAGATCGGAGGATTTAATTCCTCCACTAGAATTATGAAAGATCTGATGTACTAATGGTTTTCCAGGAGCTATCCCAAAGTTCACAAGAATTAGAGCTTTCTCCACTATCTCCAGGAGTTTCACATAATCCCTCACTTCTGTGAGGTTCCACCTGGTGGTCAATATCTTGCCAGTTGCGTGCCACATCTGTGAGAAATGCTGCCACTCAGACTGGTTGGAAGTACCTCTGCCCACCTGCAGAAGTTCATATAAACTGCTATTCCAGCTGGAGACAGATGGTAGTGGATGGGAAAACACAGGCAACCTCTGCCAGTCTGCCGAGCTGTCAGAGAAATTCAGGGAGTTCAGCACTGTTTCGTTCACCATGAAAGGAAGGAGCACATTCACAAGCTGAAATGGGAATTCATCACCCACATCTCCAAATGGGATGAGGCATGAGGCATTACTCTGCAGCAGCTCCTCTGTGACAGCACTCAGAGCTCTCACCTTCTCCTGTACCCAGGAGTTTTCCACCTTGGAGACAAGTTTTAATTTGGAAAGGACACTCAGAGAAAACTGCAGAGACTGGATGATGCATGGCAGCACCTTGGAAAAACGCTCACTGCTGTTCTGGTAGATGACAGCAAACTCTGGAGATAGTTTCAACTTTCTTATGGCAAGCTGGAACATCTCAGTAAAGGTGCCATTGGGTATTGCTCTACCATCCACTCCCATGGAATCAAAGAGGGGTTTGCAGGGGCTCCTCGCTAAGGACTCGCTTAGAGGGGCATTTTCAAACAGCATCTCAAGTGTTATGTGGAGCACATCCTGAGCAGAGCAGTTCAGGATTGTCCCGTAACCATTGTCACTGTTCTCAAGGAAAGGACTCAACACTACGTGCAAAAGCTCCCAAACTTCTGTCTCCAGTGACGTATTGTGCTGTAAGGAAGACTGGCTGAGCTTCTTCTGCAGCAGTGAACGTGAGAAACGATAAACAATGTCCATCTTTTCTTTGAAGGTTTTGTTTAAGTTGGTGTCATGAAGGACTTCCATTCCTGCTCTCCATATTGCAACCAGTCTCTGGGTATAATTACTGTAAGAACCAAATAATAGGTTGATAGTTTCAAGCTCACTGATATTATACCTTTTCTGCAAACCTTTTAAAACTAAGATATTCTTTTGCATGGTTTGCAAGTACCTGGAGATGTTTGTTCCTTCTTTACTGAACAGTTCAAATATGGAGCTCCTGTTCTCAAGGAAAGGACTCAAGGCTAAGTGTAAAAACTCCCAAACCTTTGCCTCTAGTGACACATTGTGCTGTAAGGAAGACTCACTGACCGCCTGCAGTAGAAGATTTGTTAAGTTATAGACAGAGTTAATTATTTCTTCACTGGAAGTGTCACTGTCACTTGTATAAGGAAAGATTTTCATTCCTGTCCTCAGAAGCTCAGACAAGCTCTCAAAGGTTTTATTGTCAAAATTGAATAAAAGATTTATAGATTTTAATTTACTGACATTGTAATTCAGCTGTAAGTCTTTTAATATGTACAAGGTGTTCTGTATGGTCTGAGTGACAATTGAGATATTGGCTACTTCTGAGCTTTCTCCAAAGTCTTTAAACACGGCTGTTATAAATTCTGACAGCTGATTCAGTTGTTCACTGAAGACATGACTTGAATTATTATTCAGCTTTACTAAATGGCTGTTTAATACCTCTAAAAACTGCCCATAGGCTGCAATCCCTGTGTTATTCCACTTCATGGACCTCAATTTCTCCCCTATGCGCCAATAGGCATTGAATTCGTCCCACCAGGCTTCATCCACAGAGCTTTCCACTTTCTGCATCAGTTCAAACACTGGCATGAGCAGGTATTGATACCCTACATTGATGCCTGTAATTATAAAAAACATCTTCTGGAGAGCTAGGAGCTGGTCTGGAAAGTTTCTGTAGGATACAGGCTTAAGCAGATAGTCAGAAAACAAAGATGGTATTTCTTGCATTCCATTTAAGCGGTCCCTGAAGTCTTCCAGAAATGATGGTGTGCTAGTGGAGAGCAACATTTTGATTGCATCCTTAGTTTGCTCTGTACTAAAATTAGAATTATTTAACAGAACTGGATGCCAAATCATTTTAGCTAGCTTTAAAGCACTCTGAATTTCTTTCCATTGGCTCATTATATTGAGAACGGAAGTTCCATTAAAGTCACTCGGTAATTGCAGTGATGTGAAGTTATAGATTTCATCAATTATTTCCTTATTATATGGTTCCCTTGATTTATAATCATGATGTGGATTCATTCCCAGTTCAAGAATTGCAAACAATTTCTGTAATGTTTCATTCTTCAAATTTCTGAATAGATTTAAGCTTTTTAATTCACTTCTATTCATTTTTTCCTCCAAGCCTTTTAAACGATGTAGAGCCTTTTGTATCGCTTCTAAATCAGCTGAATTAATGGACCTCTTGGAGTGTTTTCCACCAGTCTCTGGTGACTTTATTTTTCTGGAGGGAGAGGAAAAAAGGCATTTTAGAGAATATGAAATCAATGCAAGTGGAAATGTAAAGTGATTTCGATAAAGATCAAAGTTTTGAATTATACTGTTAGTAATATCCCTTTAGCTAATGTCTTACCTCAGAACTTCCTCCAATTCAGATACTAAAGCTCGATTGTCTTTCCAGTTAACAAAGCGATTACAAATATATCTGGTCACCAAACCTGTTTCTTTATCTACAACAAACATGTAAAAAGTGTATTAGTGAAGATGACATCAGTTTGGAAGCTGAGAAGAGCTGTATGGCATATCTACAAGATAACATGTATGCATGTATGAAGTCAGGCTTCTACAGCAAGATATGAGACCCTGGTTAGAAATTTGACTGCTCTTCAGGGACGTAACTCCATAGGAATGCTACCTGTCATTGCTGAAATTGTTTTCCATCTCAGGAACAGCTCAGTGCTTCTGTGATCTGGGTGCTAACAGAGTTCTCCTGCTTTATGAGCACTTCACTACCAGTGATGCAGCGCAGCTTGGCCTAACATTTATTATTGTTTCTTTCCCTTCATCTGGAAATGCTCTTTCGCTACTTGCACAGAAGCTTTGTCTGCAGCATCATTTATGCCTCCCATAGCTACTTACACTCATCCTGATTTATCCATGTCTCACCAGCCACACCTCAATGTTTTGCCTACTTGTGCCTCATTGATCTGCTTCCTTCTCATCCACCCCAGCTTCAACAACCTCCATCAGATGAGCAGAGACTGGATGGCATTTGTCAGTGTGTCCCTGGCAGCACTGAGGTGCTGTATCTTTCCCTTGCCTGCGCACATAACCTCAGTTAGAAGTGGATGTCGAGGGTTCTGCCTCTGCTCTAAGCTGACAGGGGTTTAGAGGAACAGCTAAATTACCACTCCCCATTTCCACTGAGACAAACCCATATAAATTCACTGTCTACTGAAAAATTCTGTTTCAAATGAGATATTTTATTCACATTTGTAAAAAGTTGAAAGGAGAATTCATTATGCTGAGCCCTGAACAGTGTGCAGTCTGCAGGGTTACTTCTTCACCTGGAGTTTGCTTCTCCGCAACACCACAGGTTTTTAGCAGAGCTATGA
Source organism: Tapera naevia (assembly GCA_033556795.1). NCBI lineage: Eukaryota > Metazoa > Chordata > Aves > Cuculiformes > Neomorphidae > Tapera > Tapera naevia. The sequence goes on along the minus strand of JAUMJJ010000195.1, from coordinate 1,862,073 downwards.
CTGTATGGAGGAGTCTTACCTTGCTCTGAGCAGTTCAGGGAATATGGAGGATCTGTAACCTCAGTCTGAACAGTTTTGAATCTATCATCAGTCACAAGCGATGCAGAGACATTCTGAGCTGCCAGTACAACACTAAAGGGAAAAAGGAAACCAACAAGGAGAATAAATTGTAGTTACAGGATTATGAGAAGAAATAAAACAAGTGTTCAAATAGGAAACAGCTGGAGTACAGCCTATCATTCTTAAAGTGTCTGACAGACAAGGCATTGCCTCTACTTTTAATTATTTGTTTGATCATGCACAAAATACAAATACAAGAGGCTTTGATGGGAAAGCCACCATGGTACATTGGCACAAACACGTGCTGCACTTATTAGGGTTATGTGAAATATAGACAACTCAAATCCTCACAACAGGGCTTAGAAAACACCCAGGTGATACCCCAGCCCAGCGATTCATTGCTCTGAGTGAATCTCCTCCTAAAAGAAACCAAGCAGCAAGCACACAAGTCCTCAGGGGAGAGCAGGGATCCCTAGGGGACAACATCTGCGGATGGAAGAAGCAATCGCAAATAACTGTTACCATTTCCAACTCTCCTTCTTTCCCCTTTCACACTGCAAAACCCAAGTTGACAGGGAAACAAGGAATGATTTTCAGTCTTAGGAAAGAACAAGACGATAATCAGGTGTATTGTATCACAGAGGAAGTCATTTAAAAGACTCTGTTTGATGTGTGCATCTGAGAACTTCACGGCGATTATTAGTCCCTTTTGCTTCTCCTGGAGAGAAAGTAGCTCCTCACTGTAGGCACAGGGTCACTGTGAAATGCACAATCTCTCGCCTGCCTGAAGTTCTGCGGGTGATACACAAAGAACCAAGCTGAGCTGATTCCCATGGCATGAATAAATACATACTGATTGGTGGGAACAGGCTGCGAGTGGGAACAGAGCGCTAGGAATCGCTTTTCTCCTCGTTTAGCATAATGGCTCCATGCAGGTTTTGTGGAGTTGCAGCTCAATATTCCCATTCTGCAGAGTTGCTTGTTAGCAAGAGTCTTACAGAGGAAGACGGGAAAGAATCTGCAGTTATAGATGAGATATTTAGATGAGCAATGGCAGAGCCACGGAGGAGGGAGGCATAGCCTTGCCAAAAGCAGATGGCACGTATCATATAGATTAGAAGATAGCAAATAGAGAATCACAGAATGGTTTGGGTTGGAAGGGACCTTAAATCTCATCCAGTTCCACCCCCCTGCCATGGGCAGGGACACTTCCCACTGGATCAAGGTGCTCAAAGCCCCATCCAACCTGGCCTTGAACACCCCCAGGAATGGGGCAGCCACACCTTCTCTAGAAACAAGCGGTGCTGTTGCTTTTTTATTTCAGTCTTGCAGGACTTTTGGCTTCAGAGAAAAAGTTCAGCTTACATGCTTATGTGAAAAACTCTCTTAAAGCATCAAACAGGAATGTTTGTGAATTCAGTCTGTAAACCAGGATTGTGTGGGTAATAAATTTTGCTCCTAAACTTTCTATAGAATGCACGACTTTGAATTACTGTTTCGCAGTAGTGGTGTTTATCACACGGTTAATAAGGATGTATAGATGCCACAATCAGCAAAAGTTCTACTTTTCTGTATCCTCACATTTACACTACAAAAAAATCCCTGTACAGCATTTCTTTAGGGGGTCAGGACTGCCTGAGTAAAAGAAATGGTCAGGCTGGCCAAGATGTGCTTTTGAAAGCATCATTAAAAATACTTTTGTGCAATCTCTCTGCAATAACTCTTTACTCATGCATTTAAACTGCCAGATGCCAAGCATAAAAGCACTGCACTGCTCTGGTGATGAAATTCTCTGTGCCTTTTTGTTGTGCCTATGATAACTCTCCCCAGCTCTGCAGCTGTGAACAGAGTAGCACAGTAAATATTCTTTCTGGGCACTCACAGTGTTGGTTCTCAGACTGGATTCTGCAAGCCAGTAAATGCAAATAAATGGAATAAACCTGTACCTGAAACAACAGCAGGGACAAAACACCTCTGAATAAAATTAAAATTCTTGCCACACTGCTGCTGACTTCTTTAAGGGGAAAGACATTGCGACTTACAAATAGTTCTCACAATGCAGCATGGCAAATTACCCAGGTTTTACAGGCTTTTAAGTGCCTTGGCAACATAGAATCACAGAATAGTCAGAAAGGACCTTAAAGCCCACCCAGTTCCAACCCCCCTGCCATGGGCAGGGACACCTCCCACTGGATTAGGGTGCTCAAGGCCACATCCAACCAGGGATGAAGCAGCCACCACTGCTCTGGGCAACCTGTGCCAGGGCATCCCCACCCTTATAGTAAACAACTTCTTCCTAAGATCTCATCTCAATCTCCCCTCTTTCAGCTTAAAATTGATCCCCCTCGTCCTATCCCTGCACTCCCTGATCAAGAGCTCCTCCCCAGCTTTCCTGGAGCCCCTTTCAGTACTGGGAGACTGCTCCAAGGTCTCCTCGGAGCCTCCTCTTCTCCAGGCTGAACAACCCCAACTCTCTCAGCCTCTCCTCCTCTGGGAGGTGCTCCAGCCCTCGGATCATCTTGGCAGCCAGTGATGAAAAGTTCTAAGTCTGGGTGTAATCAAAGTGGCAAAGTTTCTACAACCTCTTTTGGCATCTCTACCCAATTGCTCATGCAGCCAAGGGGAAAAAACAGTCTGAAGACACTCCATTGCATGCTGTCCTCCACATGCTCTAACAAGTGACTATTCAGACTAATTTATAGCAGTGTCCGTCACGTACCCAGTAAATGATTTAGAACAGTCTCCTGATCTTTTGAGTAACTAACATCTTCAAGATATCAGTGAGAGTTTAGCCCAACTATAGGCCAGGAAAGGAATTTCAAGGACAGCCCATTTTAGAAGAGTTTGTACTGTCCTATCTGCATACAGTATCAAATATTTCAGCACAGTTACTTAATGCAGTTAAGTCAGTTCTGTTTTTCATATAACTGGTACTTTTTTCCTAAAGTCACACATATTCAAAGCCCCATCTGCTAAGAAACAGGCTCCTTTTCTACTCTGCTTTCTTGGGACCAGTCTTGAAAGATAAACCAGCAGTAAATCAGGTAGCCAATTTTTTAATTTATTTTTTAATGAATTTATGGGTCGTCTACAAATGCTTGAGGTTTTCCAAAGCAACTTGAATTTGGCTCTATGACTTTCTGGAGAAAAAAACAGGCATCTGCTGTCTTTGGCAGAACAACCAGCCAGCCAGGAGGCATTTTCTCCAACCAAAGGCAGTGGCTGTTACTCACCACTGTTTCCATCTGCACGTTGGCATGGCAGTGCCTCCAAGCAGGCAGGAAGAAAACTAAGAGTTTATATCAAGCTCTCATCTAAAAAGTGACACAAGAGTTACTGGAAATCAAAATGCTGCTCTCTGTCCTTAGAGACCTTTAAAGATGCTTAGTATGAAGCCATAGCATCCTCAAAGTAAATCATGCTTTTAAGCTAATGCTCTTTCTTCCAGATGAGAGGTGACATGTTCCTCAATACACAAACACACCGACTTTCAGTGCCTCTCCTGGCATTTTCCATAGGTTTACCTGTTTGGATTCTGAAGGAAATCAATTACATCTTGCAGTTGCATGCTGCCCTGAAGCACATCTGGGGCCAGCAAAAGGAGGTGCCACAGGGAGGTGTCATTCTGCACTTGGGAGATGAGCCTTAGAAACGAGACCATTTCTTTGACAAACACTGCCTGGTACTGTGGGTTGTGTTGCACCTTAAAAAATAACAATGCAAGAAGTTCTTTAAAAACAAGAACCTTGTTGCTGTTGGGTCTTTATGTTTTTCAGCTTGCGCTGCGCTTGTACACAACTCTACAAACAATACATTCAAATGATTCTAGTGACAGGCAATAACTGAGAGAGTGACTGTGCTTTACCTTCACACCTCAGATTGTACAATAAATTCTCTGTTTAGACAAGCCTTATGATTCACAATGCCACAAACAGTCCAAAGACTAGGAGTATAGGAAAATTAATATCAATCCTCACCTTGGCAAAAAGGCATTACCTTTAAAGGATTGATTTGCTCTAATTATGCAGCTTAACCCCAAAGACAAGTACTGCTAAAATCATAAATTATTGGATCAGATGCAGGAGTCATTGGATGAAGATATGCAGCTGAGGTAATACACAATTAAATTTATTGCCTCTCCTAGCTTTAAATATTCTTATTTACACCACATTTTCACACTACTGTACCTACCTACAGGGAAAATAAGGAGGAGAAACAAGATCAGGGTATGGTGAGAACCCTCAGAGACCACTAGCTGATGGCTGGATGCCCTTGCCTCTCTGAGCTGTGTACTCTAGTTCAAGGTCTTTGGGCTAATCCCATCACAAGAAGTAGCCCATAATGCTCTGTATGGTCTTTGGTGTAGAGATGAGCACCTCCTACCCAGGTGCAGTGATGTTCTATCTCCTGAACAGCACAATAACACGTGGGAACTAACACAGCTGCTTGCTGCAGAAAGGTCCCAGGCACTTACCTGAGAGAGCTGACTTCTCAACTCTTGGGCAAAGGACTCTAGAAGTGATGAATTGGTAAAGCAGAATGTCTGGTGGACATTGGCTGCCATCTTCTCCTCAGAGAGCTCAGGATGTGCTACATATTGCGACAGGACCTCACACAGAATGACTTTCAGATTTTCTGCTGTTGAGTATTGGCTCTAGAAGCAAGATGCAATGTCAAAGGTAACTTTAAAGCAATGCTCCATTTGGGATGGCTTTAAATGCCATGATGAGACATTTTTATGGAGTAATAGTGACATCCAAATCACATTGTCATTACAAGCACTCACACACATACAGAATTCTAAGAGGTGAACAGTGTCACTGAAACTCTTCTGCCTCCTCATATAGCCAAGGAGAAATGTGTAAATGTTTCTAGGCCTTAAGGCAAAAACATAAGCATCCTGGTGTCCATTACATGGTCCTAACCTCTGTAACAAAGGATTTGCTCCTCCACGTAGTCACCATCTACCTAATAAACACACAGTGCCCGGGATGCCACTGCAGGGGTACTGAGGGCAAATCAAGAATTCAATGGAAAGCCTGTACCATCCAATCTTTCATTCTATATGAAACAAACACTCTAAACACCTTAACTCACACAAGTTTTGAGCAAAATAGCTCAAGGTATTGTGTGTGGCCATATTTGTTAATTCATGGCATTATGTTTCAAGGCATCTGGTTCATCTGGAATCTTCTAAGAGAATAATACATTTACCACAGAGCTTAGAAGTCCACCCACAATAACTGTCTTCCTCTTCCCAAAATAAAGCATGTTCACATAACAGGGGAGATCCAAAAGCAATAGGTTTTGCACATTGAGCTCCTAACTCTTTAAATATGACCATAGATAAACGCTTCCACTCAGCTATTGTGCAAATAAAGACTCACCTTCCCAAAAGTGAGGATTTTGTTGAACATGTTGATGCTGGAAGTCAAGTTGGATGGTGATGAAATATTCCAAAGGGCTTTTTCTCCATGAGATACCAGATCCCCGAATGCTGCAATAACAGTTTGAAACACAAGATCTTACTTAATGTCTTTTAACCCCTTTGCAACATCAAACCATGACACAGCGTAGCTGACTACAGCTTTGGGCATGTCATCATTATTAATCTGTTTCCAAAGATACAGCCAAGGGCATCCTGTAATTACTTACGTAAGGGGTTTTTTTATGTAATTAAATCCTGGATTACATTATTTCCCTCTGTAATTTTTTAAAATTTAACACATTGAACTATCACTTTAATTCCCACATCTCTTCTCCAGTCCTACACCTCTGCCATGCAGGAAGAGGGATAGGGAGTCGCACAAGGAAGCCCACATCAAGTAAGGGAGAGCCCTCCGGGTGTCTTTGGCACCCGTGGGTGGCACTCGTTACTCAGAAACGGCTCTGACTCAGATTTGGAGCACTGGTGCCCAGGATACGTGGTGGTACAACACCAGGTCCCCAGATGACACACACCAAAGCCAACACTCGCACGGAGCAGTGCTCTCAAACACCACCGCTCACGGAAACCAAAGGAGCTACACCAGCAGCAAAAGCTGTAACCTGTGTCTTTTGAAATAAGACACAGAATTGAGTTCCTTCCTGACCATCAATGGCCATTAACATGAGCTGATAATTCCCGCAACCATTCATTGATGATATTTTGCCCCCACGCCTCTGCGCCTGGTCCCTTTCGGGTTCTGCTGAAGAGCGAGTGCGTTGGCACGAGTGCTAATTGGAAACTGTGAAAGGCCACAGAATGCAACTCCATAAGCATTCAACTGATGGTGAGCTCCCTGGAGAAAGGATTATCCATTACGATGGCTTGCAGACAGCACTAGCCATTACCATCAATAAATAATAATTGTAATCATTTTATGGGAAATTTAAGTCTGAAAGTTCCTTCAGGAAAAAAAAACCACAGAGGAGAACATTGCCAACAATAAATATCTGCTGAAGAAGACTTATTTGCTGGGTAACTGTGAATAAGAAATACATTTGAAAAAAATCACAAGCTGTTTATGGATAATTTGTGGGCAGTAAAAGGGTAATATTCCATAAATAGCCAGTCTTTAATGAACATCCAAACAGTCTGCAGCCTTGCATTGCGCCTGTGAAGCATAATGATTTAATCCTGGTTTCTCAGCTAAATACCAAAAGTCTTTCCCACCAAAGGTTACTTGTAATTATTCCCAAGAATTTACACTTATGTAATGGTCAGGATCAGGTGCCTGTGTGGAACACATGAATCGTTTTAGCAGTGTTCTAGGAATTGCATCTCTGTCCAGAGAGCTTCAAAAGATCAGCCCTCACAGACCAGGACTATGCACAGCAGTGAAAGGAGGCCGAGGGGAGACCTCATCACTGTCTACAACTGCCTGAAAGGAGGCTGTGGTGAGGTGGGTGCTGGGCTCTTCTCTCAAGTGAGAGGTGATAGGACAATGGCCTCAAGTTGCCCAAGGGGAGGTTTAGATTGGACATCAGGAAGAATTTCTTCATTGAAAGGGTTCTCAGGCACTGGCAGAGGCTGCCCAGGGAGGTGGTGGAGTCACCATCCCTGGAGGTGTTTAAAAGACAGGTTGATGAGGTGCTCAGGAATCTGCTTTAGTAGTGGACAGGTGTCATTGGACTCAATGGCCTCAATGGTCTTTTCCAACCAACCAATTCTATGATTCCATGAACAACTTACCCAGTGAAGTGTTCCTGCTTTTAGGGACCTCTGTACTCCAAGGTGATGGATGGCTGTCCTTGGCCACACTGGATGAGCTCCTCCGCTTACTGAGGGAAGGAAGAACAAAAAGAAAAATAATGTAAACCTGTAACAACTCTTACAGTTTCATATTATTAAGCTTATATTTAACTACCATGTGACTCAGAATGGGTCTATAGCTGGATTTCAGGCAGGTGTGTTGAAATCTGGGTTGTGTAGAAGTCTGGTTCCTTCTAGAGGCCTGGGATGTATTTTGGGGAAGCAGAGTGCAGCACACTCAGACGGATGGAGGGGACCATATTAGTGCCTGCTCTGCAGGGACTCCAAGGACAGGCAAGGCTTGACAAATGTATTTGGCCATCTTAAACAGATTCCCACTTCTGGGAAGAAGGTCTCACTGTATCAAGCCGTATTCTGTCCTCCATCAACATACATTCAGCAGAAGAAAAGTGCAGAACTTCATGGCAATGAAGCAGAGAGGTCTTGATGTAAACTGGAAGAGCTCTAAGCTACAACAACAGGCTGCATGCCCCATGATGAAATCCTTCAAGACATCAAGATCTTACTTCATTCTTCCCAAATATTTCACTACGGGGGAAAGAAAGGGTGGAAGATGGTGTGGAGCTTGATTTTTGTACTTAGTTCCCTTTTACTAAGGGAAAACTCAAGTGACCACATCCTGCACACCTTGGCAAATGCTTCTAAGGAACAGAGTCAAAGATGAGAACATCACTCAATTGCTCTGCTGGCCACAGGTAAGAAACAGTTTTAGCGTAAGTTATAAAACAGTTTAATAAGAGCTTCAGTAAGTTGCACAATGGGAGGAGAAAAATGCCAGTCTGAATATTACAAACTCTAGAATATTACACAATAACATATCCAGACAGCAAAGAGTCACAGCTCAATTCCTCTGCCTTTGTGACCAACTCACCCATTGTGATTCTGCTCCTGAATCTGTTCATAGAATCTCAGAATGGTTCGGGTTGGAAGGGACCTTTAAAGACCATCCAGTTCCAAGCCCCTGCCATAGGCAGGGACACCTCCCACTGGGTCAGAGTGCTCAAAGCCTCATCCAGCCTGGCCTTGAACGCCTCCAGGGATGGGGCAGTCACAACTCCCCTGGGCAACCTGTGCCTTCCCATCCTCACTGGAAACCATTTCTTCCTAATGTTTAATCTAAATCTTCCCCCTTCCAATTTAAACCCATTCCCCCTCGTCATACCACTCCAGGCCCTTGTAAAAAGTCCCTCTTCAGCTTTCCTGGAGCCCCCTTCAGGTACTGGAAAGCTGCTATAAGGTCCCCCAGAAGCCTTCCATTCTCCAGGCTGAGCCTCTCTCAGCTCTGTCCTCGTAGCAGAGGTGCTCCAGCCCTTGGATCACCTTTGTGGCCTCCTCTGGACCCATTCCAACTCTTCCATATCCTTTTCATGTTGGGGATTCCAGAATTGGCCACAGGACTCCACGTGGGGTCTCAGGAGAGATGAGTAGAGGGCAAGAATCACCTCCCTCACCCCACTGGCCACAGTGCTTTTGATGCAGCCCAGGACACAGTTGGCCTTCTGGGCTTCAGGTTGATTTCTGGAGCTTTCCCCTACCTTCTGCTGAGGTTTCACTCTCTGCTGCACCCTGCTAGGTTTCCTATGGCTACTGTTTTTCTTGTAGAATACACTGTATTTCTAAAGCTGGCATTGACCACACAAGGGCAGGCTTCCCACAGTGTTGCGTGGTATTTCACACAGGCAACTTTTAGCAGCAATAGTGGTCCAGATGCTCATTAATAACTCATGTGACTTCAGTTATGTATTTTGGACAAATCATTTGATTTTGGGTTGGCAAGAAAAAAAATCAGTTATTTCCTAAACAGCTGTACAGAAACCAAAATCAGAAAGCAAGGAGGATTTGTAGCTATTGAAACCCATGGAAGACCTCCAGCACTGGAACTACAAGTTCCCTTTTCTTCATTTCAATGCCCCAAATTATACATTGTTTAACATGCCCAGGAAAAAAAAAAGATAAGACTGGGGAAACAAACAAAGAGCTGTGAATCCAGGCACCCAGTCTCTGTGCAGCTCTGCCCTCTTCTGCTCTGTGACCTTGAATTTGATTAGGTTTCTCCTTGCGTAACTTCAGTCATCCACATCTTTAGTCATGCAGATTCCTTCTAACCAATGGAGATATCCTGATGATTGGCTTGGCCTGGGAAATGCCAGTCCCTCTGCATAGAGGACCCTTGAAGAGCCACTAACACCAGCATCCCACATCCTGCCTTTTGGGCTCTCTGGTGGAAAGCACGAGGTCCATCTTAGCTCTTCAAACTTTCAAGCTCTGGCCAAGGGGGATTTTGATGTTCTGACATAGCCATTGTGGAGCGGCCTCTCACCTGAAAGGGAGGTAACCAGGGACTTTGTATGTGAGATGCTGAGATTTTCAGCTCTCCATTAACCAACCAGGCCTCAGAGCAGCATTTTCCCCAACGGTGTGCCAGAACCAGGCAGCTAAGGTGTAGAAGCAACCCTGGCTGGTGTATCCCAAAGCAAATGCCACTTGGCTTCAACTAGAACATGAATGAATCTGAAATGCTTCCATTGAACATTTCAGTTTCAACAAAATGGAATTCCAACAAAGCAAGCCCAGCCAGCTCCACACTGCAAATCTACGTCCTTTTGTGGGCAAAAACTGATTCTTTATTTTCATGGTTCCTGATAGGTTTGATGGCTTGCAGAGAGTATGCCCGTTCTGCTTGGCACGGGGAGGATCTCTTGAAGGAGCAATTGCTCTAGGACAAGTGTACCTCACACTAGTGGGGAACATGTGTCACTTCCACCCAAATCATCCTGAACCCCAGTGGCAGATGAGCACACTGGCCTGCTCTTGGGACAAGACTCATCCACTGACACCCTGCAGGACCTCACCCACCATCACGCAAAATACAACTTCTTTGCTCTGATATGGGCAAGCAGAAGCATTTTCTCAGGGAGTAAAATTCTCTTCTACTCTCAAGCCTGGATCAGTTGACACATCACTGATTGCTGTCCCTAATATGAACAATTTTAGCATCCCTAGTGCAGCCCATATCCTCATTTCTAAGTGTTCAGATATCCAAGACTAAACCTGCTATAACAGATATCTGAGGTGTATCTGTTGTGGACACACTGCTGCTCCCTCCACCTCAAAGCAGGTTCTGCTTTACAGCCTGGAACACCCAGATATTCAGGTTCCCTTACAGTCTGAGAGAGGAGATGTTGTTAAGCCTTGGCAGCAGATCTTGCGCTGTGTACGGAGCGTCCTTACATCTGGCATCAGAATCACACAGCACCGTTTGCAGGAACGGGAAGAAGCCTGCACTGGGAAGGTTTCGGGGTGCAAGATAACCTGCAGGAAGGAGGAGAAAGAAAATGCCATTACTATGATGTGAACGTGCACTTTTTTTGCCATGTGTTTCTATCCATATGTGCTATTTTCTCATCCCAAACCATAGGGCTGATTCTCAGTTTCACTGAGGCTCTTCTACTCCAACCTGGCAGAATTATCTGCCCAATCCCACTACAAGTCCCTCCTTTACACTGACAAAGTCATGAAAGGCTACTTAATAGGAAAAAGAGTCAAGTTATTTGATTATTTGTCCCAAAGCAACTGCAGATTCCCCTCTCCATGCTCCAAAATGCGAGACATGGGCAAGAAATGACAGAAGCACCTTAGTTTTTTTGATGTCTTGATTCTGCCTTTATAAAACATAATAAAATAAAAGGAGGCACGTGGCCAGAGTACACTGAGGCCCCCATAACAGCACGTCCTTTAAGGTTCAGTTGGAACAGTGTCTATGCAAAGCCACCAGCTTCAGTTCTATGCCAGGTTGTTAAAACAGGGCTCTGTCTCAGCTTTTACCACAGGAAGAGGCAACAGGACCAGACACCCTCCTGTGCTTTTTGTGCAGACACCCACCTGGAGCCTTGCGTCCAGTTCTGGAATCCCCAACTTAAGAAGGATATGGAACTGTTGGAACGGGTCCAGAGGAGGGCTATGAAGCTGATCAGAGGGCTGCATGGGAGCACCTCCCATGTGAGGACAGGCTGAGAGAGTTGGGGTTGTTCAACCTGGAGAAGAGAGGGCTCCGGGGAGACATTAGAGCAGCCTCCCAGTACTGAAAGTGGCTCCAGGAAAGCTGGGGAACGGCTTTGATCAGGGAGTGCAGGGATAAGATAAAGGAGAAAGGCTTTAAATTGGAAAGGGGAAGATTTAGGTGAGACCTTAGGAAGAAATTCTCCACAATGAGGGTGGTGAGACCCTGGCACACGTTGCCCAGGGAAGTCATGGATGCCCCATCCCTAAGGTCCAGGTTGGATGGGGTTTTGAGTACCCTGATCCAGTGGGAAGTGTCCCTGCCCACAGCAGGGGGTTGGAACTCGATGCGTTTTCAGGTCCCTGAACCCAAACCATTCTGAATCTGTAACTCTAATCCCAGGGATGGGAGAGGAGCAATCCACCACTACCACCCCCTCCGGGTCTCCTGCTATCTCTGAGCTGCTCCTGCACCATCTGCTTGGTGACCTGCGATGCTGGCAGCCAGCGCAGAGGGGCCAGGTGGATGTTCCTGTCTCCCACTTCTGCAAACACAGAGTGGACCTGAGCAATTAGAGACTTTGGTGGTTTATGTGCCACTTGCCCCGTGCTGCTCACTGTCAGCCCAAAGAGCTTCCTGCTTGCTTCTCCTTGCAGTGACAAAGGCTCTAATAAATCTCAAGACTCTTTTGCTGGATCACAGCTACACATTATTTAAAATAATCATTTGGAACATTACCCAGTTAAGGACATCACTATTATTTCTACGATGGAAAGGAGCCAGATCTACAAAAGGCTCACAGGCAGGATTGTGGAAATTGATCAGTCTCCAAAGACAACCCGTGACTCTTGCCCAGGCACAGCTTTATCTCCAGTCCTTCCAACAAGGACACTGTAATACATCTGTACTACATTTAGTAACTGTAGTGGTGGTCAAAACCCAGATGTTCCCAAAGGGGATGGCAATGCTTGCCTGGAGCACATGGCTGAGGGGCTCCCTGAAGGAGACTTGTGTTCCCTGAGCTTTCCTCAGCACAGTTGGTCACAGCCCATGAGCATGCACTGCATTTTTGGGGTCAAAACGAAAAAGCTCATGGCTTAGCATGGGACTTTCCATTGCTTTGGGTTGGATACCAATTGGCAATACAGAATCACGGTTGTGATTCCCTTGTATACCTCAGCAAAGATCTGCCCCAGAGAATCAGAAAAGATGGACACCTTGCCAGAGGAGAAGAGTAGAGCTCTCCCTGCTGAGGGAGGTTCCCCCTACACTCCCAGTTCATCAGCAGTTAATGGCAGGCTGAGCCAGCTCCCAGTAATCACAGAGCACCAAGGAGAGCAAAAGGTCTCTCTTATGCCTACAAGCAGTCCTTCTGGTGTCAGGACCAAGGGACCAAACATAAGCCACTCTAAAAGTTTTGAAGTGTAATTAAGGCTGCTGCACATGAGGGAAACTTGAGAGTAGGGCACTTTAATCTGGAAGCATCCATGTGTGAATATCCCTGCCGTGCCTGGGATGTTTGCCCTTTGAGATCACCAATTACAGTCCTGTAAGACGGTGTTTTGCATACACTGGCATTTTCCTCTCATTTTCCTTCTGTCTCCCACACCCTCATTCCCTTCCAGGAAACTGACTCACACCTCACTGCAAAAATGCAAACCACAGACCTCACTTTTTCAGTGTTTCTACCCAAACATAATTTTGAAGACCCAAGAAGCCATGAAGTTCAGTATGGAGAGCATAACCACAACGAAGCAAGGCAGGCAGGGAAACAGCTGCAGCCTCCACTGCCACCCACATCTACCACCAACAACCAGCGCCAGGAACTACACTCAGGCCTCTTAGGAGATCTGGAGCAGCTAAAGTTCCCTAACTCTTAGTTGGACAGCAGAGCAGGGAACACAAGGATGGGGCTGGGAGCTTGGGGAGCACTATTCTTCTCTGGCGAGATGCGAGACATTTACAGAGACAATTATGCAAGAGATTCTACTGAATCCAGAGCAGGGGAAGACACTTCCTTGGGATATAAGCAGCAATAAAAAGTTTTAAAATTGGACTCATAGGTGGCACACTTTCAACTAAGTCGACAATTAAACCAACAGCTGCAGTATCACAAGCAAGGTGTAAGAACACAGCGATAACATCATCTCTTCCTTTTATTGTCTTTTGAAACAGCACATTGAAAAACAAAGGGACAGCAATCCATGACCTGAAGTTTGGAAGTGTTGCTACTCGTGGTGGTGGGATGATGCCTGTGAAGACATGACCAGCCCAGTACAATAGAGGGATTCAGCGAGGCTCTGCCAACTCACATAAGATGTTGAGCAGTTTACTGGCACCTGGATACAACCATGAGGCCTGATCCACCACTGTAGGTGTGAACTGGTGCAACCCCACGATGCTCTTGGCACAAAAGCAGCAGTGATGCCAGAGAAGACTTGTCTGCAAGAGGCCTGGACTCTGACAGCAGTTACAGAATTAAGGAAGTTTTTCAAGAAAGACCATGACACAGAAAAATCCAAAATGCCTGGGCCAAATTCCCGTTTTGTGCAAGTTAGACCTCTGCTGGTTCTTGGAATAAGAACTGCCCAGAGCAGTGGTGGAGTCTCGTTCCCTGGAGATGTTCAAATAACGTGTAGACATGGCACTTTGAGACATGGTTTAGTAGGTACAGTGGTGTTGGGCTTATGGTTGGCCTGGATGATCTTAGAGGTCTTTTCCAAATTTAACCATTCTAAGATTCTATGATTCTTAACCCTGAGTACTTGGCCCAACCATGCCTTGTGTGAAGCACACAAATGTAACACAGGCTTACCTATCAGGACAAAAAGAATTGTTACATTGGCTCTTCCGCCTGTATTGATGAGATTTCCACTCCAAGAAACTTTAGAGACCTGGTTGAGACATGGCACCCCTTCTGCAGACACCTACCTCTAGGAGATGAACCCCACGCTTGATTTCTGATGGGGCAAGCTGAAGGAGCCACGCAAAGCAATTTGCCTTCTTTATGCACCAGCCCCACCAAGCCAAGAACAGGGTGGCCAGGTGTGTCCTTCAGGGGTCACAGAGGCCAACAGATTAATTTAATAGAACCTGGGCAGTGCAGCCACGAGCAGTTCAGCTTCTGACTATGCTGCCTGAGAGCAGAGTAGGGCATCATGCAGGAAGCACGGCTGATTTGGGAGTCCAAGCCGCAGATAAACAGTGGAGCCGTAGAGCTCTTTCCTGTAACTCCCTCTCACCCTGTAAAGGCAGGGATTTACTGATGAGGAGGTGAGTCAAGAGATTAACGCACTCCCTGCTCCATCCTCCCACCCTCCACCCTCTCTTGTGGCAAGGAGACGTGATGCCACAGAGCCACACGGACTGTTCTGCCCACACCTACCAATTCATTACCTGTGTCGCTCCCATATGCCCATGCAGGGGCTGCCTGGAAGGAAGCTCCTTCCCACCTCCCTTGGAGGCTTCAGGAGACATTGGTTAACTACCTGCCCCTCCCTTGGCTGAGATTTGTTCAGCACATCAACCACACCAGGACACAACGTAAGCATTACTACAAAACATTACTGAAGGAAAAGTTCTAAACCCTCCACAAATTTTGAAGGACAGAGTTTTGGTAGGGATAGTTGTGCAACCTGAAACACAACAATAACCACGATCAATTTCTATTGCTGGGAATCCTCCAGTCTTCCACGTGCAGCTTCTTCTCCCACCAAAGCCACATCCATGAAATATGGATTTTCCCCTGAAGTTCCCACCTTTTTGATGCCCTGTCCCACAACACAGCAGAACCACAACACACAAGATCATTTTTCATTCTCCCCACCGCTGTTAGCTTTAAACCTCTTGATTTCCTAACACTACAATTACTTTTGGAGGGTCTCATGCACAGCCTATGAGCCAAGAGGGAGAGATCACCTCATCCACTGCTGCCCCGTGGCTGAGCTGAGAGGCCACCAGGGCATTGCTCATCAAATTGACTTGTCTGCAATCAAAACCTGAGCCCAGATCTGCATCTTGTTAGCAAAGGCTGAGTTCTGGGCTTGCCAGCAGCAGAATCCCAAGCACAGAGGCTTTTGCAGTCCCCTCTCATTGCAAGCTTTCATTTTTTGACACCACTGAAAGAGTAGCACTGAATCTGAACAAAACAAGACAGGCATTCCAAAGGGCAGGAGAGGCCAAGGGCTGCCTGGTTCTCCCTGCTCAGTAGCATCCAGCCAGGACAGCCCCATTTCCAAGTGCTGAAAAGCAACAAGCAGTAAAATACAAATACAAAATACAAAAAACACACAGCAGCAAAAATAAACACAACAGACTTGTAATAAATACATTAATGCCACTGGAAATTCTGGCATTGCCACAGTTGCTTTCATTCGGAATAAAACAAAGAAAATTATTTTCTCTTACTTCCCTGAATGCTGTAAATTTCAACATACCTCCCTTCAACACAATCAAACATTTTGTTTTCTTCAGGTAAAGGTGGCTGATATAATAATGAGTCAGAGTAATAATAAATTTCGTACAAGACAGATGAAAATTCCTATTTCACTATGATCCATAAGATTAATTGAAATGGACTGAAATGTTTAAATCTAAGTGGACCATGTTTTATGTTGTCACAGGGATTTTGCATCTTCCAGCGCTCTGAGGTTTCAGGCATTTCCATTAGCTGAGTCCAATCATTCACTGCAAGGAATTGGTTGTTTTTGTGGAGTGCAGGCACAGCATCCCTGAGCACAGCCCCCGATACCACCCCAAAGAAGGCCAGTGCAGCCTTTATTATCCACACCAGGGCAAAGGAAAGGAAATATGAAGTACTTTCAGGTTACAACTACTCATATTTGTTATTACTGCTGTGAATGAAATGGAGCACCAGGTCCACATTTGGTACAGGTTACACTCTGGTTTTCTTCAGCCAGTGGTCTCCCATGTAACAAGTTCCTTCAGTCTGCTCTAAGTTCCTTCCCTCAGTCACCCAGTCTCAGTTCTGCCACTCAGAGACACATAATTATATCACAGCCCCATCACTTGAACATGCAAATCCCCTTAAATATCACAGAGCTATGCAGACCATACCTTCTGCTTTCAAAACATCCTCCTCCCTTTTCTGCCCACATAGTATTTCTAGCGTCAGGGCTTCCTACCTAGCTCTGCCATCCATCCTGTAAACCCAGACAAAATCTATATTTCATTTTATTCATATCAAAGCTATGGGATTTTCATTATGATTGGCAACTTCTTAAATAAATTTAGGTACATTGACTGTATTTTCCTCCTCCTTTACCATTAATTAGGGTTGGAACTAGATGATATTTAAGGTCACTTCCAACCCAAACCATTCTACAATTCCATGATTTTAAAAAGGCAGGATGAGTATTTCCCTTTTCTGTTCACCTGTAGTTTATTATCATATCATTTACACTCTTGAGGCATGAAAAAATTCTCTTGGCTTCAGATTTTACACACTCTGATACTGTATAAACCTTATGGATTAATTCCTTCCATATTCCTTCCATAGTTCATAAAAAATCCATACAAATCTCCACTCCTCCAAAAGTGAATGAGAGGCATTAATGAGCAAAAGACTTCTTTAGGAAGTATTGTGTTCAATTGAAAATGCACTCAATCATTGCTAAAACTTTCAAAGAGACTGGGACTCTTCAGCAGAGAAAAAGATGGCCAAAAAGTGGTTTGACAGAGAAATAAAATGATGATCAGCGATGAAAAGGGTGAGTAAATGATCAAACCCACAGACAAAGAAACACAACGAGATCTGAGGTAGCAGCCAAATGGGACAGAAAGTGCCTTTTCTAACACACACCAAGATGTGGTGGAATTCACTGCCACAGGGTGGTGGATGCTGAAATGGAGACAGTCATTCAAAAATAATTAGACAAATTCACAGAGTTTTGTCAGTGGCTACTAAATATGACCCCTTGGCTTCGGCCTCTCAGCTTCAGGAGGAAGAAACTGTAAACCTTGGAAGATTTTTGTAGTGGAGGGTACACTATGTGCTTTTGTGTCCCTACTTGTGACCTACACCACCTCTGAGCAGCAGGGGATCCAAAGGGTGGGGGCACAATTCTCACTGTTCACCAGCTGGGATTTATGTTTCTCTAAGGAGTCACAAAACATATAATGAAAATATTTACTGCTACAATGATCTCCTCCCAGCTTTCTAAGCAAAATCTTTAATTACATCATAGATTGTGGAATCATAGAACAGTTTGGGTTGGAAGGGGCCTCAAAGTCCATCCAGTTCCACCCCCTGGCACAGGCAGGGAGACTTCCCACAGGACCAAGGTGCTCAAAGCCCCATCCAACCTGGTCTTGAACACCTCCAGGGATGTGGCAGCGACATCTTCTCTAGGCAACCTGTGCCAGGGCCTCCCCACCCTCACAGGAAAACATTTCTTCCTAAGATCTCATCTCAATCTCCCCTCTTTCAGCTGAAAACTGTTCCCTACATCCTATCCCTGCACTCCCTGATCAAGAGTCCCTCCCCAGCTTTCCTGGAGTCCTTTTCAGGACTGGAAGGCTGGTCTTCAGCCTTCTCCAAGCTGAACAACCCCAGCTCTCTCACCCTGTCCTTGTTTAGGACATATCATATACACACAGCTTTCTCCCTTCCTTTCTAGCCTTTCCCATAATCACAGGGCATTCCTATAAACTTAATTCCTTCCCTTTGTTCAACAGTCAAAAAGACAAAAATGCCCGTTTCATGACACAATGACATTATTGTTTTTCTTCAACCACACACAGCTGCCCATTTCCAGCTTTTTTTTCACACCTATTTATAACAACTTACATTGTCTAGTTTTTGTAGAAAATTTTAAGATCAGGTTGGATGAGGCTTTGAGCAATCTGATCCAGTGGGAGGTGTCCCTGCCTATGGCAGGGGGTTGGAACTGGATGGGCTTTGAGGTCCTTTCCAACCCAAACCATTCCATGATTCTATGATTTTCAGTGTCTCTCCAAAACCTAACCCTGATCATGAAATCTATGGGATGAGATTAATTTTGAAACAGGGTATTTTTTGCACACATAGGGAATGATCCAAATAGCCAACTGGCCTATCAACTAGCCTATGAAAAGAGAATATTTAATTACTGTGGCACATTTATTGCTGTGCCACTGTGACAGTCATGCACTCTGTAACTCAAATCTGACCTGGAAGCTGGGGACAGGGCCCTGCATCTTCCTAATTACTTTGGAATGTCTTTAACGGGGGCAGGACCAGGAGGCAAATGCCAACTGAGCCTTCCATTGCCCATTTCCACACCTGCAAGATCAGTGCCCACACCGTTCCCACACTTGTGGCACAAAATGAAGGAGTGAGGAAAGCAAACATTCAGCTCCTAGTAGTTCAGCCCAAACCTTGCCCAGTGCATCCCGAGCCCACAGCACAGCCGGATCAGCCCTCCTGATTTTGATGGCATTATGCAGAACTTAGGTTAAACGTGTACTCAAGAGCTGTGCTGGGTCAGAGCTAATGGTTCAGTATTGGACTCCCTACTGTGCTGTCCCTGCGCTGTTGCCTTTCCTATCACAAGTTAATTTTTAAAACCACTCCAGAGGAGCAGGCGATTCCTTTCACTTATTTTTGACCAGTCAGCAACACTGTCCTTTACTTCCACGATTTCTTCTGAAAAAAGAGATTCCCTGAGCTCACCCCAAAGTTGCAAGACACCAACCAGCCTCAGTATCCAGAATATCAACGTAATTGTTGTTCCTCTGCCAGCCTCCATCGCCGCTGTGTGTTAGGACCGGCTCGTGCTGAGAGGTGGCACATGGTGAGCTCCAACGCACGCGGTCAGCTCCAACCCCTTGTGTACCAGCAGAGTTCAGGGGAAACCTGCACACTGGGCCCTGCACCACACATATACTCACGACAATCTGGTGTTAGCCCAAGTCTCACTGTCCCTGGGGCACAAGCATTCCCCCCACTGCCTTCCCATTGGGCTTTAAGCAGTGTCATCCTTGGCCACCTTCTTTTCCTCAACTCTGATTTGATCTTTTTCATTTCCCCACCCAAATCATTAGGTACCAAAAAGACATTGTGAGCAGCTATTGCACACACAGCAGATCACCTGCACGCCGCCTGCCCTGATCCCCAAGTCCTGCACCCCTTGCCCAACTCCTGTTCTCCAACCGTGAGCTCAGCAGGACCCCAGGTAACTCCTCGCAAGCCCTCACCCAGTGTGCCTGGGTGAGATTTGAGACCTTGCATCTCTCATCTTTACAGCAACAGCACCCTTGTTTTCTCCAGTGTCTCAATAACACAATGTCCTCACTTCTCTGCCTACGACAGCAAGATTGAAGCAGCAGACAACTCGCCACAAGACTCCTCCCTGGGTTGGTGGCCTCAGCAGAGGAAGCATTTCATTGCCTAATTCTTCCCTCAAGCATTTCAGGCTCTGCGAATAAGACTGGTCCAGAGCAGACAGCATCAGCTTCCATGCTTATTAAGACTAGGCAAGCTCGTTTTGCTCGCTCACAGACCTTCCCCTTCTTTCTGTAATAAATTACAAATCAGCCCTTGAATCTGAATGCATTGTGTTCACCAGCTGATCAGGGAGATCATAAAGGCCAGAGAGCATAAAAATTGCAAAGGAGCAGAAGGAAAAGCAGGTGTAAAAGGAGGAGAAAGAAGCCCCAAACCAAACACAAGGAACAAAGGAAGGGAGACAGAACTTCTAAAATGCCTTGAAAATTCAGGTCAGGATGGGGAAGCAACAGAGCCGATGGCTGCGCTGCGGGGCAGAGCTGAAGGGAGTGGATGGCACTGGAGCTTGGCTGCATTGTGAGGGATGCTCCAGTGCCTGCAGCACAAACACACCAATAGAGGAAGAACTGCAAACTAGCCCTCTTCCTACAGGGCTTTTGAAAGCAATATTTAATGCAGACAAGGCTAACTTGGCCCTGTTGTAACACAGCCAGCTTCCTCCTGTCTGTGTGAGCGGCAGGGCACTGCACAAACAGGAACTAAGAAGAGAATCAGAGCATTTCCCGGCTTGAAGCTGGAACTTAAAAGCCTAAATCCACATCTATGCTCTGAAAAGAAAACCTGCACAAAAGCCATGTTTATTAAAAGAATGTCATCCCATGACTAGGGCCTCCAGGTAGTCTCCAAAGTCCAGGATGAGACCATTTAAATAACCTCCTTTCCAGAAACACAGACCTCAACAAATGCTAACTTCATGCAAGCCGAACCCTTCAGCCCTTCTGAAAAACTACTTCTGCACTTCTAGGTCCCAACACTTGGATTCAAAAAATTCATCACGATTAAGTGACTGCCCCAAGGCCCTGTTGTCATTCAGTGGAGAGGAAAAAATACTGGTAACTCAGGAGTTTGTGTCTCCAAAAAGAGATGGAGGTGTAGAGAGCCATGAAAAAGGAGACATTATAAATATTGCAGCTCTCTGTTTCAGCTATGGCTCTCCCACACTACCAGGAAAAGAGATGAATCATAGAATCTCAGAATGGTTTGGGTTGGAAGGGACTATAAAGACCATCCAGTTCCAGGCCCCTTGCTATGGACAGAGACACCTCCCACAAGACCAGGCTGCTCAAGGCCCCATCACCTCCACGGATAGGGCAGCCACGACTTCCCTGGGCAACCTGGGCCAAGGCCTCCCCACCCTCATTGTGAAGAATTTCTTCCCAATGTCTAATCTAAATCTTCCCGCTTCCAATTTAAACCCATTCCTCCTTGTTCTGTCACTCCACGCCTTTCTAAAAATTCCCTCCCCAGCTTTCCTGGAGTCCTCTTCAGGTACTGGAAAGCTGCCATGAGGTCCCCCAGAAGACCTCCATTCTCCAGGCTGAGCCTCTCTCAGCCTGTCCTCATAGCAGAGGTGCTCCAGCCCTCTGATCAGCTCTGTGGCCTCCTCTCGATCTGCTCCAACAGTTCCATACCCTTCTTAAATTGGGGATTCCAGAACCGGACACAGGACTCCAGATGGGGTCTCACAAGAGTGAAACAGAGGGGAAGAACCAGGCCCTTCCAACTATGAAGCTAAGAGGAAGCTTGGGCAAGGTGCAGGGAACTATATGGCTGGGCACTGCTTATGTACACAAGTAGACCAATGCATGTGTCTGTTCCAGTAAATTTAGGGGATAATTCACACCCCCATCAGCATGGTTTCAATGAAATGGAGCATTATATGGCAGTCTGCTCCCTGCCACATTGGCAGCACAACAATGAAACAGAACAAAGTTCGTATCAAAGCAAGGCAGATGTCACACTTGCGGATGTGGTCTAGTGGTGGACTTCGCAGGGCTGGATCGATGGTTGGACTCAACCTTAAAGGTCTTTGCCAATCAAAACAATTCTATGATTCTACATTGTTTAGTCTCAGGGATGTGGTTTAGTTGTGGACAGGTGTGGTTGGACTCAATGATCTCAAAGGTCTTTTCCAACCAAACAATTCTGTGATACTATGACCCGATGAGGTTACTTTGCAAATCACACTGCAGTTGAGCAGATGGAAACCTGGTGCTGGGCTGCCTAGAAAAGGGGAGAAGACTGAAAGAAAAGGAGGAAGATGAAGCCAGTGGAGTAAATAAAAAGGAGGGAGTGGGAGTGCTCCTTTACAGGCAAGTGGTGAAGGAGAGCTGGGAGGCTGATGTGTCGTTGTCTGTAAAGCGCGGGCTGAACCCTTGGGGTGGATTACACCTTGCATAAGCACCCATGACTTATCCAAATGAATGGAGCGGCCTCTGTAGCTGAGACACCATCTCAGCTCCCTGTAATTAGCATGGGAAGCTATTAATTTTTCCATGCTGGGAAAAGAGATGAGTTCGGGTCCTTCCAACTATGAAATAAACTCGTTTAAAGTGCAAGCATCTTTTCAGAGCTTTGTCATCTCCAAGATGATATCTCAGCAGTAGGACAATGCTGGGGTACACCTTGCTCCATGCCTTGCCCTCACCCATGTCCAGGCAGGGCTGTTACTCCCATGGAGCATTACCCCGACCCAAGGTCCCTCTCTGTTAACAGTGGGACAGATATAGAGTCATAGAACTGTTTGATGTGGAAGGGACCTCAAAGATCATCCAATTCCAACTCCCCTGCCAGGGACAGGGACACCTCCCAGCAGACCAGGCTGCTCAAGGCCCCATCCAACCCGACCTTGAACACCTCCAGGGATGGGGCAGCCACAGCTTCCCTGGGCAACCCGAGCCAGGGCCTCACCACCCTCATGGTGAAGAAATTCTTCCTCATGTCTAATCTAAATCCTCCCCTTTTCAGTTTAAAGCCATTAGTGTAAGGGTTTCTGCACCGGAGTGACACGCTGGGATGAACTGTTGGTCATTTGAGCACCTCAACTACTCAAACTCACAGGGCAGGAGCCTCCTGAACCCATCTGCCAGCAAACTGCTGTGGCAACCAGCAGGGCTGGGACACAGATGGGCAAAAAGGATGGAGGGCGACAGGCACTGCCCGCCACATGCTTGGCAGAGCAGACACTTCGCACTCATCACATCAGTTGCTTTATCCTATTTCCCAGTATTATCTCCATTTATCCTTTTCTTCTAAGCTATACAGAGCATCCTGCCTCTTCTTCTGATGGTGCCCTGCCTAGGGTAACTCATGCTGCAGTTACCTCTAACATGGCAATAGTGCTTAGCACAGAAGTCACAGGAAAGTTCTACCTGCAGGTACAAGGGAGCATCTCTCTCTCCTAAGGCACAGATCTGTTCTCTCTGATTCAGACTGATTTTTCCAACCAATTCTGGACCTATCCAGATCCTAGCTCTTGATCAGAGAAAGACTGAATGGAGTGTAGGTCAGAAACCTTCTTATCCCAGAGCCTCTCCTAGGAGCACCAGAGCCAAGAATGAGAGCAGCCCAGAAACCCGTTGTATCCTGGGCTGCTTCAAAAGCAGTGAGACCAGCAGGGCAGGGGAACGGATCCTCCTCCACTACTCTGCTCTCCTGAGACCTCACCCCGAGTCCTGCATTCAGTTTTGGAGTCCTCAGCACAGGAAGGACATGGAGCTGCTGGAGCAAGTCCAGAGGAGGCCACGGAGATGATCCGAGGCCTGGAGCACCTCCCACATGAGGACAGGCTGAGAGAGTTGGGGTTGTTCAGCCTGGAGAAGAGAAGGCTCATGGGATACCTTAGAGCAGCCTCCCAGGACTGAAAGGGGTTCTAGCAAAGCTGGGGAGGGACTCTTCATCATGGATTGCAGGGATAGGATGAAGGGAAATGGTTTTCAGCTGAAAGAGGGGAGATTAAGATGAGAACTTAGGAAGAAACGTTTTTCTGTGAGGGTGGGGAGGCCCTGGCCCAGGTTGCCCAGAGACGTGGTGGCTTCCCCATCCCTGGAGGTGTTCAAGGCCAGGACGGATGGGGCTTTGAGAACCCCGATTCAGTGGGAGGTGTCCCTGCCCATGGCAGGAGGGGTTGGAACTGGACAATCTTTGAGGTCCCTTCCAACCCAAACCGTTCTGTGATTCTATGATTCTGTAGCATTGCTCCATGCAGCTCTGGCTCTAAATCAGACCTGAACAGCTATGCTGGACATCAGTCTACTGCTCAACTATTACAGCAGAATCTTGGCTGCCAAGAGCAGCCTTGTGGAGCACTCTCCTTCTGAGTCTATCATGAGTATTTCCAAGTAAATGCAATAAACCCTTGCAGGCATCTTCACTGGAGTGATGAAATCTGGGTGGAAATTCTGGGCAGAGGAGAACAGTGAGATGTGCTCTACTGAGAAGAGTTCAGGCAACGAATTCCTTGGCAGAACGAGCTTGGTGGATTTTAAGAGTAGACCCAAGAGCTCAGCTTCTTTCCATGAAGAAGGTACAGCCTTTGCACCATCTGTCACTTGGAAAGGCAGGGGAAAAGAGCAAGAGGAGGAACATTTGTACCACAAGTTCTCCACAGCACTGAAAAGCAGGGTTTCCAAATGAGTGGACAACTAATCACACCCAAGAGAGTTCCCATGGAGAATAATGATGAGGTCAAACTGACAGGAGGGAAAAGAAGGAGAATACAAAAGGAAGAAAGCAGGCGGGGAGGGTGTGACAGGGTGTGACAGTCCTACTTAAAGCAAGGAGTGTAATTGGGCTTCTCTGTAGACTGAGTGGGTTGAGCCCTGTGGGACAGATTGTATCTTATACACACACAATTCCCATATCTTGCAAAAACCTGTAGTGGTGGAAAGGAACTTTTGTCCCTACTCACTCTAGAAAACAGGTGATACAGGCACAAAAGCCTGGAAGATACCATCAAACTCAATTTCAATGGCTTTCACACTGTGGGTGGCCAATCCAGAGCTTCCTATTCCACACGTAAGCTGCGAAAAACATCCCAATACCTTGCAGCAAAGGCTGTAATAAAAAGGCCAAAAGCCAGAACTGCAATGTGCACATTAAGTTGAATGGGGATTGTGTGTGGTTGGACTCTCAGCTCATCACAAGAACTGGGTATGCAGAGAGAGAAATCTTTTCTATGTCTCCTGACAATGATATCTGCACACCTGGAAATACAGCATCAAACAAATGCCTGGAAGAAAGAAGAGAGGGTTTCTTTTTCCTCTTCGATACCAGATACTCTAGTTGTGAAGAAAATTACATGTCAGGTGGATTTCAGCTCTCTGCTTTCCTCAGTGCTCCTATGAGCACCCTCTCGACTGGGGACATTTATTTGGCACGTCATTTCCCTTTGGAGTTCTGTCTGGCACAAGTTCCCCCTGCACTAGGTGCTACACAAATGTAATTCAAAGCAACAAATTGCTCTTGCAGGCAGCTCTTGCCACTTGTTTATTCTTGACTGATATTTGCTATGTAATTTCTCTACATAACCTTCATTTTTCCTAGATATGTCTACCAGTCCTTTTTTTTTCTATCAGAAAAACAAGTTCCAAAATGATTTCTGTTTTGCTTTTCAAACAAAAAGTTGGTATATTTTTCCAGTTATCTAAAAAAAAAAAAAAAAAGACCATATTTTCAAGTGGCTATTTCTATATAACTAGAAAAGTAGCAGAAAGTGGTTGTTTGATGCTCTGGTTAATGTTCTTCCTCCCCCTGGGGTTCTTAGATGGTCTCTGAACATCTGGATCACAAGAATACACCACAGCCATTATTTCTCAGCATAAAACCTCTCCTGCAATAGAGAGTTCTTATCATCCACTTCTAAGAGAGACAGACACCTACTCACATACTTGCTGAGCCTTGTCCCAAAGTAGAATTCATCCATGGAAGAGGTTTTTATCCCTATGATACTGCCCAGTCTTCCCTTCTCCTGCGAAGCACAACTTGCTCTTCTTAAAAACATTCCTTCCAATCCATTATTTCAGAGATGCAACCTTTCATAGAAAACATTCTCCAAATGAACAGACAAACTAACAGCCATGTAGATAACAGAATAAATATTTTAGCACCCAGCTGGCTCTCTTGACATCCATCTTATCCGACTGATATGGGACAGCCAGTACAACTGATGGAGCAGCGTAGAAGGACTCCCATTTCCACACTTGGCAAAATCAGGGGTTTTCACTAAGCACGACGTGTCCTGTCTTGCCTGCTCCAACTGGTTCCAGGGAATTTGGGAGAACTTAAAATATAAAACATGCCCAAAGAGGTGTTTTGCTGACAGCAGATGGGCTTGAGGTTAAAGACCAGCCCTAACCAAGAAAGTCCTTCCTGAGATACTTTCATGAAGTCAT
Source organism: Tapera naevia (assembly GCA_033556795.1). Lineage (NCBI taxonomy): Eukaryota > Metazoa > Chordata > Aves > Cuculiformes > Neomorphidae > Tapera > Tapera naevia. The sequence continues at coordinate 1,836,079 of JAUMJJ010000195.1, read as the reverse complement.
TTACTCTTTTGGCAAAATGATGTCCACAAACCTTTAGTCACAGTAGGCTGCAAGCTCTCTGGAACAAGAGACACAACTCTAACTGTACATCCAGTATTTATCACAACGTGGCCCTTTCTCACACATCATAGAGAAACAAAGACATTTTAATCAGAGACTCACGCACGTCACTTAATTTGGTCGAACACTTCCAGAGCACATAAGCAACAATAAAGTACAGATCCCTCACTGTCACATTTCACACAGCTGACAGCTACAAACTCTGGAAGCTGACTCCTTGTCCTCACTGCTGCACATCTGTCTCGTAGAATCATAGAAACATCTGGTTGGAAAAGACCTTTGAGATCATCAAGTCCAAACCTACCTGTCCCTACTAAACCAGATTCCTTGTCTGCCTGTCTTTTAGACACCTCCAAGGATGGGGACTCCTCCACCTCCCTGGGCAGCCTCTGCCAGTGCCTGAGAACCCTTTCCATGAAAAAATTTTTCCTGATGATCCAATCTGAATCTCCCTTGTGCAACTTGAGGCCAATTCCTCTCATCCTGTCACTTGTCACTTGGGAGAAGAGACCAGCACCCACCTCGCCACAGCCTCCTTTCAGGCAGTTGCAGACAGTGATGAGGTCTCCCCTCTCCAGGCTAAACAACCCCAGGTCCCTCAGCCATTCCTTGTAGGACTTGTTCTCTAGCCCCTTTCCCAGCTCTGTTCCCTTCTCTGGATGCCCTCCAGCCCCTCAATGTCCTCCCTGTAGTGAGGGGCCCAAAACTGAACTAAGGATTCAAGGGGTGGCATAGTCACTGCCCTGGTCCTGCTAGCCACGCTGTTTCTGATACAGGCCAAGATGCCATTGACCTTCTTAGCCACCCTCCTCCTGCATCAGTCTTCTTGCCCCAAATATAAAAATCAAAAATTGCTGGTGTCAGGGCTTTGTTCTTGTCAAGTCAATGGCCGCCTGACACAGGTCACCCACAGTGGTGTCTCTCCTATTAATTAGATACTGCAATTCTTTTAGGAAGGGTAATTTTTGAGGGTCTATTCCTACCCTGTGCTTGGAAACTCTGGCTCTCACTAACAGTTCTCTGCACAGCTTTGTGCTCCAGCACACAGCTGAAACCAGATGTGATTCAGCAGACCAGATGTGCAACATGAAGTAAGAATCTTGCTCACGTTCTCAGGGCTTCTGCAACGATAAGGGCGAGGAGCCCCTCTCATGAGCCGGTAATAAATACTGCAGCTCCATGACTGACTTCTCCCAACACAAATGGAGGCCACCAATGAAAAAAGGAGCCCAGCACTCCCCTCCCTTAGGACTCTACTTTTGAGGCCGTAGCAGAATCAGGGATTTGGTCCAACTCAAAATTAACACTGTGGAAGGAAAAAAGGAAAACTGGATAAACCCCGTGCTCTGTTTTACCATGTAACTTCATGGACAAATATGGCCAGGGCTGGGGCCATGGTAAGGACTCACTAAATCAATGTAAGCTTTTGAGAGCAGACTCAAGCACACCCATGCTCTGAGATGCAGACACATTCCCCTGATCCAGGAACCAAGGCTTGCAAGCAAAAATTACCTTGGTGCAAACTTATCACCCATTTAACTACCATCAACTATTCACCCACCCAAATTGCTGCTGTTTGAGTCAACAGAAAGGGCTCACACACACCATCAGTCCACAGGAGCTAAATAAGCAACCAACCTGCTTTAGCAGCAAGCTGCCTAAATAGATTTTTTTTGCCTGTAGCATGAACAAGGTTATGTCTTTCATGTTGGTAACCTCATGTTTGCCACCTCAACTTCACAACTCCACTCAAAGCCTGTGCCCGCACTCATTTTACCGAACAAGATCTCCCACAGCTGCCCTTTTGTCCCTCCATTTATCATGTAAATTTACATTGCCATCTACAGCAGCAGTGAGTGCATCTTGATAAGACAGTTCTTTAAAGTTGTTTTCTAATTACAGAACTAATCCGAAACAAACAAACAGAAACAATCTCAGAGGAGCACAGATATTTTATTTACAGCACGCTGCATCCCAGGAAATCTCCACTGGAAACCACAACAAACCAAATTCGTAAAAGTAACAAAACACATCAAATTAACACATCAGTCACTGAAATGAGAACTAAATCCCAAAGATGTAAAAAAAAAAACCAGTTACTTACAGTTTGGCTGCGGTTCCGGAGGGAATTTGAGACGGATAATGGCCAAGATTATGAAAACAACCACAGGCCAGGAAATTAAAATGAACGACCATACCTATAAAAGAGCAATGAAAATATATTGGTTACGTTTGTCATATTGATGTGTCCCAGAGCTGGTCTGGAATGCACAAGAACTACCTTAAATGAGTTAGAAGATGCATTGTAAATCACGCCTGTCTTAGTATGTGCCCTATTAAAACCCAAGCATGAAGAAAAACTCCATAAGATTTTAATAGCAAATAACAAGCCTGAAAAATAACACCAAACTCCTGTGTTTGGGTTTGGCTGGTAATTATGGGGAGGGTGTTTACACAGCTTTGAGACACTGCTATGAAATAGTAACAGCACGCTGAGAAGTACAAGACTTTTGGAGGCACTGATTGCAAAGTAAAGGAGCTGAAGCTGAAGGTTGATTTCACTTTCAGTGAGCGGCACCGCTCAGACATGGGTAAAGATGACTTCAATTTGGTTGATCATACCCCAAAATTAAAGTATTTGAGAAGTGAATTGACAGTGAATTGAGAAGTGAAATGTTAACAGCACTTTTTCCCCCCAAAGTTAGTGTTCTTCACAGTTTTCTTCACAGCAGAGCTGAAAGAAAGGATCTTCACAGTAGACATTTACAAGACATGGATCTGAAACATGGTATAGCAAGGGGTTAATGGAGATGTGAAACCAGTTAGCCGGAGAAGTTACATTTGAACACCAGTCACCAGGATGCCAAAGAGGAGCTCCTGACCCCAGCAACCTTTCCATTTCCAGACAGTAGCAGTCCATATGGATGAGCCGAAGTGGAAGAGAGATGATTTAAAACTGGCCTGGTGTGATGGGAACAACATGAATATTTATAAAGCTCTTGTCTCTGCCTTGAGGGGTTGACCATTTCAATGGACAAGAAGGAAGAAAATCCAGCCTGCTAATCATCTAGGGTAGGAAACCAGTCTCAGCAGGAGCCCCAAAGTCAGTCTTAAAGCTACAAATCTTGGAGTTTTGGGTCCCTTCCAACTCAGGTCATTCAGTGATTCTGTTTCCTAAACTAGGAAAACGCAATTATTCAAATGGCTTTGCACAAGCTGGTGAGCTCACACCCTGCTGACTAGATTAGAGTTCTCCATCCATCAGGAGTTGAGCTCAAGCTACCCTGTGCTGCAAAGTTGCTTGTGCTATCTTCACACCAGTTTTTGTAACTGCAAAGATGTCTTGCTTCAAAATCATCCCATTTTTCATCGTTGTGCTGTTATTTTTTTTTCACATCAGCACATATTACCTCAAACTGGTTTTCCCAAGTAATTCCAAGCCAATAACAGTGTTTTCATTTCCTATAATGCTTATTGGAACATAAAAACACACAGACAGACAAACAAATCCTGGAGAGCAATTCAGCTTTAAGATGGCTGTTTTACAGCAACTCCATCCCTGTCATCCCTGATGACACTCTGCCAGGAAAGCGGGAGCAAGATTCATGCCGCAAAATAGTCAACTGATACACATCAAACCATGAGGCATCTCCCAACACATCCCCTCAGAAAGAGGACTCCTATAATTTCTGCATTCAGCACCATTTTAGCTTTTACAGACAGTTCTCTTCCTCCTTTTATATATTCACTGCCAACTTGTAACAAGATTCCATCACTGAAAATAACATCTCTTCATAATTTTTTTATACCACTTGCGTTCCCTGTAATCAGTGCCCAAACATGCTGTTCAACTCTGATTAACTCCCAGGCAACGGTATCATTAAGGTACCCTCCTTGTTTAGTACCACGTAGGCTAAAGTAAAATTATGGGGTAACAGCACGGAAACCGATATTAGTCAGAAGTTGCCGGAAGCAAGGGCAAGAGTTCTGTCATATTCCTGGGGCAAGAAATGAATACTGATAGTTTCTACTCAGGAAGATCTTTGTAACTCCCCATTTTGAGCTAAAATGGTGCTTACTTTAGATCTTAGACCTCATAGCAGCCTTCCAGTACTGAAAGGGGCTACAGAAAAGCTGGGGAGGGGCTCTTGATCAGGGAAAGCAGGGATAAGACAAGGGGGGATGGTTTTAGATGACATCTTAGGAATAAATGTTTTCCTGTGAGGGTGGGGAGGCCCTGGCACAGGTTGCCAAGAGAAACCATGGCTGCCCCATCCCTGGAGGTGTTCAAGGCCAGGATGGATGGCGCTTTGATTACCCTGATCCAGTGGGAAGTGTCCCTGCCCATTGCAGTGGGGGTTGGAACTGGATGGCCTTTGAGATCCTTTCCAACCCAAACCATTCTATGATTCTGCTGCACTCCCCACTTCCCACACAGCTCTTCCCTTAGTATATCTGTCCTTTGGCTTAGTTGGATTTAAGAGTAGTTGGGCACATCAGTTGCAACACACCGGCCCTAGCACCATCCTAAGTACTTCTAGGTAACAAAAACAAGACAAGCACCCTGCCCACACTGCTTGCAGGTGGAACATGTCGACTTGAAAAGAGGCAAAACCAACCTCATTTCAGCTCTGGGGCCACTAAGCACTGATTTTAAGTTGCACAGTCCTTTGGTTGCTGGATTATTTCACTGCTAAAGGTAGCTTTAATTGCTCAGATCTCACTTAGCAAGTCTGGATACACGCATGCTTTCTCTCCCTCCTGCCTCATTTAAACAAACCAAGCTGCCCAGAAGTGAGATGGAAAGAAGCAGAAGTGCAAGAGGCACTGATTTCTCCAATTCCCCTCAACTTGGAGGCCAAACTTTGCTCTGAAGAAGGCAGCCAGCTAAACTCATGACCTTTCCCAGCAGGAGTGACCTGTATTGAAGTACTGCCTAGCCATGGATGCAGAGCTTCAGCTGAGCTCCAAATATCAGCAGCCAAGCGAGCTGGAGCTCTCCCCATGCTGCACACGCAGAGGCAGCCTCTCCAGGGGCTCTGCAGAGGAAAGAGTGTAAAGCAAAAGGTGTTTTCCAGCCCTGGAGAGGCTGATAACAGAGCAGGAAAGCATTGGAGTTTGCAGGGGAAGGACAGAAGCTGTCAGGAACCCCCTTCACAGGTTATTGGAAACTGAGAAGCACAACAAACACTTCCCTTGCAAAACAAGTATGCTGAAAATGAAGTGAGATCACACTGATTAAAAAACACCAGCAGGTGAACAGAGACATCAGGAGGTGTTTGGGAGCAGAGATCTGGGTTTACACCCCCACACCCTGTCCAGTCTGAGCAAGCTCCCTAATTTGGAGCAAGAGAGGGAGATGAAGGAGGGTTGCAGGGAAAGCCTGCCATAAAATAATAAGCAGTGGCCAGATTTTTATTGCAATTGATGTTTCAGTTCTACAGAACGGATATTTCAGCTCCACAAGAAACTAGAATCAAAGCCAATGAGACTTTATGGTCAGGAGTGTAGGTAGGGTTTAGGTTGGCATTTACTCTGGGTACACAAGAACTGAAAGAGACCCAGGCACCTATTTGTAACAAGGGTGTTGTAATTTCTCAAGAGCAATTGTAGGTAATTCGTTTGGACTCCTCTGCATCTCAGAAAAAGCTTTCCTGTATCCTTCACAGCACTGAAAGATGCTCTAAGGTGCATTTGAGGTCCAACGGTTCCTATGGAAGATCCCAAGGAGCCAGATGAACTCAGCACCTCTCTGAATCAGAAAACCAACAGTGAGGACAGGACAGGCAAGAATAGAGCCTGCAGAAGCATCGGGCGATAGGAGGTCTTTCACTCCATGCTCATATCACACACTCCACAGCCATTTCTATTCTGTCAGCATTTTCTGCACCTGCCAAGGCTTCCATTCAACCAAAGCAAGTTTAAAACCCATCACATTGGGGTTACTGGCAAGAGGAAAGGTTGAAATAGAAGTCCAACAACTGCTGGAATTACATTGCAGCTGTCTTAAAACCCAACTGGGACAAAAACTATGGGCATGCTTTACTTGGACATGCAATGTCATCCAAAGGAACATTTGCTTCCCTGATGCTGCTGCAGCTCAGTTTGCTCTCTGGGCAGTGCTGGCAATGGTTTGCCCTTTCCAAAGATCACTGGGGGTGTTTGATTTGCAACACATTGGTCTGCACTGGAAATCTGTCCTACCTGCATCTCTCTGAGATACTCTGCCCATCTTTTGCAGATGGCTCTGCATAAGGTCCCCCCTCACATGACCCCCAAATTCCAGGGAGTCCTTGGAGGCTGTAACACCATCCACAGGGGCTGCTCACATAGCAGCAGATACAGAACTTCAGCCTTAATTCAAGCCTGTCCATGACCTTGGGCACAGTTTGGTTTGCATGAACCACTGCCCCCAGGGAACAACAGCGACATCCATGGCACTGCATCTGGACTCCTGGCACCCTCGTGCATGAGCTCCAACACAAGACCAATCACCTTGGCTTAAAAAAGCCCACTTTTTCCTCCATGCCATTCCCCTCCTTCACTCCACCTCTATCACCAGTTTTCAAAATGTTTGTTTTAATACCAGGACCTTCCCTTTTTTCTGCTTGCTCCTCAGCTCCTGGGGTTCCCACGTCCCCTCTCCTGTGTTTTCATACTCACCGGCTGCCTCTTGACGCTCAGCCAGTTCTTCCACAGCAGGATCCTCAAGTGCTGAGAGAGCGCAGCCATCCTTGGCTGACCCAGCCAGAATCGATCAGGCTTCGTAATTCTTCCTCCCCAGGCTTAGGAGGCAAAAGCTGAGGCTCTAACCCAAACGGGCACCCAGCATCCAATATCCAAGCCCCTGCCTCTTCCCCACAGCATAGCTCTGAAGCAGCTACTCCATCCACTTGTGGCTGCTGCACTCCCAGTAGCTGTAGCTCTTGTCCTCACAGCAATAGCTCCTGGCAAATTCAACAGGTTATTCCTCTCCAGGCAGGCAGGCAGACACAGAGGCCTGCCTCCACTTGTGTTAATTACAATATCCAGTCTCTCCTGGCTGCTCCTTGTTCAAGCCCTAACCGATAAAATGGATAGCATTCCACAAAGATGCTTTTGCTTAAACAAAAGGTGATGCATGCCACCTCCTCCTCCTCCCCATGATGAAACTACCTGTCTGCCCACACACGGCTTCTGCTGGAGAGATGTCACCAACAGCAAAGAGTTAGGCTGCTTGCCAGGCCAGCCTGACTTCCCCGAGCTCACAGGGAGCGGCTGGGAAGGAGAAAGTATCCCCAGCCCCTGCATGCAACTTCCTGGCATTGCTGATTTGGAATTAGGGTTTTTTTTTTTAATATGTTTTAATGTCTCAAATCTACCTATACAGGGAAATGGGTTCTGGGCTGCATCAAAGGAGCACTGCCAGAAGGGCAAGGGAGGTGATTTCACCCTTCTACTCAACTCACCTGGAGTCCTGCATTCAGTTCTGAAGTACTCAGCACAGGAAGGACATGGATCTGTCAGAGGGGGTCCAGAGGAGATCACCAAAATGATCAAAGGCCTGGAGCACCTCCCCTATGGAGAGAGGCTGAGAGAGTTGGGGTTGTTCACCTAGGAAAAGAGAAGGCTCCGGGAAGACCTTATTGCAGCCTTTCATTACTTAAAGGGGGCTGATAAGAAATACACGGAAAAAATTTTAGCAGGGCTTGTAGCAATAGGACAAGGGGTGATGGTTTTAAACTGAAAGAGGAGAGGTTTAGACTGGATATTAGGAAGAAATGTTTTCTGCTGAGGGTGGTGAGGCACTGGCACAGGTTGCCCAGAGAGGCGGTGGTTGCCCCATCCCTGAAAACTTTCAAGGTCAGGTTGGATGGGTCTCTGACTAAACTGATGGATTTGAAGATGTCCCTGCTCACTGCAGGGGGCTTGGACTGGATGACCTTCATGGTCCCTTCCAACACAAACCTTTCTATGATTCTATGAAATGAAATGAAACAGTTAAAAAATATGTATACATTAAAATCTCAAGGACAGATTCAATTGCTCAGCTTCCTGCATCTTCCCTTTCCTGTAGGAGATCAGTCCTGGGTTCAATATAACACATCAAATCCACTGGGAATGGCATTGCAGGATGAAGCCCCACAAAGATTTCAAAGCACAAGTGTAGCTTGAACACTTATTATTCGACAGATCACTGAATTATTCAAGCTAGTGGTAGAGATATCTAAAAAAACAGCTAGAGATGAAAGTGTGAACGACAGGTACAAAGGGAAGCAGTGACAGCAGAGGGGACTGCTCTTTGCACCAAGGACTAAAACAAACCGGAGTTTTGAAACCAGACAGAGATATGTATGAGCTCTGGACACCCAGCAGAGCTCTGGTCCCTCTCAGGAGAGGAACAGGCACACACAAGCACTGCTAACACCGAGATCATCCTCAAGGCACCTAGGCAAGCCACGGAAGACTCCACTGCTCCCAGTGCATTGCAGAAGAGATCAAAAAAAGTTTCTCCTACACAGCATTTCTTCCAGCCACGACCTAACTTTGTGCCTCAAAGATGAAAATCATCTCAAATGAGTCCTTGCCAAACTTCACCCCCGGACAAAAGCAGAGGCGGCAGCCCTGCCATCCAGAATGATCTTGAAGGTTTGATCTAAGGGTTGTAAAATGCGCCGAGTGAGAGGAAGAGAGAGGGGAAAAGAGAACTGTGATACTCAGTGAAGAGAAACAGTTTCTCTGGATTGGTTAGGAAAAACTTCAAAGGTGGGAATACCAACAGAGTTGGAGCAGTCCCTGCCCCACATAACATCAGTCTAAATACATTGGACATTCCAGTGGTGGGAGTGGAGCTGGAGCTAAAATGAGTCTAAATGGCTTCCCTGATATAGTTTTCACAGTGATGGGAAGAAATCCAAACATTGAGCCTCCCACCTCTACATTCACGTGTTTTTCCATCACACTTCCTTAGGAGAAAGGGATATTACTGGGGTCTGTGAGTTGGGAACAGGCACTGATCCTCAGGACATGGCTGTAGTTCAGCTACAAGGAAGAGGATTTACTGCTTGGATTTGGGTCCAAACAGCATTTGAAAACTTGATTCACTTCCTCTCTGGGGCTGAAAAAAAGAAACCCAAATATAGATAATTCTGCTCTGGGTGGGGGGAAGAGAGAAGAAATATATAATTTCACCATTTACTGCTTTGCCAAGGTCTTGTAAGGCAAACATCTGATTGCTACTTTTTGGTATTCAGTCAAACAACTGTTTCAAAAACCACTGTGATTTGGATAACAATTTTCACCAAGCAAATGCACATCCTTGTTTCCTTTTGAACTGAGTCAAAACATTCCCCTTGGGAAGGACCCAAAGGGCAATTTGTTCAAGTTCCCCACTGTAAAACCAGAATAACACAATGCCAACTGGCTCTCAGAGCACCTGCACTTGACTCCTCACACCATTCCTATTGAAGAAGACAAGACAAGACCTTTATTAAGCCAATCAACCTTTTTGCTTTTTAATTCCTTTACTTAAAAATTCCTGCAAATGGCACAGGAGGTTGCACAACCACATGGCTGCTCCTGGACAAAGACAGCAGAGCAGACAGACATCCCAGTGCCAATGCAATAAATGCAATAAATACTCAGTTGGGTCATTCCTATGGTTGAAGAACCAGGGCTCTTCTCATCTGAGGGGAAAAATGTTGGTTCAGATCACATGGAAGAAAAACAGAATCCGCTTCTGTGACCACGAAGCTGACTGAGGAAGCCCTCAGAGGAGCTCTGAACTGAGGTTGCCCAGGGATGTTGTGGATGCCTCCTCCTTGGAAGTGTTCAAGGCCAGGTTGGATGGCGCCTTGAGTAACCTGGTCCAGTGGGAGGTATCTCTGCAGAGGAGTTGTAACTGGATGATCTTTAAGGTCCTTTCCAATCCAAACCATTCAATGATTCTATGATTTCATCCAGTGCAGCTCTTCAGGGACACAACTCATCACATGTATCACCGTGGAGTCTTCAGGGCAAAAAGACTCTCCCCATGGACTGAGAACTCGCCCTGTCCAAGACATTCTCTTGGGGTGTTCTTTCAGGTAGAGGAGTTTTTTCTTGAGGCTGTACTTCGAGTCCTGTGTTCAGTTTTGGGTTCCTCACTACAGGAAAGACATTGAGGTGCTGAAGCACATCCAAAGAAAGTCAACAGAGCTGGAAAAGGGTTTGGAGCGGATGAGAAAGGACTGAGGGAGCTGTGGCTGCTGAGTCTGGACAAGAGGAGGCTGAGGGGAGACTTTATCGCTTCCTACAACTACCTGAAAGGAGGTTGTAGTGAGGTGGGTGTTGGTCTCTTCTCCTAAGTAACAAGTGACAGGGCAAGAGGAAATGGCCTCAAGTTGCATCAGAGGAGGTTCAGATTAGACATCAGGAAAAATTTCTTCATGGAAAGGGTTCTCAGACACTGGCAGAGGCTGCCCAGGGAGGTGGTGGAGTCACCATCCCTGGAGGGATTTAAAAGCCCTGGAGATGTGGTGCTCAGGGACATGATTTAGCAGTGGATTTGATAGTGTTGCGTTTATGGTTGGACTCAATGATCTGAAAGGTCTTTTCCAGCCTAAGTGATTCTGTGATTCTGTGAAAAATGAATGGACTCTTGCTTCCCAGGTGTGCTGAGTCACCTCTATGAGACCTGAAAGCTTAGGGAAGTGATGCCAGGCAGAACAGGTAAGAGAAGGGGATAAAGTCCATTAGTTAATGATCTGCAAGAGCACTGGAGACACACTTGCAGGAGGACATGCCCTTAGGGTCCTGCTGTTTCAGGGCCAGCAGCTGTGCATGCCTGAGGCATCAGCACTGCGCAACCCAAAAACTGTCCTGTGGAACAAAGGCTGCAACAGGGCCACACCAGGCGTGTGAGGGGATCTCTCCAGATCCAGCACATGGGGAGGGTGGGAAGCAGCCAGCCTCATAGCCAACGCTTCAGTAGTTGCTTGGTCAAAACAAAGGGTACACACAACAGAAAGCTAACAGCACCATTAACCATCTTGGCTTGGCTTTTAAGCACAGGGGCAGCTGGACAAAATATGACAAAGCACAATATTTACCACCTTGAAGTCAGTGCCAGAAGAGACAAAACCTATTTTGCTGGCTACCAGGAAAAAAACCCAACCAAAACACTAATCTGGCAGGGACTGTGCATGCTGCAACTGAGTCACAGCAGAGCCTTCTAGAGGTGCACAGGCCAACACTGGTTGGGTGCCCCCAGGGGCCCAGAGGAGGAGATCCCACCAGTGAATGAAGAAGCATAACCAGATTATCAACCATGCTGGAAGAACACACGCAAAATAGAATGAACCAAAGGAAATCTACAAGGGGAGTGATGGGGTAACACCATGACTCATGATCAGGCAGGACTCCAAACATGCTACTTTGCCCTTTCAGCATTTGCAGTGTCTTTAGTTACCAAGCTTAGTGCAGGAGCAAGCCCAGACTATGCGGATGGGCTTCTCTCACGGCTTGTGTAAGCTAACACTGACTGAATGTCTGACATACTGTCCTTGGACATCTCAGATACGCCACACATAGGCTTTAGCTGCAATCTCTTACCCACAAACCCAGCCAGACCAAGGATTGCTGAGTGAGCAGCCTTCATCCCCTCTCTGCGGCGCTCACAGCCCCGTGCCAAGCAGACCTGCTCACAGCTGAGCGCACGCCTGCACGCCCCGTTCCACAGCACTTTGCTAAGCTCACTTGCATCAAGTGTCACTACCAGCGTCACAATTTCTACCAACACAGAGAGACCCGAGCACAAGAGAGTAAGACAAGCCTTCATGCAATGGGAACAAATCATTTTCAGCTCATAGCCCTCGGCTGCTCACTTTCATGGAGCAGCCATCAATGGGCAGGCCTTCAAAACAAGCCCGAATTTTAGGATGAGTAGGAATCAAAGAACATAGAATGGTTTGGGTTGGAAGAGACCTCAAAGCCCATCCAGTTCCAACCCCCATACCATTGGCAGGAACATCTCCCACTGGATCAGGATGCTCAAAGCACCATCCAACCTGGCCTTGAACACAATTTCCCAGGGCAACCTGGGACAGGGTCTCCCCGCCCTCACAGGAAAACATTTCTTCCTGAGATCTCATCTAAATGTTCCCTCTTTCAGCTGAAAACCATTCCCCCTCATCCTATCCCTGCACTCCCAGATCAAGAGCCCCTCCCCAGCTTTTCTGCAGCCCCTTCTAGTACTGGGAAGCACCACTGAGGAAGGTAAAGGGTGAAAGTCTAAAGCCAAGTTAAAGCCTTGCTTTCCTCACAGGTAGAGAGGCAGTTGCCTGAGGACCTGACAGCATCAGGCAACGCAGTGTCTTGTGCTGGGTGATGCTGAAATGGCTTAAGAGACTTGTTAGAACTCGAACACCATTTGCTAAATGACAGGAAAAGCTTTTGCTGATCAGCCCACAGCATTTGATGAGCAAGAGGGTGGAATAGAAGGGGTGTGTGGCTCTACTGGTGAACATCTACTGTGCCAGGGAGAGACTAAACTGGGGTTATTGGTGGCTGCCAGGATCTATCAGTAGCAGCTGCCTTTCACTGTCCATTACTTGTGCCCACAACTCTTTTTCTAGCTTTTAATTCTGATTCACTCTTGTGTGTGAACAATATCCCAGGAGTTTGCAACTGCCCACGGCCTTCCCCAGTCCAGGATGGCACATTCTTTCTGGGTCACTCCAAACTCCTTCCAAATGCAAGGCAGGAGCCTAGAAATGCAAATTCCTCCTCACTTCCTGGGTGCCCGATTTCAGGCACCTGAACAAGGCATTGTTTTTTAGAGATCCTCACCCAGCATCAGAACCCGCAGAGAACCTAAATCGGGCAGCAATATTTTTAGCCAGTATGGAAACTGTAGGTGATGTGGCATCACCACGGTACCACTCTGGCACCAGCAAGGACATTTCCACCATTCACTGGAGATTCTTCTTTCCTTCTTAAAATGCATTTGCAAAATAGCCCCTCTTGGAGCAAGTTTTCCCTCCAGTGGTCCATAGTCATGTTAGGTTGGAAATACAAGGATGTTATCACACAGGACTCTCTCCAAAGAGTTCAAGAACTGTGCTGCTAATTTTTGGTTCAAAGCTCTTGGATGTTAATTGCTTATTTCTACAGAGTAGCCTTGTTTCCAGGGACAAGTCCTCAACCAAGTACAAGTTTTGGAACACCCTTCTATCACAGCGGTCAAGCACCAAAATCAAACCATCTGAGCCTCCTGCAAGTGAATCAGAGGCACCATAGGCTGAAAAAAATTGGACAAGGATTTTCAGAAGAGCTCATCGCTGGGTTTTTTTCCTCTTATGTCAACAACGTTCTGCAGAAGCAGATTTAGGGAAGGGGAGAGAAATTCAACTTTTGGGTTTAAAGCCATGGTGCCTCTGTTCAAAGCACAGCGTTAGCAGCCAGCCCTTTACCCATTTTCTCCCAGAGTCACCTTCACCTACATCTGGTCTTAGCAAACCTACAGGCCTGTGAATCACTTCCCACACCCAGCAGCTTTATTTCAAGGCTCCCACACGCACACCAACCTGGCCACAGGCTGCTCGCAGGCTTCACACTGCTCCTTTTCCACCAGTTATGAACTCCTGAGATACTGCTCACACACCACAGTGAATCAGGATTTAGTTAGGAAAAAAAACATAGAGTTGTGGGCACAAGTAATGGACAGTGAAAGGCAGCTGCTGCTGACAGATCCAGGCAGCCACCAACAACCTCAAGTTTAGTCTCTCCCTGGCACAGTAAAATTTCACCAGCAGAGCCACAGACAGCTTCTATTCCACCCTCTTGCTTATCAAATAAGCCCAACAACTTACAGCTCTTCAGAGCACATCCTCAAGCAAACTTGGGGTTCCTTAGGTTCAGTTATTCCTGGTGCCTCCTTAATTAAATACCTTTCTCAAAATTGTTATTCTTGGGGCCAGGGTCTAACTTTCAATCTACACAAACTCACTGAATCCAAGGCTTGCCAAGCAGGCATTACCTGACACACCAACTGGCATCCCTGTTCCCAAGCAAATTTTGCTCCAGAGCCTTGCTTTGTAAGAGCAAGCAGATGATATCACTGCGGGTTCCATTAGCATGTCCTTTAACCCTGCCTCCAGATTAAGACCAGAGCTAATGCCAAGGCTTGCGACGAGACATTAGACAGCCACCAGCACCCAAATCCTCTGACATCTCTCTCTCTTTGTGCATTCACCTCATTGCCAATCTGCATGGCAACTCTCATGTCCCATCACATGAAGCCAGAGTGCTGACAGATGGACTAGTTAGGAAAGAGGCAAGATGCACTTGTGACAACAGCTGTATCATGGAACCACAGAATGGTTTGGGTTGGAAGGGACCTTAAAAATGATCCAGCTCCAACTCCCCTGCCATGGGCAGGGACACTTCCCACTGGATCAGCATCCTGAGTGTGCTGTTCTGTGTGCACTGGAAGTGCACGTTTTCTGAAAGATTGTAATTGCTTTAAGCTAAAAATTAACTCTTAGTCACCTGCACACGATGGGAAGAGAAACCCTCAATTGTAGTTTTAGAAGTTTTTATTCTTTGTACAATAATAAAGGCAAGATTGGTTTCAGAGCTGGTTGACCTGAAGCAGTTCAAAAAAGTAACATCAAGAGCACACAGCCTGATGGACACTGCAACAGAGAGAACAGCACCAGTATCAACTGATGACCAGTCCTGACAAAGAACACTTGCTTCTCCCACAGAAAAATAGGCCCAGCTAGCAAGGGTGCTTATGTGGGGACAGACACCTTTCCACTGTGGGCTGGGAGACCCAAATATCTGGCTGGTCTGCTCAGAGTGCAGATGACCAACAGCTGTCCAACCTGCAGAATATGGGGCCAGGCACTCTTAGGAAGGAATTTAACGGTCTTGACTGCAGAAGGTTAAAAAAAAAAAAAGCTTCTTATTTCAGCTCTAGGAAAACCACTGAAAAGTAAACCTGATGGAACCCCACCAAATCAGAAGTAAAGCAAAAGATTAATTTGCACAGATGGTACCACGTGATTTTATTGAGCTATTCAGAAGGCAACCAACTAGACAAAGAGCCTACGCAGTGTTACGAAGACAAGCAAAGCTTTGTTTAGCTCTAGATGCTGTAGAGTCCTGAGATATACAAGGCCAACTGCATCTGGTATCAAATACTAAGAAGTCCCTGGCCAAGCCTATACCTTGATAGCAGAGCAAAGCCAGTGAGACTCAGTGGAGACACGCTGAAGACCACAGAAGCCTAGCAAAGTGGAAGGTATCACTAAGCTGATGAGATAAGAGGACTTAAAAGTAGCAACAGAAAAAAATAAACTAAGGTTATTACAGGACAATAAAACACCTACTTACAGCCCAGTGTTCTCATTTAGTAACTGAGTTGCGAGCAATGTTTTTTCCCCCCTAGCTGAGGCCTTCATACGCGTTCCTTCCCACATGGATTTTCTGTTACCTAACCAAGCACATGATTCCCAGGCCAGGCGTTTAACCTATTATTCCTCTTCTACCTGGTTGCACATCTCCCTACAGGTCTGATCATTTCTGTGGGATTCATCCACCAAAACAATCCGGTTGAATTCAACCAATAGGTATGGAATCTATGGGGAAGGATGGACAAACAGCCCCACAGCCTCAATATCTAAAAAGAAACAGCAACCCAAGAGAATACTCTAAAGACATAGAGTCACCACGCTCCTATTTACTAGGTTTCTAGGGTGCCTATCCTTAACCAAGAAACTTGGGTGTTATTACAAAATCAGCTAATTAAAGCCACACCCTGAGATCTAAACGAGCATAGGGAGTGCTGATGAGTAATGACAAGTTACACAAGGTCTGTCAGGCTCCTGCAGCTGGGAAATTGCTTGCAGTGGAAGACAAATATGTGTTGTAATAATCCCACGCAAGCACTGCAGTGATGGAGGAGCACAGAGAGAAGCAGAGAAGGGCTTGCTCACCCACAGACTGTGCTTGAAAGCTTTTTAATTTATAGCAAAGGAAGGGTTAAAGAACACTTTTCTCTTTTTAGGTCACTGATAAAAGACAAATGTCTCCAAAGAAGTTTTGATTCTCTGACTCATACAACGGAGATGGGCGATCTTCAAGTAGCAAGTGATAGCAAGAGAGAAGTGGCCTCAAGTTGCACCAGGGGAGGTTCACATTGGATATTATGAAAGCAATCTGCACTGAAAGAGTGGTGAAGCACTGGAACAGTGGTGGAGTCTCCATCCCTGGAGGGGTTCAAAAAACACATAGATGTGGCACTTTGTGACATGGTTTATTAGGCACGATAGTGATGGGCTGATGGTTGGATTTGATGATCTTAAAGGTCTTTTCCAACCGTAATGATCCTATGATTCTATGATTCATGGAATAGGTGAGGGAGGGTGGCTCATCCCGAGGCTCAGGGATCAGCCTGGGAGAGAGTGCTCCCCCATCCTTTCCCTGATGACTGGCACCCCAGCAGCCTTCCTGAGCGAAAACAGCGTGGTCCTTCGTGAAGGCTCCTGATGTGATTCACGGAGCTGAAGGCTCTGCAGTGCATGAGAAGGGCTTCTTATAAGGCCCATTTTCAAGACTTGTATGTGCCTGAACCCAGGGCATCCAGCATGGACCTTGGAGAGCTGGGGAGCAGGGGTGGCAGACACGCTGGGGAAGTCAGTGGCTCCTGGGAGCTGCTGTAAGACCTGCTGCCATGTGCCTGGGCCCAAGCTGCAGAGCTGGAGTTTGCAGTTACTCAGCTGCCTGCCAGCAGCACACCCTCACTGGTGGTTGCATGATGTGCCCTTATCTTGGGAGCTGCCCTCAATACTCACAGAACTCTTCAGCTATGCTATCCCTGGATGACCAAGTGGATACAACTCCACTCTAGATTTACACCTCAGAGAGTGGTCCCTGCTGGACTTATCTTGCTAAACACACTGCAGTTTTACTTTTTCAAACAGAAATGACAGCAAGATCAAGTCTAGAGTTGCTATTGTGAATTTGCTTCCATCACATGGAAGCTTTCTAGGGTATGGAACAAAGAGAAGTGCTGTTGGACACACTGGCACTAAGGGCACAGCAGGTCCAGCACCTTCTGGATAGCCACAGGTGGTCAATCACACCCAAACCAAGCCATGCTTGGTGGGTACACAGCAATCCACCACGCAGGACCTCCTCAGCAGGTCGGACAGGTTCTAGTTGTACTGGTCCTACAACACAGGTGAAAATCAAGTTGACTAGAGCCATTACTCCTGGACTTCTGGATTAGTCCAGGACCTCTGGCAGATCCCCCTGTTTCCAAGGTTCTTTGGTGACTGTTTTCCACGTTCTTTGGTCCAAAGTCCAAAACATCCTAAATGGCTTGCTGGGTTTTGCAGCTATTAAGGGGCAGAACTGGGCAGCATTCCAGTTGCCACCAGTCTGGATGCCTGGAAATCACAAACAAAGGACCTTATTTGTTGCTTCTTAGGTATTTTTCTTTCCCCCAGAAAAAATTCTGTCTGGAAAAACTTTTAAATTACCAAAAATGAGAGCAAAAAACCCTAGATGTGTGTTGTTTAAGAGGCTATTCCAACTACCACAATAAGAAACATGTTCTGTAAGAAATTTATAGCCATGAAACACGGCTGGGCCAGTGGTAAGAGAGGAGCACGGGACAGACCCCATGCCTGTGTTTGAAGATGAATACCTTTTGTCAGGAAGTTACAGCCTGCCTACACAGGGCCCTGAAGAGCATTATTATTTATGGATTGTATCATAATTTAGAGTCCAAAGGTCTGCCCTTTTTCTCCAGTTGTTTCAACAGACATCAAAGGAGGATCCATCAGTGTCTTTGTCTCCATTGCCAGAAGGTAGTAGTAATAATAGCAATTGGGGCCCTTTACAGTCAAAATGCTTATAAAACCCATTCTCTAATTACTTAATAATGAGACATTTGATGATGCACTGGAAGCAACATTCATTGCCTCCAAGAAAACAGAAGTTACACCAGATGCCTGCTTGAGGAAAAAAAAGCATGAGAGAGTGCGCTCTCTGTAGACATCAATCTGTGGAAGCCTTGAAAGGAGCAAACCAATGCTGCCTTTTCAAAACTAATTTCAAATCAGACTTCAATATCCATACATTGCAGCCCAGAAGGCCAGCCATATCCTGGGCTGAATCAAAAGGAGAGCAGCCAGCAGAGAGAGGGAGGTGATTCTGCCCCTCTGCTCTGCTCTCCTGAAACCCCACCTGGAGTCCTGTGTCCACTTCTGGAATCCCCAGCTTAAGAAGGATATGGAACTGTTGGAATGGGTCCAGAAGAGGCTACGAAGATGATTAAAGGGCTGGAGCACCTCTGCTACAAGGACAGGCTGAGAGAGTTGCGGTTGTTCAGCCTGGAGTAGAGAAGGCTTCAGGGAGACCATAGAACAGCCTTCCAGTACTGAAAGGGGCTCCAGGAAAGCTGGACAGGGTATTTTTACAAGGGCCTGAAGTGACAGGACAAGGGGAAAAGGCTTTAAATTGGATGGGGGGAGATTTAGATATTAGGAAGAAATTCTTCACAATGAGGGTGGGGAGGCCCTGGCACAGGTTTACCAGGGAGGTCGTCGCTGCCGCATACCTGGAGGTGTTCAAGGCCAGGTTGGATGGGGCTTTGAGCAACCTGATCCAGGGGGAGGTGTCCCTGCTCATGGCAGGGGGTTGGAACTGGATGGGCTTTAAGGTCTCCTCCAACTCAAACCATTCTACGATTTTATGCTCTCACTAGAAATGGGTGAACAAGCTTCATTTTGTGCCATTCTGATAATTCAAAGACAGCAGTAAGGACTTCGGAGGGGAAAGAGGATTGTGACACTTCCCTGGGATATAATGTCTTCCTAGAAGTTACACCAAAGGACATCTGTGGAGATAATAGCCAGTGCCAGCCAGGTGAGGCATTAACCTTCTCACCAGTGCAGGCTGTTCAACTTGTATGAAGAAACCTAGAGTGCACAAATAACATAAGGTGTAATAACAGAAATCATCAGCCAACAGATCAGCCCTCTCCCACAGGGAAAATTCCTCTTCTCAGCACAAGAATAACAATATTGGGGAGTGTGTGACAGGCTTGAGTGACCACTTCAGCTATTGGAGAACAAAAATTTTGTCTCCTGCATTTACATGGAGGGAATTAGCCACAGATTAATTGAAAAAAAAAGGCTAGGCTAGCAATTGAATGAAACATTGCAAGCAACTCTGAGCTGCATGGCTATTTCACAGTGCTTTGGGCATAAAGGTTGCCCAAGAACACATCATTTTGAGACAGGCAAGGGCCTTGGGGCTCCATTAATGTAAAACACTGCGTTCCTGCACCACTGGTATTTACAGAGCCTTGCTCAGCATCAAGTATTAACACCACTTCAATGCAATTGGTCCAAATGGGTGGGTTTTGACGGTGAAGTATCTTAAATTTCTTTGAAAAGTTGATGAAGATCTTAATTTAAAAAAAAAAAAAACTTGGTTAAACAATGTTTTTGGGAAGAGAGGTAGATTTTGATAAAAAAACACTGGTGCACACGAGAAGGTGGAATAATTCCCCCCCAAACACACACTCTGGGTTGAGAGCACAGGTAGTTTCAGCAGTACCTTTCTTTGAATATTGAAAAGCCCCTGTGAACCCTTGATTTTTTGAGGGATGCACAGTTGTGGCTGCAATGCTTAGAGCTGAGTATGTTCAGTCCCCTGAAAATTAGGTTGTTTGGGGGCCTTTGCCTTCACGTGGCAGGAAGACAGCTTAGCCACACTGCACTCAGGTGCTTCCTTGCATCAGAGGGCTTCATAAACCACTTCCATGCATGCCACCAACTTAGAGACACCGAGCCACTCTCCTATCCCCCTCCTCCCCGCTGCTGAAGGAAGACCCAAACTGGGAGTCTGGAGTCCCATAACAGTGTGGGGTGCTCAGCTATGGTCAGTAACATAGATGTGACCTCTCCTTCTGCTCTGAGCTGAGCAGGAGCAATGCCAATGGTGAGAAGCATGGCCTATCAACTACCCACAGAGACATTTCCACAGCTGGAGCATGGACAGGGCAGGCACGTGTGCCTGCAGAATCTCCAGAAAAAATTGCTTAAAATTCATCATCCTTAAATATCCCAAAACCCCACTTTTCCAATCATGCTTAACTCCATAGACAACTTTAATGTGGAGGAGCTGCCCACATAGGAGAAAAGCTTGTGATGGCATCCTTGCAGGACTGAGGCACCTGACTGTGAGAGCCCGAGGCCCTTCCTTGATGGCAGCAAGGCACTCTGAAGGCCGTGGATGAAACACGAAGCACTACAGAAGCCAAACCTTAATGCAAAGAGTAGTTACACCTATTTCATAGAATCATAGAATAATCTGGGTTGGAAGGAACCTTAAAGCCCATCCAGTTCCCATCCCCTGCCATGGCAGGGTCACCTCTCACTGGACCAGCCTGCTCAAAGCCCCATCCAGCCTGGCCTTGAACACCTCCAGGGATGCGGCAGCCACGGCTTGCCTGGGCAAATTGTTTGTTTCATTGTCCAAATCTCAGAAAAGCTGTGGGAATCAGGCACCTTCTTTTCACATGAGAAAATGTAAAAACTCTGCACTTCCTTCTTCCTGGGGACTTCCAGACTGTTCTCCATGCGTTGGCTTTGGACATTTTTTCCCCATTTTTGGGATGCACAACAATCATCACTTGCAGTTATTTTTTCCCACAGCTACAAAACCAATTCCAAATGCAGCCAGGATCAAGTTTCAAAAAGCCCTCCTGTTCTCCATGTGCATGTGCACAGTTTAATTTACTGTGGTTCCAGAACTGCATTTACAGGATTGCATTTAGTTTTTTTAATCTCCAAGGCAGTTATCTACGGAGGTGTCACAGGACAACATCCCTTGCTGTGATTGCACAAACCACCCTCTTGCCTTAACAAGCTACGCAACCCAGCCATCTTCAGCACGACACTCCTTGGGTTTATTGCGGCTGGAAAGATTTGGTTTGAGTCTCTTTCAGTGCCAGAGGTCTTGATTGCTAAATAGCCCTGGCTGTTGAGCAATATGTGAATTTAATGTACTCATCCTGGAATGCCTGCTAGGAAGGTAGTGGAAATTCAACTTAAAACTGCAATCAGCTCTCTTTTTTATTTGTTCTTTTTCATTCTGCCTCTGAGTCTTCTCTTTGCTGTTTGTAAACCACTTCCTGAGCGGTTTCCCATGCTGTTGCAGCTCTTTATGAAGCTCGCTGTCACCTCAGTGCTGCTCAGGCACATGAAAGAGAGGATCTAGAGGAGGAAGGAGCAGTGGCAAATGTCATAAAAACAGCATCCAACTTGTGCTGCTTTGACAGTCCCACTCTTCCTGACCATCTTATTAATAATCAAAATCCATCCACAGAACAAAGCCTTGTTGGTACCATTTCAGCTGTCTGTTTAAGAAGATGCATGTGGGGGAGACACTAGAACCTTATGAAGAAGAGCACCAAAGCCCATGCAGGCCCTGGAAGAGGTCAAGGAAGGTTTCTTGGGGCTGGGCTGTGGAGAGGGAATAGAAATCATGCTTTTGAACACTCTGCATCAAAGCTTTTCTGAATGTACCACTGCTGCCTCTGGTACTTTCTGCTAGGAAATAAAAAGCTTCTGTGGCAGCCACCAGCAGTTACAAGAGTGCAGCTCTGTTACTGCTGGGGAAAAAAGTTCCAAGTCTGTAAATGTGCATCTGAATTTTTAAACAAATCTCGTTGGTGCCTTTCACAGAGCTTTGCAGCAAGCACTGTACACTTCCAGCAGGAGCACTGACAGCTTACAGGAGAAAATCCTGTGTTTTACTCTGCAAGAACATTTGCAGTTTGGTGCTCTCAGGTATTTCAATTTTCCCTAATGTTCCCGGTGCCACAAACCAGACTGTAAATGAGAGAACTCTCTCTCCTTAAAGCAAAAGATGCATTTTCAGCCATCACAACTGAAAAGAAATCCTAGAAGACACAAACTCTAAAAAGATATAGATATCAGAAAGACCACATCATGCAAAGATGTCACCATTTCTAATGCTTTGATGTTCTGAACCCAAACTCATGGTTGCCCCTCTGCCTGTTGGACATGAGAATTTGAGTTATGCTCTCATGATGAGTGAAGGCCACTGTGTAGCTGTCTCTCCAGTTAACACTCCAGATTTGACCACTGAATGTTGCAATAAGCTGCTCCCAAGCAAGTTACAGGTTATTATTTGCAGATATAATACCAACTAGCAATTTGGCATCCTCTGTGAAAGTTGTTATTTTCTAATGGGCTGTTCACAGTGACCTGAAATAGACAAAATTAACCCAATAAGGTATTCATTATGTACCATTTACCAGCTTGTGGCAGTGTCAGTCCAGAACACCTCAACTGACCTTTTAATAGACACGTTTTTCCAACAGCCACTTTTTATCAGGCTGTGTTGTAAAGCAACTTAGCTTTTACCCTGATGGCTGATTAAAATATCCCTCCTCCCCTCTAGTATCCTTCTCCATTAATGGTCCACCACTCTTTCCACACCTCTTCAGTCCTGTTTCTGTGATGAAGAGCAGAAGGAACAGCCATTGTATCTCTGGGGCCTCTCAGAATATCTCTTTTACATGTATGGGCTACCAGAAAAGAAAAATACCATAAGGCTTTAAGCCCAGTAGCAGTGTCACAGAATCACAGAATCACAGAATGGTTTCGGTTGGAAGAGACTTTAAAGCCCATCCAGTTCCAATCCCCCTGCCACGGGCAGGGACACCTCCCACTGGATCAGGGGGTTCAAAGCCCCATCCAACCTGGCCTTGAACACCCCCAGGGATGGGGCAGCCACACCTTCTCTGGATAACCTGTGCCAGGGCCTCCCCACCCTCATTGTGAAGAATTTGTTCCTAATGTCCCATGTCTAATTTCTAAATGTCTTCCTAATTATTGCGAGGTGATGACGGGAGATGGTTCTCTCTGGCAGGTCAGCGTGTGTCGGGTTGTCCCACCTGTTATCGAAGCGAGTCTGCTCTACGTCAAAGCCCATGGATCAATCTGAAAACAAGATGTTCCTCAGGTCAGTGCCCTCACTGATGCAACCAACCAATGCTATTAAAATGCCCTGTCCTGCCCCTGCACTCCAAGTTACCACCCCCAGCCTCGGTGCCAGCGCTGCAGCATTCCCATGACATCCACCTCTCATAGGCACAGGGAAATCAGGAGCTGGGGACACTGGGATGTATGTGTTCACACCAGGAGAATCACCCTTGGTCTTGGCAGCCTCTGGGATACCTGCAATCTGACCTGCCAGGGATTCTGTGGTGTAGTTAGCTCATGTTTTAGCCACATGCCTCGAGACCACCACAGCTAATTGCAACAGGCAAGAGGGGTTTGCAAAAGGAATCCAGTTGCCTATGAAAGAAGTGTCATCAGACTGCATCAGACACTGACTCCTGAGCCACTGCAGCAAAGCATGAAGCTAGAACCTAAGTCTGTAACTACCCAGCATCTCTGAAAACACCAGACCCCATTCCCAGCTACCGTGAGTGCTTTGAGAAGTTTCTCTTTTATGGCACCTTTTTATGGTCTCAAAGCACCTTCCCTGCTGTAGGGGAAGAGGCAGCTGTCTCGAAGCCAGAGGAAAACTAGTGCCATCCAACTGAAGCAATGCTACAAAGTGCTCCCACTGCCAGTTTTGAACCCCATGGGCTCCTGCATCCCATTTCTGGGATCTTTCTCTGCCTTTACCTTGGCTGCTCTGTGAGGTGACGAGGGCCCAGTCAACCAACTCCTAAGTCCTGCAAACCAACACATACAGATGCTGCAAAGAGCAAAGATGAGTCACCTTCAGATTTGCTCTGGGACAAATCCATCCAGGTGCCCCCTCCCATCAGAAGCAGTGGGGACACAGATAGAGCATTTGATTTCTACATCCATGAGAAACCAGGACTTGCATAGAAAGGAAAGATAGAGAAGATGCAGAGATGATGCTTCATCTCATCTTTTGAAGGGGCTGAAACAACCTCCATATCGGTGCTGCTGTGCTGTGGCTGAAGGAGACTCTTTCACTTGCTGGAGATTTAAATGAAGAGAAGTATGAATGTGATACGAAGATGATCTGAGGGCTGGAGCACCTCTGCTACGAGGACAAGGCTGAGAGAGTTGGGGTTGCTCAGCCTGGAGAAGAGAAGGCTGCGGGGAGACCTTAGAGCAGCCTTCCAACTTTCCAAGTACTGAAAGGGGCTCCAGGAAAGCTGGGGACGGACTTTTTACAAGGGCCTGGAGTGACAGGATGAGGAGGAATGGCTTTAAATTGGAAGGGGGAAGATTTAGATTAGACATTAGGAAGAAATTCTTCACCATGAGGGTGGGGAGGCCCTGACACAGGTTGCCCAGGGAAGTTGTGTCTGCCCCATCCCTGGAGACATTCGAGGCCAGGTTGGATGGGGTCTTGAGGAATCTGGTCTGGTGGGATGTGTCCCTGCCCATGGCAGGGGAGTTGGAACTGGACCATTTTTAAGGTCCTTTCCAACCCAAACCATTCCATGATTCTATGATTCTCTCCATGGCTGTCGATGCAGAACCCAAAGGTTCTCTGGGACAGTGTGACAAGGACAGGCAGGGAGACACTGACAAAGGGCTCCCAACAAATGGCACCTGTCATGGCTCTGTCTGTGCCACATTCAAGACCACATCACATAGGCTGAGTGATTTCTTAGTATAGAAGGTCTTTTCTTTTGGCATAGTTTCCTCTCATTGGATCAATGATCACTTGTTACATTAATTCAGAGACAGAAATCAGCTACATGGTATTCATGGTTTTAATTGTCCAGCTGGAGAAATCAATCTTTGATTGAATCAGCCAGCTGCCACAACAAGTTTTCTTTGTTTTCTGAGGCACCTGTGGATCAACAGGAGTCTGTCTTGACTCCAAGAGTAGCAAAGTCAGACCCCAAGTCATGCCAGCTGGGTGAAAACCCAAACCTTCCAGCAGAACTCACGCTGTTAGGTGGATATGGGACTACTTGGCAATCTGCCAAAAAACTACTGCCAATCCTTCCTCCTCTGCCTCACCAACTGCCCTCAGCTCGTAGCTCCACCCCTGCTGTACCAATTCTCACCTCTCACACGTGGTAGCTTCTGTTTTCCTGACCTCCTGTGCTATTATCTTAGATGTAGGTGACTGCCAGAAGCATCTTCCCCCATGCAGCCCTGCATTTGAGAAATCTAAATGCCTCTCCAGGACTCCTTTCCCTGTGCTTTTCATAATAAGTCATCTTTAATAAAAGTGCGGGTCCAAATAGTTGGGGTTTTATTTTTACAAAGGTAATTTTGTTGTTGTTTTCCAGCCTTCCCATGGAACTGGCCATTTTTTATCAGCACAGCTGGCAGGGAAGCCTGACTCATACATAAATTACCACTTTTCCTGCACTCCTTCCCTTTGTCAGCCCTTCTGCTGTCAGCTAGGCCGGACAGGCCCATTATTCATCAGTGTTTAGCAAACACTCTACACCTAATGGGCAATACTGTAAATAAATGAAAGTAAGACCCAGAATCAAAGGAAAGCTGACTGACAGGACTTTTGTGAAACCACCTGAGATTTGCGGGGCTTTAATCAGCTGTGCTGCACTGTTACATGGCACTTACAATGGCTCTGCCATAATTCCATAGCGTTAGACCGGCTCGAGAGGGGATGGCAATGGAAATCAGGTCTTTAGCTCTTTTACCCATGGCTGACTTCAGCTGATTAAGAACAATCTGTGCCTTCCAGGCTGAGAGGCACCATGTAACTTGTGAATGGCATAAAATGATGGATGGCCCAGCATTTATTGCCTAAGCAGAATTTCTTCCCGGAAAATTGGGAGGAAGTGATAGAAATTATTGCTAAGGAGTAATTTGTAAGGATTGCAGGAGATGTCAATGTGGAAAAGTGATGGGAAAAAATTCAAAAGACAAGTTGGCCCATTGCTCGTGAGTGCACAAGTTCATAAAAATCCTGTTCAAATTAATTTTATGACAGAGGAGAGGAGAGGAGAGGAGAGGAGAGGAGAGGAGAGGAGAGGAGAGGAGAGGAGAGGAGAGGAGAGGAGAGGAGAGGAGAGGAGAGGAGAGGAGAGGAGGAGGAGAGGAGAGGAGGAGGAGAGGAGAGGAGAGGAGAGGAGAGGAGAGGAGAGGAGAGGAGAGGAGAGGAGAGGAGAGGAGAGGAGAGGAGAGGAGAGGAGAGGAGAGGAGAGGAGAGGAGAGGAGAGGAGAGGAGAGGAGAGGAGAGGAGAGGAGAGGAGAGGAGAGGAGAGGAGAGGAGAGGAGAGGAGAGGAGAGGAGAGGAGAGGAGAGGAGGAGGAGAGGAGAGGAGAGGAGGAGGAGAGGAGAGGAGAGGAGAGGAGAGGAGAGGAGAGGAGAGGAGAGGAGAGGAGAGGAGAGGAGAGGAGAGGAGAGGAGAGGAGAGGAGAGGAGAGGAGAGGAGAGGAGAGGAGAGGAGAGGAGAGGAGAGGAGAGGAGAGGAGAGGAGAGGAGAGGAGAGGAGAGGAGAGGAGAGGAGAGGAGGAGGAGAGGAGAGGAGAGGACAAGGACAGGAGATACTTTATGTTTTGGGAATTCTGTCCCCAGTATGTTTGCTTCTTTTCAACAACATCAAATTAGTCAATAAAACACGGCAAAATAAACTAAAGTCTTACCCTGTCCTTATTAGTCACTCAGGTCTTATAAGACAATGGGATGAGGCCATAATCATGTGATTAATGATATTACCATTAATTAAAAACTGAGACTGGAGAAAACATCAGTTAGGTAAATTGAAGAACACAGTTGAAGTCTGTAGTTGTGTTTTGCAGGAAGTCCCATCAAGTTCCCTCTGGCCCTGCTGCCTGGGCCCAAGTCCTCTGCTCAGCTTTTACCACAGAACTCACGTGGAGCCAGAATTGTCAGCCCCACGTTTGTTAATTCAGTGCAGGACAACAGCTCTACCTTCTGGGAGCTATCTGAGTGCCTGCTCCTACCACAGAGCTGGGTGCTGGGGGAGTCCCTCTCTCACCCAGACGATGCATAACGCCAGTGGGAGCTGAACTCTGCCAAAGGACTGCTGCTGCTCTCCAGGGGTGACAGAGGACTGGCAGGTACACTTCCCATCATGTGATCCATGCCAAAAACTACTTCATGACAATGGCAATTTTCCTAGAGCCCCGCTTTTCACTCTGCCTCCCTCTCATTCCTCCTTGCCACTGGAATTTCAAGTGCCTACACCCACAAAATTCAATCCACAGCAGACTGTGGATGCACAGAGGGTTAAATCAGGTGACAGAAATGCAAAGACTAACTCACATTGAAAAACATTATAATGCTTCCCCTTCATGTCTCTCTATATGATTAAAGTGTGACTGGAGACTGAATTGCCAGGAGCCCCAAATTGAAGTACTTGGGGTCCCGGTGAGAAGCTCAACATGAGCTGAAAATGGGCAATTGCAGCCAGAAAGCCATCCCAGGCTACATCCTAAGCAATGGGACCAAGAAGGTGAGGGGGGAAAATCTGCTCCTCTGCTCTGCTCTCATGAGACCTCACCTGGAGCCCTGCGTTCAATTCTGGAGTCCTCAGCACAGGAAGGACATGAAGCTGTTGGAGCGAGTCCAGAGCAGGCCACGGAGATGATCTAAGGGCTGGCGAACCTCCCCTATGGAGACAGGCTGAAAGAGTTGGGGTTGTTCAGCCTGGAGAAGACGAGGGTCCAGGGAGACCTTAGAGCAGCCTCCCAGTACTGAAAGGGGCTCCAGAAAAGCTGGGGAGGGACTCTTGGTCTGGGAGTGAAGGGATAGGACAAGGGGGAACGGTTTTAAGCTGAAAGAGGAGAGATTGAGAAGAGCTCTTAGGAAGAAATGTTTTGATGTGAGGGTGGGGAGGCCCTGGCCCAGGTTGTCCAGAGCAGTGGTTGCTGCCCCATCTCTGCAGGTGTTCAAGGCTAGGTTGGATGGGGCTTTGAGCACCCTGATCCAGTGGGAGGTGTCCCTGCCCATGGCAGGGGGGGTTGGAACCGGATGATCTTTGAGGTCCCTTCTAACCCAGACCATTCTATGATTCTGTGACTGATAGCTCCAGTGATTCCAGACTGAGAGCCACTGAGCAGCAATGGCCACAGAGGCCTCGGACCCAGCCAACTTCTTCGCTGCTGATCTGCAGGAATCCGCAAGCAAGCCAGGCTGGTGGGAACTGTGAGCACGGCCACGCTGCAGCTCCTGGGTAATTAGTACGTGCCCCAGATCTGCCTAATGAGGCTCCCTGCCTCTTACAGGAGGGTTTGCCACATGAACAGTCACTCTGTGCCTACAATTAATGTCACTCAGTCCTGCCCGGGGCTTTCCATCCATAGATTTCACATTGTTGCCCTCTGTTTGCATGCAGGGAAACACAAACATCCATCACTTAATATGCACAGGGATTATCATGCAGGAAACAGAAGTTGTGTTTCCCAAGTCTGAAGCTTAGAAAAGCCTCCTCAGAAGTTCTCCTGGGGACCCTGGTTAATGGAGTAGGAGATACACGACTAAGTTCTATATTTCTGAAATATATTATCTGGAAAATGACATTGTTTGTTCTAGAACCTGGAAATGTTCATTTTAAGGCCTCCTGATGATTCTCAAACCACAGAGTCATAGAATGGGTTGGGCTGGAATGGACCTCAAAGCCCATCCAGTTCCAATAGCCCTGCCATGGGCAGGGACACCTCCCAATGGATCAGGGTGCTCAAAGCCCCATCCACCCTGGAGCCTCATCCCACCTGTAGCCCCTTTCAGTACTGTGAGGCTGCTCTAAGGTCTCCCCAGACCCTCGTCTTCTCCAGACTGAACAACCCCAGCTCTCTCAGCCTGTCCTTGTATGGGAGGTGCTCCAGCACTGGGATGGCCTCCTCTGGACTTGCTCCAACAGCTCCATGTCCTTCCTGTGCTGGGGACTCCAGAACTGAATGCAGCACATATCTATTTATTAATTAAATGCTGCAAAATTTGCTTTGATTGAGGTGAAAAATAAAAAAGTTGGCTTAAGGATGATTTGTTGGTAATAAAGCCCTTCCTTTTCTCCTCATTCCTATCCATAAAACTTCAATGAGATGATTCTGAAAAGCCAGAATTTGTCCTGTTGTGAGTGGAGACTCTGAGCAAGGAAGGCTGGAATAGAAAGAAGGAGCCACAACTGATTATGGATGCAGGGCATACAGGATAACAGCCTTTCAGAAACCATGAGAAACTCCTGGGGAATCCAAAGCCATCGAGTTCTGAACGCAGAAAAGAAACAGCATTCATTTTCATTTTTTTTCTCCACAGTTCTTCATTAAAATGTTCTGCACGTTTCCAAGGCCAAATACAGCAACCTGGTCCAGTTTCTTGGGAGGAAAGAAAACAATGATTATGAAAAAACATTTAATTCTTCTTTTTCTTCTTTTTTTTTGTGTTGTTTTTGTTAAAATTAGACCACGTGTAAAATCAGCCAAATCTGAAAATGGATGATTTGCTGCAACTAAAGACAACTTATATTCAAATAAAAACATCTGCCAGTTAGAGACCACTCCAGCCCTTTGCTGGCTGCATGATCACAGAATAGAATCAGAGAATGGTTTGGGTTGGAAGGGACCTTAAAGATCATCCAGTTCCAATCCCCTGCCATGGGCAGATATGATGCTGGACATGCCTTTTCATACAACTCCATCTCTTCTTTCAGCCTCCTATTTCGCTCTGATTTCTATTCAGATCACAAATTCTTGCAGCAAGACCTGTTTTTATCCTATATTCCAGCTGCCTGGGGTCTGGATCGCAGTTTGCTCTAATGGAACACACATAAATAACCACCTAGGACTGCCTCTCCAGGAGAGCCTCCTTGTGCTCTCTTTGGCCAGCTGCTGTGTTTTCAGGCACGCTGCGAAGTGGCAGCTCTGTCTGCTTTTGAGGTCCTACAAGCCTGTCAGCAATCTGGCAGGGCTTCCTGGGTCCCACCATGAGCTGGAAAGGAATACAGTGTTTGTCCTTCCCTGTAAGCCAGCTCCTGGGTATCATATGGAAAGGTGAGCAGAAAGTGATGGAACTGAGTGATGGGATTTGTACCTAAACACTTCAAAGCCCATGTGGGCCAGTCTTTCATTCAGGGAATTTACATGACTGAGGATATATCCCTTCTTAATCCACTGCAAGCTTTCTTGCCAGGCTTCATTGATTTCCAGATGCTTCTCGATGCTTTACAACCAGCCTTGACTCTGTTTGCATTGTGTGCCAAGAAGAACTCCTCCTCGATGGGGAACTGCTGTACTTTTTGCTGTTGATGCCCCACACTCTGCAACAGCGATGCCTGGTGGACAGTAAAATTGTGTCACCTGTCCCTCCAGGCTCTTGCTGGGAGACAGGAGAACACCCTGCCCAGGGAGCATTTCATCATCTCCCAGATCCTGTCGGAGCAAACTCCCAATATCTGGGGAACCACATGGAATTAACATGCAAATGGAATCCAAAGCCAAGATTCATGTCGCTGTCATCTTTCTGTGTTAGGCTGTAGATCATGAAAGGACCTGTGCTCCCCCTGGCTAATCAAGTAAACATGGAGCAACCAAGGGAAGCAGACAAGGGTGAGGGTCCAGGAGACTGGGTTCGAGCACTGGCTCAGGCAGAAAATCCTCATAAGATGACGAGCAAGTTTGGGGCCGTTTTGAAACACACAAACAACAGGAGGCCATTAATGGGACCTGGAAATGGACTCATGTCTTCGTTGAAGCACAACACAGGTTTCCAGTTGCTCTGCCACACAGACCAATAAGCTAACGCTAAGGGGCAGTGAGATGAGACAAGCTAAATAAAAGGCTTGAGAACAAAGCTTCTCCCTGCCCTCTGTGTACAGGCTGGGGTCTTCCACAAGGTCTGTCCCAGCACCTGGCTTGGCCCAAGCCTCAGTGCTCACTGTTGAAGATCTGCAGGGACTTTAGCCTCATCCAGGGAAACTGTAGCCAAAAGATGGGGAAACTAGCCACCTTTCTCTTATAGAGTCATAGAATCATAGAATGGTTTGGGTCGGAAGGGACCTCAAAGCCCAGCCAGCTCCAACCCCCTGCCATGGGCAGGGACACCTTCCACTAGACCAAGCTGCTGAAGGCCCCATCCAACCTGGCTGTGAACACCTTCAGGGATGCGGCATCCACAGCTTCCCTGGGCAACCTGTGTCAGGGCCTCACCACCCTCATCATGAAGAATTTCATCCTAATGACTAATTTAAATCCTCCCCCTTCCAATTTAAAGCTGTTCACCCTTGTCGTGTCACTCCAGGCCCTTGGAAAAGTCCCTCCCCTGCTTTCCTGGAGCCCCTTTCAGCACTGGGAGGCTGCTCTAAGGTCTCCCCAGAGCCTTCTATTCTCCAGGCTGAACAATCCCAACTCTCAGTCAGTCCTCACAGCAGAGGTGCTCCAGCCCTCAGATCTCCATGGTCTCTTCTGGACCCATTCTAACAGTTCCATATCCTTCTTACTTTTGAGATTCCAGAACTGGACACAGGACTTCAGCTGGGGTATCACAAGAGCGGAGTAGATGGCATCCACCAAAGGCATCACATCTCACAGGCATCTGCGATGGTTCCACTTTGATGCAAGAAGAAAACCGTCCCCATTTGAACAGCCCTGGCGCACTCTAGTGGGAACTCATCCCTGCACAGCCGGGCAGCATCCTTGGCAGGCTGTGATCCCAGCAGGAGCCACCTCACCCAAGGGCACAAACTCACCAGGAGTCCATGCAGGTGGACTCAAGCAATGCAGGTGTCCAAACAGGCAGGGGTGATGGGACATGTCTCTAAAACCATCTCCACTGGGAAGGGGGCAGTGTGTTTAATGTCAAACTAGATAAAAGGTAAATCAGCCTGGCATCATTTGAGGGTGTCACTTCTTTGCAACTACAGCAAAAAAAACCCCAAAATATTCTCCCTTTTTCCTTTTCAGTAGCAATTCCTCCTTTCACATGAGCAGCTAAAGAAAGAAGCACATAAAGAAACTCGAAGTGGGTAAGATTTATTACTGCAAACCCCATATTTGCTATTACTCACAGACCCATCCAGTGACACCATCTTCCTCCCATACCTGCCCCCTGTACACTGGTAATGTAAACCCACCACTGCCTCCGCCCTGCTCAGCTGAGGCTGCTCTGAGGGCACACAATACTTTGGCCCTTTGTTTACACATCACAGGCTGCCTCCTCACCCACCAAGCCAGGGTTTCACGCTCTGGGATCCACTGTCTCACTGCACAGTGGTTTCAGACAATAGAGAAGCACCGATTCACCAACAGGAGAAACTATTTTTTACCCTTTTACTTTTATTATTATTCTTTCTGTGCTTGGGTAGGAACAAGCCTTTGTGAGGAAAGAAATGGGAACATTCAGAAAATGAATTGTTGTTCGGTTTACGCACCTTTGGGTCTCATTCATAACCCAGAGCGTTACGAGAATAACTCAGGCTGAAAAGCACAATATTTATTCTATTACAAGGAAATTGTTTCTTTGGCAGGAAAAGCATTAGAAAGTGATATCAAAGGTTTGGGGAAACCAATCACTTATGTTGGTGCTTGAACATGGGACATAACCTTCAAATCTCAGGTCAAACTGCAAACACAAAGATCTTTGGTGTCTAAGCCCTAGCTAACAGAGGGCTGAAGCGCCTCTGCTACGAGGACAGGCTGAGAGAGTTGGAGTTGTTCAGTCTGGAGAACGGAAGGCTCCAGGGAGACACTATAGCCACCTTCCAGTACTGAAAGGGGCTCCAGAAAAGCTGGGGAGGGCTCTTTACAAAGGCCTGTAGTGATAGGACAAGGGGGAATGACTTTAAATTGGAAGGGGGAAGATTTAGATTAGACCTTAGGAAGAAATTCTTCACGATGAGGATAACACTGACACAGGTTGTCCAGGGAAGTCGTCACTGTTCCAACCTGAAGGTGTTCAAGGCCAGGCTGGATGGGGTCTTGAGCAGTCTGGTCTGGTGGGAGGTGTCCCTGCTCATGGCAAGGGGTTCGAACTGGATGATCTTTAAAGGTGCCCCCCAATCCAAACCATTCTGTGATTCTATGGCTCTAACAGGCCGGTGACTGTCTCTGCACCTACACACGATCCTGGTCACGGATCTGCAAGAACAGTTGACAGACAGCATGCCAGCCCCATGTGTAGGATTTAAATGGGACCTCTGAGGAACACAGTAAAACAAAAGCTGCTGCAAGCTGATAAGGGTTGAAAAAGAAACACAAATTGCACCAGAGCTCTGGAGTCTCTCAGTTATTGCAGAGCCCTCCCAGCCAGCCTGTTCATCAGCTCAGCTGCAGGAAGTACCCCAGAGATTTGGTAGCTGGTGGCAAGCAGCATGAGCAGCATGATGCAGCTTTCAAACAAGGTTCAACAGAGCAATACTTATCATCTCTTCTCCTGGAATATACCAAAAAGACTTTACCCTGCAGTTCTCATGAACCCTTAAAGCAAAAGGCAGGTAAACCAAAAGACTGGATATAGCAGCACACATTGAGAAACAGCCTGTATTAAATTCCACTCCCATCTCTACACTTGCCTAACAATTGAGACAGGGCATTTGTAGCCTGCTTGAGCGTGCACCAAACTTTGAGGCAAGTAATCCCATAATATTGAGCATAGGGGTGTGTAGAAGCACTTGCAAGACTGTGGTCTACAAAG
Source organism: Tapera naevia (assembly GCA_033556795.1). Lineage (NCBI taxonomy): Eukaryota > Metazoa > Chordata > Aves > Cuculiformes > Neomorphidae > Tapera > Tapera naevia. Next base: position 1,802,384 of record JAUMJJ010000195.1, on the reverse strand, counting down.
CCTGGAGAAATCGAGGCCCAGTGTCTGGCAAAGAGCATCCTGAAGGAAGACACCAGGTACCAAAACAATGCAGATGGTAGTAGTTACCCCCTGTGAAGGCAGTAGCTTCCTCATTTGAACTCCCTCGCTTCACTCTCTATGAAGAAACAGGAGTTTGGATAGGACAGAGATAAATGTACTTCTCTTACATTGTGCTCAATACCATCATGCTGAGAAAGCACAACTGCTGCTTGAAGGCAGCTCAGAAATAGCATGAAAAAGGCACAATGTTGTTTGTATATGTGTAAGAATTAAAGCAGGGCCTGGTTAAGGCAAATAAACTTGATGTGATGAAGAATGTCAAAGTTGAAGACTGTTTTCATAGAGGCAGAGATGCCCCAGTATCTTGCTTTGCAAAGCAGCCTCATGGCAACGAGGCGCATGGGCAACGAGTAGGGTGGATCCAGATCGAACCACTTCTGCTACACTCACCACCGAGGAGGACACATCATTTCTAAGGCCAGGGTTGCCTCAAACCAGCCAAACCAGGGACTTCCACTTTGGTTTCCTGTGTTTCAGCTGGGTCTCCTTTGGTTTGCTGGACCCAGCCCACCTTGCTGCCAGCCCCAAGCTGCAGTACCAGCTGGAGGAAAGTAACTGGTTGGCTTCCTACCCTAACACTTAATTACAAGGCCAAATTAACCTGTTTTCTCTACATTCCTCTTGGTGTGCTACATGGAAAAAAACCCAGTAGAGAACAGACTTAGAATAGAGACTCAAAGCCAAGCTGAAAAGCATTGCTATTACTCCCTACAGTCTCAAGAGAAGGGAATCCAGGGTATTGTCCTGACAACAGCAAAACAAGGAACACCATCCCTTTTGTATGCGCCTATTCAGCTTCACCCTCTTGTTACTTCTCTCTATTAACATGGCAGAGGACATGGCTAATTAAGCCTGATTTTTCTCTCTTGGATGTAGGCCATACAGGATTTAGAAATAACCTTAACTTGGTATTTGTATTTCTAGTATTTACCTCTTCCCATGATTTTGCAATACCACATTACTGCATTCTTGGCCCAAGATGAGCTTCTGCAATGGTTCAAAACACCAGGAAAACACTCCAGTGAGACCTCGATCCTATTGAATAAATGATGGGACATGAGCAGAGCCCAGAATGTTTGAATATCCTCTAAACATCATCACAACCAGCTAATTAGTTAAGCTCTATAAAGCAAAACTAAAGCTCTGGGGAGGCAGACTGATTGTTTCCCTGCATGGCCATTCCCAAACCAGAATGTATTCATCGTATCCAAATCCAAACACCCCTCAATCACACAGCCAGAAGGCCAAGTGATTACAGAAGGGTTTGGATTCGAGAGGATCTTAATGCCCACCCACTTCCGCCCCCCTTCCATGGGCAGGGACACCTCCCACTGGATCAGGGTGATCAAAGTCCCATCCAACCTGGCCTTGAACATCTCCAGGGATGGGGCACCCATGACTTCCCTGGGCAACCTGTGCCAGCGTTTCACCACCCTCATCATTAAGAATTTCTTCCTAATGTCTAATTTAAATCTCCCCCCTTCCAATTAAAGCCGTTAGCCCTCGTCCTGTCACTACAGACTTTTGGAAAAGTCCCTCCCCAGCTTTCTTGTAGCCCCTTCAGGAAGGGTGCTGTGCGGTTTCCCCCTGGAGCCTTCTCTTCTCCAGGCTGAACAACCCCAACTCTCTCAGCTCTGTCCTCACAGCAGAGGGGCTTCAGCCCTCAGATCATCTTCGTGGCCTCCTCTGGACCCGTTCCAACAGGTCCATATCCTTTTTATATTGGGGATTCCAGAACTGGACACACCCCACTCCAGGTGGTGTCTCATAAGAGTGGAGTAGAAGGGGAGAATCCCCTCCCTTGCCCTGCTGGCCACGCTGCTTTCGATGCAGCCCAAAGAACACAGCCTAAACCCAAACCACCCTCCTGCCACGCAAGCCACAGAAACCACATCTCACATGCCAAGGGACAACAAACTGCTGGACAAGCTGAAAAAGCAAATACCACTGTTTACACTGATAACACCCCTCTGAGTGCTGTCTGAGAGCAGCAGCGGCTCCGGCCCCTTGGGCAGGGCCACCCAGCTCGCCCGCTGCTCCCCAACATCCCAAACCTCCCTGCTTCACCAACAGCAGCCGCGCTGCTCCTCAGCCTCTCCGGTGCTGAACCAGAATGCACAATTGCTCTCCGACATCGGGTAAACACACAGGGCTGGGTCGAATTTTTCTTTCTCACATATATTAATCATCCCCCAAGCCCACCTCAGTTGTTCAGATCTGTACTCTCTGTCCAACTTTCGTTCTCTCAAAGGTGTGCATTTTCATAATGATAGTGCTCATGCACCACTTAGCAGTATATTTTCATTTGGCCCCAGCCACACTTCTGAACAGTAATTTATTACTGCCTGTCACTGGCTGCTACTGAGAGTAACACATACACTGGGTTTATTTAGTCTGTTTAGCATTCCCTGCTTGACTCTTTCCTACACACACAACACTGCCCAAGCGCTGAGATTCACAAATCAAAATAGCCAAGTTTCTGGGCCTTCCAGTTGCACTTGTTTTGCGGCTTTTTGTCTGCAAGATCAAGAAACTTTCACTTGTTTCAGAAAATCACAGAATGGTTTGGATCAGAAGGGACCTTAAAGATCATCCAGTTCCAGCCTCCCTGTGAGGGGCAGAGACACCTCCCACTGGATCAGGTTTCTCCAACCTGGCCTTGACTACCTCTAGGGATGGGGCTTCCATGACTTCTCTGGGCAACTTGTACCAGTGCCTTCCCACCCTCATAGTGAAGAATTCCTTCCCTGTATCTAATATAACCTCCTTTCTTTATCAGTTTAAAGCCTTTACCCCTTGTCCTATCACTCCAGCCCTTGACAAAAATCCCCCTCCAGCTTTCCTGCAGCCCCTTTCAGTACTGGGAGGCAGCTCTAAGGTCTCCGTGGAGCCTTTTCTTGTCCAGGCTGAGCAACCCCACTGGAAAGCATCATGGGATATACTGGGGTGTGCTGGGACACAGCGGAGATTTTAACCAGCGATGTAGAACCCAAAATGTTCTGCATAACCTGTTGACCACGAGCCAGAGTGAAAACAAAAAGAGCTCTTTCGTAAGGAGTTCCAGGAAACTTAGGGGCCTGGAGGGGAGGAAAGGTCTCCCCCTTAGACAGCAAAATAAATAAAGGGAAGAAAAGCATCATTTCACCATTTGCAAGCTTGAATTTTACCTCAGATTTGGTAAAAAAGTGTTTCACCTTTGACCTTTGACCTTTGACCCCGCTCGTCCGCTGACGGTGAGTTCTGCCAGAGGATCTTCCACAGATGAAATTCCAGTATGCCTGTGAAGAACAAATTGTCCTCATCACACCCCTTTCACTGCATGGGGGTTCTGCTCACCTGCCCCTCCTGCCTCATTCCCCTCACAAGCTGGATCCCAGACAACCCTACACTCATGTGCATCCCACACCAGGACCCAACATCCCACAGCGGGATCTCACATCGCATCTCCCACTGCGATTCCCGCATTGCATCCCACACTGGGATTCCCGCATCACATCCGACACTGGGATCCCCCCCACACACACATCTGGATTCCCACATGCCACACCAGGATCCCACATCGTATCTCACACTGGGATTCCCACATTCATCCCACATCCCACAGCAGGATCCCACATCAGGATCCCTGTATCCAGTTCTGGGATCTCCACATCCAACTCTAGGTTCCCACACCAGGATCCCACATCCCATACCAAGATCCCACATTCCACACCGGGATTCCCACAACGTTCCTACATCCCATACCAGGATTCCCAGACCCCACACCTGAATCCCCATTCCCCACACTGGGATCTCACACACCTTCCATATCCCACACTAGGATTCCTGCTTCCAGGACCGGGATTCCCACATCCTTCCAACATCCCGCACTGGTACCCCACACACACCAGGATTTCCCATCCCACACTGGGATTCTCACATCCCTCACACATCCCACACTGGCATCCCACATCCCACACCAAGATCTCACATCTAAGAATGGGATTCCCACTTCCCACACCGGGATTCCTACATCCTTTCTACAACCCACACCAGGATTCCTCACCCTACACATGGATTCCTGCATCCCACACTGAGATTCCCACATCTCTCACCTACTCCACTCAGGGATTCCTACATCCCACACCTGAATTCCCTCATTGCACACCAGGATCTCACATCCCACACCGGGATCTCTCTCACATCCCTCCCATATCCCACAAAGGGAAGCCACACACACTGAAATTCCTCATCCCGCCTTCCACACCAGGATCTCATATCCCACACCGGGATCCCCGAGTCTCACGCCAGGATTCCACATCCCATACGGGGATTCCCACATCTCTCCCACGTCCCCCTCTGGGATTCCCACATCCCGCACCTGAATTCCCTCACTGCACACCAGGATCTCACATCCCACACCGGGATCTCTCTCACATCCCTCCCGTAGCCCACACTGGGATCCCACACACACCTGAATTCCCCACCCCACCCCCGCATCCCTCATTCCACACCGGGACCTCTCCCCCCTCCCTCACCGCGCCCCCCCCCCCGCCCCGGACCCCGCCCCCGCCCCGCCCCGTCCCGGTGCCCAAATGGGGGCGCCCGCCCGCCTCCGCCCTCTCTCCGCTCGCCCCTGCGGCCATGGCGGCGCGGCAGCAGCTCGGTAACGGGGGCGGCGGGGGGAGCCCCGCGCCGCGAGGGGGGAGCGCGGGTCCTTCCGTGCGGGGGCTGGGAGAAAGGGGACCCCCTGCCCCGCCGCTCCCGGGGATTACCTTTCTGTAACTTAATGGACTCCTCCAGCGTCCCCGCTTCTCATCCCGGCGTTGCGGGGAAAGGGAGGGCTCAGAGCAGCCTGGAGAGGGGGGGGCTCCGGGGAGACCTCGGAGCAGCCTCCCAGTGCTGAAAGGGGCTGCAGGAAAGCTGGGGAGGGGCTCGTGATCAGGGAGTGCGGGGATAGGACGAGGGGGGACGGTTTTCAGCTGAAAGAGGGGAGATTGAGATGAGATTTTAGGAAGGAGTGTTTCGCTTTGAGGGTGGGGAGGCCCTGGCACAGGTTGCCCAGAGCAGTGGTGGCTGCCCCATCCCTGGAGGTGTTGAAGGCCAGGCTGGATGGGGCCTTGAGCACCCTGATCCAGTGGGAGGTGGATTGGAACTGTGTGATCTTTGAGGTCCCTTTCAACCCAAACCATCCTGTGAATCCATTCTTTGATTCTATGCATCTGGTCCCTAAGAAACACTCTCAGTGTAGACAGACTCCTGAGAGATCCCTGCATGCTTCTCTCATGTTTTCATTGTCCAGGTAGGTATTTACTGTACACTTGGAGTTCCCCGACCAAGCAAACTGTGTTAAGTTTTCCACTTTAATTTAAAAAGAACAAATAAATGAAGGATTCTGGGTCTTGGAGGAAAAAAAACAGGAAGTGCACCACAAGTACAACTGGAAGGCCCTGAAATTTTGCCGTTCTGATTTGTGAATCTCAGCACTTCAGCGGTGTCACTTGTGTAGAAAACCAGTCTATGATTCTTTCTCTGCTCTGATTCTAAACCCGAAATATTTGTGCTCTTCCCACCCTTTAGCTTTACTGAGCGTTTCTGACAAGACCAACCTGGTGGAGTTTGCAAAGAGCCTGAATGCTCTCGGCCTGGGTCTCATCGCCTCTGGAGGAACAGCCAAATCCCTGCGAGATGCTGGCTTGCCCGTCAGGTACAAGCACTTCACACTTCCATGTTTGGGTCCTGAGGTCACTTAAATAGTTTTCTCTGTGAGCAAAAAATGATTGAAAACTGGTGTGAAAGCAGGTCTTCCTTTCCAAGAAAACCCCACCCCAGGAGCCCCAGAGCAAACTTCAGAACTTCTGTGGCCCAGAGTTGGCTGACTGAGGCCAAAGAGCGTTGCAGTGCAGGTCAGCACACCAAGGGGTTTTAGGGGTGGTGTGTTGCGCTCTCTGTCTTGAGCTGGCTTTTGTCCCGTGAGGCAAATCAGGTGTCTTGAAATTCATAAGCTGCTCTTCACAGCTGGGTGAAAGCTGTTATTTGCCTGGTCCTGGAACAGAACTGATGTGTCAAGAATATGGTCCTGGAGACCATTTGTCACAAACAATTTTCACAGTGGTATGGTGAGCTTTTTCAGACAGAGTCTTTAAGTATTATTCATGCACTATTTGAGAAGGGGCATGTACAGTCACCGTTCATTTTGGCCCATGGTTCTGGGGAAATTTGTTTTAGTTTTCTTTGTGATTAAAAGAACAGCTCTGGCCAAATAAATATTGTTTCCTATAGAGTAATGAAAAATCTGTCCATTATTTGGGACAGGTGACTCCTTTTTTGCTTCCGGTGAATGCAACAGTAATCCATGGGTTCTGCATCAGTATGGAGGTACATCACCTCCAGAGCTCCCTGTCCTTGCTGTTACACAGCACTTACCCATGACTCTGAATTCTTTGTTTGGCTATGCTGTCAGTAAAGCCCGAAGCAAAGGGTGATCATTTTTCCCTTTCCCTCTCCAATTTTATTGTTCTTTTACCATCATAGGCTTTGAGCAACCTGATCCAGTGGAAGGTGTCCCTGCCCATGGCAGGGGGCTTGGAACTGGGTGATCTTTAAGGTCTGCTCCAACCCAGACCATTCTATGATTCTAAAAACAGTCACCTGTAGTGGTGAAACTTCAATTAGTGTTTTGGCTAAGCTAGAAAGAAGAGTACTGAATTTTTGCATCTTCTGAGCATGGTCTTCCAGTCGCTATAAACAATGTCGATTTGCTTATCTTGGTTATTCCAGTGTGTCCAAGAAATACTTGTACTGCTCGGTTGAGTGTGGCCCGTGAACTTTATTCACAGGAAAAACAGTTGTTGCCCCTTTGGAATAGGGGGGTTTTGTAGTGAAATGTGTACAATTTTATGTCCTTTCTGTCTTCTGTCAGATGTCTCTTTTGCATAAGATGTAGATCAACACCCTGTAAAGAGTGAGAGACCATTAAACCAATATTCTGGCTGTACTAATCCTTCTGTACCTGGCGGTGTTTTGCTAACTACTTGACAGATGCCGACCGTAGTAAAACAGTCAGAGCTGTCTTAACATAGGATGCCTCATCTCAGAGCAACTTCCCAGCCTTCTATAAGGAGGATGTATCCCTGGTCTGTCGCTGAGCGTAGGTTGTTCCTGGCAGTTCACTTATACGACTTCCATATGTTGTGTTCTTACTGACATACAAGATACTTAAAAGAATCATGAACGTGTTTTCCCTCTACGCTCCTCCTGTCACTGATGGAAAGGCAGTACAGATGGATCAAAAGAAAGCTAAGTTTAATTCCTCAGCCCCTTGCTACCTTCAAAACTCCTAGGGTTTAGTTTCCTTCCAGTATAATCAACAGTAGATCTAAACCCCTGATCAGTAGATCTAATTCCCTGATGGGAATAATAACCGTTCAACCTATAGGTTAGGTCAGTGTGGCACATCTGTAATCACACTGTGTTTTCTTGTAAAACAGAGATGTTTCAGACCTGACAGGATTCCCTGAGATGTTGGGTGGACGTGTGAAAACCCTTCATCCTGCAGTCCATGCTGGTATGTTTCTGCTAAAATATTTTCAGTCTAAAAGAGAAATCCATGGGCAGTGAGGATGGGAAGAATAGGTTGAGAGAGGCCTTGTTTTAAGAGTTGTGTGGAACAACGGAGTAATGAAATTTAGACTAAATACCAAGACCACTTTTTTTTCCACTGAGGATGGCAAAACACTGGAACAGGTTGTCTAGAGATGTGGTAGATGTCCCATCCCTGGCAACATTTAAGGTCAGGTTGGATGAGGCCCTGAGCAACCTGATTGAGTTGAAGATGTCCCTGCTCACTGCTAGGGGGGTTGTGGACTTGAATGACCTTCATGGTCCCTTCCAGCCCAAACCTTTCTATGATTCTATAGCAGCAGGAGAAGGTGGAAAGGACAGGGTGGAGAAAGGAGCATGTGGTGGCTGAATTGCTTCCTCTTTTCCTTCCCAGGGCTGTGAGTAACAGGGCTTCTCTGTGAATGCCTTTGCACGTTCTTTGCAGGAGCATTTTCAGTCCTGTTCAGGCAGAGAGCTCCATCAAGTTTAACCTGTGGATGAATCTGCTGTGCAGCATAAAGGATGTGACAGCATAGTCTTTAGTGGGTGATTTCTGCATGTCTTGTCTTCCCTGGTTGCACTTCAGCAAGGAAGACTGCTGGTAGTTGGTCAATCTGCCCATCTGAAGTTGCTGTTCAGCACTTGTAACACTCTATGATTTTGCACTGGAGGGGAAAAAAAACCAACCCCGTTAGTGTGGAATGGTAACATCCAAAGAGTCAGTAAAGTAGAATAAAGGTAGAGGAGTAGGGGCTGAGGCCTATTGTCTGAACTAGAATCAAAACGTTCATGATAGAAAGACTGAGGAAAAGCACAGCTGAGGGAAGATGTTGGATTAAAGGAATGTTTGTTGGTGATTTAGTTCTTTATTAAAAAGATGTGCTTTTTATTTTTTGTAACCAGGCATCTTGGCTCGCAACACCCCAGAAGATAACGCTGATATGAACAAACAGAATTTCAGCCTTGTAAGGTAAATGTTGGGGGACGTGATGCAATTAATCAGTAATCAAAAATGAACCTTGGAGACCAGTGAGTGCGAGCAGCAGGGACTGTAACAGCTGCAGTCTCCTTGCTTCTGGTTGGGAGAATCTGTGTTTTTTAAAGTAAAAACTGTTCTACAGATCAGTCTTCTCACTTGTGGTAAGATAAAACTAAACTAAGACAGTTACCTTGTGGCTTCCACAAAGAACAGAGGGTTTAATTTCTCCTGGTTGTCTGGAAATTTTGACACTTTACATTTAGTCTGTGTTGGGCCATATTACACTTGCAAAGTCAAATTAAGCACTTGTGAAGCTGCTTGAGGGGCACATCATAGAATCACAGAATGTCCAGAGTTGGAAGGGACCCACAGGACCATCCAGTCCAACTCCTGTCCCAAGTCAACCCCAACATTCACACCGTGGGCCTGAGGGCGTTGGCCAAATGCTTCTGGGATATTGTCAGGCTTGGTGCTGTGACTGCTTCCCTGGGGAGCTGTTCCAGTGCTCCACCACCCTCTGGGGGAAGAGCCTTTTCCTAATGTCCAACCCTGGCACATCTTCCTGCCATTCCCTTGGGTCCTGTCATTGGTCCCCTCCCTTCGACTTGGCACCGGGTGCCTGGTCAGATGACAGTTCCAGATTTTGAAACACTTGCTTAGTAAATATACCCTTTGGTATTTGCATAATGTTTACTGAGTAATTAAAAGACAAACATGCAAAGAAGGTCAGGAACACACATCGTTTGTACGGGCTGAAAACACGCCAATAACAGACAGAAAGTTGCTTTCCGAGAGCTGTCACGGGAGCAAGCGAGCTGCAGCCCAGAACTGAAGTAGCACAGTTCATGCAGTAACACAGAATTATAGAACTGTTTCATTGGAGAAGACCTTTGAGATCGAGTCCAATTGTTCCTGTCCACTACTAAACCAGATCTGTAATCACCTCATCTTCCCATCTTTTAAACACCTCCAGGGATGGTGCCTCAGCCACCTCCCTGGGCAGCCAGCGCTGAAGATTTCTTTCTGGTTTTGTTAGAATGTGTTTATTCACTACACTCATGCATGGTAGTTTGAGACTGTATTTGATTGGTTTTACCATCTAATTAGTGATTGGGGTACCCAGTTCTATGTCAGTGGGTTGCTCCCGCCTGGTTCAGAAATGAGTGGCTGAGTTGAACATAGTAAATTGTAGTTACAGCTGGGATGGGAGGTACAGTTTAACTGTGGTGACTGGGCCAGAATGCATTTTAGCTTTTAAAAATCACTTTTAAAAACTGATATGCTTGGGATAGATGGATTTCCAGGTTGAATTTGAAAACCTGAAACTTTAAACCACAGGAATCCTCACAGATGGCTCAATAGTGGTGGCACTTCACAGTACTGTGCAAGGGGCGTACCTTGCCTTTACATCAGGGGCTTGGAACGTACTTGCCTCTGGAGTGATAACTGGATTTGGATTCTCTGACCTAAAGCAGAAAGAGCTGATCCTCAGCAAGACAGTGTTTGCATAGTTGCATAAAATTTACATACCCAGGTCAAGGTGAGAAACCTTGATATTGTTTATCTTGATTTACAGAGATAAAAGCATTAGCGGTGTTAAAAGTCCACAGATTCCTGATGGTTTGCAACAGCTCAGGAGCAGAATGTGTTCAGGGGAAGGGGGTATTGGAGATGGAACAGAGAATAAAAGACATTATAGGGGAGGACCTTGGGGTGTGGCCAGCAGGACCAGGAAAGTGATTGTTCCACAGTTTCACAGTAACATAAGGTTGGAAAGGACCTCTGAGATCGAGTCCAACCTATAACACCGACACCAACTCACACCACCGACACCAACTCACACCACCGACACCAACTCACACCACCGACACCAACTCACACCACCGACACCAACTCACACCACCGACACCAACTCACACCACCGACACCAACTCACACCACCGACACCAACTCACACCACCGACACCATGATCTAACCCATGGCACTCAGTGCCTCATCCAGTCTCCCCTTAAACACCTCCAGGGTTGGCGACTCCACCCCCTCCCTGGGCAGCCCATTCCAATGGCCAATCACCCTTTCAGTGAAGAACTTTTTCCTAACATCAAGTCTTGAGTCCATGCCCTCTAGTTGTCACCTGAGAGAAGAGACCAACCCCTGCCCGACTACAACCTCCTTTTGTAGAGAGCAATGAGGTCTCCCCTGAGCCTCCTCTTCTGCACTTGGTGTTGGGGAGGCCACTCTTCAAATCCTGTGTTCAGTTTTGGGCCACTCGCTTCGAGGATGCTATGGGGCTGGAGCACATCCAGACGAGGGGAATGTAGCTGGGGAAGGGTGTGGAGAACAAGTCTTATGAGGAGCAGCTGAGGGAAGTGGGGCTGTTTGGCCTGGAGAAAAGGAGGCTGAGGGGTGGGAGGGGAACATTATCACTGTCTACAACTTCCTGAAAGGTGGTTGTGGTGAGGTGGGTGTTGGTCTCTTCTCCCAAGTAACAAGTGATAAGACAAGAGGAAATGGCCTCAAGTTGCACCAGGGGAGGTTCAGTTCAGACATCAGGAAAAATTTCTTCATGGAGAGGGTTCTAAGGCACTGGCAGAGGCTGCCCAGGGAGGTGGTGGAGTCGCCATCCCTGGAGGTGTTTAACAGGCAGGTAGATGAGATGCTGAGGGATCTGGTTTAGTAGTGGACAGGTAGGTTTGTACTTGATGATCTCAGAGGTCTTCTCCAACCAAGTGATTCTATGAATTTAGAGACATAGAGGGTTCCGAAAACCGTGCTGGAAGCTGATCATTGCTTCTGCTGGAGTTCATCGCACTACATAGAAACAAAAGAATATTAAAACTTGGACACAAGTGTACACATCACAGCAATTCACTACCAATACTGGGCATGCACTGGAGTTTGATACTTTCCTATGTTCACCTCAAGAGAGTTTTAATTCTCTTGGATTAAAACTCTTGTTTGGGAAGGTCAAAACAGGCACTTCCATTCAGTGCAGTTCATGTGGCACTGGTAGGATGGGACAGGGCAAGTTATTCCTTCATGCTTCCTGGAATACAGGCTACAGCTTCTTACAGATCAGATTAAGAAGATAATTCCAGTAGGGTCCAGTCTTACCTTGAGAGGGGAAAGTCAGTCCTCTCATCTGCTTTGCTGTATCACAGAGGCCTTATGGTATCCAGGCTGTCTGCTCAGCTTTCATATACTGTTGGTATTTTCAAGGTCCAGGAGGTGACACATAGGTTGTTTTCTGCTCTTGTGAGAGCTGTGGAAGATTAGTCTGTGGATGCTTTGTTTGCCATGGACCTCACTCTGGGTGCTTACTCTTGTGAAAGCTGGTGGCACCTGTTTTCAGCAGTGCTAAGGATCACCTTTGAAATGGCTCTTGTTGTGCACCAAAATATCTGAATATTTAAATAGACCTGCATATTTAAAGGAACTCTTCCTAAGTTGTGGTTCTGCACACTGTCATGTTGTGTAATGCACAGAGTTCAGTTAAATTCCATAATGTGGGTGCTATTTCATCATTGTGTCATCACTTGACTTCTGGCTGGACAGCACTGACTCCTGGGCCTTTTCGAGAAAGAAGGCTACAGGATTTTAAGTTGGTGCCTGATATGACAGACAAGACCTTAAAAACCAACCTCTTGGTCATACCTTGTGCATTCCAAGCCCAATTTGGTCTTTTTGTTTCTGCTGGAGTAACCCTGCTTTTCCCCTTGATTCTCAGAGTCGTAGTGTGTAACCTCTACCCCTTTGTGAAGACCGTGTCTTCTCCGGGTGTCACTGTGCAAGAGGCAGTGGAGAAGATTGACATTGGTAAGTCAAAGGGAGAGCGAATCTGTTCTCCAGGCAATCTTGTGGTCTCAAGTCTTGTCCTTTTTGTTTGGTGACTTTGTGCATCCTTAAAGGAAGTCTGCTAAAGAGTGCAGGACCTGCAGCATCGGTGGGGAAACCTCATTGCTTTTAAGCAGACCTACAATTAAAATGACAAATGGTTGTTGTAACAGTGCTGCAGAGGTGGGCAAGTCATGCACTGCCATAGGACAGGGCCTCAGGCGCTGGAGAAGGCAGTGCTGGGTAAGGGCACTTGGAACATGCTTTCTACTGAAACATGGAGAGCAGACTAAACCTCTTCTGCAGCCTCTGGCAGCATAGTGAAAATAAAATCCATCAGCTTTGGAGAGGAGAAGCTGAACCACTGAAGGTGCTCTGGAGATGGCTGAAAACTTCACTGCAGAAAGGCATTGTAAGGAAAGGTGTTGGTCTGCATACGTAGGAGAGTAGTTAAGACCTGAGTTTGGAAGCATGGATGCCTGTATCATCAGCAGTTTTGCTGTTCCTGCTAGTTATTAACCCCTGAAGGCTTGTTGTTCCCTCGCTGTGGCAGCTCTGCTTGGCAGCTTGTGAGCAGTACAGGCACAGATTTGTGCCGTGAGGTTGGTTTGGGATTGAATTTTCTCACAGTAGTTTAGTCCAAATGATGCCCAGCAGAGCTCTCTATTAAATGTTTTATGGAGTAATACTCTCTCTGTGTGTAGCACTGCCAGCCTCTACTTTTCCTTTGTAACAGCCTAGTATCTTGTGTGATTTGAAGTGGTGTAATAGCTGTGCAGAGTCAGATTTAAGGGGAGAGCGTGGTGTTTTATCTTGCACAGAGGACCTGGGCAGAATTCATTAATATTTGCAAGGAGGTTTGGGAACCTCCATTGCTTGGCAGTGTAGAAGTAAATCCTTCAGACCCCTCCTCAGCCCAGCATTGCAGAGGATGGTGCTTAAGTGATCCACAGGGACAGCCATCCTCTACAGGATGTGGCTGCACTGCTGGTGGGTGTTCTTGCCACAGCTGCTCGTTGCAGCCTGTGACCGACTTCCTTGCCCCTGCAGCTCTGCCTGTATCTGCCAAGGCCAATCCGAGTGCGGCTTCACCAGTGGATTGAGTCAAACTCAGAAGCCTCGTGCATTTCAAAGAGCACTCCTGCGATCTCCTCTGGCTGGAGAGAGTGGGACATGTTCAGAGAATGTATCAGAGAATGGCTTGGGTTGGAAGGGACCTTAAAGCCCATCCAATTCCAACCCCCCTGCCATGGGCAGTTTCACCTCCCACCAGACCAGACTGCTCAAGGCCCCATCCAACCTGGAGCTGAGCACTTTCAGGGATGGGGCATCCACAGCTTCCCTGGGCAACCTATGCCAAGGCCTCTCCACCCACATCGTGCAGAATTTCTTCCTAATGTCTAATCTAAATCTTTCCGCTTCCAATTTAAAGTCCTTCCCCTTCATTCTCTAACTACAGGCCCTTGGAAAAAGTCCATGTTCATCTGGCACAAATGATCGCTTGTTGCATGTCCCTTCCTGGCCTCAGGTGTGGCTCTTGATGCTGTCTCCAGAAGGAGGGTGCTTCATGCCTCCATCCTTCTCTTGCAGGAGGAGTTGCCTTGCTGCGAGCAGCTGCCAAGAACCACACTCGCGTGACAGTCGTGTGTGACCCTGCAGACTACTCTGCAGTAGCTAAGGAGATGTCGACATCAAGGGACAAAGACACCTCTGTGGAAACCAGGCGTCACCTTGCATTGAAGGTTGGTTGTGTCTCCTTGCAGCAAAGGGCTCAGCCAGGCTCGTTTTACCTTTCATTCACTTCTTTAAACACCAAATCCTTCATAAGCCGATTTTTGTAAGCTGACAGGTGTCCCCTGCTCTATGCCCAGGCTTTCACCCACACTGCTCAGTACGATGCAGCCATCTCTGACTACTTCAGGAAAGAGTACAGCAAGGGGGTGTCCCAGCTGCCCCTCAGGTACGGCATGAATCCTCACCAGAGTCCCGCGCAGCTCTACACGATGAGACCCAAGCTTCCCCTGACAGGTGAGGCCTGGGCTGTGCTGATCAAAAAGTCATAGAATGGTTTGGGTTGGAAGGGACCTTAAAAATCATCCAGTTCCAACCCCCCTGCCATGGGCAGGGACACCTTGTGGATGTTTCAGTTCTTCGTGGGAGAAATCTCTTGTGGATATCTCAGTTCTTGATGGGAGAGATCTCTGCTTGCTCTCCAGACGCTGGGCAGATGGTCTGCCCGCTTTCATGTGCCTGTTGTGCTCTGTTGGCAGTGGTGAATGGCTCTCCAGGGTTCATCAACCTTTGCGATGCTCTCAACGCCTGGCAGCTGGTGAAGGAGCTCAAGCAGGCATTAGGTCTTCCTGCTGCAGCCTCCTTCAAGCACGTCAGCCCCGCAGGTAGGGTGGCTTCTTGTGTCCATGCTTTTTCTCTGAGCAGACTCTAGCCTTTGGTGGGCCCTGTCAGTGGTATCCCTGTGTCTCTACCCTGGCAGTCTGGGATGGTGCCCAGCAGCAGGGGTCAGCAAGAGGCTCTGGTTTGAGTGCCCTGGCTTGTGTTTCCCACTAGGTGCTGCTGTCGGAGTAGCTCTCAGCGAGGAGGAGGCACAAGTCTGCATGGTGCATGACTTCCACAAGACCTTAACACCCTTGGCATCTGCCTACGCGCGAAGCAGAGGTGAGAAGCCCCAGAAGAAACCAGCATCTCCAAAGAACTGAGCTTAAATCTCAGCACCTGAGCAGCACACTTAGTGCTCTGCAGGTTCTTCCCTTTGGAGTGTGCTCTGCCTCAGTAGGGTTTTCCTCCATAAAGATCTGACTGCCTATCAAAAATCCCTCTCCAAGTAAGCAGACCTTGTATGTTGTTTCAAAGAGTCTAAAACCATGTTGAGTTCTGTTTCTTGATGCATATAGAAGACCTGTAGAGAGTGTTTTTTTAATTATATGTGTGTAAATGTACACGCACATATATAAATCTATGGGGTTTTGGTTAAATGATGGCTAAACAGATAACTGTGCTGGTAGCACACTCAGCCTTCTAGTGCGTGTGGGGTGCTCAGGCATCATAGAATCACTGGATGGGTTGGGTTGGAAAGGATCTTAAATCCCATCCAGCACTAACCCCCCTGCCGTGGGCAGGGACACCTCCCACTGGACCAGGTTGCTCAAAGCCCCATCCAACCTGGCCTTGGACACCTCTGGTGTTAAATATAGAGAAAATTTAGTTTAATAAAAAAAAGAAAAAGAATCCTTCAATTGCTCTTAGCTGCAAGTCTGGATCTGGTTGCTTACAGGAGAAGCTGGTGGGGGCATAGGCATCTACAATCTCTTTTTCCAGCTGTCACCCATCTAAAATCTTTCTGTACCATCCTTCCCTCTCCTTGTTCTGTTGCCACCACGGCTACAGCAGAGCTGCTTGCAGGAGCAGCTCATTGCAGAGTTAGAGCTTTGACAAGTGCAGAGAAGGAAGAATGTCTGAACTGTGGGAACATTTAAAGGTGCGCGTGTTTGAGGTAGGATTTCTTCATCCTTGTTGCTGTTGCATGTCCTGTTTTTTTGGCTACAGGAGTAAATTGTTCTCATGGAAACTGATTGGATTGTAGGAGCAAAGGCTTGGTTTTGTATTATGGCGTAGTTTGATATGTTACTAAAAATATGATTTTGCAGGTGCTGATCGGATGTCGTCGTTTGGTGACTTCATTGCCCTGTCTGATATCTGCGATGTGGCTACAGCCAAGATTATTTCCAGAGAGGTTGGTAAAACAGCAGCAAATCATTTGAATGTGAAGAGGAGAATTGTGCTCTACAGACTTGTGTTTGTAGCAGCTGTTCTGTTTGGATTTGACCCGTTTCACTGAATCGTGGAATGGTTTGGGTTGGACGGGACCTCAAAGCCCATCCAGTTCCAACTCCCAGCCACTGGGAGGGACACCTCCCACTGGATCAGGGTGCTCAAAGTCTCATCCAACCTGACCTGGAACATCTCCAGGGAGGGGGCAGCCATGACATTTCTGGGCAACCTGTGCCAGGGCCTCCCCACCCTCATCCTGAAGAATTCCTTCCTAATGTCTAATCTAAATCTTCCCCTTTCCAATTTAAAGCCATTCCCCCTTATCCTGTCACTACAAGCCCTCGTAGGAAGTCCCTCCCTAGATTTCCTTTAGCCCTTTTCAGTACTGGGAGGCTGCTGTAAGGTCTCCTTGGAGCCTTCTCTATTCCAGGCTGAACAAACCCAACTTTCTCAGCCCGTTCTGGTATGGGAGGTGCTCCAGCCCTCGCATCGTTTTCATGGCCTCCTCTAGACTTGTTCCAAGAGTTCCATATCCTTCTTATGTTCCAGAACTGGACACAGGACTCCAGGTGGGGTATTAGGAGAGTGGAGCAGAGGGGCAGAATCCCCATCCTGGTCCTGCTGGTCACGCTGCTCTGGATGCAGCCCAGGACACTGTTGGCCTTCTAGGCTGGGACTGCACACTGATGGCTCCTGTTGAGCTCCTCATCCCCCAGCACCCCAAGTCCTGCTCCACAGGGCTGCTCTCAATCACATCGTCCCCCATTCTGCATTGAAACCCGGTGTTACTGAAGGCTGTGTATGGGTCCATTTAGGTAATTTGGGATCCAGAGTGCAGAATTTGTATTCTTGATCCATTTTTCCTCCTGCCAGTTAAAACCTGGCTGTGTGGGAGAGCACAGGAAATAGCAGTGCTTGGAATGCTGCTTCCCAAGAAAGAGATGATTGCAAATCTCTGCCTCTGGTAATGAACCCTCATTACGCTGTTGCAAGTATCTGGTTGAATGGCTGAAAATGGAGCAATAGAGGACCCAGAGAGCTGATGGCCAGACTGTAGCCTTGAGGCTGGAATGGGGATGTAGATTGCTACCTCCCAGTTGATAGAACTTAGCTGTGGGGCTCAGCCAGTTTCAGGCTGCTCTTCTAACTTTGCCGGATCCAGCGTTACCTCCATAGCTGACTGTGCTGCACAAGTCACTGGTTTACACACAAGGTTGAACAATCAGGAGTTAATGCTTTACCAAGCACATTCATCTCCTTAGGAGTTGCTTAGAGCTTCTTTGAGAGGGGGAAGGTATGATGCGAACACTGCCTCCTATATCAGAGGCTTCTTTCGTAGAATGGTTTGAGTTGGAATGGAACTTAAAGATCATGCAGTTTCAACCCCCTCTGCCCACCTCCCGCTGGATCAGGTTGCTCAAAGCCCCATCCAGCCTGGCCTTGAACACCTCCAGGGATGGGGCATCCACAGATTCTCTGGGCAACCAGTACCAAGGCCTTCCCACCATCATCCTGAAGAATTTCTTCCTAATGTCTGATCTAAATCTCCCCCTTCCAATTTAAATCCATTCCCCCTCGTCCTGTCACTACAGGCTCTTGTAAAGAGCCCCTCCCCAGCTTTCTTGGAGGCCCCGACAGATGGAAGAGCATGTTTGACTGGTTTGTGAGGGTAATATTTGGTATACTGTTACTTAAAAAGAACAATCCAAAAAAAAGCCAAACCACCCACATTGTAGGATAAGAATGTGAAAGATGCATAAGGCTTCGTGGCTCTGATGGATGTAAACGCCTTGCCTCAATTTCAGTGCTGTTAAAAGCTCTTTTGCCAACATTTTTGTCTCATCGGAAGAGTCACTTTTGAAACTTAAAGCTGTGATTACTGTTAGTGCTAAGAAGGGGAGATGTGGTACCTGAGCTGTGTCTTCCTGGAGGGAGGATATTGGTTGTTAGTTCTGTTTAAAGTGGTGGCAGGGTATTTTTTACTAACTCCTGCCACGAGCTCACAGTGCTCTGCTGTTTCCAGGACTGAAACCAATATTGTAATCACACCTTTGGTGTTGCACGGTGCAGGTAGACGTTTCTGGAAGTGGCAGGTGGAGCTTTCAGTATTAGCCCCTCTCTTTTTTTCACATGGAAGCTGAAATCTGTGTGTGTTGTAGGTATCTGATGGTGTGGTAGCTCCTGGCTATGAGGAAGAAGCTCTCAAAATCCTTGCCAAAAAGAAGAATGGTGGTTACTGTGTCCTCCAGGTTTGTACTCCTGCTCCACTCTAACCCTCTGCTGCTCTTCCTGTACCTGCTTTTCACACACATGTTAGTGACCAAATGGCTGGGGGCACTGATCCAGGCCCCTCTGTAGTGCACGGAAGTGTTTCCTTTGGGATTCCCTTACAAGCTGGACTTCTACTAGCAGTGTTGTGGTCACAGTTAGCCTATAGTCCTAGAGCACAGTATTTTTAGAATGCCTTCCTTGTCTTCCGAAGTGATGTGGATTTTAAGTAATTAAATCTATGACCCAGCAGGAGTACTTCAAAGAAGCAGAATTTCTGGGCTGTCTTTTCACTCTTTGCCAACTTTTGCTGAATTGGTTTCCTCCCTCAGTTCTTTTTATTTAGGATGTAGGGCCTCGGTGATGATGTGAGTCTTGGCAGTGAGAAGCATGTGCAGTGTGTAGAATCACAGAATTGTGGAATCATTAAAGTTGGAGAAGATCTCTAAACTCATCCAATCCGGCCATCAGCCCAACCCCACTACACCTGTTAAACCATGTCCTGAAGTCCACATCTACATGTTTTTTGATGTTTTTGTCCTCTCCAGCAAAGGAGACTCCACCACTGCCCTGGGCAGCCTCTGCCAGTGCTTCACCTGTCTTTCAATAATGATTTTTTTTCCTAATATCCAATCTAAAACTTCCCTGGTACAGTTTGAGGCCATTTCCTCTCATCCTGTCATTTGTCACTGGGAGAAGATACCAGCACCCACCTTACTGCAACCTCCTTTCAGGCAGTTGTAGACAGTGATGAGGTCTCCCCTCAGCCTCCTCTTCTCTAGGCTAAACAATCCTCAGCCACTCCTTATAACGCTTCTTCTCCAGCCCCTTTCCCAGCTCCATTCCCCTCCTCTGGACATGCTCCAGCCCCTCAATGTCCTTTTAGTGGTGTGGGGCCCAAAACTGAACTCGGGATTCAAGGTGCAGCCTCACCAGCACCGAGTACAGGAGCACAATCACTTCCCTGATCCTGCTGGCCACACTATGGCTGATACAAGCCAGGATGCCATTGGCCCTCTGAGCACTCTGCTGGCTCATGTTTGGCCGTCTCTCAGCCAGCACCTGCAGGTATTGCTGGGCAAAGCCTTGTCTGGGCATGTGGTATGCGTAGGGCGGCCTTTAGCATAGTCAGGGTTGAAGATCAGGCAGAGTTTGGACCTGGGATGATCCACCTTTACATGCTCCAGCCATGATGCTTGGCAAGGGATATTAATATAGTGTGGTCAGGTCAGCATCAGGTTGCCTTCCCAGTACCTGCACTGGGTTTTGGGACTTGAAAATCATCCAGTTTTGGTGAACATGGCTAATGGATTACGTAATGCTGTCAGAGCAGCCAAATGGATCCTGTTCCTGCCCGACTCCGAGAGACAAATGAGCAGAGAACTTCACTATAACATTACAAAAAGAAAAGCCAAGGCTCAGCTGAGGCTGCAGTTGTGGAGTTTCTACCAGGGGAGCTGTAGAAGATGGCTCAGGAGCTTCAGGCAAGAAAGAATGAAACAGCAGGCAATCTTGGCAGCTGATTGCTTCCTGAATTCAATTAGCTTTGCAAGGATGAGGTCATACTGGCTAAGCCTGTATCTTCAGGGCAGGTCTGCAGAGGGATGTGAAGGAAAATAGATCTGAATAAATGTAAATGGGTTATGGAAACCATGTAAAGCCTCTGCATGATCCTATTCAGAGCTGGTGCCTTAATTCAATTTACCTTGTGTCTCGATAACCTGAACTGGGGCTACCAAAGTTCTAAATAAGCTGACTGGAATACAGTTTCACAGTTCCATTTAATTTGACCCCGTACACTGATGTAAATTGACTGTGCCTGCGTGTTTGGAGATGTGCCCTGAGAGAGAATATCTCTGGAAATAATCCCTTTCACTGCTTTCTTTCAGAGGGCTGGGGGTTGGTCATACCTTGAGGCATGCATGAAGGAACTCAAAATGCTTCCACCTTCCTATGGAAGACTGGAAAACTCTTTGTGTGTGGGTGTTTTCCCCTTTCTGTGGAAGACTGTAAGGCTTCGCAGATCTGTGTGGCTCACACCATAATTTTTGTATGTGAGCACCTACGCTGCATTACCTCTCTTCACCCTATAAATGTCAGTTTATGCTGTTGGGACCTTGCTGCTCCAGTTAATGCTGATTACCTCTGGTGATTTGACGTTGCCTTCTATAAACAGCTCGCTTTTGGATTCTTTAAATAATTTATTTTAACCTAAGCTGTTACTGGATGTTTGAAGAGCTCTAAGAATGCTTTATTGACCCGTGCTTTGGCTTTTAGATGGATCCTCATTATGAGCCTGATGACACTGAGATCCGAACCCTCTATGGGCTGCACCTCATGCAGAAGAGGAACAATGCAGTCATCAACCGGTCGCTCTTCAAGAACATTGTGACCAAGAATAAAAACGTAAGTGTCAGAAGAGAGATGAGCTTAAGGGTTGGTGGGGTGAGCTGGTGGGCTTTCATCAAGGAAATCATCACCATTTTAAGAGGCCTTAAAATATTTTAAGGAGACTTAACTGGCTTCCAGCAAAATTATGCAGCAAACTCTGAAGCACATATACTTGGGTAAATCAGGATAGTTTGCCTTTGTTTTGATTCCTTGCATAAATAAGAGAAGCTGGACCTTGCCCTTTGTCTCTGACTACCAAAATATTTGTATTTCTTATAAATAAGAAGCCACCCTGTGTATGTTCTTACAGTGAGGCAGGCATTTGTGAAGGATCCATTTTGGTCTCCTTCTGACTCACAGTTTACTTCTCCCTTTTTGTGCTGTATAAACTCTGGCTTCGCTGATGTCGCTCATCATTTAGAGTTCACATCATCAGAGAGTTATCAGTTACTTCTTTGTCTCTGATCTTGTTCAAATTAAGAAACAGATGTTAGTGAACACGTGATTAGTCGTGGCCTCAGAAGCAAGTCCAGACATTGAGGTCATAAAAACCATTTCAATAAATTAGTAATGAGATGAATTTAAGATAATGCAGATATTAGGAGCTGTTATTGTCATTGCGGTCCTGCACACACTTCATTAGCCTTTTGCTTATGAGCCCATCTGATGACAGTGAACAAATACAAAAGACTTTGTGGGCTTAGGGCCAGTGATAGTCTTCTTGACTCGGTAAGATTGCATCTCATCCTTATGAGCTATGAGATTAGCTGCCAAGTTGATCATTTACAGTTTTTAATCAAAATTTGCTGGTAATTGAGCAAACCAGGCTATTTCTGGTGACCTTGCTTTCCCTCTCTATGATACGGTGCTTGTGTTGGCTCTGGGGGTTGTGGATCACTTGGCTGTTGGGATGGGCCATTGACTGGTGTTCTGTTTCAGCTGCCAGAGTCTGCTGTCCGAGACCTGATCGTTGCCAGCATCGCTGTCAAATACACCCAGTCCAATTCGGTTTGCTACGCCAAGGACGGGCAGGTAAGCCCACCTGATGGCTCTGGAGCGTGCTTTTGCAGCCAGGCTGGTCACAGAGGGCTTCTGTAGGGTCGAGTGTCAAAGCCGTTCAGCCACCAGGAAGCTGCTAAACAGGTACAGATGTGCTGCCCTGGACAGGGCTGTGCAGAACAGAGGCAAAACTCGCGTTTCTCAAGAGGCTGATTCAAAACCTTGGTGTAATTTTTTCATGGTAATGACAGGGCTCTTGGAATTGCAGGGCTGGAAAAGCCCTTATGTTCTTCTGCAAGTCTGACCTGGAGTCATTTTATACTCTGTCCTTTTATATCTTTCTTTGAGGGCTTGTGCATATGTTGCAGTCTGTGCAGAGCCTTAGGAAATGCCAGTCGTTTCACGGCTGGATTCTGCCTGCCCAGGTGGTTCTTAGTTTTATATTCATTTTTTAGATAAGAAAGATGGGATGTGCTTTCTTTTTTTCACCTTTGGAGCATTAGAAATCTCCTGTTGTCCCTGATACTTTTCAAAAGCTTATGATGGATGTTGGGATTTGTAGAGGCATCTGGGATCTTGACTTTAAAGAAACCAAACTGTTTTTCCGTGTTTTCACTAGGTGTGGAGCTTAAATCACTTATCCAAAGTAGTAATTGTCTTAAAAAGTGTATTTTTGCCCGTTCTAATAACACTGCTCTTCAGCTGCTTCTCTACTCTCCTTGGTAACTTTACACTAGGCCTGGGTTACTGATAGAAAGCACAGAAGAAAAATACAAAGAATGATTTTGCTTGTGAGCTTTGGTCCATTATAAACCAGCACAATGGACTGAACAGGTACAGACTCTTGGATAAACTGCAACGCTGTCCTTTTCACACTGGGACTCCTCTGTGTTTGTCAGGTTGTTATTACAGCCCGAAAACATCACAGTGTGCTCTTGCAGCACTTTCTGGGCTTGTGTGCTGTGTGATTCTTGAAAAGATGTCTCTGGAGATCTGGTGTTTTCCTTGTATTCACCTGTAGGCCTTTTCTTGCTTTTAAAGGGCTCTCTGTCCTCCAGGGTGCTCGTTCTTGTAGCCCCAGAACAAAGGTGTGGCTGTCTCTGCTCCTTTTCCCCTGTTCCAGCTGCGATGTCCCCAGTGCTTTCACAAGCCCAGACTTCCCGTGGTGCTGTGGCTGGTTCTGAAATGTGTGTGGCAACACGTGTTCCGTGTGGAAGGGAGGAGGGGAAGCGGTGGTTTGTGTGTCTGCAGGCACAGACTTTGATCAGATCTAACTGTGCCTTGTCCTGGTTTGCTGCCTGTGACAGGGAGGGCTGAGACAGAGATCTCTGTGCCACACTGAGGAACAGGCGGCTTCATTAACAGTGAGAGTCAGAAGCCACTACAATCACTTGAGGAGGTGGAGAACTTGTGCTGGGTTCTTCAAATCAAAGCTCAGTTTCTTCTCTCAGAGGTGCCTTAGAGAAACAGCAGTGTGCATGCTGCAGGCAGTGTTCGAGTTGCTCAGACAGGAGCTTCCTCCTGGCTTTAAAATCTCCAGAAGCTTCCTGAGACTGCCAAGTATTGAGAGCATTCTTCATATGGAACAGATGGGGAAGGGAAGAAGCTCCACCACAAATCAGTCTTACCAAGGTAGTGATCAGCTCAGGTTCTTCTTGGCGATGCTGCGCAGAGCTGGCTGTGGTCACATCACCTACCGAGACACCACACTGGACATGCACCAGAATTTTTGGGTGCAAACCAAACCATAGCACAGATCAAAAACCAAGGTGGAAAGTAGCTTCAGGTGCTTTTCCAGGATCTGACTTGGTTTGGATGATAAGAGCCAAGCCTGGGAAGTCCAGCTTTCTTCTAGTTCCATTGCTTTTGGTTTTCCAGGGATTGTTTCAGCCTCACAGCATCTCTGTTGCCCAGCAAAACTCTTGTGTCAGACATCCAGAATGTTTCTGACAGCTTGGATTTGCTGGGTTTTGAGGGGATTAGCTGCTCCAGCAAGGGCTGCTGCTCATGTCACTAAGTTCTGGGAAAGCATGGAGTGTGAGGAAGCATTTCTAGACTTGAGTGTCACTTCATTTGCAAGAAGCCAACTGCCACTAATTGCAATAAACACTTCCACTTGCTTTGCCTGACTTTCCGCAGGGCAACGCCAGTCTGTAACACGTGGATTTACATTTCCTCCAATGTTACCATCATGTTTTAAATTAGAAATGTAAAGTTATTCACTTTGTGTTCTCTGCACAGTAGGATAAACCAAACCAGTTAATTTACCTTTCTGCTCTCCACCGGTGGTGCAGACATTTGTCGGTTACTTTAGTTTATTTTTCTTCCCGGTTGTGAAGTCTTTATTTGATTTTTACAATTCCAAATGCACCGAGGGTTTCCATTTTCACTCACTATTCAAGGTAAATCTGAGTAAATCCTGGCCAAGCATTTTGTCAGGATCCTTTGGGCATTTTCCGTTTCATCCACTCCGTGCTTTTGCACAGCATTCTGGCTGGGGGCATGTTCGGCTCTCCTGTGAGCCGAAGTGGTTTGGTCAAGTGGTTCTCAGTTTTCACCCAAGCTTTTTTTCATTAAGTGATTTTTTCCTCGCCCTCTATCATGGTCTCCTTTTGCTCCTCACACCTAATAAGCTCTGCTTAAGCACTTTTTGATTCTCAGGAGATTAAACCCTGAAAGAATCACAATTTTTATGTGGAAAATGGAGGGAAAATGATTCCTTTGGGGGGGAGGGGGACTTCTCTCAGGCAACCAGTGACAGAACAAGAGGACATGGTCGCAAGCTTCATCAGGGGTGGTTTAGGCTTGATATTAGGGAAAAATTCTTCACTGAAAGGGTGATTGGCCATTGGAATGGGCTGCCCAGGGAGGGGGTGGAGTCATCGTCCCTGGAGGTGTTCAAAAGCAGATTGGAGAGGCACTTAGTGCCATGGTTTAGACGAGGAGTGGGTGCTGGTGTTGGCCTATAGGTTGGACTCGATGATCTCAAAGGTCTTTTCCAACCTTGTGATACTGTGATTTGTGTTTCTGTATGGGGGAAAGCCAGCATTTGAAGAGGGAAGACATGAGGTGTGGGAAGAAGAAAAAGAGCAAGAAACACAAAGTGAAAAAGGAGGAGAATAGGTGCATTCAGCCAGGCCAACGTGAAGAGAGTCATGTACAAGTCTGCAATGAGCATAAGAAATGTTTTCCTGTGAGGGCCGTGGGGCCCTGGCACAGGTTGCCCAGGGAAATCATGGCTGCCCCATCCCTGGAGGTGTTCAAGGCCAGGTTGGATGGGGCTTTGAGCCACCTGATCCAGTGTGAGGTGTCCCTGCCCACAGCAGGGGGCTTGGAACTGGATGGGCTTTGAGGTTCCTTCCAACCCAATCCATTCTATGATTCTATGATTTGTTCCTCAGAGGAGCAGTGGCCAGCAGCACGCCTTATGTTTCTCGTAAGAGGTGAAGTCACTGTGTCTTGATGAATGAAAAGACAAGTGATTCATTCCTTTGAGGGTAGCCTTCACTTACAGCTATACCATCTGTTTTGGTCTGAGCTGGAAACTCTAATTTGTTGGCCAGAACCACCAGCCTCTGCGCAGCAGCCCTGGAGCTGCCCCCCCTGTGAACAGTCTGGTGAACAGTTCAGCTGTGGCTTCAAAGGAGAAGGAGGAAATGATGGGAGAGAGACTTGTTTTCCATCAGACCTCTGGTTTGAAAATGCAGGAGCTTTCATAGAATCATAGAATCCCAGAATAGTTTGGGTCAGAAGGGATCTTAAAGCCCATCCAGTTCCAGCCTCTTGCTGTGGGCAGGAACACCTCCCCCTGGATCAGGCTGCTCAAAGCCCCATCCAACCTGGCCTTGAACACCTCCAAGGACGGGCAGCAACCACTTCTCTGGGCAACCTGTGCCAGGGCCTCCCCATCCTCATGGTGAAAAATTCCTTCCTAACGTCTAATCTAAATCTCCCCTCTTCCAATTTAAAGCCATTGCTCCTTGGCCTATCACTCCAGGCCCTTGTAAAAAATCCTGCCTGTCTTTCCTGTAGCCACTTCAGGTATTGGAAGGCCGCTACAAAGTCTCCTCAGAGCCTTCTCTTCTCCAGGCTCACCATCCCCAGCACTCTCAGCCTGTCCTCATAGCAGAGTTGCTCCAGCCTTTGGATCATCTTCGTAGCCATAAACCTTCATAACTTTCTTTAGAAAGAGCCACATTTAGCATTCAGTGGTGTCAATACCTCGGAATTGCCTTTGTCTTCACTGACAAAGGGCCTGCAGAGCTACCTGACCACCAGGCTCTGAGAAACATTTGCATATCTTAATCTATAGCATACCTGCAAAACTGACAGAGGTTGAATGTGTTTGCTGAGAACCCCAAAGGAAGGGGGCAGATAAAAGTAAATACTCTATTTTCATAGCAGCTTCCTTGGGAAAAATAAGTGACCTTTTGGGTTTGGCTTCCAGAAGTACAAGGTATATTTGGGGTCAGGTATGAGTAATGTTAAGTAAGGTTGGCAGCAGCTGTTTTAAAAATCATGGACTCTGGCCAAGGGCAAAGTAGCAAATGTGTTGGTAGCACCAGGGCCTTGATAATTCATGCGATGGAATGGCCCTGCTGACCAGCCTTCCTGATTGAGCAGTGGATTTACTTTCTTACCAGCCTTGGCAGACCAATTGCCCTGTAACCAACCATCACGGCTGATCTCTTTAAGCTGTGTGTGTCTGGCTCACCAGGAGAGCTCGTGGTGTTTGGGTGACCTGCATACAGACTTTAATCATAGAATGGTTTAGGTTGGAAGGAACCTTAAAGCCCATCCAGTTCCAACCCCCCTGCTGTGGGCAGGGACACCTTCAACTGGATCACAGTGCTGAAAGCCTCATCCAATTCCAAAGTACCCTTTACCAAGAACAGACAGGCAGCTTTTCCAGTCTCTTTGTTTTTCTACAACCAACAGGATTGTGTTTTGTCTTGAACAAAAACCATGGTTGTGTCATTCTGAAGTTAAGGTGGGACTCTGATGGCTGGGGCTGTGCTATTTAGAAAGATGGGAGAATGTGGTGGCCTCAGCATGACTGTCAGCTCAGCACAGCTGTCTCTGTAACCACTGTACAGGACAGCGGATGCAGGTTTTTCACGTTCCTTGTTAATTAGTGAGGAGCAGTTAATTTGTGGGAGGCCTCTCCTAACTGCTTGGCTGGAACACAGCTCTGGTGGTGCTCTCAGTGCAGCAAGGTGTGACGGTGCTCCGTGTCTGTGTGCTTCA
Organism: Tapera naevia; assembly: GCA_033556795.1. Classification (NCBI taxonomy): domain Eukaryota; kingdom Metazoa; phylum Chordata; class Aves; order Cuculiformes; family Neomorphidae; genus Tapera; species Tapera naevia. The sequence goes on along the minus strand of JAUMJJ010000195.1, from coordinate 1,775,217 downwards.
GGTGGTCGGCATCGGAGCCGGCCAGCAGTCCCGCATCCACTGCACGCGTCTGGCCGGTGACAAGGCCAACAACTGGTGGCTCCGGCACCACCCCCGCGTGCTCTCCATGAAGTTCAAAGCAGGTGTGAAGAGAGCGGAGATCTCCAACGCCATCGATCAGTACGTCACCGGGACCATCGGGGAGGTAAGGAGGTTGACCTGGAGAGCCCAGCTTCTCCGAAACAGAGCTGGAACTAGTGCTTGAGGTACCAGCTGTGTGTGCTGGGACCTGGCAAGGCTTCCTGATGCCTGGACAAGCTCTCCTCTGATTCTGTAGGTGAACCAGGTGCTGATCTTTTCTCTCTTGTGACCTATGATAGGACTCGAGAGAATAGCAGGAAGATGTTCCAGGGGAGGTTTAGATTAGGCATTAGGAAAAGGTTCTTCACCCAGTGGGTGGTGGAGCACTGGAACAGCTCCCCAGGGAAGCAGTCACAGCACCCAGTTTGCCAGCATTCAAGAAGCATTTGGCCAATGCCCTCAGTCACACGATGTGAATGTTGGAAGAGCCCTGTGTAGGGATGGGAGTTGGACTTGATGATCCCTTTGGGTCCCTTCCAACTCAGGTGATTCTGTGATTCCTCCACCTCAGTTTTTCTTCCAGCCCCAGAAGAACCAAGCCCTTTCAAATCTCACTTCAGATCTGGGCAGAGTGTTCCCTGACATAAAACGAGACCCTTACCCTTTCCACCTTCGTTCTGTGCTGAGCTCCTTGGGTGCTGGCTCTGAGCTGAGGAGACCTTCCCAGATTTTTCAGGGCTTCAGACAAGAGAGAGATGGTTGGTTACTGCTTTTGGAAGTGGTCAGGTTGTGGTCCCCATTAGGGCAATGGATGTCAACCACCTCTAACTCCACTGGAGTCACCAGGTTCCCTCTGGGCCCAGAAGGTCTGTAGCCAGCCAGCGGGAAGCTGTAGATGGCAGGATTTGGGTGTTTTGTCTGTGGCTGGAAATGTCCATAGGAATTCTCTGAGAAGCCAAGCCCCCCTGTCAGAGCCAGAGGTAGTGGGTGCCTCTGCAGGATTTGCTCTGCAGGATTTTCTCTCCGGGCTTTAGAAGCCTGTCTTGAGCTTTGTGCCTGGGTGCCGGTAATCGATGATCCCAAGGAGTGGCCACAGCCCGGGATGGTGCCTTCCCCAAGGACATTGCCATGGCCCAGTGGCACCGTGTCCTGATTTGCCCCTCCAGGACTGCACCCAGCACTCCAGGTGCTGGGACCTGCCCTGATGGTTCCCCGCTGCAATGAGGAAGGGTTAAAGCTGCAGTTGATGTTGCTGCCCTCTCCCTTCCCTTCTCACACAGTGCTATTTGCTTGAGTGGCACTCGGGATTCTCGGGATCCCTCTGACCTCCCTGTTGCAAGCAATAGGGAGACAAGAAAATAGTTTGTCCTTTTTAAGTATGGAAAGCCAGACTGGGGACCTCATGAATCATCTCTGTGAGCAGCTGCTTGTTTAAGGGGGTAACAGCTGGAGCAGCTGCTGCTTCAGAAGGTGAATCATAAACCAAGCTGCTGTTTTTTCATGTGCTAAGTCATCTACCAGATCCCATTTGTGTGTGCTGGCTGGGAGCAGCGTGCTGAGCATCTTGGAATTAAAGGGAGGCAGAAGGAACCCCTCTCAAGCCCTGGGGTGAGGAGGGGGAAGGAAAAGAAGCCAAAAGGTTGCAAAAAGTGCTGAGGGTGCTGATGTGTTCCCACTACCACCTGGGACTTCAGAATCCCTGGTATGGAGCAGAGTGGTGGGAGGGGAAAGCAGAGCTGAGCTGGGTGTTGGAGGGACCCTATCATCACTCGTCCTCGAGTGCTCCTTGAGGGCTGTGCTTGGGGGCTGAGCTGACTCTTTCTGCCCTCGCAGGATGACGACCTGCGGAAATGGCAGGAGATGTTTGAAGAGGTGCCCGCGCAATTAACGGAAGCGGAGAAGAAGCAGTGGATTGCCAAGCTGACTGCTGTCTCCCTCAGCTCCGATGCCTTCTTCCCTTTCAGGGATAACGTCGACAGGGCTAAACGGGTAAGGTCATGGCAGGGCCAGGATGTCAGGGTGACTCCAAGGAAACGTCTGCACAGCCTGGGCTTTTCGTTTGCATTTTATGCGGGCTGCTGAGGAACATCTCTGCTCTGGATAGAATGAGGGGTGTTCCTTGTGGTTACATGGATATAATTATCCAACCATTGCTCAGATTGGTGATTTGCGATGAACAGAGGATTAAGGTTCATTAAATTGTTTAAGAATATCAAGACAAGGCCTGTTCCTTCCAGAGGAACCGTTTTATTTCTGAGCTATGGAGAGAATCAACTGCCCACATGAGGAACCGTGGGATGTGGGTGAAGGACTGGGGCTGCCAGGTTCTTTTTGGGGGGGATTTTGGTTTTCCATCCTCTCATCTTTCTGCTGGTCTCTGTCTTTGTTCAGAGTGGAGTACAGTTCATCGCTGCCCCATCGGGTTCGGCCGCTGACGAGGTGGTGATCGAAGCGTGCAATGAGCTGGGGATAACTCTCATTCACACCAACCTTCGGCTCTTCCATCACTGATTTCGCCATGATCCCTCTTTTGGTCAGAGGCTCACCTGCAGCAGGGGCTGGAATAGCAGGAGGCAGCTGCAGCCTGTGCTTAGCAAGTGTTTGAGAGAGCTCTGAGCGAGCTCTGTCCCTGTGCTAACGGAGAACGAAGGCGCAAGAAATTGGCCTCCAGTGGAGAAAATGAGTCACTTTGGCAAATAAACATATGGTTCTTGGCTGTGTGGAGTCTGTGGTCTTGGGTCATAGAATGGTTTGGGTTGGAAGAGGCCTTAAAGATCATCCTATATCCTCAGGAAAAAGGTCTCTCTTTGAGGTAGATGTTATGGTCCAGACTTGCACAGCTTAGGAGAAGGCCTATGGAAGGGGAGGAACGCCTGGCTTAGAGCCAACTTCTTAATGAACTGATACCAATCTGTGCTGTAAACTGAGCTGAGCTGTGTTGTGTTTGTTGGAGTCAGCAGGAAGTTTTCTCCAGGCACTTCTCATTATCCCTTTCCTCTGCAAGGAGAGGGAAGCAGGTCCATTGTGCAAGGCAGTCGGGGGCTCTCTGCTCTGAATCTTGCCCGAGACGTGCTTGGGGCTGGGCAGCAGTGTCGGATCATGTTCTCCAAGGGGAAAGCCTCACTCCTGTGAGCCTGACATGCTTGTCCTGAGGCAGGGGAGTTCCAGTCAGAGCTCATAGGAGGCAACTGGGAAGCACCCTGCCAGAAGCCACTTCCCTCCTCCCTTGTGTGCGGTTTGCATTAAGCAGATTTGAACTCTTGGTTAGAAAAACAAAATGAAAACCTGGAGCAGAGTGAGATGCACAAAGGAACAGCCCAGGCACATTTGTGCTGGCAATCGCTGGGACCATTTCAAAGGGACTTTTTCTGGTTCTGTAAAATCTGTTCAGTTTTGGCAAGGAACAGGCCAATAAACACTTCTGTCGTGGCTCTGGTGCAGGGCAGAAAGTGTGTGATAGCATGGGATGTGTAGGCAGGAGATGGACCTGGAAGAGGGGAAATCCTTGCTGTGGCCTGAAAGGGAGCAGCTTTCTCTCTTTGCTGATCTCTACAGTGGATTCATTCCAAGTGGTTGCATTAGGCAGGACAGGGCAGAGAGGATTCTGCTGTTTGGGCCCAAATTAAGACAGTGGTCCCCAATAAAAATGGTCTCATGGGCTGTGCTAAGCCCAGCCCTGGCTGCTTTCTGTGCTGTTGCTTCCATGGAGTATTGGTGTTTGGAGTCTTCCCTGGGTTTATTAGCTCATACTTTAAAAGCTGGGTTTCAGACTCTTTTCTTCCACTGCCCTTCCCCTCCTTACATGTCTTCTCCATCTCGCTGGTTTGACTGTAGCTGGTACATTCCCCGCTGTAAGCTTCTTTTGGGAATCCCTTAGCCTGTTCTTCACCTCCACCTTCTAAAGCATCAGCTAAAATAAGGACTGGTAGTAAAGATCTGGCAGATCCTGTTCTCCTGTGTTCCTGCTTATCATTCACCCTTTGTTTGCTGTTCTTGAGTGACACTTTAACCTACTGGTGGAAGTTAATATGTACTGATTTTCCAGGTGAGAACTTGGCATGAAGTGCTAGTAAACAGCTAACGAAGGTGGTCTGTCTACAGCCTCTCTGCAGCTTGGTGTCTTCTACCTACACAGCATCTCACAGCATCTGTAGAGGGATGCTGGTGCCTCCTGTTGTGCCTAGGGTAAGGCTAACAGGGAGCCTGGAGTCATGTAGAACTGGGGAACTGCACGGGAGCATCCCGTGTCCCAAGTAAGTTTCCTTGAGTACCCTGCCTCCCTTGTCTGACTCATCCAAACTCCTCTCTAATTCCAGGAGGGAGGTGACCTTCTAGGAATGCCCTCCAGCGTGGCTTGTCACGGGGCTGCAGTGACCATTTCAGCTGGCCTGGAGCCTTCCCCTGGAGGGAAAAGGGCAGCACATGAAGCCTGGTGCTCGATTGGCTCCCGTTCTAGGCATGGACCTGTGATGTCCTAGGAGGAGCGTGCAGGTCTGGAAACCAGGGCTTCAACCACTGCTCTGAGAGGACAGGTCAGGAGCTGCTGAGAGCTGCCCTAATGGGGGACCCAGTCCATGCTGGGGGCAAATCCCTGCTGGCTGCAGGGTTGAGAACCACGAGCCTTCCCTTCGTCTTTGTGAGAAAGGGCTCTGGTGGTCTGTAATGGTTCCTTAGGAGCATGGGGATCTCCTGCTAGTGGGATGAATTACTTCTCCCTCTGGTATTTACCATGGTTATTAGTGAATCCCATGGCTCTGCTCAGTGTCTGTTTCCAATCAGAAAGGGCTGCTTCCCTCAGCTGATGTTCTTTGAAGGCTTTTTGAAGAAGGTTGGTTGAAGGGCTGCTGACAGGCTCTTCTGCACCGTCACCGTACGGTGCTGTGCCCTGGCGGGTCACAAGCTGGCAGAATGGGAACAGCTCCCACAAGCATGGAAGTAAACAGACACCAGGGAGGAATTGTTCTCAGCCTTTGCTGGAAATGGCAAGGTGGTTTTTTTCTTTCAGCTACTCTGTTCCTTGCTGGAAGAAAGCCCTGACTCTGGTGATTCTGTGCTCTAACCAAAGCTCTGCGTGAGCTGAGAAGACAAACCATGTGGAGATAGACCTCATCTTCTGGAAGAGGGCAGCCAAGGGCTTAAATGTCCCTGGGCTTGGTGTAGCTGTGAGCCCCTGGTCCAGGAGCCAGAAAGCTCCCTGCTAACAGGGGTGGGTGCTCCCTTCATCCTCTGCCAGGAAGGTACCTGGGGCTGGACATCAGTAGAGCTTAGTGCTCAGGTGGACAGCAGGCAGAAATCAAGCCTGTGTTTTAAGGTCCCGCTGCTGTTCTGTTGCTGCTTTGCACCCTATGGCCTGAGTGAAGCACCTTAAAAAGGTGTCTTAGAGGAGAAATATGAGGAGAGGCTGAAGTCACTTGATCTGTTCAGCCTGGAAAAGGGAGGCTGAGGGGGGACCTCATGGCTGTCTACTGTTCTCTCAAAAGGGAGGAGGAGGAGCAGGCACTGATCTCTTCTCTCTGGTGACCAATGACAGAACCCAAGGGAATGGCAGGAAGATGTGCCAGGGGAGGGTTAGGTTGGACATTAGGAAAAGGTTCTTTCCCCAGAGGGTGGTGGAGCACTGGAACAGCTCCTCAGGGAAGCAATCACAGCACCAAGCCTGACAATATTCCAGAAGCATTTGGCCAACGCCCTCAAGACCCACAGTGTGAATGTTGGGTTTGTCCTGTGCAGGGACAGGAGTTGGACTGGATGGTCCTGTGGGTCCCTTCCAACTCAGGACATTCTGTGATTCTATGAAAAACCTTGATTACTTTTGCTGATTGTTTCTAAAAGGAAAGATGAGTGGTTGATGCTTTCAGTCTCACAAATCTCTGCTGCCCCTGTGCTGGGCTCAACTCTTGGCTTCCCACTGCAACTGAAAATAAAAGCTGTGGCTGAAGGACAAAGCACCCAGCAATGCAACCCTCACACTCCGAGGCACGGACAAACCTTGGAGAGCTGAGGCAAACGTGTTATTTAAATCATTCCATCCAACCACGCTCACTGCAGGGGGGGAGACACTGCTGGGATGAGCGAGGAGATGTTGGGTGAGGAGATCAGAGCTTTGAGTTATCAGGGAGGCTTTCCTCAGTGCCTCTGTCGATACCATTGTCAGCTCTTGTCTATTTTAGATACTCATTGGGCTCTGGTGGGATAGAATTGGTTCCTGCTGCAATCACTTCACTGTTTGCAAATGTTTTGGCTGCTCTGCAGGCAGCAATCTGTGAACACAACCGCTGTGTGCATTTCCCATGTCAAGGAGCCAGGTTCTGTTTTCATGCTATGCTTTATTCAATCCAGAGAAATCCATTGCCTCGAGCAATACAGAGCGTGCGTAGCCAGGAGAGGAACGTGGCCTGAGCAAGCACGAGAGCTGTTCCTGTTCTGCATTGGCAAATGCTGTGCAGGTTGTGTAGCAGCAGCACAAGCTGAAGGGACTGAACTGCAAGCTTTGCTTATGGGGATCAAGAATGGCTTTGTTTTACCAAAGGTTTTGAGGAGAATTTCATTTACCTCCCTCCCCGCCCCACCAGGCAGAAGCAGAGCAGACTTGAAAGCGGTCTCTGCCCATCACAGGCAGGCCTAGAGCTGGGTGCTCTCTGTCCTGCTCCACTTCGAGGCTTTCTCCAGAGGCAAGGGAAGGGTTTCCATGCCTGAGGCTCTGCTCACAGGTCCCTGAACAACCTGTGTTTGGATTCCTGAAGGTACTGTTTTGTGACTGGAGATGGAACAGCTGAAAGGAGGGTGCGATGGCCCCTCTGTAAACCCTCTAGAGGGGCACAGGTGAGTTCTCTGCTGCTGAGAGGGATGAACTGGGATCTTCCCCAGGGGAGAAGCACAAGGACCCAGCTGCCACCTGCATCCCAGCACCATTAAGCTTTGACCACATCTGCACAGATATGGGCAGCCCTACTTATTTTAGCAGCTCAAACACTGCCAGGTTATAAGATTTGAGGTGTTTAAGCATCTGGCTGGACTCAGAAGCATTTCAACCTCTGGTCATGTCCAAAGCAGGGAATATTTCCCCTCCCTTCTCTGCTCCTGTTCCCACAAAGCAAGCCCCTGCCTCCTGCAGCATAGCATACATACTCAGCGTGGCTCTGCGGGGCAGGGGGCAGCCCGCAGTCTGCTGTTACCAAACTGCTCTACAAACTTTCTCTGGAGGTTTACTTCACGCTTCATTGAGGAGTCTGTTCTGTCTTGTTTCAAGGCAATGTTACTCCAGCTCAGAATAATAATCTTCATCCTAGATTCCATGGCAGCAAAGAGAATCACTTAAAGTACAGGACTGGTTTGTAAATCTTTTTATTAAAAGAGTTGGTTTTTCTTCTCCACAGTAGTAAAGCTTTGGCACTTACAGTATAAAAATAATCACTGATCATAATTACACCAAATTCCTCTTTGTCAACTGCATACTAAGTGACCTCAGTACATTTCATTCCCATATAAAAACACTTGAAGGTCAGGGGAACAAAACTGATAAATAACAGTATGAGATATAAAGATACAGCTAGAAAAAGACTAGGATGGTTGAGAGTTAGGACTGTGCATATTTTAAATATCACAGTGATGGGATTTGCTGTTCCTATCTTATTGCTGGCTGCAATGCTTACGTGAAAGCAGAAGTGTTTGATGGACTTTCCTATGGCTGAACTTCAGTAATGGTGTACTTGGATGGTCTTTGCGTGGGGGAACCTTCAATTTCTATTCCCTCCCCCACCCCTCAGTATTCAGATCCCCCACCAATTCGTGGTTTAGCATCTTCCCCCCCCACCCCTTTTTTTCTTTAAATTTGAAAATACTGACTGGTATTCAGCACTTTGAACAAACCCAAGGCAATCGCTATCGATCAGGAGAAAAGTCTGAAACACTCCAAGAGTGGCGCTTGGAGAAGCTGTGAGTTGAGCTTAAGCTGGGGAAAACGGCTCCCGAGCAGAGGGCCATTCTCCAAAGATGCAGTTTTGCTAGCATCGCTCCAGTTTGGATGGTAATTGTGGCAGATAGGTATTTATGCTTTGGTTTGTCTGTTGCCATTGCCGCAAGAAGTCTTGCTGGATGTTACTTTCCCCGTGGCTGTTGTGTGTCTGCCTGTACATCTAGGGGCATGAAACACTCAATGGGGCAGTTGACGTTCTGTCGGGAGGGAAGGAAATCAGTTAGCGCTGTCCTGCGAGGACGGACACTTCTGTGCTGTGGTTTGGGCTGAGAATCGTCGCCAGCCCGCGGAGCTGTTGGGATTTCTCAGCACAAAGCACGGCCCAGGTGAGGACGAGGGAATGTCTCCATGCACTACCACCTCAGCCAGAGCATGCAGGCACATCCCAGCACTCCTGAACAAGATCTCCCACTGATGTCAGCGTGGAAGCGTGAGCTCAAGCGCACGTTCTGGGCTGTGTGGGCAGTGGCTTGCTGGCCCGGGCGCTATCATGCACACTACTCTCACCCCTCGAGCCCTACACCGCCCGCAGGCCAGAGTGGCAGTGAGGTAAAAGACAGCAGGAATGGCTACTCACGGTGTTCGTGGCCTGGTGGTATCTCTGTGTAAACTGTGTGTAGGTATGGCCGGCAGAGCCTTCGGGGGCCACCTCCACGCTGGGTCTGCGGCAGTTGTCACAGCGCCAGCCCTAGGGGAACAGAGCACCCGTCAGACCACACAGATGGGGACGGCCAAGGAGCTGCCAGTGTCCACACGTGGGTACAGCTCCACCAAGACCAGCAAGGATGCTCCAGCACCACTTCATAGCAGTGTTCAGTGTGCCCAGTGCCCCCTCTGCCTACCTGCTGTCCTCCGTAACAAGTGCAGGAGCAGATGGCCCCAAAGTACTCCTTCTGCCACTGCTCTCCAACCTGGTACATCTTCCCATCGTCGTAGCATGTGGTCTCATCTGCAGAGGAACAGGCAGAGCTCAGCTGCATGGCCTGTACCTGGCTCTAGGAATTCTCAGAGCAGCTTGGTGATCAGAGCAGGAGCCCCTGGCCAGTGTGATCTCCTGGTTTAACCAGAGGCTCACTGGCTGCCAGGGGAACATTGGTTGTTTCTACAGCTCTCCAGACACTTTAAACTAGAATGTAAGGGGTTGTGCCTGACAAGAGCAATGCAGTTTAATTCATGGTGTGAAGCCTGGAGGATCTGCAGGCCACAGAGAAGCCCTGTGTTACAGATGAAGGTGACCTGCACCCCTTAGGGGAGTGACATGTCCCTCCTGTGTGGCAGACAGGCAGATTGTGCTGTGACTTTGGCTAACAAGAGGGGTTTCAGTTCTTTTGAAGCTTGGGAATGAGAGTTCTGTGCCTTCAGCTCTCGTGAGAGCAGATTCAATCTGTCCCACACCAGAACCTGGATCAGACCTACTGATACTCTGCACATGCCCACAACAGGACCTCCATGGGAATAGCCCTGAGATGCTGAAACTTGCTGAATGGGATCTCAATTAAATTAACATCAGGAGGAGACTTACGAGGTTCACACTTGAATTCTCCCTTTCCATTTCCAAGGCAGGTGCAGCTCATCATCTGGCCATTCTCCCCTTGCCGGTCCCACTTCTCCCCGATCTTGTAGTTCACGCCATTATCGTGGCACCACTCTGGAGAAGGCAGAGGAACAAGAGAGGCAGGAGTTATCCCATGTGCTGCAGTGACATAGTGGGAGGAGAACAGATTGGAGTTGTCTCCAGAACAAAGAGAGGGGCAGGAAAAAAAGGAGTGTTGACTAATAGGAGAGGAAGAGAAATGAAAGGGAAATTAAGAGACATGGGGCAGGAAGGGAGAGGAAAATATTGTGAATGCTTTTTCTTTGAGGCAATACCCACTAGAATTGTATCACAGAGCCAGCAAAACACAACAGGTAAGACGTGTATCAAATAAATATTAATCCTGTGACACAAGTGTCCTCACTGCAGTCACTCCTGAGCCTCTGCCAATGGCAGAAATGCCCTCTTTGCTCAGCTCACTCCACAATTTAGATCAGTTGGATGTGTTTTAAACTGCTCAGACATCTGTTCCACTCCCTTACGCGACATTTAATGTTCTTTCACATAAACCACAGTCCTGCAAAGAATAAAACTTAGCGCCCCGGCAGAGGGGCTGCCTGCTCGACAGAGCTTCAGAAAGCAGAAACTGGTTCCACAGGATGCTTTGCAAAGGCTGTCTGCAAGGCAAACCAGACTCTGTGCAGCTGCAAAACCCACTGAAATCCACATGAGTTCCATTGTTGGGCCCAATGAAATGATGGAGATAATTAAGAGATGAAAGTTCAACCATGGCTGTCTTAAGTGGCCACTCAGGTACTCTTGCTTAGGAGTCTTGCCTACCTCACTCTTACACATCACCCAGATGTGCCTGGTAAGGGTAGGGAAAAATAAAACAAACGTTTAACAGCATTGAAAACATCATTATGTATCAATAAAACATCGAGCACTGCTGTTGCAGTGGAGGACAAGCCTAGGGAAGCGGCACAGCTCAGAGACAGCCGAAGTTTTCCATCATTTCCCACGATGCAAAACACTGGTTTGGTTTAAAAACTTGAAAGAGCCTGCGTTCTTCGGCTTCATGTTTGGATCAGGCTGGTGCTGCCAAGCATGGTGTTAGTGCTCAGAGTCAGGCATGGCCAGAAGCGAGCTACTCACTAGAAGAATCGCACCGGAAATGCCCGCTGCCAAAGCCTAAACACTGGCACCAGAGTTTAAAGCCGGTTTCCGATAGCCGCTCCCATTCCTCGCCGATGGAATAGAAGGAGCCAGTATAAGTATCAAAGCAGGTGTCATCTGCTGGCTGGTTCAGGCCTTCCGACACTGGAACAAAAAAAAGAAACAGACATCACACACAGCAATAGGAAAGACAGAACGATTTTCACTGAATACGTGCTTTTTTTCCCTTCTTACAATATCCTGGCAGTAACAGAGCCCCCCAGGGGCACACGTGTGATGGAGCTGTCAGCAGTCCAGCTCCCTGTCATTTATTTTCCATTTGCATGTGTCAGAGCAGTTGAATGATAAAAAAAACCCACCCTGACATGAAGGCTGTTTTCATTTTGATTTGCCAAGCTTTGAGCAAGTGTGAGTTTTTGCATTTGCTGCTGGAGAGCAACCATGAGACTGAGCCCAGAGAGATGTGCTGGGCACTGCTGGGGAACAGCAGGAGGGTGGTGGCTGTGGGTGCAATTTTTGGGGCACTTCAGACTCAAGCTCATGGCAAGGGCTGGAAGACTGAGAACAGACCTTACAGCTGTGCTGCTACAAACAGGTTTCCACCTCAGGCATCTGCTTGGATTGAAAAGTGGGTGAGCAACCAGAGCAGACAGACATGAGGCAATTGTGGTGCTGGAAGGGGAGAAGCAGTCTTATTTTCTCCGGGAGGTGGGGCAGTAGGAGCCTGCATGAAGAGGCCTTCTGGGTGGACAATATAAATCACAGACTCATAGAACAGTTTGGGCTGGAAGGGACCTCAAAGCCCATGGAGTTCCAACCTCCTTTGCCACGGGATCAGGCTGCTCAAAGCCCCATCCAACCTGCTCTTGAACACCTCCAGGGATGGGGCAGCCACGACTTCTCTGGGCAACCTGTGCCAGGGCCTCCTCACCCTCACAGGAAAACATTTCTTCCTAAGATCTCATCTCAATCTCCACTCTTGCAGCTCAAAATAGTTCCCCCTCATCCTATCCCTGCACTTCCTGATCAAGAGCCCCTCCCCAGCTTTCCTGGAGCCCCTTTCAGTACTGGGAGGCTGCTCTAAGGTTTCTCTAGAGCCTTCTCTTCTCCAGGCTGAACAACCCCAACTCTCTCAGCCTGTCCTTGTACAGGAGGTGTTCCAGCCCTTGGATCTACTCTGTGGCCTTCTCTGGACCTGCTCTAAAACAGCTCCATGTCCTTCCTGGGTTGAGGACTCCAGAACTGGACACAAGGCTCCAGGTGAGGTCTCACCAGAGCAGAGGTGCTGAATCCCCTCCTCACCCTGCTGGTTCCACTGCTTTGGATGCAGCCCAGAACACCACTGGTTTCTGGGCTGAAGCACACACTGCCAGCTCACGGTGAGCTTCTCATCCCCCAGCACCTGAAGTCCTTCTCTTCAGGGCTGCTCTCAATCCATTCTCCACTCAGCCTGGATCTCTGTTTGGGATTGTTAAATCCTTAACTCTTCATTTCCTCTTCTACCATCCTGCTTTCTTCTTCCTTTTGGCTTCAAAATACACAGAGGAGGAAATGGACAGAGCAAAAAAGTTGTTGATCAGATCCTGGGGCTGGCAAGAGCAAAGCCCAGGTCCCACAGGGTGTGTGGGGGCTCTGGGCTTTCCAGATGTGGCAAGTGCTGCCTCTGACTGTAAATACTTGTGGTTGTTCACATGGCTTCCAAGTGCTGCATCAGCACATCTGCGGGCAGCCTGCTCTGCTGCTGGACCTTCAGGATGGTCTAATGGTGCTGCCAGGTAGCCAGAGTGGCAAATGCCTGACAGAGCAGTGAAGCTAGCCACCAGCTCTGTCCTGTAACCATGAGGTACTATGTGACAGCCGCTCTTCACTGCTGGGCAGAAATCTGCAACACCAGCCAGATCCCTCTCTTCCTTGAGAGGAATAAGTACCAGAACTCTTGGGCACTGACCCTACAGGAGCGTGTGGAGCCTGAAAGCATGTTTTTCATGATGAAACAGAAGATCAGAACAGCTCTAGTCACACCATCAATGTGTCAGTTATACAAGCTGAATTCACAAAACACTTGTCCCAGTGCCTTGCCGTGAACTCTCCTGGTCAGGAGAAGTTTCCTTTCTGAACTATCCTCAAGCCTGGGCACGTAGCAGGTTGCCTCGAGTAAGGGAAATGAGGAGGGAACAGCTGCACAGATTAATTTAAAACTCCATAAAGCTTCTACTTACCAGTATTGCCAACAGTGACCACCTCCTCCAGCACCTTTTGTCTGCGGTGATCTTTCAGGGCTTCCACTATGATGTTGTAGGTGGCCCCTCTGGTGAGGCCAGTGAGCGTAGCACTGGAGGAAGTTCCAGGAACTCTGAACTGCAACAAGAGGCGATGCCAAGTCACCGGAAAGGGAAGAGTGATTTCTCCTCAAGTGTCACCCCACTCATAAGAGAAAAGAGGGTGTTTTGGCTGACTTCTATGCTCTTCACCATAATGAATGTGATGATAGTCATTCTACCATCTCAGATAACATTCTGAGAACTTCAAACAATACCAAGTTAAACTTGACTACTCTGGTTCATGAGGGATAAGTTATGACTGTATTTCAGGAGAACAGAAACCAAGGGACACCAAGGAAAGGTTAAGGGATCCTTTGGCTTGGAGAAGCAACACCTCCATGTTCAAAACTCCTGATTGTTTCCCAGGCCGCCCCCATTCCTGGTGAAACATTGCTACTGACAGCATCTGAAGTGCTCTGTTTTAGCAGTCTTATCCCGTGACCATCTCCATGGAGGCATTTATCCTGTGCCACCTCTTCAAGGATCTTTAAGCCAACCCCAACTGTCACCCCTTAACCCAGTAAAGGCTGAACTCCCAGGAGACATCTGCTGCCACAGCTGAGCCCAACACCATTCCTGTGCCAGGACAGTCCCTTTACCTGCAGAGTATCTTCATCCTGGCTGAGTGGCTGACAGGAGATGATGTATTCAGAGCTCTCCAGCAGCGGCCTCCAGGAGATGGTTGTATGAGAAAGAGCTTCTTGACCTCTGGTGTCGTTGCGCCTGGGCCCCCGGGAGTGTGGGTACAAAGGTTCCACTGTAATAGGCACTTGGTACCCAGGGATTTCAATCGCTTCGTCTACATTGGGTGGTTGCCGCCTTGACCCCGGCCTAAGAGGAGTTGCTGTAGTGGGGACAGGCCGTCTGTAGCCATGCTCCTCAAAGAAGACTTGTTGACCCTGATGTCCGATTGTCTGCGGGTGCCCAGAGGTGCCTGGAATTTGGATACCGTTTCCATTGTCATACCTATTGTTGGTGAGGTAAGGGGTCCCCTCGTCGATGGAAGGCACGTCGAGAATGTCGGGTTGGTTGGGGTGCGGTCTGGTAATCAACGTGGGGAGCTCATCTAAGCCAAAGAAAGGTTAGAAGCCTTAAAGCAAAGCGTGGCAAATTAACAGCAGTATATTAAACAGCTACAGTGGATGCTCTACTCCACTCCAAGCCTCAAAGCAGTCATCCCAAGATGCAACACACTTTTTATGACCTCATTGTGATTGTGAAGGTAATCTCTATCTCTATACGTTTATATGCTATATAAACATATGCACACGTTCACAAAAAGTGTGTTGGTATGAAATTTTCATACAGCTGAGCAATCGTTTTGAACGCTGCAACCCAAAGAAGCCACCACTGCTCAAATTGAGAAGAAGAAATGATTGCAAGAGATATTCACAGGTTATCTGGTTAAGAAAAATCACTGGTGTGCAGTAAGAAACAACCTCCTGGATCACATTTGGATACACAGCTCATCCTTTGATCGCTGCAGGTCTCAGTCTCGCACTGTGGAGGGTGTAAATTAAGAGAAATGCAAAGGGCAACAAATGAATGGATTCTGCTCTCAATACCATCCTGTGCTAATGTTAACCCTAATGTCATAATCAATCAGATACCCAGGCAAGAATCAAGCAGCAAGCACATTGTTCTGTTCTTAGCATTCAAACACAGCTATATGTAATGAACGTAACATCAGAATCTCACCTAGAAAGGAAAACATCTTCACAAAGCCTATCTGACTTAAAAAGGCTTGGCTGAATGGCCTGAACAGGACATTTTAAGTAAAATTATTATTATTTCAGCCCCAAGATTGTACTCCCCAAGTGGAAGACGACATCTCCTATGGGCACACAAAAACCCAGAACCTGTTTTACCTGTCCTTTTTCTGCCAATGAGTGGTTCACTCTTTTGATTGTTCTTCACAGCAATGATATAGATGATGTATTCAGTTCCTGGTTCCAAACCTAAGGAGGAAGGAAGGACATAATGCAATCTTAAAATTAAGAGCTGCTTTTCTTTTCTGACTACATATGGGATCTAAGGCAGAACGAGAGCTGGGTATGGCTATAGCGTGATCATTTTGCATCTGAGGCTTTCAGGACAGCACAAAGAGCCTCCTGCTCCTCAGAGCAAGTTTGAAATCTGACCGTGTCTGCTGGGATCACAGATGGTGCAGACACAAAACAAAGAATCTTCAGAATGTGCGACTGATGGGGTGCCAGAGTCATGGCTTTTTTCCTTGAATGGCTGACAGTTGTGGTGGCAGTAGAAATAAACATCTGTGGATCATTAAATTTGATGGTTGATCTGATCACAGGAGTGTATTGTTTTTGTAGGACAGATGTGCTTAGAAAACCACTGTCTCTCACTTATGGAACAAAAGATTGTCCTTATCTTAGCCAGCCACAGCACAGTTTATAATCGGGCCTTCTCCCTCTCTTCAAATTTGGGTGTTCCAGGTGAAGAGCTCCCCAACCAAAGAGAGACAGGTACCAGTAATAGTAGCCTCGGTGGTGCTGGGCCGAGGGCGAGGCAGAACCTCCTTGGGTGGTGAGCCAGGTTTCTCATATCTGATGATGTACCCTGTGATCTTGGCTCGTGGAGGCTGCCAGGTAATCAGGAGGGAGTTGCTTGTGGTTGTAAGGACGCGCAGGTTAGAAGGAGCATCAATAGCTAGGTGAAAACAAGAAGAAACAGGTCAAATGCAGTAAAGTCAAGCATATTCTTCACCCGAACTGCATCTTCCAACACCTTCTCAAACTCAGGAGCAAAGCACATTGCTGTAAGTCATAGTAAGTATTATATGTGACCAGACACAGCCAGCTTCTGCCCAACCATACGTAATTACGATGTTCTAGCATGAACAGAAAAGTCAGACACGACCCTTACCGGTGGAGGCATCAATCACTACTGGGGAACTGCGTGCATTCTCGTTCAGAGTGTAAAGGTAGATCTTGTAGTCAGTGCCAGGTTGCAAGCCTGAAATGAAGCAGAAATGTCATCAGAATGCCTTTCACCAGCTGCTTCTTGGAGACCAGTCTTTATGATTCAGATACTTTCTCACCTTTCGTTTCTATAGTATTTCTCATCAAGGAAATTCAACTACAAAACACAATCCCAGTGTACCTTCTGATATGACCCTGGAAGCCCCTGCACCTGCAGAAGCACCTCACTTACCAGTGATGGTGTAAGTCCTAACATCAGGGCTGATGGTTCTTTGGATGGGGCTCTGGCCACTTGCTGGGACAGCCTCAACTTGGAAGCCAGTGATGGTCTCAGTCTTGGTTCTCCAGGTAATGGTGATGGTTGTCTCAGTGGCATCTGTCACACGGGCCCTGCGAGGGGGACTAACATCTGCACCAGAGGGAAAGGTCTCCCGTCAGTACTGTGTGGACAGTGAATCTTACCAGCTGAGAGTTTGTGGAGGCCTCTGCTGGAGTGCTTTGTAGACCTGTACTTTTGCAAGCTGTACTTTTGAGACAGAGCAAGGTCTCTGCACCCAGCACAGTAGTAACTGGTTGTTTGTGGAGGATCACTACTTACTTTCGAGTGTGGTGACCACCCCCTGGGCTGGCCGGCTGGTCAGAGAGTCCTTCAGGGCGTACACGCTCACTTCATACTTGGTCGCCACCTGCAATGGACCAAGTTACACCATGTTGTGAGAAGGACCTGGCACAGTGGGAAACACTCCTGCCCACATTCAGGGCTTGGTGGAGCACATTTTGTCCCCACTTACTGAAGTCTGAAACCTTAAAATATCTTAAATCAGTGCAGGATTGATGGGATGACTAATAATTTCCAGCTGTAATAAAAGAGCAGACATGGACCCCGATAATACGAGTGGTGCACATGTGCACAACCAGAGCACAGGAAGTCCTGGCAGAAGCTTATTTGTCATCCCTCATTTTGCAATTTGTGCTTCAAAGCTGATTCTTCAGAAAAAAACCTAATTTACATTCTGTTTTTCCTGGGGTTAATGGATGCCATTTGCAATGATCAGGCGCTCTTGCTGAGAAAGGAGAGAATGATGGAAATTACAGCACGATCTTTTGTCCTTGACTGCCTCAGACCAGGAGCCCACTTAGATCAGAATGTTTTTTAAGGCTCATTTTTGAAAATAATTCATAAAGGTCCTTAAAAACAGATCAGTAGCTTTCTAAGCTAGCAGGAACCATAAAAACGGTGATTTTCAGCCTTTTCCAGTTCAGGAACTCCTGAAATGTTTCCAGTGGAGAAGATGGCTGTATAGCAAATTTAAGCCTACACAGAGAAAACTTGCATTTCTTACTTACAATTTACAGATGTCTTAAAAATAGGCAATAGGCTGCCAGAGCTCCCACCGCACAGCGTGAAAACCTCTGCACTAGCTCACTTCATCTGACCTCTTTTGTGAAAGATGAGTAAAAGCATTTTACTGTGTTACTGTTGATTGTGGACCTGATAATTTGCATTTGATTAAGGCATCCAGTGTCTCTATGCTAAATGAGGAAGGGGAAAGAATGCAGATTCAGCAGGCCACTTCCTTGCTTTTGAAGTCGTTATAGCTGATGGCTAAGGAGACTTCAGACAGAGTCAGACCCTTAGGATCTACCCCAGCTGAGGATCCTGAGCCAGGAACTTCACATTGCCTCAAGTTCTCCCAGCATCTCCTTCCCACAACACATTCTGCATCACCCAAAGGTAAGAGTTACCATTAATCCAGACACGACAGCAGATGTACTGTCCGGAGAAAGGTTGATTTCTTTCATGGGCCCAGTCTTTTCTTTGGGGTTCACTCTGACTCTGTAGCCAGTGAGGCGAACGTTCGGTGCGTTCCAGTTGACGGTAAGGCTGGTGGGAGTTACCTGAGTAAACTTCAGGTTTGTTGGAGGTGGAATTGCTGCAAGAATCCGGATTGGCACATGGTTAGTTTAAAAGACAGTCTTGGATAAAACAATAACCTCTCCTGAACATGGGACAGGTTTAGGGCTGAAATAGAAGGGCAGGAAATCAGAGTGCCCTCTGCAAACACAGGCTTAAAGCACCGTGGAAGGGGACAAGGTGTTCAGGAGGAGGTTCTCAAATCTACAGTAACAGAAATAAGGAGATCTCAGTGCTTCAGCCCTGAAGTTAGGTGAGTAACGCTGCTGTGATATAAGGTGAAGGCTTTGGGAGGTGCTTAAATCTGTAGTAGACCAGTCAGTTTTAATTCTTCTGCCTGCCTCTGCTTTCCATCCCACAGCAATACTTCAGTCCTGCTTCACTTGCCCGTCTCTGTTCATTTCTAGGCTACGACTGGTGATTTATAAAAGTAAGTAAGAAGCAGGCTCAGGAACTGCAAAGATGACATAAAACACTGCAAACGCAGAGGGGAAGCATTTTGCAGCCACTTACACAAGTGTAAATTACTACACAGAGAGCAAGGCAATGGAAAAGCAGAGCTGTGGTGGCCATAAGGCTCATCACACAGGAGTCTGTTCACAAGCTAACACACCCAATATACCATTCAGAACAAATGTTTGCATAGAAAAGGAGCAACCAATGTAACATTTGCTTGCCTTATTGTTGGTAATCCTTGGGCTTTAAGCAGGAGAAAAATATACGTTACCATAGAGCCCACTATCATCAAGTTGCTGTGAAATGTTCTAATTTCACAGAGTGGTAATACAAGACTCACAGCTCAATCTAAAGCCCATGAGAGTCAATGGGAAGCTTTGAATGACTTCAAATGCTCTTTTGAACAGCCCACAAAGGGTAAAGAACCGAGGATGGATTTTAAAAATCACTGTATTTGCTTTTCTGCCAGGTAGTTCACCAGCTGTTTCAATCCTGACAGCACTTTGTTTAGTTTAGTATCGCAATCTGTACAGTAGCAACCCCTGCCTCCGTTACACCCTTGGAATTACAGTGCCAACTTTTCATCCACAAGTGAACGGGAGAGCTTTATTACAAAGGTGCTACCTTTGTAAAAATGACATGTCTGGTAATGCTGGAAGCTCTGCAATGGATTCCATAATGCTGGAGGTAATTTTATCTCAAGCAATTGGCTCCCTTTTCCTTTTTGACAAAGGAACATTAAACGTAATCTCCATGGAGTTGGATCAGACTGGCACATAAGGGACTCTCTGGAATGGATCATGTCCTCTTGTAGTGAGGGTGATGTGAGGGCAGGGTGTGGGCATGCAGATGGGGGCTGCAGTGCCAGAAAAGGATCTGGAGGCTCTGTGAGACCTGAGGGTTAAGAAATTTCATAAGTCTTCATGCTGATCTTTTGTTCCATCCAACAGGGAGGACCCTGCGGGGTGAAATCTGCCTTAATCTCTCTGCTGGTGGTAACTCTGCTTGGAGGTATCAGCTCCTAAAGACAAGAGTGCTGTGAGAGGGTGGTTCACCGTGAGTTAGGCTCCGTGACTAGGGCGTGGGCATCACTGATGCATTTGAGGACTGAGAGAAGGCTAGAAGGTAACACCCCTGCTTTCTCTAGGATCTCCTCCTCCAGTCCTACTACCCTTTCCTGCCTTCCCTAACGTGCACGCAGGCTGACTCCGCTGGCAGCCGGCTCTCTGGCACCAACTAAGCCATCTCTCAAAAGCAATCACATCCCCTGGGCTGCCCCTGGGGCTTCCCCGGCACGGAGCACCAGTTGCTCATGGAAGCACCACGCTTTGCCCATCAGGGCAGAAGCCACCACTGCCATGGCCTGCTGGGTGGCGTAGTTAAAGGTGTACCTGTGGACTGGGTCCCAGTGAGGGGCAGGCTCTCCATGTCATCGTATATGGCAACGATATTGATAGTGTACTCAGAACCTGGCCTGAGGCCATGCAGCTCAGCAGTGTCTTCTTCGCCACCTGGGGCCGGCAATAGCTCATGGATTCCATCCTCAGGGCTTGAGTAGGTCACCCTGTACCTGGTGACTTGCCCCTGCGGGCTTTCCCAAGCAATTTTGATGGAATCAACATCCACCTCAGTGAATGTTAGTCCTTTAGGGCGGTCAATGTCTGTTAGGCAAATTAACGGGGAGAGGTTAAGTGATAAAAAGCAGGTTGTGGGTGAGGAAAATCAAAAGCATTTCTATTACATGCAAAGCAGTTCCTGGTTTTGCGCAGGAGCGAGGGGTCCCGATTCTCCTCTGTGCTGCACCTTGCACTCAGGCTGACACCTGTGCAGAGGAAGGCTGAGAGTCTGCGGGTGCCAGGGAGCAGGAAGGCAATCTTGGCCTTATTGAAACCAAAAGGACTTTTGTTACCACCTTTAAAGCAGCCAGGACACCAATCCTCACCTATACTTGGCACTGAAATCCAGCAGCATTAAGCTTCCTTCCAGTGGTCAAGAGAAAAAAAAAAGAAATGGGAATTTAAAGACCCATTTGTACCATCAGCATTGGTAATCAGTTCCTAGTGCTAAAGGCAGCCAGACACCCATCTGACTCCATAAGTTTGGGTTCATGCTGCATCTGCTTTTTACCATTGTCAGCTGCTGTACAAAGTGCCAGTCCAAGGAGAATCAGTCCCGCTATTTTCTTTCATAAATTAATATCCAATCAACATATTTATCAAGAAAGCAGATTACTCCATATATTATATTTTAAAATCAGTTAGAAACAAACTTTTCAGCTTTGTATTGAGTGCACAGGGCACATCTGTACGTGCAACTGGGTGATACACACACCTCCCAATCAGACCAATCCATCTGATTTTCCTAGGTGGGAGCTCCGTGCCAGCCAGCAAGGTCAGCAAGCCTTGCTCCACAGAAGTCTTAGTGTGGCTCCCACAGAGCTGTACCCATTTGTTACACAAAATGGAAGAATCTGGCACATCAGTTTTATATTGGTTCCAAATTATGCTTTTTTTATGAGATTTCAGCCTTGTTATTTGCTATATTCCTGAACTTTCTACTTTTTCTAGGTGACAAAGGTGATTTTTGCCCAGGAATTTCTTGGCTTCAAATTGATGTGGACTCTTCCCATCCCTGCAAAGCTTCAGAGTTGTCTTTAGGACAACTTTAAGTGTTTGGGGCTGTGCTGTGGTTTTGAATGCAAGACTGAGTAAGGGAATAATGCACAGGCAAATCCCTACCCCAGAGGTGTCCTTGAAAAAACACTTTAGATCAGAGATACCCCTCACAGTTACATGTTCCCTCTTGTCTCCTCTTTGTGTCCAGAGCAGCTGTTTTGTACAGGCAGAGAGAGTAATTTGAGGGCTGAGCTGTCCTTTCTTTGCAGTGCTTCTACCCCAAGTTCTTGATATATCACAGAATCATTTAGGTCAGAAAAGACCTTTCAGATCAGGCACAGGTCAGGTGGTCCCAAGCCGGGTTCCTTAACAGCAAATCACCTTTGCCATCCAGCTCCGGAAAGGAGCTCTTTGCCCATTTTTCCCCACTGATTGGCTGATGGCAAACAAAACCCCAAAAGACTTTGCAGCTTTAGTGAAAGAAAACCAGAAGCGCAGCACTTTGAGGGGGTGGGGAATTGCATTTTTGCCAGCGTTTGAGGGAAAGGGACTGCATTTTGCCAGCATCTGCAGTTTAGGTGCACAGCTCTTATCACAGGGCAGAATACCTCACATACTCCTGGATATTTAGCACCTGCCACTTGGGAATGTGATACTGCATGGTAGATTCGGACATCAACAGATAACATCTGGTTTGTTACCACGAAGTGAAATACATACTGGTGACGGCTGTCTCAACCAAGGGCAGGCTCTCTCCGTTCTGATTCTGAGCGTAGACACTGACCATATACTCAACTGTGGGCTGCAGACCTTCAATAGTGACCTGGGTTTGATCTGGCAGGAAAGAACAACATTAGCCCATCTGCAGATGCACAAGGACGCCGAGAGCCGGCCTTGAATGAAGGGCCTGTATAAGCCATACCAGGAATAAACATAATTAAAACACGACAGGTTTGACACATCTAGTTTGCCTTTTGCTTGCACAGTGTCTCTGGCAGAGCACAACAAGGTATCTGTGATTCATACCTGCCTGAAGGCCCCACAGTTGAAAGGGCAGGTTAGCACAGCAGAAACTAACAAAGCAAGAGAAGACAAGCTTTCATCACTTTCTGGGATAAGACTGACCATTAACCCAACTGTATCACAAGCATCCCTGAGTGTTAATTTCTGCAGATCCCTCAAAATGCCCTCTGCTCCTGAGAGCAACCCAAGAGCTGACTTGGCAGGCTCTGTGGTATCAGGGTCAAGCTTTTAGGATACGTGACCGAGCCCGTGCTACGACCAAGGGTCACGTTACGTGGCCTTCAAAGGATTTCGGAGGGAGTTTTGCTGGATGCCAGAAAATCCAACAGCTTTTCTTTGAAATCCAGGTGCCTTCCAGAGATACTGAGGTTGCCAAGAACAAACATTTGCAGCACAGAAGTGGCAAAGAAACGTGAAGTTTTCAGGGCAAAAATGTGCCCTTGCTTCTCCTGGATGTCAGCAGGATGGGGAAAAAAAAAAGGTACAAGGCAGGAGAAAGCCGGGCTTCGAGCACAAGCATAGTGCCTGCTGGTCTTGATTCTAGCAGTCACATGCTGTGAAGGGTGTTGTGTTCTCTTACCTGCAGGGACATTTTTAGTTTTTGTGGGCCCATGTCCCTTCTTGGGGACAGCTGTCACCCGATACCCGGTGACTGGGGATGTTGAAGGGAGCCATCTGATGCTGATACTGTTGTCCTGGACGTCGGTAACTTGCATCTGGGATGGTGTGTCTATTTCTGCGGAGTAAAAGTAGGGCTTTTGAGTATGTTGGTACAGGAAACCCTCCCTGCATTGTTGCCTCCCACCTGAATTTCATTCTGCTCTTCCCATTCTAGGCTGTGCTTCTTAGAACAGAAACCACGTTGCTCTTTGTCCTTCGTACTAAGCCAAAGCAAAAAAGCCTTAACCATGATGTGTGGGTGACTGACCTCATTATCAATGTTACTTGAGGCTTTTTGTTGGTTTTAAGTCGCCTAAATAGCTTTATGTGCAGCTATAGTAGGAGCAGGGTTAGGCTTTATCCAGATGAGGAGTGAGATGACAGTCTTGGAGTTAGAAAGTCAGGGCTCATCAGGATTACATCATATTAAAGTGCACCAGGAGCACCAGAGTCAAGCCAACCGTTACCCCATGTTATGGGAGTCCAACAGGATTTCCACTCTGCAATAAGCAGTCAAATATTGCTTGTATCCCCATCTGGGCTTCACAGGGTTCCCCTCCTCCAAAAATCCAAGTCCAGGATCCCCTTCTGTGTCATGGCATTATCATGCTGGGCACCACAACACGCAGCTCCACTGAAAATGACGGGCTTACACCACAGCCCATGACTTATAAAAGAAACCAGGGATCAGCGATACAAATTTAGGGGGAAAGGGATGAGTTTTTGTTTTGCTTAAACAGGTCTCACCTGTTTTGTAGGTGACAGTGACTGGCTTGCTGCTGGCAGGGCTGTCTCCACGGCCAGTTACAGCGTAGACTGTGATGGTGTAGTCTACACCAGGTTTGAGGCCAGTGATGGTAGCAGTAGACATGGTGCCAGGCACTGTGAACTCCTGCACAGGGCTGCTTCCACCTAAGGCAGGAAGGAGAGAGATAATGGATCTCTAAATTACACATTTTAAATCATTACAAACCCCAGGACAATCCTCTAAGCACCAAACTGAAAACACGACCCCGCTGATTTCAACGGCTGTTGCATCAAAGTGTTTCAGACCAATCCAAGGAAGAGAATGAAATATGGACACAGAACCACCTCAAAAGTGACTGGAGTGCTCTAGGTACACTGACATTTTGGTAGACAAAAAATGATTAGCTTTATCTTCTCTAAATATGCCTGCTGTGTCCAAGCTTGCCTTTGCTGTTTGTTGAGGCTTTCTAATGCCCTCAGGATAGAGTTTCTGGCCTGTGAGTGGCCATAGCAGCCCGTCCTCACCTGTTTCACCATAAGTGATCCGGTAGTATCTGACTGTCACTGCAGGAGCATCCCAAGAGATCACAAGGCTGGTTGGGCTGGTGGGGGTGACTTCCAGGTCCCTTGGAACATCAGACACTACAAAAACAGAGAATTGAGAGAGAGTTTAAATGCAGTTGATGAACATCAGCTACGTATTCCCCCTATCATCATGTGCTCCTCTGCTACTCATACACCTTACCTTTAGCCCAGTGCACACACCTCTACAAAGGGATGTATCTGGTTAAAAAACATCCAGTTTTGGACTAGATTTAATGAGAAAAGTCCTGCTCACTCTAAAGACATCTGAAAGGAGCAAGGATCCTCCCACCCTCTTCTAAATCAGGCCCTACCTCAGTATCGTAGGCACTTGCCCATGAGCAGAGTTTCTCCAACTGGTCAAGAAGGTCTGGTTCAACAGCAAACATTTGGCTAGAGGACACCCAAAATCCTCACTGTGACTTCCAGCCAGTGCTCTCTCCAGGCTTACCCGTTGTTTGTTGGCCGACCAAGGGCACGCTCTCCTCCCTGCCGTTGATGGCGGTGATGCTGACCACGTACTCAGTCCCTGGGAGCAGGTTGGTAAGGGTGATGGAGTTCCGCGAGGGGGGCACGCGGTCCTCCTTGGGCCTGCCAACTCCATGCTCTGGGTGATGCCGGATCTTGTAGCCCTGAATGGTGGCACGAGGAGCAACCCAGTGGACGGTGAAAGAGTTAGCAGTTATGTCTGAGAAGTCAAGGCCAGTTGGGGAATCAAGACCTGGGTATTTCAAAGAGACAAGAGATTGAGGTCAACAAAAGCACTGGTCATCATCACCACTGCCACGGTTCATTTCACTCTGTACCATGACACTGCCAGATCTTAAGCCACATGCTACTCAGCCATGGAACTAAACAAACGTGTTCAGGATCAAAGTGAGATGAGCAAGAACTGGAAAGCAACTGCAGGAAAAGAGTGTGCAGCAAAGACAGACAACACAGTATAAAACACACAACCAGCAAACATGTTACACACTTAAGAAACAAAGACTCCCTGCTAGGTACAACAGGCTCTGCCTGGGCTTGTTTACAGGCAGGCACCATCAGTGCAGTCACACCAGGGTCTAACAAAGCTCTATTTAATATCATCAGAAGTTCTGGCTCTCAGGCATAACAAAACCCAAAGCTTCCTATGTGCATCTGCATTGCTCTTTGCCATCTAGCTGATGACCCATCCAGGAGGTGGTGATGCACAAGGAAGAGCCACAAAGTCCTGTTAACGAATGCTTAACAGCATTAATTCAGGTGTGTCTCAGGGTGAATCCAAGTACCTGTCTTCTGGATTCCAGACAGAGGTGCGCTCTCATGGTGTTCAGAAACACTGTAGACTCTCACCAGATATTCAGTACCAGGGAGCAGATCTGTGGAGTTTAAATACTGGAATTTAGACATATTTCTTTATGAATCGCTAAAATTCACTCAATTTTAACTGTGTTTTAGGGCAAGAAGTCAGGTTTTCCTTGATGAAAGATCTAATCCTCCAGGCCAGTGAAAGAATTAAACCAGCTCTTTTTGTGGCATTATGTTGCTTGCAATGTTTTAGCCTGAAGGAGCATGGCATCCTGTATCACTGCTTCTTTAGTTTGTGGAGACAGGCTAGAAGCAACTCGTTTTCTGCAAAGTCCCTTCTAGTTACCTAGCACATTAGTTATGCACCCAGCAAAAGCTTTAGCTGATACGAACTGGAGTAGGGCCAAGGGTTTCCAACACAGCTATTTTGACTCAGACAAGTTCCAGATCTGTTCTCTTACTCTGAAAGTGGGTATTGCCTCTCAATCAACCACTCTGATTTTAGGACAGAGAAAAATCTTCAAATATAACACAGCTTTTGCACAGGCAAGAATTAATGCCAGCGTTTCGAAACTCAATACGTTTTGTTCTTATGTCCTGTAAGGTTCCAACCAGTATTTATTTTTTGGTCTTGAGCATACAAAGCCAAAAGAGCAATGAACGTTTGCCCATTCTGATCCTCTCTCTGAACAAGTCCTTGACCTTTTTGGCAAACCAGGTGAGTAATATGTGTTTACTCTTAATACCTAACCAGGCTGAAAGCAAAGCAATTGCCCCATAGTCTGATTCATCTCTGTCCTTGGGCTGATGGGAAAAACTTCCCTGTGGTTTGGCTTTAACTTGGATAAAGCAAGTGGCCAAATTCTGTTGAGTGTGAGTTTGTATAAAGCTACTTTGCCATGGGCTTAGATCAGCTGAGAACTGGGCCAGCTGCACTTTCAGTAAGCAATTTTTCTTTTGCCTTGTCTTATGTCATATTTAAGGAGCCTCTTACATTTGTCTGACTTTCGTAGGTGACCCACTTACTTGTTAAGATCACCATGTTGTCTGAGGGTGAAATTGTCAGCTCTGCAACATCTTCCTCCTTCTTCACGGGCGAGTAGCGCACCAAGAAACTGCTCAGCACGATGGAAGTTGGTGCAGTCCAAGTCACTCTCATGGTATCAGGACCCACGTTAGTGAAGCGGAGATCAGTGGGAGGAGGCACAGCTGCACAGCAAAGAATGAATACCCCTTAGTCCTCTGATTCATGAAAATTGATGAAGAAGTCTGTTCAGGGAATCACCAGAGAAACTATCTCATGCATAGTAAGACTACTGTGTCAGACCCATGCAAACAGACTTCTAAACTACATTGAGTTCTACAGTTAAGAGAAAAATACGTCTGTACTGCTGTCAGGCTCCTTCAACCTCTTGGCAATTCCCAGTGCTTTAAATATACCCTGTGGGGCTAATTTGAAACCAAGGCAGCAAGTCTCAGTAACGTGCTCCTTGCAGCTGGATTTCGTATTACGGAGCCGAGAGAGGATTCAAGTTGCCACACAGCAGCTTACAGATGGAAAAGTCATCTCATCTAGAATTCATACATGCACATACAGGAGAGGAGAGGGTATATCACTAATTTCCTATGGCTCTACTTCTACTCTTGTTGAAGGATTTACAGCTTCAGGATTTTCAAACACAGCAGGATTTCATGCAAGAACCAGTTTCCAGGTCGCCTTCCGCTCATGCACTACAGAGACCCTCGACGGTGTGGCACGGCTGCCAGTGGCGTGGGCACAGGGAGCAGGGTTCCATCCACATCCTTCGGGGCATTGTGGAAAGAGAGGAGCCACCACTGAAACAGACTGCTGGGAGCTCAGGGAGCTGCCAAGGCTGGAGGGCACCTGCTGAGCCCACTCCGCCTGCTGGCACTCTCACCTTGGGGAACCGCGGTTTAAAAGTCTGGTGAATATAGAGCTTGCATTTCAGGCTCTGGATTCCAGATGGATCCCAGAAATCTGAACAGCAGAAGGAGAACAAAGCTGCTCAAAGTGTTAAAATGCCTCAAATTAGAAAACTGAGCAGCATGTAGTTTCTTTCCCCATTTAGGAAATCGGGTGCGCTGGCTCTGTCTGGCTTCCCCGCAGCAAGCAGCTCAATTCCTCTTTGGACAAAGCCCTTCATGCCGACAGCCAGTGACACCACGAAACACCGTCCACGTCCCAAAACACAGAAGTTTTCAAAAATTCACCCGTTTGCTGTGTCAGAGTGGTAGGGGCGCTCTCTCCGCCATTAATGAGTGTGATTACACTGATGTCGTAATCAACGCCCGGCTCCAAGCCTGTGACTGTGTAGTATCCTACCGAGGAGTCCACAAAATCTTCAAAAATAGGGACACTTTCTCCTGCTGCAACTACTGTGATGCGGTAGCCAATAATGGTGGAGGCATTTAACGGGGTCCACCTCAGGCCGATGCTCGAGTCAGTTATGTCAACAAAGCTTAGGTCAGTGAGCTGGGGCACCTCTAATGAGTTAAAGAGCAAATGGGAAAAGGCAAAGACACACAAAGGCAAAAGAAAAGACAAGGGAGAGAAAAGCAGTGTTCATCACTATTAACATTGACAGAACTGTAGCAGCAATTGCGGTGATATGCAGAATTTCTCTTGGGGTTTGGGGGAAAAGGAGGGGTTTTTGGTGGTTTGGGTTTTTAATTTTAATATTGTACCTGCCATGCAGTCTCCAGCTGCCTCCCCAGGCAGACAGGAACTGACACCCTGATCCCGAGACAATGCACTTCCACTCTAGACAGAGTTTTCAAGAAGGCCTCCAAGAGGAGCTTTTAACTGGCAACAAACTTACTTTGAGCAATGATGAGCCATAAAGATCCATCATTTTCTGATGGAAACAGAGAAAACAATTGTTTTGCAGGTTGAAAACGAGATCAAAGTCCATTAGTGCATAAGTAAATCTGCTCCTCTGAAATATCAGTTGATTGACCCTCTACAATTTTTATCATGTTAAAACATTAAGCCTAACTTTTATCGTTGGGATTATAAAAGCAGCAACCCATGAGGAGACTAAACCAGCCTACACTCTCAGCTAGTGAGAACCATCACAAATTTCAGGTGGATCATCCACTATCTGAACTACTTACTCGGAAAAAAAGTCTCACATCTCTGTAATGGCTTGAGGATCTTGCCCAGAATTCCTCAAGTTCTACTTACCACTAACTGCTGCAATATATGTGCTAAAAACAGATGATACAGAGCAGTGAGCAATAAAACAATCCTTGGGTAGATGGCAACTAGTTAAAAGTGACCTTCAGACGACAAGAATTCTGTAGGAAGGACAACATCCCCGTATTCATAGGTTATGCCCTGCACAAGATGTGGCCAAGAGGCTGTCCTGATTTAGTGGCTACATAGTTCAAAACCTCAGAACTGAGCCACTGAATAAGGATCCTCTGTAACAACCTTCTAGATGTTACCTAAATTTCTGTATGGCAAACAGTCACAGCAGAGACTGTTTTCCCTATTATTCCTGCTTGAAAAGTTGTCCTTCTCCTGCATGTTAGGCCCAAGAACTGGGCGGGGAGCAGAGAATGTTAGGTGCATCTTTAATCAACCATGGCCAAACCCTCAAGTTTGCTCAAGTCAATAGATGGGTATTGATTTAAGACACAAGATTTGGCTGTGTCACTTCAGCAGGATGATCCCAAAATCAGTGGAAGCAAATGGATGCTCTTTCTCACTCAGGATCGGACACCACCAGGTGAGTCAAAGATGCAGGACTTAGTATCCCCTCTGTTGAATCATTACAAGTTAGCTTGAAAAGTTATTATGGGACATTAATATTGCAAAAGACTGGCTTTAATACTAGTGGTTACGTTCTATTTCAATGTCCTTATAGGAAAAGACTTATTTCACAGAAAAGACACAAAAAATGCCAGTTTTCTGTAAAATCACGGTTTAGCCACATGGAATGCATGTACCATATCACCTTTAAAGAGTGCTAAAAGCCAGAGACATACATTCTTAGCTTTCCCCCACCAGAAGATGGTGAAGGGCTAAAGCTGTTACTGCTTTAATTATGCAGTATCACAGTATTAGTTCACCCCAGGAAGAACACAGCACTTCAGTGAAGCATGGAAATTTTAAAGCGGTGTTATAAGAGCAAGCAAACACACTAGCTGGCATCATTGCAGGGCTGGGCAGAAACAAAAACAAACAAACAAAGCCCTCACAAAGCAAAACAGAATTAAACCATTTGGGGAGATGCATATTAATTTTGCTACTGTGGCTTACAAAGTCTCTGCAGGCAACTCAGCATGTCATGTGAGCTGGCACACACCACGGAATTTCTCACAGCAAGCACAGAATTTCTCCTGTGCTTGCTTACCACTTACACCTCTCTTCACCTACTTCCTATTTCTACCAGCTGTGCTCCAGATGCTGAGGCAATGCAGGGCCAAGTTTCTCTCCAGTTCACTATTGATACAACAGATCCACCACACTGTTGACAGACAACATGTGCTGCCCATGCAGAGAAGCACATGGGTATAAAACCTGCTCTGTCACGTGCTGGTACAGGGCTATCCTGCTTCGTGAGATGAAATATAAAGTCTAAGACATCTGGCATCAGACTGATAGAAGTTCTGCAGTGTAGAGCTCCCGGGCTCAGCAATTTGAGTAGCTAAAACTGCTGCTCATCCTTTCATTACCTTGTGTGATGGTTTCAGAGATGGGGATGCTCTCCTGGTCATCCTTGACTGTGTAAACGCTGACATTGTACTCCACACCAGGGTTTAGGTTTTCAAAGGTGCAGGTGGTCTGATCTGCACCTACAACTTCCTCCAAGGTAGAGCCCTGCTGCCCGTCGACAGGGGCAGTGGTCACTCGGTACCCGCTGATGCCTGAAACACAAACAGACCAGTATGTAGTAATCTCACCCTCTATCAGTTTCCACCAGGTCTCAGCATAAACTTAAGCATTACATTTTACAAGTGATTTGGCCACCCTGAGCCCACAAGTTGTTTTGCTAAGCACCCCAAAACGAATTTCCCAAGAGATGGCCCTGTCCCTCTCACAGAATTTCAGTTTTCTTTGAGACCTTAAACTAAAAACCTCATGACATCAAGAAAAGATACATCTCCTGACTAAAAGGGGGCTTTTCAAAAGCTTTCAATCCTTGTTTTATGGAAGTCCATTGTACAGCTCCCAGCAGCTATTGTTGGAGAAGAGTTCATCTTGAACTTTCAGAACTTCTACACTTATTCTCAATGAGGTGAACTCATTCTTTACTGCCAGAAATCTTTTTGGTTCATTTTGCTTTCCTTCCCTTGGAATTTATTTAAACCACTGGGGATACTTGAAGAAATCCTTCAAATCCCTAAACCAGCTCAAATATTTAAACATATTCATACTCCAAGATAGCATTTACATGGAATGTAAATCATGAAGAGTCCTATGGCAACCTAGAGTTAACTGTGATTTATATCTGTGAATATATCTAGAAATATGTGCATTTTTCCTTTGATGACTCCACAGCAAGCCTGTCAAAGCCTTCCTCACGAGCTGCACGGCACGGCAGAGCAAATGATAGCATTCTGATACAATAGAAGGTACAAGCACAGTGAGAGCTCACATAGTTACCTGGAGTTGTGCTTCTGTCCCAAGAGACTACCAGGATCCCAGTATCAGGATTGGGCTCCAGGCGCAGGTTGGTTGGTGGTGACAATGCTGCAAGCGTTCAGACAAATGGGTCATCTACAGCACCGAGGATCATTCCAGCTCCCTCAGCATCCCTCCTCCCCAAAGTGTACAGTCACCCTTCAGAAACAGGTAAGAAGTAATTCCTGAAGTTGTGACCCTGCACTGCATGAGCTGTCAACAACGTGTCAAAAAGAAGGTTAAATTCTAGGCCACAACAGGAGGAGAAGACTCAAACTGACTCCCAGAAGACAGTGATTCATCTGGGAGCAGAAGGAAGCAAGTGGAAGAAGGAATAACTGTGGAAAAGCAAACGTGTCGTACGTGTGGTGACTCTCCTGACAATGGGGGTCTCTCTCTCCTGGCCGTCCATCAGCACAGTGAGGCTGTAGGTGTACTCCACGCCAGGGGTCAGCCCCGATATCACAATGCTGCCAGAATCAGAGATGACCTCCCGGGGAGCTTCTCCACCTTGGCTTGGACGCACACCCAGCTGCAGGGAAGCAGTAAAGTTTGCTTTTCAGTCTCAAATACCCCTACTCCAGGTAACCATCAGCTTATCAGACACGAGTATCACGCTT
The DNA here is from genome assembly GCA_033556795.1 of Tapera naevia. Lineage (NCBI taxonomy): Eukaryota > Metazoa > Chordata > Aves > Cuculiformes > Neomorphidae > Tapera > Tapera naevia. Next base: position 1,743,654 of record JAUMJJ010000195.1, on the reverse strand, counting down.
CACAGCGACCATTAATGCTGTAACTTGTGGTTTAGGTGTCCCACTGACGAACTTGACCTGAAGACCAGAGGACATGCTGCACTGGCCTCTGCATCCCATAAGCAGCACGCCTTTTGCACCTCTTCCCTCTGTGCTGCTATCTTCACCACAATCCACAGTAACCAGTATTAATCTGCCCTCCCTATCAACAGTGAAGCAAGAGGAAAAAGGAACACAAGACCTCAGTTTCTCCTACCTTGAAACCAATCCTTGGGGCAGGTGTCCAGGTGATGACAATAGACGTCTCCGTCACTTCTGTGTTGAAAGGAGGAACGGAGCCAACTGGCTGATCTGTGATGTGAATTGACAGAGTTGAAGTTTAGCTGCTGTGATGGCACCAGGCAGGTAGAAAACCTGACCTACAGCAGTCCAAATTGCAAATGGGATGTCGTAAGCACTAAACCATGTTCCTTTTGACAGTCCAGTGATTTGGGAGGGATCTGACCGATGGCTTTTCTGTCTGCTGCTGGGCTTGATAGAAACAGTATGAAAGTGGTCTGCTCTCAGCCAGTGGTTTTATTGTTTCTGAGGAAAATGAAAATATTGAACTGTGCCTGGCAAGTTTCTATGCATCCAGCCCCAAGAATTCAGGGAATATTGATCTTGGCACGATACCTGAAGTGTTCCTCCAAAAGCAGCTTTTTCCTTCACCCACCATATGTCATTCAATCAGCAGAATGCTGCAGCTTTGTCTGTTTCCCAGCTGTCCCCAATGGGACCATCTCATCCCTCACTAACACCTTCAACTGCTTTGAAGACAGCAGAGTTAAATGGAGCTCAGTCTGAGGAATCCAGTGTTCTCATTGATATTTGTCACGAGCATCACACATAAGCCAAAGCCTTTCTGTACCCCAGAATCAGTCCAAATAACTCCACTGAGTATAATCTGAATCGACCTCTTCATTAACAAAGAGATTTGGTTTTAATCTATAGTCTTAAACTGGACTGGTTTCATTCAGCTAACCCAGAATTTGAAGGCAATATTAAACTAGGATTTCCAGTCACATAATTGAGAGATATTTATAGATAAGGCTATTTATCAGCAAAAAGAATCTTGCATTACTCTGATTAAAAGTTTGAGCCCTTATTTTTACTTCATATTGTTCTAAAAGAAACCACATTCTCTTTTGAAAAGAGGATGTGGTTCTGGGCTTGGATGGCTTCGAGTTTTGTTCAGTTTCTATCACCGCTTCATCATTATTTAAACAGTGAATCTATTTGTTCTTTCCAGAAGTATACGTGGGCTCTTATAGAGCTCCCTTTCCTCCCCAAACGTGCTTAGTATTTCTTCCAAGCCAGCAGCACAAGTACAGATGACTGAAATTTAAAAGAAAAACCAAAGGAGGATAGAATGCAATGTTTGTGTCAGTTTTGTAACGGCAGTCAGGCTGCCTTAGATGGTATGGTTGGGCTTGAGAAATGTCTGCCTTCAGCTTTGTACAGATGACAGGATAATTATTCATTGCCCATTTTAAGGGAGCTGTCTGCTTTGCTTGATTTGTTGTGCCAAAACCAAACAACTGGAAAGATCAAGTAAAATTAAATATCTTACCTGTAGTTAAACAAAACCTTAGGTACCAGCAGTAAGTTTTCCCTTTTGTTTTTAATCACTAAAACACCAAAGTATATTTTGCTAAAAGCTTTTTGATGCAAATAACTCTCCTTTTCCTGCCAAATAGTTCAGAAAGAAGAACGAGGCATATTTCCCAAGCAGTTCTACTTCAAAAGGCTCCTTCTGTAAATCAGTTCACAACAGCCACTCTCAGCACAAGTTTTGAAGAAAGGGCAGGGTGTTAGGGAAGAGGAGTAAGTGCCTATTTTACTCACAAGTTGTGAAGACTCCAGTCGTCCTGGCGCTTTGCAAGTCGTCTTTAACTGCCACAAGATACACAGTGTACTCGGTGCCCGGCTGCAAGTTCCTCAGAAGGTACTTGGTGGCAGAAGGTCCCACGTTGTAGGTCCTTGGTTGACCTCCTCTTGTGGGACCTGCAGTCAGCCGGTATCCCGTGATCACAGCACGGGGCCGCGTCCACAACACTAACACCGAGTGCTCCGTGGTATTGAGGAATCTCAGGTTGGTGGGGGCATCGAGCTCTGGGGAAGAAAATGTGTAACATGCATCAATTTTACAGCTGAATCTCTGCTTCAGCCCATGCTTCCAAAGCACGTCCATCACCATGAAGAAAAATGAGTATACAATGAGGTTGTTGAACCTGTATTTCTCACGAGTGCAACAGCAGGGAAGAGATCATGAGAGAGCAGGAAATCATGGAATGGTTTGAGTTGGAAGGGACCTCAAAGGCCATCCAGTTCCATCCCCCTGCCACAGGCAGGGACACCTCTCACTGGATCAGGGTGCTCAAAGCCCACCCAACCTGGCCTTGAACACCTCCAGGGATGGGGCAGCCACCACTTCCCTGGGCAACCTGGGCCAGGGCCTCCCCACCCTCACACGAAAACATTTCTTCCTTATATCTCATCTTAATCTCCCCTCTGTCAGCTGAAAACCATTACAATAGAAATGAAACAAAAACATCCGTGCCTCAGTGCCATCTGTAATATCCTGGGCCAGGCAGACCTGTGCATTCTGGGCTGTGCTGCTTTGGGTTGCTGCCACACTTGCCCATCCCATGGGGACATCAAACTAACAGCGGAGGCGAGACAGATGAACCCAACTGCACTCAGGAGTTTCAATAGTTTCTCATGAATGCTGAGCATTTTTTAGAAATCTGCTCAGTTTAGACTCGTCAGCATAAGCACAGAAACCTAACTTTAGCCCTTTTTGCATTAAAAAGATTTATTATTTTATTCTTTACTCCCTGCCCTCTCTAAATCCCTTCCCAAAACATAACACCACTTCTTTGTCATCTTAACATAAAAACAAGTAACAGTCAGTGCCTTTCTGCAGAAAACCAGCTCCCAGATCTACTTAAAAATAATCACACCATGGAATTGACTACACAACAATCCCAAGCATGCTCATCTCTCCCATGGGATTCACTGCAACAGCTCTTACCAGGCTTCCTCCCCTTTTTATCGCTGCCCCCCAGGAAGCTGCCAAAACTGATAACCCAGAGAACAGAAACAAGAGGCTGCAGCAATGCAACCCCTTCCCCACTGCGCTGGCGTGCGGCGAGTGGCAGAGACATCACTGCCCTTGGCAGAGATAAGATGAGGCTCAGAGTGGGGAGACACCTCAGCAATTGGCCCCCGCAGCGCGTAGGATCGCACCGGCTGCAGCAGTTCAGAGTGTCTACATGGCATTTCCCCTCCTTTTCTAGGTCCCAGTCATACGCTGAAATTAAGAGCATAGAGGAGAGGCTCCACCAATGCTCTTATTTGAAGGCAAATGCTTTTTTCACTTCCCAAGCAAATAACATTTTTGTGATAGGAATTAATGTATCCATCACTCTCCTCATTCAGCAGGAACCAGATTTTTGTCCTTTTTGTTTTCTCCCCAGTTGCTTTCTCCCTTTTTGAGGAGGAAGGGAAAAGTAAGCAAAGACTTCCATCTTCCAACCCTTCCAAAGATGGGGAGATAGTTCTAAAAGACAAAAGGATGAGCGTGACCCTCCTTAGGCCCACCTCCAGCCCCCAGGCTGAGAGTAAGCTTTATCTCTTCCTGGTACTTAGATCTGACACGGGCTGCATCTTCCTCCGATTTGTAGCCTACAGTCAGCTCCTTTCTGCAAGATTTAATTTGCCAGCTCTATTAGGTTTTTATCACTTCCTCTCCCCATCCTAAAGGGAAAAGGGGAAGATTAAAAAGCCACACACACACACTCAGAGTTTATTTGTAGACTGCTTTTTTAACAGGAGGCCAAAAAGAGAATCACATTTACATCGTGGGAAGAGGCTGTTGCTGCAGGGTTTTCCTTGGGAACTCTGAATGATTTCTGTTTCCCAGGACTTTCGATTACAGGATGCAATTTATGTGAATGCTTTCTGAAATGTGGTTTAGCCAAAGCAGTTAAGAAGATGATCATAGTCTATGGAAAATGATTCCAGACATTCGTAACTAGCCCTGTGCTCTCTGAATTCAGTATCTCTGCTCAAATAGATATCTATGCAGCAAATATCTATGTATACCTCCGTGCATGGACTTTCAGAGCAGCTCTACACTTTAAAGCTCCTGAAAACAGCCACAACAACTCACAGATCTAGCTGGGAACTGAGCTGCTGTTGTTCTAAATGCTTCCAAGAGAACACAGACTCCTAAGGCTCATCCTTTGCTTTTGAAAGTCTCACTCAAAAGAGGAGGGAGAGTATTCACACCATTTATGTCACACTTAAATCAGATACCGATGTCAAAGGACAAACATAGGGATCCCATTCTCCCTGCACATCAAGAGGGATGGTCAGAGGGAGAGGCAATATTCATGGCTTCTAACTTCATGGATTTAAGTAAACAGTACTGCTCAAACAGCACGGCTATATTCACCGATTACCCCATTTCCTTGCCTCCTCTCTCATCTTTGTAAGAGCTTGGCTGGATTGCTCTCATTTATTGACCAGTGTAAGAATAGCAGCAGATCACAGCTGAATTTCAGCCCTTTGAGTAATGTGACCCAACCAAGAACACCACAAACACCGAGTCACCCTTCCATTGCCCCAATAAACAGGGGCTGTTCAAATGAACCACATCCCAGCTTCTGCCTCATCTGCTTCTCTTGGAACAAAAATGGAGATAAGCACTCAAACCCTTCTAAACTCCTCCTCTTCGACCTGAAAGCCCACACCTTGCTTCTCATCTCTGCATTCTGCAAAGCAAAAAGCAATGCCTGACAGCGTGTGTACTTTGCTTGTCATCTTGCCTCACACCAGCAACATGTCATCAGCAATCAGGTTCTGTGTGACCCCTCCTGAAAAACATACGCTCCCCGCAGCTCTTGTCAACAGTCCGAGACCTCTGCAAACCTGTTCCACTGGGATGACAGGGAGCTTCCTGGGGTGGTGCGACAGCCTGTGGGAAGTCAGGCCTGGCCAAGCTGAAATGTAGTCCTTTTAATGACAAAGCCTGTCCTTACTTGTGCACGCGGGACTGCTACTGCTGACAGGGGAGCCAAATAGGAATGTAGCTGTCAGAAAGGAGATAGGGATTTTCAGAACAATCTCAGCAAGGCTCCTAAGTCACACTGAAATCTGCCCTAAGGTGTCCTCAAAAAAAAGAAATCAGAGCTGCGATCTGTGCTGTAAGAGAACTGCAGGGCCCATCAATTCTCAGTCAGTAATAAAAAAGTTGAATTCCAGCCATACGAAATTGTTTTAAAGTGCCATGAGAGTTAAACTCCCATTGGAAAGCCCTGAAGGAGGATAAATCTGCTGAAGTGATCATTGTTCGAGTGAATGAATTCCCAGCCCTGTCATCCTGGTTATGGGATACCTCCTGGGCTGTAACTGCTGCACTTTAAGTGCTCTGTTTATACATTTCTCTAAGCGACAGAGAAATAAGCGCTTCAAAAGGCTGAAAAAGGTATGAAGGAAAGACACTTACTGGTGGTTTGCTCTCCAGTCAAAGGTTTGCTTTCCCTGCCGTGGCTCACAGCAAAGATCTTGAAGAGATAGGTGGTTCCTGGGAGCAAGTCAATAACTTCAGCAAAAGAGCTCCTGGTGATAGGCAGCCTCTGGCCGTGTTGGCCGGGGCGATTGACAGGGATCACTTCCACTCGATAGCCAGACACTTGGCTTGGTGGTGGGGTCCACATGATGGTGATCTTGATATCAGAAACCTCCACAAACTGCAGATCTCTGGGTGAAGGAACTTCATCTGAAAGCAGAGAGAAAGAATGGCATCAGAGGGAGCCCTTCCCAGCCGGCAGGAGAAGCTCTAGGTTTACATGGAAGAAAGCGAATTTTGATGGAACAATAGATAGCCCAAGAATATTTGCCAAATTAAAAACGTCATGGTAACCTTGCTGTAACCATGTATGCACACATTCCAGACAATAGTCAAGCAAATGGTAATTTGAAATGTCACTGCATGAAGTATTTTGTGCCTTCAGTGACAGAAAGTACCTTGTTGTCACAGAGTGAGCTGAAAGACCAGATGCAATAAGCTACAGAGTTTCAAGTACAGGCAGAAAAAAAGCTTGGGGGGCAAAAAAATACTCCAGGGGCTGGAAACAAGAACCTCCTTTTAAAATTAAAAGAGAAGGTTTTCAAAAACCATGGCATGTTCTGAACATCTATAATTAACTTAAAATCCATCTTTTGTAATTAAACAAGTACAGGGGCTGATCTGGCCTTATTGTAGCCAAAGACAAAATCCAGTTCCCTCTGTGCTGGTCCACAGTACTGCATCCTCAAATTCCTATGTTTAAGTCAAGTTGCTTCAGATTGGGCCTGATACTGCCCCAAGGTTAACCAGTGCACATTTTTAGAAGATATAAATGCCAAACCATAAAGTCATTGAGCTGAGTTCCTTCCTGGTAAATTCCCATCTGTAAACACGTGCTTTCAACTTGCAGGACCATTAAATTCCACTGCTACCACATCAGATCCCAGTTCTTTCACTGCTCTTTCTTTTGGTTTGGCTATTCAGCCCAACTGGATGCTTAAAAAACCCTGACACCAGTCATTTTTTAAGTTGTGGGTGCCTCAAGTTTAGATCGTATGGTGTTATTTCAGCATATCAGTTAATGCTTAACAATCTCCCACCCCCGACAACTGCAATGGAAAATAACAGCTAGGACTGGAAGAGAGAGGGAGGAGTCAGGTGAACCGTTTGGATTTGCATTGTGGTGTCTGAGTACATAACCTTAAACACCTGCAGGCCAAGTACTGAGGCAAAATGATTTACCAGGCTCTCAGGAAGATCTCTTAGCAGAATCCCCTTAAGACAACTTAGGAAACTCTCATCTCTTTTCCGTAGATACAATGCAAGACCAACCTTTTGACCTCCCAGCAGCCTGATCCCTAGGAATTACAACCCCATTACTGCAGAGTGGTGGTTTGACTGGGTCAATTCATAAGTATGACTTCACTGTAGAACTTCAATACCAGTGACATTTACAATTGAAATAAACAAAAATGATGACAAAACCCCAGAATTGAGTCCATTTAAGGATTCATTTACCTAGAGCAATGTAAACCTGCATTGTCATTCCACTCTATGTTGTAAAAGAAGACTCTGATGGGTACACAGAACACGTTGACCATTACCTGTGCGTGGGACACCTGTGGTTTCCTGTTGGATGAAGACAGGAGTACTCTCCTGATTTTCCTCCACTGCGTAGATGCTGATGTTGTACTGAACACCTGGCATCAAGTCGCTGAGTGTAACTGAGGTAGCAGTGTCAGGCAGGTTGAGCTCTGTGCTGCTGCCTTCCACGGAGGGCGTGTAGATAATTCTGTAGCCTACAGCAAGAGAGACATATATAGTCCTTAGCCACAGCCAGCAACCCAGCACAAGGAATGCTAGAAATGATCTAAGCTCATCTCCCCACTGAGGTTCCATAAAAATAGCCCTAAACTTCAGTGGGATCTGTGGCTTGCCTGTGTTCACGTCCCATCTACAGACCACACTCTCATAACGCCTTACAAAGCATTATCTGACCTGGATTAGAATATTTCTGAGTTTTGACATGTGGATTTAGGGTCTGTACAGTTTCCAGGCTTGTTCTGGGATGGTCTGGATGAGAGGCACAAAGAGAAGGTCATGGGGCTTGTTTTTATTTAAGACAAATCCAGAAGGAAAGGAATTGTTTTGCACCCAGCCTTCTGAACTGCTTGGCTCAGACAGTGAAACCAAGCAAATGCTAAACCGCTCGTGTGCTTTCCAGCTCTCTGGTGGGGTAGAGTAATGCACCAGCCCTTCATCCCAGAGTTTTCTTATTTACAAAGATTTCAGCTTCTACCAATATTGCAAAATAAGTGCACTCCAATTAGACAGACCTGTGATGGGAGCCTGTGGTCTGCTCCAGCTAATGACAATTGAGGTGTCATCTACGCTTTCCACGGTGTGATCTGGAGGGGCATCAGGAGCTGTTTAAGGGAATAAAGAGAGGACAGCAAACGTGAGGATAGGAAAAAAATATTGAGCAAACAATAAAAACAGCTTTCAAAGTGCAGCAACGCCCACCCACACCTACCTGTAGTCTGTGAAGTAGACAGGATCAGATTCTGCTCTCCCTCCTCAGAGATCTGATAGACATTAACAATATACTTGCGACCTGGCAGCAAGTCAGGGATGTTGACAGAGGTGGCTGTGCTTGGAAGATCTAAAGAAGGCATGAAAGAAAAAATTGCCTTAGAAGTCTATCTACTTTCTTGCTTTCTCTCCAAATGGAATAATTGAGATCTCTGTTCTAATCTGGGCTGAATTACAGTCTTCCTGTAATAAAACAGCAATTGCTCTGCACCGTGTCTGTAGCACACATCAGAAAATTGTGTGGAGGGCTGGGACAGGGCTCTACACTCAGTAAGGCAGCAACACCTAGGACAGCAAGACCTGATGTGTGATGTGGCAGGGCAAGTTGAGCAGCAGCCCCTGCGTGCTGCTGGCAGTGGGCCACCTCAGCTAACCAAGTCGTACTCCAACGTTGCATTTCTAATACAGAAATATATGGAAAAACTTTCATATGAGTAAGTTATAAGTAAAGACTGACTCATGAGTAGAGAAGAATGACATGAGAGCTGATGAATTTCTCCCCCGCCCCCCAGACCCCCAGATGTCCTCCTGCATGCCAGATGTAAAATTCCCCATGAAGCAGCTCCTTACGGGCCAATACTGAAGGCAAGCATCTTAAGGGAAACTGGGAATTGCCTTTCAATTTGCCTGTAAAACCTCTGTCTGCAGATAGATGAGCTCAGGAGCTGCTTCACAACACAGCTCAGCTGTCTGGGCAGCCAGCATACAGACAAGAAAGGTGGTGATGGTGCTGGCAGGCCCTGCGCAAGGCACTTGTGCTCCAGTCCAGGCCTGTGAGCTCATGGGGGCAACAGTCCAGGGGGAATTATTAGGTCAGGTCTTTACTGTTCCTGTACTCGTGTTGTTCTTCTGACATCCTAATAGCTGTTATAACCTCAAATCCATGTGAGATATTGCTATTACCAGTGTTAAGAGAGGAAATGAGGAAAAACAGGTGAAAATCATGCACGGTGACACGGACTCTGCTGTAGGAAAAGCGGATCAAATTCCCACATCCGAGTCCAGTGCCTTTACCAGCTTCCTGGTTTAGACAAGATGTCACATTATCAAGGATGAATAAGATCTGAGCCAAACAAAATAACTGACAGAGTGGACTGGAATAGACATCCATTGATGACAAGTAGGCAAGAGAGGGCAGCTGGGAATCTCTACTCATCCTGATGGAAGGACAAAGATAGAGCAAAGGAAATTCGTCAGGTGGCAGATTCAGAAAACAGGTTTGGTTCTCTCCTCATCTGCACTGCTGCTTACTTCAGGGTGCTGTGGCAACTTGTAAATTTACATGATTTCGAAAGGAAAAAGAGGCTGGACAAATCCATGTTGCTGAAAGAATACATACATCTATCCACAATCATTACAAATCCACCCCCACCGGCTCAGTGAGCTCTCCTTCACAGGATCCTGAGAGAGTGTTCTGAGGGAATATGGCTACATACTTGCCTTGTTCTCATCCTATTTCCTGGACTGAACTTTTGGCCACTAATGGTGAAAGGACAACAAGCTAAGTGAGCTTTTAATTCGAGCCAGTCCTGCCACTCATTTCCTAACTGAATCATACTGAAAGGCAGAGAGATGCTCACTATTTACACCAGTTATACTGTCACAGAAAACAGCCATGTACTGTCAGCAATGCTTTGGTCTTGTAGACTCAAATGTTGTCTCACCAAGATACTGTGGCTCATCGCCCTCCTCGCTCAGCTCATACTCCACACGGAATCCAGAAACTGTGTCAGAAGCAGAAACCCAGGAGACAACAAAGCTGTTGGATGTGATTTCAGTGACTGACTCTGAGGTAGCAACCACAGGAGGAAGAAGAGTTGTCTCTCCTGAAACAGTGTTGCCTACAGGAGAGAAGAAAGTTTTAATCAATCATTACCACTTTTGTGTTAACTGGAATGCACGAAACAAAGATTTGGGTGAAGGTCAGGTTCTCCTGGATGCCCTGCTGCCAACCTACTTGTCACTGCTGTGGTGCTGGTTGTGGTAAAATCAAAGCGGGTGACTTCTTTGTGGCCGTATCGCTGGACACTGATGAGCTGTCCTTCATATATCACACCAGGCTTCAGGCCTGAGATGGTGTAGGAGTTCTGGTAGCCGGGGACGGTGGCTTCCTTCCATGGCCTTCCAGAGTTTTTCTGCAAGAGCAAAGACACCCCAGTAGTGAGAGTCTCCCTATCCTGCAAGCAGAGGCGTCTGGTGACCGAACCTGCTACGTGGTTACCAAGCATCATGATACTCAAATACAGATGTGACTTGAACGGTTAACGCACAGAGTCAAGCCAAGAGATGAGAATGGCATGCCAGGAAGCAGGGCTAATGATGTTTTGGGTGGTTAAGTTTTACTGGGGTAGATTGTAAAATAAATCTAGCTTTGAACATTGTTCTTTTAAAGGAGCATTATTTGCAATATATACACTAAACTCATTCCTTTATCAAAAATGCATTAAGGCATGAAGGAAGGGCTGGAAAACGCCTATTTGAAGGCTGTTCATAGTAACACTCCAAGCCACCATCTGAAAACAATATAACAGGAAAGTTCTTCCCTTCTACTCTGCGTTTGAACTCTATGGGAAGCTCTAAAATAATGTTCCATCCTCTAAGGTTTGTACCCCAGTCCAGTTCACTCAGGCCTTGATCCAAGATACACTGAAGTCAGTGGACTTCAGTGCCTTTAATGGCTTTGGATCAGGGCCTTTATTGTTCTCTCAATAACAGGCAGCATCGAGGTACTAATGTTCTTAATCACTAAGAGCTCTTTTTCAAAACTGTACTCAGGGGAACTGCTAACACAACTCATCTATGTTGGTTAAAACAAATCATTCCGCAAATATGAGTGAACAAACAAGCAGTGGTTAACCAGCTTTGGGTTAGACTTTACAGAAGATGGGAGATGACTGTTTATTTAATCCTACACTAGCTGTTTAGATCTTCATATCCTATTCATTTTTACCTCTTTGTTACTAGGATAAAACCTATCCCAGTTGTCTCTGGAAACACACATGGCATTAAAATGATGTTTCTTAGCCTAAAGAAGCTTCCACAAGGACATAAGTTAAGGAAGGATAAACTTGTTTGCTTTCTGCACTAGTGCTTTGTTTAATAAGATACTTCATGAACACAGTGACCAGTAAAGCTTGGGTAGAAAAACACCATGTTTATATAGCATTTGTTGTTTTTGATCCTCAGAGTAACTGTTGACCTTGACAGGACAAGGACATTGAATCAGCAACTAAAGATTGCTGAAATTGTGTCAGCCACTCCTCTCAGACACCAGGAAAATCTAATAAAGTATTTTTGATGAATGATGATGAATGTGGCACTCACTGGTCTCCAGCGCAAGATGTACTTGGTGATGTGAGATCGTTCAGGAGCGTTCCACTGGATGGGGTGTGAGTTTGGCTGGTTTGTGCTCTCTGTGATGATCACCTGAACAGGCCCAGATGACCCTGAAAGTAAGAATTGCCATTTTTAACAAACTAGGGATGCTGATCTTCTACCTTCCTTGTGGAGTCATCAAAAAGCAAGAAAGCTGCGTGGCTCACATGCTATTTCTGTACATGGGAAATAAGTTACATCATCTTTCCATCCTTTCATGTTTTATTGCCAGTTGGAGTGATGAATTAGAATATATTCTGTGGGTGAGTTAACATGTGCTGTTTGGGTTAATTGCCTGCAAGCTATCAACACTAGAGAAAATTAAGAGTGGTCTAGTATTGGAAAAGTCTGCAAAGCAAAGTTACGTTGTTCAAATACAGGGAGCTTCTTAGCAACTAACACTTTAAATTAATTAGTATCTTCTGCACTGAAAGCAAGCAAATAGATGAGAAATGTCTGTCCAAATAGCATTGTTCTAGGGGCACGGTGAGGGTAAATTCCTGACCTAACAATGAATACACCTGGCAAAGAGACACTAATCTAACTAGTTTTACTAAATTGCTTCATCAGTTGACTTGAAACACTGAATTTTCGTGACACTGAGGAGCACTCCACAGGCATGTCTTCCACACACAAACCACATCAGAAGGGTTGGTGGAAGTCTTGAGGCAAATCAGGACCATAAACTCATGGAAATACAAGTTGAGCAGTGACCTAATGCTTAAGGCTACTGATTGCATTTAGCTAGGTCAGGCTCAAGCATTATTTTCTCCACAAAGCCCTCTAATACAGAGAGGAAGGTTTTATGACCCCTGCTGGGGAGGTTTCACTGAATAATCAGCAGCACTGTGCTCGTCTTAGTTCCCAGAATACCCCAGCAGCTTGGAATCAGCAGGAAAGTGTCATTAAATTAAAACCATTAAATACCTTCACCCTCTTCCCAGCATTTCTAATTATAATTTATTTCGACAACTGTGTAACATATGTATCTGCTCCATATTCAATGGGACTTCAGGCAAACAAACTTGTGCCCACAGGCAAAAATTTCAAAGCTCACCTAACCCCAAACCTACATTCGGAAACATTAGATTTGGTTTATTTACACATTTTCAGACTGGTCTCCAGTCTGCAGGCATATTTCACATAGCTCAGGGAGATGTTTGTTTAAGCAGTCTGAAGGAGTCAATGAAGCTCAGCAAGCCCCACTAAGACACTCAGGGGAAAAAGAAAAGGCCAAAGAAGGCCTGCTTCCTGTTCTTGCCCTGAGTTTGCTGCCCCAAAGAAAGGTAGTCCCTTGTTCTGCCTGCCAAGTGTCCTATTCCCTTGTCTCTGGCTCACAAGCTCCACGGCCATGGATAGAAACAGAGCAGGTTCATTGACCACACTGCTGAGTATTAGGTCAGGTTCCACAGGGTGCTGTCACAAAGGCCTTCTATACAATGTGAGTGAAGCAAGTCACAGAGAAGCCACTCATTTATGTGAAGCATTTATGTGAAAAAAGCCCTCCAGCTCTGAAAGGGGCTCCAGGAAAGCTGGGGAAGGGCTCTTGATCAAGGAGTGCAGGGACAGGATGAGGGGGGATGTTTTTTAGCTGAAAGGGGGGAGATTGAGATGAGATCTTAGGAAGAATTCTTTACTGTGAGGGTGGTGAGGTCCTGGCACAGGCTGCCCAGAGAAGTGGTGGCTGCCCCATTCCTGAAGGTGTTCAAAGCCAGGTTGGATGAGTCTTTGAGCAGCCTGATCCAGTGGGAGAGGGTTGGAACTGGATGGGCTTTGAGGTCCCTTCCAAACCAAACCATTCTATGATTCTATGATTTAATTACAACAGACTCGAGACAGGCTGATCCCTTTCTATGGCAGGGTCACCTATATTAAAACCTCTTTCTGAATGAGCCTTACATTCCCTTTCTTAGCCTGTAGAGCACTTAAGGGATAAACACTCTGCAGCTAGTGAGTGAACAGACTCTTCTTAATCTATCTTGATATAAAAACATGGAATCAATTCAGCATTGAAGCTGCTATGTCCAATCCTGATGCAGTTCCTCCACATCTATGCTCAGAACTGAGCTGGGGAACCAATGACATGACCATAGTCTTCTCCTCCCAACAGGGAAACCAAAACACAGCCTTACTGTTTCATCTTTGTCAGATTAAGACAATGGCAACTGCAACCTTAAACAGGAAAGCAAAGATGTCCCCCTTACCACATTCTGTTCAGGGAACTGAAACAGAACAAGACAAGTTTTCCTGGAACTGACTGGGCAAATGGAAGTTCAAATATTTAATTTCTTCAGGGCTCTGGTCAGAAAAAATGCTCCATTCTGTGATGGATTTTGTTTCTGGAGTGAGTGGAATAGAAAAGATCACATATGTAAGAGTTTTAAGCAATAGAAACTGAAGGTTGCAGGTGAGGTCACTAAATAATGAGAGGCAATGTAAACCCAAGTTGTTGTGTGAACTGATAGTCATGCTCTAAACTAACCCTGGCTTCAGGAATAGCTGTTAATAGCCTGGGCCCCTCTTTGTAATCATGTTTGTGTCTGCCAAGGGAGAGGGAAAGCGGCTCTGTTTAAAAAGGAAATCAAAAGGAATACAGTAGAGAAACCTGAATAAGTGAGGAGGTGGAAAGATAAGCTTTCTTCATGTCTTACTCAGCAGAGGAGCTGGGTTTCTTACCAGGATAGGTCTGCAGAGGCTGGCAGTGCCATTCTCCAATACCACGGCCATAGCAATAGCACTGGTACCGGACACCATGGACGTACTTCTCCCAGGAATCGCCGATTTGGTAAAAGGTGCGGGTTTCTGAATCCTGGCACTGATCTAAAAGCACAAAAGACAGCGAACCACTGCGTGTTATGGAGACTATAGTGAAAAACCTATGCCAACCACCAAAGACCAAGTCACAAGAGACCTGCACACAAAGAAATGTAGCACCTATTTCATTGCAAATACAGAGAAAGCAGTAACAGAAACTGAATCTCAAAGCCGGGTTCCTGATGCACCACTGCACGTGTTGAGCTGGAGACTTGGGGCTAATTGAGCTGTGATGTGTTTCTGAAGACACTGTTGAGTTCAGGCTGCCCACATGGCCAGCCTCCTAGTGAAGTCAACAGGGTGCTCCTTCAAGAAAGGACTTATTTTGAACTATCAATTGTGGAGCCCAATTCTGCTCCAGTTAACTAAGTCCAGGTAACTACGTCCATTTCTCATTCAAAACTAAACCATTCCTGATCGAGGAAGTCAACAGCAAAATTCCTGCTGGCTTAAGCAGAATTCTGTCACACCTTATGAAACCAAAGTGACCCATTAACTTTCAGAGTCTTTCTAGATTTACCTTTGTATAAACCGAAGGAGAACAGATAAAATCCTGAAATCAGCTTAGCCAGTGTAAATACAACACAGCACCAGTGCTTCAGTACACTTCCCAGTCTGTGTTTCTGGCTCAATGGGAATTTTCAGTGAGAATTAGCACTAAGCTTGCTTGGATAAAGAGAAGTCTTATTTAGAGAGCCAACAAAACTAAACTGATTGTACCTTTACTTAGAGCTGAAATCATCCGCCCTCCCCTACTTTCCAAGTACTAATTTTCAGGAGTTTTGAAATCCAAGTTCCTCCAGTAAACCTGAACAGATATTACCGTAAAAAAAAAAAACAGAACTCAACCACTAGTATTTTCTTGGCAATAGTTTGAAGTTCTCTTGGATTTAGTAATTGCAAACCAAATAGTCAGCTCTTATCTTCCAATCTAAGTTCACTAGGGAAGGGGAGGAGACAAAAGAGATGAAATCTCCTCATTCCTGCATAGAGCCATGATGATTTTAGCCTCCAGAGGGCTATTAACACGTGTTCTCATTCCAAGCTTTCTCTCTATGCCGGAACAAAGGGCAGCCAAAAAAAATCAATGTAGTCCAAGGTAAGTTATTATACACTGGTGCTTCTTTCTCAGTTCAATGAGTAGATGTAAAGATTTTTAGGACTGATAAAGGAAAGAAAACTGTCCCTACCATCAGCACCTAACTGGGTATTATCAGCATTCAGTCTGAGAGTCCAACAGCCCAGGAAACAGAATTCCCCAAATCTCCCGAGCTTAGGAATAATGCCCTGTTACCACAACCTGTCACATTTTAATAGGTATGTTGCCACAGTACATTAGTACTGCAACATCATCAGCTTCTGGGACCTGTTTGATAACCCAAGCTTATCTCCTTAAACCTAGGAATCCCCTTTCACTTACCAGGAAATCTGATGTTGCTTCTACTTCTGCACTCAAGCAATTCAGGGCAGAAAGTGGGCAGCACTGGGTCAACCAGTTTCACCATACCATAACCAGTTTCTACACAGCCCCAGAGTGCATTTGGCAAGGGGGAAGAGCTGGTGACTTACCCACAGGATCACATTTCCATCTCCCCCGGCCCTGGCCAAAGCAAGTGCAGTTCAGCATGTGTCCCTCATCGTGGCGCTTGTGGAAGGTCTGGTTCACATCGTAGGTGATGCCGTCCACAATGCACTGGTCTGTTTGAGAAGGAGCAGAGACAGCTTGTCAGCAATATCTCCAAGACAAAACCCTTCTGCTTGGCACACCGCCCCCTCCTATCGATCAGCTTTCGGAGACTGACTGTGACAAGTTCCATCCATGCAAAAGAGAGCCCTCCTGATATCCGTGATTGTCACAGCTCAGTGCTGTATACACACCACTGCTCCTGGGCTCATCTGTCAGCAGTGTGCAAACAAGCAACATTTGCAGAAGAGAGGCCTGTAGGATGCAGCTCAAACTACAGAACTGTCTGGTTGTTCCTTTTGACAGAGTCCACATGTGGAAGAAAATCCAAACCACCACAGTAATTCTCTCACTGCCTCCTCTGGGGACGGTCTAAGGTTGAGATTCCTCAGCGAGCACGGTCTGAAATAGTTAGACCTATGCAAGGAAAAAAAGGGCTCCTCCAAATTCATAAAGGTGCCCTGAGGAGGTACAAACACCTCCTGACGTTATTCTGCCAGATATCTCTGCTACACTTTGTAGTAATCTGAAGACAAGAGCAGATCTGTTACACATCCAAGATGCTACTGGTGCCTACTAATCCACCAGTCCCTCACAACAGGGCAACTGGACCCCGTGGTAAGTGCAATGCTATCATTCTGTTATGTTCAGTGGTGATGTGTCAATCCATGATGCAGTCCAGAATTCCTAACGCCTGCCGAATCACAGTGAGGAGCAGAAAGACAAACCAAACATGAAAGCCACCCCAGAAACACGTTGTTTTGTTAACAGGAACCCAAGAGACCCAAGTTCAGTTCCAGAGGCAATCACAGAGCATTTGTCCTTCAGGAAATGACTCTGTTAATCTCAGGCCTTCATTATCCATCAGTTTCCCACACCGTGGGTATGGCGTCAGGATAAACCACGCAGTACAAACCCCCTACTATGAGCATTAGAGACCTTCTCTGGCTGCTTAGCTGTACCTAGATAACCTTTGCCCTTTGAAAAAAAGCAAAGTATCTCTACCCTCTCTCATCAGGAAGGGCCACTTCAACTCCAGAACAGAACTGCAGAGATAGATGTGTACTTGGAGACAAAGGAGTTTCATACACCAAAACTTTTAGCAGTGCATTTCTCTTCTGAAAGAAATGCATGGAAAAAAACCCTCCCAAAGCCCTGGAGTGAGCCTTTCCCAATAAATTATATCCCATTTCAGCAGTGGTGTTAAGAGTCCTTTCTTGGCTGCTTGACAGCAACCCCCCTGCCTTTTCCAGACACGAAGCCAATGCTGTGAACTAGCTGTAGGATGATCAAATGTCTGTGCTTTTAAGTCTTCTTTTTTTGGTATTGCTTAAGCACTTATCCACTTGGACCACTCGTATAAATAAATAAATAAAGAGTAATCACAGTGCTGTCCTGCCAACTTTTCATATAGATAAGCCAACAAAGAACTAATCCAGCAAAGAGAAATTGAAAATTTCACTGCAGAACAATAAAACTGCATGGCTCTGCAGTCAGACTTCAGACTTGTCTGGGATTTTGTCTGTTCTTGAGGGAGGGAAGGTGGTGCCTCTCCTGAGCTCACTGCAGTGGCACTGATCCTAGACAAATGGAGGTAGGATACCTACTGATTAAGCTAACCAAGGTCTGCCTCTACTTGCTAACTGAAAGCCCAAAATACTACTTCTCCTGCAAATAAGCAAGACAGGAACTTCACATAGCTCTTCCGTTTTCCTTTAGACCCCAAAGAAAAGCTTGATGATACACAGCTCTCCAGCCTGAGCTAACTCACAGCGATGGCAAAAGGAATGAATTTCTCTCACTCCCCAAACACACAGACTAAAGTGGTGACATCAACATGGAAATCCATACCTCTGAGCTGGGAATATGCAATGCAAGTCCATTCTCCGCGACCATTTCCCACACAAGTACATCTCATCATATGGCCCATGTCGTGCTGTTTGTCCCACTGGTCCCCAACACGGTACATGACACCATCATTGGTTGTGCAGATTTCTTCATGGGCTGGTTGAGAAGAAAACAAGAAAATATTTTACACAGCCAGAATTGAAATCTTGAGGGCTTGGACCATTTGCAATGCCCCTTCCTACAGTGCAGTGGTTTCTGCTTCTGCAGCTTTAGGCACCCACTCAGTTTCAATAGCATTTTTGCTGGGTGATGACATTTTCTAGGTGCAGATCCCTTGTAGGGGTTCATTAATTTTAATTCTCATTTGAAAGCTACCAGAAATAGCTTCTATATAACGTCCAAGGGATGCTGTGTGGAAGAGTCAGTTCCTGTTACACACACACCTCTACATGAACGTAGCCATGTGAAGACCCACGTGTTCCACAAGCTTTTACAGACCTAGATGCTACACATCCATTAGTTGCCTTTCGTCTAAGAACTGGTAGCCACATTCCCTCCCCTCTGGCCCCTCCTAACATCACAGAGAGGCACAGATATTAGGAATGGACAATAATACAGATTTTGACATGACTGCCAATTTCAGGGTAACACACTGAAGTGAGAAGAACAGACTTATTCCTAACCACAGATCAGGTAAGAGGAAGTGATGAGTTGTGAGGGAGAAGCTTTGGAACATGCAAAATACAAAACTTCAGTCCAATGCTCCGTAATGGATCTACACCAGTTTATACCAGCTGAGAAGCACACCTACCACTGGTGTGCAGCAAAGCAGCACTGAAAATTGCCTTCTCCTGGCCTTGCCCAAATCTTTGCTAGAGATGATCAATGGGGAAAAAAAGACAACCCAAAACTTCAGAAATGCCTTAAGGGGTTTTGGGCTGGGATGCAGCTCATTGGAAGTCATCAATGACTGAGCAGTGAAAGACAGCTCTTTACTTTCCAACTCAACCAACCACTTACAGATACTCCACAATCCCTTTATGGTTCTCAGCCTTACCAGCCATAGGGCAGAAACCAAATTTCTGGTCAGCATCGTAGTTCTCGGTGGTTCCACACCACTTCATGTTGTCTCTCCGTCCCTCAGAAGTACAGTCAGTGTAGTTGCGGTTGTTGTACAGGAAGGGGAAGTGGCACAGAGCACCATTGGAATTACCACCACGTGTCTGGACCAAAACTGGAAAGAAAACAGATGCAAATCAAGCCTGCATTCCCCCTTAGCATACAGGGAAAAGCTACAAAAACAAATCACTAGCACTATTATTTCCCCACATGTATCCTGTATGTTATCCATGGGCCTCTTTACTTGGTCTCAATTAATTCAGATCTGGATACATGAGCCTTGCACGAGGTTAATTCAGTTCAAACATTGCTCTGGAAGGAGCTGAAGAGCTTGCCATGTGAATTCCTAGGGAATAGGGAAAACCAATGCTTACTATGTTGGGAAGTGGCTTTGCAGACCCTTTAGCTGAGGCCTAGGGAATCAAATAATGTTGGTGTGCTGAGAACTGTGAGCTTATCTCACTGAGGCTGTTACCCAATTGTGCCCTTTGACTTAAATTAAAGGCTCAGCTCTCAGGAAAGGGTTATATTTCAGCTGTGTACACTAGGACAACTCAAAACCTCTCTGCAGGTCAGAAGCTTCATGTTTTGCAAGCAGCAGTGGAAAGAGGGCTGTAATCTACCTGAACTACAGCACCTCTTGAGCAACTCTGTTTTACAAATAACAGAGAACAAGGAGGTATTTGTTGAGGTTTTTCTACATTAATATTTCTCATTCCCCACAACAAGAAGCCTCACTAAAATAAGAATGTTTTCTCTGCAGAGAAAGGTCTGACTTATCAGAAATAACTACTGAGGTAGAACAGAGCACAAAATAAAAGAAAGTCAGTGCAGTCTAAGGAGCAGTATTTTCATGTGGGAATGTGAAAAATTCTCTCCAAGGTCAGATCCCAGACAAGCTGCCTGGATACTGTTCCATGTAAGTCTGATGGGCTTTCCAGGAAGTGCAACCACACAGGTAGATCCATGCTGTGAAGGGAACGCTGACCATCCACAGACAAGAGGGAATGCTGCTGCATTAGTCACGCGTCAGCTCTTGATCAGTGATCACAAATCACATTAAGATTGCTGCTATATATGGCAACCTGGCCAGATAGTCAGGATGGAGGGAGTGACAGAGGACTGCACAAAGTGTAATCCACGAATATCTTCTTCTTTGCAGCCTAATATGGGCATTGTTCTAGCAATTCAGCCAAGTGAAGGCAAAGTCTGAGTATCCTTTGGGCCCAATCTCCATCCTGACAAGGTAATCCCATTCCAGGGTCAGATCAGAGGAGAGAGAACAGGACTCAAAGGCTACACCTGCATCACCCCGAGTACCCTCCAAAGATGCCAAGATCACAGAAGTGCCCCAATTCCAGGCAGCCCTCCACTCATGGGCTTGCCTTGCTCTTGAGGCATGCCATAGTCCTTCCAGACTGCCAGAACTGTTCAGGCAGCTTGCCCTATGTTCTCTGCTCCTTCCTCCATGTGTGCACGAGGATCACATGCATGTGAAGACTGAGAAGAACGTACCATTCTGCTCAGTACAGAAGGAGTATCTCTTGTCCTGCTCAAAGTTGGAAGTGGTGCTGCACCAGAGGTGCCCATCTGTGCGGCCTTCGGTTGTGCAGGAATAGAAGGTCCTCCCGTCGTAGGTGAAAGGCAGAACACAGGGCTCTCCATCAGAATTGCCACCATATGTTTGGGTCACGGCTTTAAAACAAACAAATCACAGCATTAGGCTTAAAGCAATCTCCAAACATTAAGGCTCTAAAGCAGCCATAGCCACTCTGGGCCGAACCCACACCAACTGCCATGGACCTGGGCCAACACACACCAACAAACGCCTCAGCGCCACAGCTGTGTCATTCTTTTACATTCTTTTCCAAACACATATTATTGCAGCTCAGTCTGAATAAAGTTATTAATGCTGCTCCCCAAGGGCTCCATTTTCCCTCAGCAGGGTATATATAACTCACTGGGAAATGTTTCTGCCCTACAGAACCAGGCTTCAAATAACCAAACCAACTATTATCCTCAGCCCTTGCACCAGTGTATCTTCTTCACAAGACATTTCTGATACATACACAAAGGGATTCTACTTTGAAATTAAACCACAGGCAGTCCTAAAGACCTCACCGGACCGAATAGGCACTGAACACAAACTCGTACCTATTTCCCGGCAGCTGACTCCGTTGCCCAGGCAGGTACAAAGCATTTGCTGGCTGCCCTGTGTCTTGAGCCACTGCATGCCCACAGAGTACACCACTCCGTTGTCAGTTATGCACTGGCCATAGGGCTGAGGCTGGGGCTGTTGGGGCTGGGGCTGGTACAATGCAGGCTGCACGTTCGTGAAGCTAGGAGAGCCAGATCCTGCATGAGAACGTAGGAGAGAAATGCTTCAGTTAAATGCTAAGATAAAAAAAAATCAGGCACTCTGAAAGAGCAATGGCAACAACTCTCAGCTTTCATAAACATGGATCTGTTAGAATGAGTTCAGAAGAGACCATGAAGAGGATATGGGGGCTGAAGCACCTCCCATACAAGGACAGGCTGAGAGAGGTGGGGTTGTTCAGCCTGGAGAAGAGAAGGCTCCAGGGCAGCCTTCCCAGTACTGAAACAGGCTCCAGGAAAGCTGGGGAGGGGCTCTTGATCAGGGAGTGCAGGGATAGGACAAAGAGGAATGGTTTTAAGCTGAAAGAGGGGAGATTGAGATGAGATCTTAGGAAGAAATGTTTTCCTGTGAGGGTGGGGAGACACTGGCACAGATTGCCCAGACGAGTTGTGGCTGTCCCATCCCTGGAGTTGTTCAAGGCCAGATTGGGTGGAGCTTTGAGCACCTTGATCCAGTGGGAGGTGTCCCCGCCCATGGCAAGAGGGGTTGGAACTGAATGATCTTTAAGGCCCCTTCTGACCCAAACCATTTGATGATTCTATGATTAATTATTCCACTTAGCAAACTTCAAGATCAAAAGAACAGCTCCCTATTCTGCTAATGACAGCCTTTGGTTTCTGCCACTGCAGAGTTGCTTTAGAAAGGATTAAGAGCGTCAACTCTTTTTCACAGGAATTGTTTAAATATTTGGAAAACAAAGTGAATCTAGAACAGAAAAGTCAAGATCAGTGGCAAGACAATATAAAAATACCAAGGAAGATAAGGTAGAAAGGATTTTTTTTCACTGAAAAATTCAGAATTAAAGAAAACAAATCTATTCATTTACTCTGGAATTTCAAAACTTTGAATCAAAGGTTTTGGTGCATTATCATTTGGAGTAACACTGAAAGACAAAGGGGCTCATTGTGTACATCATGGGAATTTTTGCTAATGATTCCCACAGGAATCTCCACAAACTCAGCTCTGCTGAAAAAGGGGAAATATTAATGGAAACAAAATACTGGCATCCTTGAAGCTTTGTGCATTTTGAAGTTTAGCTGCTCTGAGAGCTTGAAGTTAGCCTGCTGGTACAGAACAGTTAAAGGTCATTTACAAAGAAAAATTACATGTAGGTACTGCAGGGAATAAGTTTTAGTTTGCATTCACCAAAATGAAACCTCGGACCTTGAAATGGCAAAAAAAGGAGTTTAGAAGCTGAAGATTTTAACAAAGCTTGCGCAAAAATTATATGCTACCTATAAACTAGGTAATATTTCACATCAAAATTACAACCTACCTAACACACGTGTATTAAACAGCATTGTATGCATTCCTTGACTTCTGATTTTTAAAGCTCAACCATTAGTAGGTATATTTATCTTGTCAAAGAAACCAGATGGTCTCAGTGGAGTTTAAATTAAGGACATTTCAACAAAGTTACCCAGAGGCGAACACAAAGTTCAAATATTAACTTGAAATGGCATGCCATGCTTCCAAGACAAAGCCAGTGGATTGTTCCTGTGGCTGCACGGCCGTAGATGTGATTTACTGCACTGTGATTGTGCAGGCAGCCCCATCTCCATGTGCAAGCCTCCTTTCTGCTCGGAAACAAGGTAGAAATTCATCTTATCTACGCATGCACAAACCAGGAGCATCTCCTGGACTCTAGCCCTCTCTGTTGGCATTCCTTCCCTGACAGGACTCCTAGATGCCTGGATAAGGATGGCACAATTCAGCACCAAATCCTAGCCACTCTAACCTTGCTGTTCCTTGTTCCTTCCCCCCCCTTACACACTGGGATGCTCGACTTACCAGTGCTAGTTGTATGCAGGGAGGTGTGTCTTTCGCATTTCCATTCGCCTCTGCCATTACCGGTACAGACACACTGCAGCAAGTTTCCACGGTTATCCTTCTTGCTCCAGGTGTCCCCAATTCTGTAGGAAGTCTTGGTGTCACGGTCATTGCACCGATCTGTATAAGGAACATGGCTGTTAGCTCTTTCTGCAGAGGATGGCTTCACCGTGCGATTTACAGAACTGGAACCACTGACACCACCGAACAAACCGATATTTTAAAGACTTTATTGAAAGCCCACTTCATTTTCTGCAGCCCACCAGTACAAAAGTCCTAGAAGCACCAAAGCATATGCATTAAACTGCATATGCTGAGAAAGCTCCTCAAATCCTTTAGTGTAAGGGAAAATCCCCATTTATTTCCAGTATTATTTTCACTTTGTCAAAATTAGCATCATAACCGCATCAACCTGGTAAGCCATGTTCAAAATCAACATTAAAAAGCATACCCCACCATTCTTACTAGTTATTTCTAAAGCTATATTTCAAGCCCCATCTGTCTAACATACACCTTTAAAGCTTAAACATGTTTTAATGCCCTTTTTTAATAGTTTTTACGTGGAACTCTTTGCAGCCGGGTCATTTCAAACTACACACAGAGCACAGTTCAAATACAGGGCTCTGCTTCAGCTGGAAGAAACTAAAACCTATTTGAGGGTGATATGTTAAATTCCATTTCTTTCAAAAGAAGATTGCATGAAGCTGCCAGCAAAGTTCATATAAGCTGCTCATGTCATACCCAGAATAATAGACTTTCTAAATCTCCCTGTTGTCTTTAATAACCCACAGCTTCTGATGAATTGTGTAAATGGGTTCAAAGGACAGCATAACAAACTACTTTTGTCTGGATGCCAGATCCACATAGATTAACTAGTTCCTCTTCCATTACAACATTTTACCTTCCCATTCAAGGGCAACTTGATACAGTAGCTCAAATATAATCATGGATCAATGAACAGGGATTTATGAAGAACTGTGGAAGGACATATACATCATGCCAGATGAAAGAGCACATGGGATAGAACATGAATGTGGAAAACACATTACTAATTTGCAGCAGTTAAAATGACCAAAACCTGAGTATTTGCCAGAAGAGTGGCAAATTGGTGAGGTATTCGTAATGTAAGTTGGCAAATGTGAAAAAAAATTGTCTTGTGGATATTCAGATTCTCAAGTGAGACTATGGAAAGCTGAAATGTCCCCCAGGAAATCAGCTGGAAAACGCTGACCATAAAAGATATTTAATAGCAGCATTTATTAAAGTGTAATGCCACTTTGTGGGCTACAGCTATTAGTTTACATACATAAACTTGAATTTCTCTACTTGATTATATTTGGAAAACAAAATAAAAAATGATCAGGTCATATTGCAATTTACCAGACCTGAGTTACGGGAAGACAGATACTGCCAAATCATTTTTATTAGTAATAATACCTCCTCCAAAATTCACAAACAACACATTCTGTTTTATTCATTCCTATTTGACAGCTAATGATTTTCTCACCCACGTGTTTTTAACAGTCTTAATATTGCTAAGGTTGGTTTGATTTTTACAGCTTATTTCTTGACCAAGTCTTACCAGATCTTCAGTTTCAATCCCAACCCCTCCTTTGTGTTTTAGCTCTTTACAGGTCTGCTGTTTGTATCTGCAGAAAGCCATTATCTGTGTGCCCTGAGGCAACTGAACGTGAGGCAATTTAAAGGCTCCAGAAGAGCCTCTCAAACCTCGCATAACAAAGGTGTAAAGTACAAAGTTAAACTTTCTTGAGGCAACCGGTGCAAACCGTGATAGCTCCAGGACAGATCTTGCTCCTCACAAAATTGGAACAGAAGCTAGATAAACTAGTGACGTTTTTGATTTTTAAAAGCCTGGTTTGCTTTGCAAATACAAATAAGACTGAATATTTACAGTAATGCCCTTCAATGATGTAAAAAGTAAAAATGTTCCCTTGCTGAAGCTGTTTACACTGAAGACAAAATGGTGGGAAAAGCTAACAGGTGAGATGGGAGAGCAGACAAAACAAATCCTGCTTTAGCTAAACATATAAATTAAACAGTAAAAAAAAAAAAAGAAAAAAAACCCCTGTTTAGCAAATATATATATCACACAGGAATAAAGAGGAAAAAAAATAGAAGATATTTTAATCTGGCAGACCCTGATGCTGGAGTAGGTGACTATTTCTCTTTAAAAGCACCTAACTCTCTCTCAGGAGCCTACTTAAAAAAAACAGAAATGGAGACATTAGGCCAAACTCAATACCATTTTGCAGATCAAGCAATTCCCCAGATGCATCTGTGACTCAACTGGCTTTCAAATTTCTTAAACCTTTTGCAAATTTTTTAAGCCTTTCGTGAATTTTCTTAAACCTTTCTCTCTAAACCAGTTTCAAACCTCCAAACAATCCAGCCAGCCTGTCACCAGCACAGGTCACCAGCTCTCCAGTGTGTCCCCCAGGGTAAAAATGGAAACCAGGAGATGGGAACACTCCCCTCTCACCTCAGAGGGGTCCCTTTCCCACCCCTTCTCAGGTGACCACCATGAAACTACTGCTGCTTGCAACAGGGCAGAAAAAGGAACACTTTTCTTTGTGATGCAGGACAGATTTGAGAAATAAGTAAGACAAATAAGAGCCAGCCAGCACTTACTCCTGGAGGTGCAGGTGATGCGGCCGCTGCCCTCGCCCAAGCAGGTGCAGTCCACCATCATCCAGCCCTGATAGGGCTTCTCCCAGGTCTCACCCACCACGTAGGATGTCCCAGCTGTGTTGTCGTAGCATCGCTCGGCTGTGAGAGGGAAAAACAAAATGAAAAATGAACAGGTCATTATACTGCAATTTCCCCTAAGATACAACAGCACAGACCTGAGTTACGGGATGAGTTATTAGCAATAACTCCTCCAAAATTCACAAACACCACATTCTGGTTTAGTCATTCGTATTGGACAGCTAATGATTTTTCCTCATGTGTTTTTAACAGACTGAATATTGTCAAGGCTGGTTTGATTTTTACAGGTCATTTCTTGACCGACTCTGCAGATCTTCAAATTTAATCCCAGCCCTCCTTTGTGTTTTAGCTGTTCACACCTCTGCTGTTTATATATCCACAGAAAGCCATCATCTGGCTTCTCTCCACATGGATACAGCCTCAGGGAAGACAAGGAGGAAGGGGTGGTACACCCTGACCAAGCTGGGGGAGAAGAACGGGAGATGCCACCTACCCACTGGCTTGCAGGTCCACTCGCCCTTCCCGTTGCCCAGGCAGACACACTCCAGCATGTAGCCACCGGTCTCGTGGGGCCGGCGCCACGTATCGCCGATCTTGTAGGACTGGCCGCCCTCGTGGCAGCGATCTGCAGTGAGAGAGGGGGCTGAGGTGAGGGACCACACCACGGATGGCACCAGGGGACAAGGCAAGGGCCACTGAGTCGGGTTGCGAAGGGGATCAGTCAGGGCAGAGGTGTGGGAGAAGGAGAGGGGAAGGTCATGGCCGTCACCTCCTCCAGCCTCCTCTTCTCACTAACCCCCTCCAGGTTTCAAACAGGTTTCTCAAGCTGAGACCCAGCCTGCAAAAGCGGAACACCAGGGCCTGAGGACCTGCTCCTTCTCCCTCAGGCTCCGCACACAGGCAGAGGGCTGGTGAGGGAGGGATTGTCTCCATCTTGCTGTGAGGTGGTGCCACTCAGTCCTCTCCGTGGCTGCGAGGGACCTGGTGGCCAGGCCAGCACATAGAGAATAAGGAGGTGCTTGGTGTGACATCTCTGTGGGATAACAGTCCTCTTGGACTTGGAAACCCTGCCCCACACACCTGAGGCAGTCCAGAGCCACCACCTGGCCCAGTCTCAGGGAGGAAAACATGGTGAAGGGCAGTTTGAAAATACAGAGTCTTCTTCCAAGGAAAAGATGAGAAACATGCATCTGGTCATTTATTTGGAGCTGCTAAAATGTTTCTTTGGCTCATTTATGAAAGAAATGAATCTAAAAGTAATAAAGATTGATTCAAAGCCAGCTGCAGTCATTGAGACTCTCCAGTGAGCTCTAAACTAGACTGACAACGACAAAACAAGACTGCTCTTATGTCTGCAATTTCCTTACTGACTCTTTTCTTAGAACACTTATCATCCCTGCCCAATAAAATGACATTAAATTTAGAAGGGCTTCAGCTCTACTTGTTGGATTCAATGTTTTTTCCTTTTTTCCATGCCATAATTATGGCTGGCTCACGAGTCTTCTGTGGCAAAGCTACTGGGATCAGCATGTGTGTCTTAAGCAAGAAACTGGATACTTGTAAGAACAAGACTTCTCTCAAAAGGTGCCTCAGGACTTCAAAATCTCAGTCTGTAAGTCCTGACACACAGGGATTTTCATCTGTGCTCAAAGTCTAATTATGAACTGAAGGGAAATTGTGAACAACTCAGTGACTCAGTAAGGAAAGGATTTCCAGACACACAGAGACATAAAAGGGAGAGCTGGGAGAAAGGACAAAGGAAGAGAGGGAGGAACAGTAGGAACATCAGACTGGTGAAAAAGGAGTTGCAGAAACACATTGAGCTGGCATCTGGATACCAAAACTCCAGCTCTCTCAGGGACATGACATTTTCAGAGGACACGTGAGTGGCCCTCAGGTAGTATTTATTTATTATCTGTTATTCATATTAGTCCCATTAATACGGCTCATGTTATTCTGACTCACCAGCTGCAGGTAAGACCCTTACTCCTTTTTCCAGCCAAAATCCTACTTTCATAAACATGCCTGTGAAGATGTAACACACTCTTGTACAGAGTAACCTGCATGGCTGGACATTTTAAAGTAATTTTTGGACTATGTTTTTACAAACAGCTCTTCACCTCTGGAATAAAAGAGGACCTTAGTTGTGTAGATATATGTATAAGGGTTAAGGGCTTGCAGTTCCAATATTTTAACAGGCCTTGGATTAACAACCCTCCCCCAACTCCAACTAATGGGCAGTGTGAATATCACACAAGTTGCTCTGGAAAATATCACAGTAAGGAATAACAGGTCTAGCAAGAGGCTCTCAGTTACATACTGGCAATGGTGCAGCTGATTCTCCCACGTCCAGCTCCAATGCAAGTACAGTCCCAGATCATGGAGTCCTTGGGGCGCTCGTAAGTCTCCCCTACTCTGTAAGTGGATCCAGTGTATTTGTCAAAGCAAGTCTCTTCAGCTATGAGAGGAGAAAAAAACAACTCCATGTAACTATGCCAGTAACACTTACAGTCATTAGAAACACCCATTCCTCGCCTCCTCAGACAGGTGCTTTTTTCTCTGGGGAAAAATGCGTATCTGACACCTCTTCCTTCCTGGGACAGAACAGTAAAGGAGACATTGGGTGAAATTCTCCCCCTCCCATGATGCTGAATAACCTCAGCTTCCCTCCAGCAGTGAGCCAGAAGTTGAGCATGGCACAAGGACAGGCTCCCCCCAGGAGGATCAACCCCAGCTGTCTGAAGTGAAACATGGAAGACAGACGGGAGCAGACACCCCTGAAAAGTTTAGTGCCCTGTCGTACTAATTCTCCTCATTCTGACCGGGTAAAAAATTGTTTATATTAATCCCAAATTCTTCAGCAGTCCCACAAAAGCCAACACCACTGCTTAGGAATCGTTCACATTTACTCATGAGTAAATGACTGCAGAACGGTTATGTCAGTGCTGTCACCAGAACAACCTTAATCACAGAATGGTTTAGGTCGGAAGGGACCTCAAAGATCATCCAGTTCCAACCACCCTGCCATGGGCAGGGACACCCCCCACTGGATCAGGGTGCTCAAAGGCCCATCCAAGCTGGCCCCCAGGGATGGGGCAGCCCCCTCTTCTCAGGGCAACCTGTGCCAGAGCCTCCCCAACCTCACCGGAAAAATTTTCTTCCTAAGATCTCATATCAATCTCGCCTCTTTCAGCTTAAAATCATTCCCCCTTGCCCTATCCCTGCACTTCCTCATCAAGAATCCCTTTCCAGCTTTCCTTTCTTGGAGGCTGCTCCAAGTTCTCCCTGGAGCCCTCTCTCCTCCAGGCTGAAAAATCCCAACTCTTTCAGCCTGTCCTCACAGGGGAGGTGCTCTTTCTTCGCTTCACCACTAGATAGACAACATTAACTGTGCCAGATGGGAAACTTGCTGTAGAACGTGGGAAACCCTGAAGGGAAAGGAAAGCTAGTACTCCCTGAAATACTCTGGCCATGAGGCAGGCAGCACACAAGCCTTGCAGAACAGACTGCTGGGACAGCCCCATCTGTCTTACGTGCACACTGTCAGACAGGAACCGCTTTTTCCCTCTCATATCTCCAGCGCAACATAACTGAGTTATGGCAAGCCAGCACCTTCACACCAATAAATACAAACAGATCACTCTGATTATCTAAACTACAGCATATCCCAGAAAGTCACATCTTCCAGCAGAACTTGCATTTAAAGTTCTTTCTGTTACCTCATCTATTTTTTTTCTGCAGAAGACTAAACAATCTCATTTTACACTCAATTATAGAAAGCTTGCAGCACGGCTGGGGGGCTGTGGAGAACTGTAAGTTGAAATATTTTTAAACAAGCTGACGACACCACGCAGCTATGAAAAGTTGGGGTGAGGCAATCAAACAGCACAGAGCCAGAGCTGCAAAGTGACTCCAGATTTGAACTTCCCCGTGCGAGTCCAGGAGTCAGTTCAGTTCATTATAGAGAAGAAGTTGGCTCTGAAATTAATGTTTAGATCCAAACCTCCCGAGAGATGAGCGATGCTTGGCTCAGGGTCCTGGTGGCAGGCCCATCACTAATGAAAAGCATTTCTGAAAATCCCAAGCCAGATCTTCAGTATAATTGAGTGTAGATCCGTTCCTGACCCCAGAGCACTAAACTTCAGCTCAAATCTGGTTATAACCTGGTACCAGGCTTTGCTTACTCGGCACCAAGAGCCATTCTGGGGTCTCGATTCAGACTAAGAACCACCCCAACTTACGTTCAGGCTTGCTTTCGCAGTTGAAGCCTCTGCTTCCACCATAGCAGGTACAGACCAGTGTGTTTCCCAGGTAGATGCGCTCCCATTGCTGGTTTATCTGATAGTACCTTCCATTGTCAAAGCACGTCTCTGGGGGGAGAGGAAGAGGGAAGGAGGGAAAAAAGCTTGGAGTTACTTAAGGGACACAACACCGGTTGCTGCTCTGCAGCCTCGCACATATGGGGTTCCTGGGGAGCCCAACAGCTACTGGGGAGCTCCGGCTCCCATCAAGCCCCACACTCAGGCATCCCTGGCACCCCGGGGGCGCTGCTGAGCCCCAGGGAGCCCAAAAACCCCAGGGATTACCCATGGAGATTGGGACTCTTGCTCCCACTGAGCCCCAGAGCCTGGGCATCCCTGGCGTCCCGTGTCTCAGGCATAGTGGGCTGCTTTCCTGGGGTCCCGGGGTCAGTGCCAAGCCCCGGGGAGCCCCACAACCACCAGGGTCACCCACGGATCACCCATGGGGCTCCTGCTCCCATCACATCCTGGGACTCGGGCACCCCTGCTGTCCCAAAGGACCGAACAACCATCCAGGACCTCCGGCTCCCACCCAAGGTCAGGTATCCCTGGCGTCCCAGGGTCGCTGCCAAGAACGGAGGACCCCAACAGCCACGGGGATCACCCACGGAGACTGGGGCTCCTGCACCCACTGGTTCCCGGGGCTCGGGCATCCCTGGCGATCTGGTACCACTGCTTAGTCCCTGGGACCCCAAAAGCAACCAGGATCAGCAGGGCCAGGGCTCGGGCATCCCTGGCATCCAGGGGCTCGGCCAACACGGGGTCGGCCGTTCCTAGAGTCCCGGGATCACTGCCGAGCCCTGTGGAGCCCAGCTGCCACTGGGGCCACCCACGGTGACTGGGGCTCCTGCTCCCATCGGGTGCCGGGGCTCGGGCATCTCTGGGGTCCCGGGATCACTGTCGAGCCCCGGGAGCCCAACAGCCACCCGGACCACTCACGGAGGTTGAGGTTTCTGCCCGACGTCAGGCATCCCTGGCGCCCGGGGCTCGGGCATCCCTGGTACCCCGAGGTCACTGCCGAGCCCTGGGGACCCCAACAGCCACTGGAGAAACCCGGGAGGGTGGGGGCTCCTGCTCCCACCGAGCCCCGGGGTCCGGGCATCCCTAGCATCCCATGTCCCAGGCATCCAGGGACTGGACATTCCTGGCGTCCCGGGATCACTGCCGAGTCCCGGGGAGCTCAAAAGCCACCGGGTTGAGCCTGCACCCACGGGGCTCCTGCACCCACGGGGTCCCGGGCATCACTCGCGTCCCCCCGTGCCCCATCCCGGTACTCACGCTTGCCCTGCGCGGGGGTGCCCTGTGGTACCGATGTGGTCTGCGCCTGCCGCCGGCTCTTTCCGCGCTGTCCCCCCTCTCTACCACCCCCTCCCGCTGCTGCAGCCCCCAGGCAGAGGGCGAGCAGCACCAGCCGCCCTACGGAGCGGCCCCCCGGCATCCTTATCCTTATCCCGGCACGGTAAGGGCACAGAAGAAGCCCCAGGGATAGGACGGCAGAGCCGGGCGGGCGCTTATATAGGGCGGGCGGTACTGCCCCCGCCCCACAGAGCGCTGCCCCCGCCCCACCGAGCGCTGCCCCGACCGGTCCCGCAGCCACAAAGGGCTGGGATGGGAGGAGAGGGGACGGGAGAGGAGGGGAGAGACCCTGCCCCGCAAGGAAAGAGGGCTGGAAAGCGCTCATGCCATTTTGTGCAGGGTTTGGCTTAACAAAATGGCTTTTTGGGGGGGAGAAACAAACTTTTCTGTTTCCTTTGAGCTACCTGGAAGCAGATACAGCTCCATGCAGGAGAAACAGGGGTACAGCTCCTTTCAAGAGAAATGGGGATACAGCTCCGTGCAGGAGAAACAGGGATCATAGAATCATAGAATTGTTTTATTGGAAAAGACATGCTCTCTACTAAACCAGAACCTGAGCACCTTATCTACCCATCTTTAAAATACCTCCAGGGACTGGGAGTCAACCAGCACCCTGGGCAGCCCTCTCCAGCTCCATTCAGGAGGAATAATATTCCACAAAAGAGAGAAGGTGAGATGTCACACTGTGCAGGTTGGGAATAGGAACCATTACGGATGTTTTTCCTACTGCTGCTGACTCGGGGTTAAACCCTTTCACACCTTGTTTGGAGAAGACGATGTGGTTACATCCCATTCAAAATTGATTTAACATACTCTTTCCCTGGCTTTGTTTCTTGCTGTCCAAAATCAATCTTGAAAACAAAAGAAAGGTGAAAAAAAAAATGCTGGGCTTTGAACCTCCTTTAAGCATATGGGATCTTCAACAAGATGGGGTAACGTAACTGGGCTGTGGGCAAATTGCCATCATAAAATCATAGAATGGAGTTGGAAAGGACCCATAAGGATCCTCAAGTCCCTTATCTCCTTCCCATAACCATTTCTGCTGGTTTGAGGGGGCTCCTTTTCTCCTAGTTTGAAGGAACTCATCAAAGCAGGGAGCACGCAGTGTAATTATGGCTCTCAAGCATCCTTGTGTGCAAAGCACAGTGTGCCCCATTCTGGGACAACACCTGGACCAACACTCAAGTTCCAATCCAATAGTAAGATCATGTTGCTAACCATTTTGATGCCTCTGTCTTGGCAAAGGGATTACTAATGTAAAGGTCTGCTGTGGCTCCTAATCTATTAAGGCAACTCTTCAGACAAAACATGAGTGTGAAGGAGTCTACAGTGTTCCCAGACAACTTAAGCTCAATATCCACAGGTCTCCATAAGAGTTCTTCAGCAAGTTCTTCTTGCTGCAAATCAATTGCATGTTCTTTACTGAGATGCAAGCAGTAGTAATCTCACTTGGGATGAAGACTCTTTTGGTAGGCAGTGTATCCACCACATCCTTTGTTTCAGGGAAGTGCAGAGTCGTGATGTCAGATACCTGTTTTAAAAGAAATTTCTATTCCTCTGTACGAGGAATGCCCACAGATACATTAACACAAGCTTCCCTGCTGAAAACTTACTGGAAATTGAAACCTGACATAGCAATTGAGGTGAGCTGTGGTGAGCTAATTCCCACCTCTCCTAATTTTTATTTTTAGATCTACTGCGCTCCTTTTTTTTGAGTTACCGGGCATGCATCATCCCTCAAAATAATCACAAAACTCAGTTGACCATAGTGAAGGGAGAGCATTGGCTTTTAAAGTAAGATGCGTCAACATAAACTAGCAAATATCCAGACTCTATTAAGAACCTGCTCTCAGAAGGCTTTCCTGCGACCTAAGATATAAAGCGCAATCCTCAAATTCCAGGTTACAATATATCCAGGTTACAAAAGCAAGGTAAAAAGGACATTGTCAGAAAGTGATGCTGTGTGACTATTTATAACTGTGATGTACTTCACCTTGCCTGCTTCAAAGGAAGCATTACTGAGTGGAAATCGGTGGAAAAGAAGAGTTTTCCTTCTAGGAAACACATAAGTGCAATGAGGAGGCAATTTTAGGTCATTTTTCCAGTTACTGTGTATAGGTCTTGGTGAGATTTTCAGTTTGTTTTGGGCAGTATACAGTATTCAGCTGCTTCTGCCCAGTACTTGCTTCTTGCTTCTTCACCTTTAGTGAGTGTGTGAACAGGTCCTGCTACTGCTACCGGCTGCTAATTCAGCTCAATTGACATGGAAAAGGAAAGGAGAATGAGGAGTCTTCAGGAGCATCATAATAAATAAAAAATTGCTGGGGGAAACCCGCTTAAAACAAGAGCTAAGTACAGTTAATCTGTAAGGAACAGGCTATGGTGGAATAAGCAAAAATGAGGAAGCAACCAGCAGTCCTCACTGGGGAGCAAGAGCCTGTGGGTGTAGATGCTGTGCAAACACATCCAGGGAGTTTACAGCCTCTACAGGTCTAGGTATTTGCTGCCTACCAGGTCCCTGCAGGCATTAGAGGAGGAGAAGAAACAAGAAACAAGACTTCTAGATGAAGCTTTGAGCAACCTGATCCAGTGGGAGGTGTCCCTGCCCATGGGACCATGGCAGGGAGGCTGGAACTGGATGATCTTTAAAGTCCCTTCCATCTCAAACCATTCTACAATTCTGTGATCTCCAGTATGCTGCTTTTAGAGACCCCCATTTCCGGCCGGGTGCTTTCAGCAACTATTTTAAATGGCATTTAGAAAGTTCATACATTGGATATACACCCCATGAAGGCTAAATGGTGAACATTGACTTACTTATGTCTCCAGCTCATGTAATTTTACATTACATTTAGGACTTCAAGGATAATAGAGGTATTTACACAAAACTGAATTCAGTCTGAAAACTGAATGAGAAATACAGTGTTAGCGAGCGTGTGGCTGTCTCTAATGCTTTCCACAGCATTAGTTACACAAATACAGGGACAAATGTAAGATTCTTGTTTAAGAAAGCATTACTGGAAGCACACAAAAGAAAATGGTAATTTTTAATGATGCTCAAATTAGTTTCTTGTGTAGCCATCAGTTATTAGCAGCCAGAAATAATCTTACGAGTTGTATTTCAGCACAATTTGGAACAGCCTGGTTTCACTTCTAAAGGAATCGCTGAGAGTAATTATGACACAACCATTTAGTAATTATCATATTCCATGCTGTTAGACTTCCTGAGATGCCTCTTTACTTATTTTGGGAAATGGATGTAACTCCTTTGTCTGTCCCTCTCTCAGTTTGTCACTCGAGCTCACAGGGAAAGAAAGGAGGATTCACCTGAAGTCTTCCTAGGATGAGATCAGTTTGAATTTATAACCACCCCTCCATGGGTTTTGCATCCGAATAAGGATTAAGAATGTCCTAAGCCTCTACTTTAGCCATGGGTTTTCTGATTCATGTTCTTGGTCTTCTTGAAATTTTTTTCTGCTGAAATCCTGACTTTTGGACTCCCAGATTGAAAAGGCACACGCCCTTATAAGGTTCTCCAGACCTGAGTATCTCCATTGTATTGCTCTGCAGATAAACCTCGACTTGATTTCCTTTACTGCATAACACTCATGGGGGACATAGGACTGGGAGCAAGGTCTGTCTCAGTAACAGTTCTCCTGCAAATTCCAATAGCAAAGAGGAAGATGAATCAGTACAGAAGGGACCAAGCCAGGTCACTTGTTGTTCTTTTAGCAACCTCAGAAGACAGCCCACACTGGCTTAATCATCTTCTTCTAAAATTATCACTCATTGGAAAAAGAACCGTAGAGACAAGAGGTCAGGATTCCTCTCCTTGACACAAGGAGACCATTAAATGCTTCCTGCAGTTCCCAAATATTTTGCAAGAACTCCTGTTGCGAGCTGAAAATTTCTGAATCATCACAATTTCAAGTCTGTGGTTTTTGTTAGGTCACAGCAAAATTCATTTCAGGGCTGCTGAGGTTCTGCTGCACAGTGCTTCATTCACTGAGAGAGTCTCGTCCAGGAATCTGGAACATCGCTCTTTTAGATGAAATCCATTCCTTCTGCCGGTTAACTGCAACTTCAGCGGTGGTACGGAACTTAATGCCGGCTCTCAGCGTAGGAATGAATTTCATCGTGTATAAATGGTCCCTCGCAGGGCATTAATTAGATCTTTGGCACTCTCAGTGGAATTTCCCTGCTCTCTCTCCTCCCCAGTCTTTGCTAATGAAATGTTCAATGTCATCAATGCAGAAAAAAGGCATTTCCTTTCTCCAGCCGTCAGAGGAGTATGTTAGTTATTGAGTTTGGAGTACCCAAACTGCTGTAGTTTGCCAGTGATGAGAAGTTCATAGGCACAGCTCTTGCTTTGCACTTGCGGCTGAATTACTTTCAGCCCCAGGCATTTAACACTCGTGAGTCACAGCCTGCAAAATCAGAAGAACAGCTTTGGAGGGCAGAATGGGAGAGATTTTAACTATTTTCCAGATATAGTGGTTCTTTTGGGAGTTCCAGGCTATTTGTTTGGTTGAGTTTTTTCCTGATTCTTTAAGGAGGTGTTTATATCACATACAAAGTGATTTATGAATGGAAACTGAGATTCTGACATGCTTCCTGATGCCAGAACTTCAAGAAATATGGGAACTCTCGCGAGACCTGTGGCTGTGAATTGGCAGGCAAGCAGCGTGAGAGACCCTCATTCATGGAAGAAGCTTTTGGAAGGGCAATACCAGCTTGAAACATGTTCTTAATCACATTCTGACATGTTTCGTGGAGGTTTCTATGGATGCCCAAATCCTGTTTATGTTGCTTAAATCGTTTGGAAATCCCAGCCCTGCCAGGAATGTTCTGTGGCACTTTTGGGAAGTTGTCAGAGCAGCTGGAAATATGAATTGTCATTTTGGGGTGTCTCGTGAGCACTGTTGAATGGGATTTTGGGACCTGGCTTTGAAAATCAGCTCTCAAAAGAGATGTTATTTTAGGCAGAGTTGGAACCCTTGTCTCTTAGTGAGGGGATGTTCCCTCTCCCCAGCTGATGAGATCTCCTGTGCCCAAAGGACATCCTCCTCTAACTGCCCGCAGGTGCCACAGACTTTCCTGATTCCAAAGGTTAAGCAGCCCCCAAGGACAGCTGCAGGGAACAGGGGAGTCCCTGTACTTGGCACTGGTGAGGCCACAGCTCGAATCCTGGGTTCAGTTTTGAGCCCGTCACTACAAGAGGCACGTGGAGGGGCTGGAGCGCATCCAGAGGAGGGGATCGGAGCTGGGGAAGGGGCTGGAGAACAAATGTTATTGGGGAGTGGCTGAGAGAGCTGGGATTGTTTAGTCTGGAGAAGAGGAGGCTGAGGAGCGACCTTATCACTGTCTACATCTCCCTGAAAGGAGGCTGTAGGAGGTAGTGTACGGACCCGGCATGGCATGTGTTAAAAGGTCTCAAAGCAGGCGTTTCTGAATTGTGACCCTGTGCTCCGCCGCCCCCCCCAGCGGGCAGGATGGGGACCCAGGGAGAGGCAGGGACAGGTGGGACACCCGCCTTCTTCTTGGACCCGCAGGACAAAGAGACACGTGCTGCAACACATGGAGCCTTGAAGGTGGTGACTTGGTGACTGCCTTTCATCTTTTCTACCTCTCTTATAAACCGTCTCTCTCTTTTCTCTCTTTCTCCTCATTCTCGTTTCCTTTTCCTTTGGGAGAATGTAGTAAGAGTAAGCTAATGCTAGAAAAAGACCAAGCTTCGTTTGGCAGGTATTCCTGTGATGGCA
Source organism: Tapera naevia (assembly GCA_033556795.1). Taxonomy (NCBI): domain Eukaryota; kingdom Metazoa; phylum Chordata; class Aves; order Cuculiformes; family Neomorphidae; genus Tapera; species Tapera naevia. The sequence continues at coordinate 1,706,273 of JAUMJJ010000195.1, read as the reverse complement.
TACACTCAGTTTTTCTGTAGTCTTTATTTCCAGTCTAATGTTAATATATTCAGAAAGGAGGACGAATAAGGTGGTTTTTTTCTTCTAAGACTCGCACATTATCATTTAAATCAATTTGGGAAAAAAGGAAAGGTAAAAAAGAATGTGGAGAGAACGGTCTGTAGCAGGTATTTTTAGTGTTTAGTTTTGACTCCCGCAACACCATGCTCTTTTTACATTTTTCGGTTCCCTTAATCAGATTGTTATTCTGTGTTATCAAGTGTTTCTAAGTTTAGGATTGTTGCAGTGACATGGGTCTTTGCAGTTTCTTGTCGGTCCTCTCTAAGGCATAGCAGTCATTGATTGATTGTATTTAGTGTTTCAGAGCATGCACCTTTTTAGTAAAATACTGTTTACACCCTCCTCCTGAGTGATTTGCATCACTTTTGACGCCAATTGTGAAGAGGTCACTTTAAGTGGGACTAGACAGGTGGGTGCTGGTCTCTTCTCCCAAGAAACAAGTGACAGGAGGAGAGGAAATGACCTCTAGTTGCGCCAGGTTCAGATTGGATATTAGGAAAAATGTCTTTAGTGAAAGAGTGGTAAAGCACCGGCAGAGGCTGCCTGGGGGTGGTGAAGTCTCCATCCCTGGAGGTGTTTGAAAAGCATGTAGATGTGGCACTTGGGGACATGGTTTAGCAGGCACGGTGATGCTGGGCTGGTGGTTGGACTGGATGAGCTTAGAGGTCCTTTCCAACCTCAATGACGCTATGATTCTTCAGTTCATGGCCCATCACTCCTTGCATGGAAAGAGATTGTGTCCTGCAACTTCTCCGCAAAGCAAGGATGAAAGAGCTTCAAAAAGCCCTGACACAGGGAATATGCATGAGAGAGAGGACTTCTGCAAGGGGCCTGGGCAGCAGGCGTTTGCCTTGCCTAGCACAGGGGTGACAGGTCACCCACTGGGAGCCAGAATCCGCTTCCACAATTAATGGGAGAATAAGCAACGCCTACAGTTGTGTGCAAACACGTGAAGCATGGACAAAGGAAGGAGAAAAGTTATGACAGCTCAAAAAGCACAGCTTCTTATGACTGCTATTTTTTTTTTTTTAATTTTTGTGTTTTGGCCGAAATCCCACCCAGTGGTGGTGATGGGGGAAGTCTCCTAATTCCAGTGGCTGTTTTTATTTAGTCATTACAAGTTTCTAACAATAATTTGACTTTTGAGTAATAGAGGGTTTTTTTCTCTTAATGGAAGAACAACATTTGGCTGTGTTCGTGTCGTCAGCATAACTTGCTCTCCCTTAGAGCTCCAGAACTGAACCCTCCCCTTTTTCCGCAGGAGTCTTAACAGTACTAAAGCAAAGTTAAATAACGGTGACATCACCACCAGCAGCATGAGGTGAGCTTGGCCACAACCCCTGGTGTTTTGAGTGCAGTTGCTTTTATTCTCTCCTGGCAAATATGGCAAATCATACAGTGTTTTTTGGTTTTAGGCAGGCCTGGTTAAAATCCAGCAATAAATGGTAGTGTTAGGTTGAGCTTGGCTTGCTGCGAGGAAGTTGAACACACTGAGAAAGCAAACAGCTATTTATTATGGTGATTATGGGGGAGTATGTAAGGGTTGAAATTGAGAATCACAAAGGGCTGAGTGGAGCCAGGAGCATCCAAAAGGAAAATATTTTGGCTCCAAGCTGCATTTTGTCTGCTGTTTCCTTCTTACCCCTTCCACCCAGCCTTACATGGAGCCAAGGAGTGTGGATAATTCTTTGCTGCCAATTTTGAAGGCTTTTTCCCTTCTCTTACTCTTGGTAACCTGATTTTTTGGCTACGCTCTCAGAGATGAGAGAAGCTCTCACTTTCACTTGTTTTTCAGCCCTGGCCAGAAGTTCTTGTTGGCCGCCTTTTATACTTTCCAGCTTCTGGGGAACAACTTGGGTCTTCTCCCCATCTTTATTCTCACTTTCTTCCTCCTACTCTTCCACCCACTCCCTTCTGGCAGTCCACGTCTCCTGGCCAGCAAGATGTTCCTTGGTTTCTGATGTATTTATTTTAACTTCCCTGTTTCTGTGGTCCAGCAATAGTGTCACCTCTCCTGTGGGACTGTCACAACTACTTTCTCTTCTGTGGTGGAATCCAGCCCAGAGAGAGGCCCACAATAAGGCATAAAGGCTGTTTCTGACTTATTCAGACTGTTTGTGGAAGATGAGCTTCTAGCAAGAAATTTTAGTAAAGCAGGTCGGAGTTTCATTCTGTGTCAATCAGTCAACTCGTAATTAATCTGCAGTCAGGGCCTCTTGCAAGTATGGCTCTTAGCTAGGGAGCTTTGCTAGTAGAAAGTTTTGGTCTTCTAGAGGCAGAAGTATTGATAAGATTTTTTTTTCCTCCCAGGTCACTTCTGTGGAAACCTGTAGGGTCAGGCAAGGAAATGGAGTTACCTCAGTCTTACATCTCACTGCTTAACTGTTTCTGGTGTGGCTTTATGTTAGAATCTAGATGTGCTTTGATCAATTTTTGGGTAGAAGCTGGACCTCATGGCACAGGACTTTGTATACTGACTCAGAATTTCTCTCTTTCATTAATCCTTTGAATGAATTCCTTATTTTCAAATGTTGATTGTATAGATTTTTTTTTCTTGTGCTGGCGCTCATAACTGATAATAGTCAGTGTAGGTTTTTTTTATTATAGTTCTTCCAGTTTTGGGGTTGCTTTACATATTGGACTGGTTTGGAGTTTGTATTTTTGGTCTGTACTGACCTACCTATCCATGAAATCATACAGGTTTGGAGCTGATGCTTTCTAACAGTCATCACTTTTTTAACTTCCTGACAGTATTTATGGAGTTGTCAGTGGTTCTCATTCTTGAGATGATGAATTATTGCAGTAACAACAAATACAGATAGGTTTCATGGGTCATTTTACATAATTCTTTCTGCCCTCTGTACTGATACTGTCACACCAAAGGGGTTTCTGCGAGCAAATGGAAGTTCTATAACTGATGGTATTTAGCCACTGAAGATTGGCTTCGCTAGATACGCTGCAAGGGGTTTTCTGCTGGGACATTACAAGTGAAAACAAGTTGGTTTGCCCAGAGCAAGGAGCCATGCCCATGTTCCAGGAATCCATATCACAACTTCCAAGTGCTTACACACTGATTTAAAGCTCTCAAGTGTTTTGCTGGGAAAGCTGGTGATTCAGGCAGCTCTTTTCACTTGCAGATTTCTCCTCTCTGGACCAGCAAGCCCCTTTGACTGGTGTTTGGGAAAGGGATGGCATCATAATTTAACCTACACTTTCTTGTCTACACCTCTCCTCAAAAGGTGTAGGAGCAGTCGCCAGGCAGGCACTTAGGCATCTAATGGATGGAAAATGAAGTCATATTACCTGATTACAATAAGGTGATTGCAGTCCAACCTGTGGAACTGAACAATAAAATTCATGTTTTTCTTAAAAGGAGCAGGATTTGGGCCTGTTAGCAGATTGTTCCAGGGACTTTCTGAACTGGGTAGCTATTAGCATTTCCCTTTCATATGGGGAAACGTGATATGGAAACTGAGAAAGAAAAGTGAGGTTCAAAGGAAAGAAAAGTCTAAACAGTTTGACACAGTCAGGAGAGAAAAGATTCTCGTTATGCTGTCCAGCAAAGCTTCTGACAACACCAAAAAAGCTGAGCATAATTCTTAAGTGAGGCAGAAAGTTTTGCAAGGATGCATCATCTCTTGTGGTCATATGCTAAAAACAAATATCCCAAAGCTCTTGATGATGCATCTGGTGTTTGTACTCATTGAATGTGTCCCAAGCCAGCCACATTTATTGGAGGCACATTTTTGCTTAGCCAGGTCATGCAGAAATGAAAGCAAACATTACCTAAATACGCATCATCAAATCAGGGTATTAGTCTGGCTAGATTAGTATAAACCCACTTTCTGTCCATTCCATAGCTGAAAGATTTATAGGGGCAGGTAGAAGCTTCAGAGTCTGAAGTATACATCGCTTCTGCATTTGATTATACTCTCCAGATTTATACACCATGTGGAGAGGTCATGGCTAACTTTTCAGGAACAGCATTCATATTTTCCATAAAGTGCATGAGTATAAAATGCAGATTATATGCACAGTAAATAAATGGAAAGTTTTTGACTCTATGTCTCCTCAATGAATTTATAATTAACAAGTAATACTGAAAATAAATGCTACACATGGTGTTTATCTCCTTACCAATGCTTCTTTCTCACTGTTTTCAGGTTCTGTTTCAGTGTAGGCTAGGCTGGATGAGCAACCTGATCCAGTGGGAGGAGTCCCCCCTCATGAGGGTGGAGCTGGGTGAGTTTTGAGGTCTCTTCCAACACAAACCATTCTATGACACAGAAATGGGGGACTGTAAAGGGCCTATATAAGTCTTGTGTCTTTAGAGAATATTTTGCTGAAACATAGCTTCTAAAAATTACTCTTTTTTTTTTTCCCTCTGGCAAATGAAAGAGCCTGAGGCATTTCTTACATGGAAAGCCTCGAAGGAGGAAAGAAAAAGGGGAAGAGACACACATATGTTTGATAGGAATTTTTTGTAGATAATTGAGCATCTGTGCATGGGACATATTTGAGACAAAATGGTAAGGATCACAGGAAAATCAGTATTTTACCAGTGTGGTTGTGAGTTGGCTCTATGGTAGAACTTTCGGCTCTGGGGTCCTGGTGTTTAGGCATCTCTGAAATGCCTGGGTCTATGGGCATCTGTCTCCCGTGTGTTTGGGACCTGAGATTGTTAATAGGGAAAGCAGCATCAGGCTAGAGGCAGCTCAGTGCACTGAATTCGCTGCTTTGTTGGCTTGCAGCTTAGAGATCTGCAAGGGGCTTTCTGTAGCTGAAAGGCTCCAATCCTCACCCTGGAAAGATTAATTAAAGTGTCTCGCTTTACCTGTTGCAGTAATTCCACTCTCTGATTTACCTTGCTGTCACCTGAATAAAGCTGGCCAAGTTCTTTGTCTCTCTGGAGCCTTCTCCCCACACCTCTGTGAGTGACATTTAAATATGTTGATATCCTCAGCCTCGGCGCTGGGAAAGTGTGTATGAATAAGCTGCATGACAGGGTCATAAATTACATGGAGAGTAGAACAAATCTTGGCAGCAGATCATAGCTGCCTGAGAGATGAGAGCTATGGCAGACACATGAGCAGAAAAGGAAAGGGAGACTAATATTTAAGGGGAAGGCAGAAAGTTTACTGCTAGACTGTTCTGTTGAAACGAGTTGATTTCTGACCTTGGTTTCTTTGGGAGCAGGCTTGGTCTCCTAATTTCTGTTTAATGTTTTCCTTTTTGCCTAACCTCTCAGGAAAGGATTGATGCTTTAAGAGCATTAGAAATTCTTCCTTCTTTATAGAAAAGCCAAAATCAAAACCATAATGTGTAACTGGTTTTTAAGCAGGATGGAGCAATCCCACAAAAGTGGATACACTGTGCATGTCTATCTCTGAATCCATGGACCGCATCTATATCCTTAAATTTGAGTGTCAGCCTATCTCTGAATCCTTGTACTGCATCTATATGCTTAAATTTGTGTGTCAGCCTTCATGGGATGCAGGCTTAAATATTCTTTCCATGTCAAGTGTCCATCACAATGCCTAAACATCATTACTGTCTAAAGTTCTTGATTTTTTGCTTTGAAGTTTCATAACCTTATAACATACTCATAAATGTGCTTGAGAACTTCAGTGTGACTTTAAGACCTGCTTGGAAAACCTTCAAACAATTACAAATATGCACACACAAAATATCTGTGCTTAGATGAGGTAATCCACAGGAGGGTTTCCAGTTGGCCTTTTAAAAAAACAACTATTTTATATATAAATGTCAGCGTTAATTAAAAATCAACACAAAACAGGAAGCAAAAACCCCATAATGCTGCATTGGTTATGATCTGGATATATTAGTTAAGTCCTACCCCATTACTAAGAGTTTATTCCTGTTCTTGGAGGCACTCAAGTTTTTTTAAAGGAAAGAAGGGTACACACCCATTGGAGGATGCAGCCCAGCAGATGATTTCATATTGAAACAAACGTGTGGAGGACGATTTTCAAAGACATTGTGGGGTCCTTGCACGATGCCTGGCTAATAATGAAAATGGAGCGTCCTAATCCTTTTGGCATCTGGAAAAATCCCTCCAGTGTTTTAAGCACATTGGCCAAAGTCCCCTCCCTGGAGAGCTGCTATTGTCTGCATAGGCCCATACCCTGAATCAGTGAGACCTCATTAGTTAATAGTTGTTGTATGCTTATGCTCTTAGCTGCCTTTTATGAGTGGTACTAAATGGCTTTTTAGCTCTGCTCCTCAGACACACAAAATGTGCCTTCCAACACTGCTGCTTATATTCCAGCTGCTGGAGGGAATAGGAAATGGCCTGAGCTTAATCCATCCTCAAGACAGTCTTAAAATGATTCATTTGCAGTTGTCCTCGAGTGCCACACAGCAGTTTCACTGCTCCAGAGTTTTTCCAGAAATCTGCTTATTTATTGCCGCTACATACATTACTGCTGGATTTAGGGATGGAAGAATACGCCGGTGCCTCAGGGTGCGCTTTCCTGCCTCACTAGTGGGGCACACGCTTGGAAGAAGTGCCCAAATAGAAGGATTTTACATCGGAAATCATGTGCAGATAAAATTAATTTCAGAAATGTGCACCATTTCTTTCTACGAATGCACAAGGGCACTGCAAACCTGCCTCAGCTTACATCTTTACGTCCCGTTCGGTCAAATTCTCTCCTAAATGGTAGACAGAACATAAATAAAATGGTGAACCCTGCTTGCCTCCTTCCCCAGATAAATCGTCCATGCTGGTGACAGGATGGGGTTGGAATGATGCATTCACACTTGGAAGTGCGTGTGCAGGGTTAGGTGGATGGGAGCCTCGGCTTTCTACCAAAGCTGGCTGGCAGAATGAGGTCCCCCAGGAACCAAGAGGATGCTGAAGGTGTCCCTCATGGGTGCTGCAATAAACATTCCTGAAGTTTGCGATGCCTACCATGAGAGATTTAAAAAGTGGAAAAGAGACTGATACCTCTCAAACAAGCTGTTTTGCACTATGCTCATAGTTGATTAGTGACTCTTTATTCTTTCTTCTGCTATGGGGTTATAGCAAGAATGAGCTTTGTAAACTGCCAGTCCACACTCTTCCCTGATGAGGAAAGTTTCCAGGTGTGAGAAGAGACAATTTGACCTGCTGTAGGCTGCTATAATGGATGAGACTCTTCTCACGTTGCTTCCTTGCCCATTTGATCTGACACGCTGCCTGGAGTGGTACCCACAGACAGACAGGGCTGAGAAAGCATCCCTGTGCACCTCCTGCCCTGTTCAAATGATCCACTGGATCTCTGGGGCTCCTTTTTCAGCCCTGTGTGTAAGTGCAGCCAGCCACACCAACTGATTGGCATCCAGCCCTCCTTCTGTGTGCCCGAGGTCATTGCAGTGCAAGTTAGGTTGGAGCACGTGTCCCTGTGGGCTGAGATTGGGTGGTTCTGAGGCATGTTCTTGTGTGCAGCATCATCCCAGTGAGTTGTGTGCTTAAAGAGGAGATTAATCTCCAGGGAAGGTAACGCTTTCTAATGTCAAATGCCACGATAACCATTGCAGGGGGGTTGGAATTGGATGATCTTTAAGGTCCCTTCCAACCCAAACCATTCTATGATTCTATGATAGCAGTGGCTGATTTCTTTTGCCTCATTGAAAGAATAGACTTTATTTACAAAAGTGAAGTGTTGGTCTTGATTTTAAATCCAAGCATAGCTTCAGGATGTTTAGATCTGGGGCTTTTTAATTTAGTTTCATATTCAAATTTACATTCATATTCCTTCTAGATATTCCTGTTGTATAAATGAACAAATTCTGTAGTGTATGTTAGGTGGGAACTAGAAAACATGACCTTCTTAAACTGGTGCTGGAAGAGCCCATAACATGGATAGCATCACAAGCATCACCTCTGAGCGATGACTTCCCAAAAGTAAAGGTTTTTTTTTGTAGGGAAAAGGCTCTGCAAATGCACATAACTGCCTGGAAATGACTAGAAATCAGTCGTCAGTCTTTCTTGCTGCAAAGGAATCTGAGTGAGGCTCAAGCAACTGCTGAATTCTGCAAAGAGGAATGGAAACTTCACCTGTCACCATTTGCAAGTTTCCAGAGGCAATGAAAGTATAAATACAACAACTCCTTGCAGTAGCAATAGCTTTGCAGTGAACTGCAGACTCACCCTAAACCCCTGTGTTATGTTGTAAGAGTATGCTGAGCATGATGAATGCTTCTGGTTTGACATATTCCAGAGAGAACATTTTTTATCTCTCTCCTCTTACAGACTTCTACCAACTGCGTTTGCATCTAATAAAATCCAGATGCTTCTTGAAATAAAATTGCTGCTATATTGGGTTGCAAACCTTCTTTGAAAATAAAGGTTGTGGCATTTTTAGCAAATGTTCCTTTTCGCTGCAGCAGGCTCAGAGCAGGGAGAAGTGGATATTATGACAGTGAAACATGGATAGAAGGTGTTTATTCTTATCTGCTAACAGCAGTATTATTGCTCTGTGGTACTCTCATGGACAGGTTCTGACACGGCTTATGTCTAATATTTGTAGACAGCTACATCTTGGAAAAACTGTCTCCTGAGAACAAGTCTGATCTCTCCTAACATGGCATGTACTTACCTCTGTACAGCTACATGATATTGAAGAAGTACTATCAGGCGTCATGATGGCCTGAGGAATTAAAATGTGGAAATTTGAAGGCTTACTTGCAAAGGAAGACATTTGTGGACACTACGTTGAGGAAGGCATCGTTGTGATGGTTTGTGACACGTTATGGCAGATGACCAAGCTAGACAAAAAGCAAATTTATAGTGGGTCTATTATGATTACAGTAATAACCATCTTTTATGCTGGTATCACAGCCTGCTTTCATTTTGTTTAGAAGACCAGAGGCATTTATGTACAAATCTTGGCTTGCACATATCTGTTTTAAATCATCTCCATTACCACTACGGCAAAATACCCTGACTCCTCGTGTATTTTGTATTGCCAGTCATCCCTGTGCACAAATACCTCTCCCAGGAATCCTCCCTTAATTACATCTGTGGTACGTGCAGATTGTGCCCAACCCAACTGCAATATTAAGAAATATGTTTTCATGTTGTAAAAGAAACGAACTATTGTGATTGCAAAAAGTGGTCCCTCTGTGTTCAAAAGGAATTCACATGTGGCCAAATGCTTCTGAAAGCCTCTTTTCCTTTCTGAAACAAATGCATCTCAGATTATCACTGACTGCTTTTCCCTAGGGTTTCCTCAGGCCAGGTACTACATGAAATAGTGTGATGCTAATGATGCTCTTCTTTCATCCTCAAATTCTTATCAAGTCAGAAAACTTTGGAAGCCCTTTCCTTTGAAAAACTAGAAGAAAATGAGTTTTCAAGTTCATCTTTGTAGGGAAAAACGTCTTTATTCTGAACAATCTAAATGTATTGTTTATGTAAAGAAAAAAGTCAGAGGAATGTTTTGACTTAAATGTAATGGCATATTCTAATAATAAATGAAAAAATAAGCCGGTTTCTGTGAAAGTTTCAGTTATCTGGATACTGACTTGAAAAACAATATTGAGGGAATTAAGGAACAAAAGATAGAATCATAGAATCATTAAAGTTGGAAAAGACCTGTAAGATCATCAAGTCCAGTCGTCAGCCCAACATTTCGTGCCTATTAAATTGTGTTCCAAAGCCAACTCCATGAAAGGCTGGAGCGCCAGAATAACAGGAGTGGCATCACAGCTGATTAGGAAGAGAACAGGAATCATCCTCTGCATCTTGCCTACACCATTCTACTGCTCTTCTCAATTCCTACAACCCCAAATGAGAACTGTAATTGTTGGCAACAGCATCTCTCTGATTTTTTGTTTATAATCATCTGAAGTGTTCCTTATTCCTAAATTCTTTGCCAGAGTTCTGTTATGGAACCACATGAGCGCCCTTTATCTCTGGGCAATCTCTAATTGTTTCTCTCAGATTTCATGTTATTGATTTCAGAGGGGATGTCAAGGTCACTTTGGATTCTGACACTGTCCTTGAAATTCTTGGAAGCTTTGTTGACTTTTGGCCACACACGAATGTCCTAATTATGTTCTGTTTATTCTTGACAGCTGTACTAGGAAACAATGTTTTAATTGGAATAATTTGAATTTTTAGCTTAAAGTCAGTCCCTGAAAAAAAGAGCATTCAGGACTGAAGAAATTCTAAACATAATTGTACTTGATGCAGTCCTTATCCCACCTTACCTCTTCTTTCTTTTGATTTTTGAAAGAGATCAAAGAAGTGATTTATTCACACTCTTTATAAGTGAGCGCTAGCAGTTATGTTCAATGTGCTGATAGTGTGTGGCAGCAAAAGAGAAATGGAAACTGGATTATGTGACAAATGTTTCTTTTTTCTATGCATTCTGATGACTTGCTTTGGATGTGGCATCCAAGACATATGTGAAGTTTACATACAGAGTAACAAAGATTCCCTCCTTTCTGGCTGAGCTATATGAACCCGGCAATTCTGCTCCCAAGGCAAAAGTCAGTTTATGTGTCTCCCATCTGTTTGTGTGTATGTGTGTCTTTTGGAAACAAACGGGGGTGAATCATATTGGAAGAGCTTCACAGACTCGTGTTGTTGGCAGAGCCTAGAATAGCAGCCTCACGGAAAAATCAGTTGCCCGTGGGCAGTTAGGGATGGCAATTGTTTTCTTACCTGGGTGAATCAGAAGGAGGTTTTTTCCCCCGTGTCTATATCTGCATTCCCATCATTATGCTGAGGACTGATGTTCTTTTGTCAACAGGCTTTTCAACACACTTCCAGCCATACTGCTGGTTTAACCGCACTCCATTGCAGCCCAAGGAAAAGATGAGGTTATTTGGTAGGTGTTCAGTGGGGTAACTGCAGTCACTCACGAGAACTCACACCAGTCTTCTTCCTTACAGCACCTTACAGCCCCAGTACCCACAGCCACCAATAACATTGAGTATGCAATTCCTTCTAATGGCTTTGCAGGGAGTTTATAACAGCAAAAATCAAGATTTTGCTGAGACTGTTGCACTCTCTGGGCAGGAGATTGCTGCCAGAGAGGCGCTCAGAGAGGTTTACGTGGCTTGAAGCATCTTTGTTCAGTGTTTTACTACCCTGATGTCATGGAAATCACAAGTTTTGTACTGCTGAGCATGCTCAGGCTCTAGGAGCCCTGTGGGTTCTTCTTGTGTACCCAGGCTCCCCTGGGGACACATCCTCCATCTGGTGATGCACCCCAGCCACCTGTGAGCATTAGATCCTGCTGCTCACATTCCCTTCTCTGGAGCTACCCTCATCCTGACTATCACACTGTCCCACACTCTCTCCTACTTTTGTGTGTGGTTTTCCAATTCTAGAGGCTGTGCCAGAGGTTATACTGAGCTCTGAGAGACACAGAACGTGTGTCCCAGAGACAGCTGAAGGATCTGTGAAAGCTTAGAGTGACTGACAGCATTTTGAGTTGCACAGAGATGTCAGTGGAGGAATTACAACGTGTAAAATGATGCACAATTAAACGCCCAGGGGATTTATTGGATCTAAGCTTAGAGCAGCTGATTGTCCTCTACACTTTTAATTTTTTCTTACTAAACAATTTCTTCCTGGCCTAAACCCAATCTCTGGAGGAGCAGATTAGCAGAGCTATTATGCCATCTTGCCTAATACTCCTTAAGATTTATTCCCGCCGGGAGCTCTAAAAAAATATTGTGTAATCTCCTCCAGGTTACAGAATACGTTGGCAGTCACACCCCCTGGTATCAGGATCTTCATTGATTTCAGGACTGATGGGTCTGCAGAAACAGAGATAAACTTGGCCCTGGGTGTATCATGAGTCTGATTGCAAAAGCAGCAATTTTTGCATAGTGATTAAATTAAATGCTTGCAATTTTAGAAGACATTTATCCGGGGATTCCATGCTTTGGCTCTCCTGAGTGTGTGAAACCCCTCAAGAGAGGCTCTGCAGCCAGGCTGCTCTTCCCCTAATTAATTCTCTTGCACATTAACATTTACAAGCAAATAATTTACCTCCGTGTGTTTTATTAAAACACGTATTATAAAGTGCTCAGCTAAAGAGGAAATTAAAATTTCTTTTCACACCCAAGACTTTTCCTGGTGATGCAAATACCTTGATATTACAGAGCCAGCAGGTTGTGTAGAGTAAGCAGGGCAAAACGGTCAAAGAGGTGAACTTCGTGGGGAGTGCAATGAAGGGCGCTTGTGGAGGTGGGAAGTCCTCTTGCTGCAAAGCTGGGGTCACAGGGAGGAGTGAGAATAATCTCAGTAGATCTTCAGTTGGTGCAGTTTGCTGTGATTTAATTGATTTCAGAGGAACCACTCTCCCTGAAACAGTGTGAGTGGAAATCCTCGGCGAGGTTTGCATCGAGGACCTAACTATTCACAAGCTGTCTGTTACAGAGTTTTATTTTTACCATAGGCAGCCCTGAAACAGGCTTAAAATGAGGGGTTCAGGAGAGAGGCCAAGGGTACAGATGTTGCAGCTGCCCCACAGTTGGGATGGGAGAAGGGCTCCACAATATCGGAGAATCATAGAATGGTTTGGGTTGGAAGGGACCTTAAAATGATCCAGTTCCACCCCCCTGCCATGGGCAGGGACACCTCCCACTGGATCAGGGTGCTCAAAGCCTAATCCAGTCTGGCCTTCAACACCTCTAGGGATCGGGCAGCAGCACTTCTATGGCCAACCTGTGCCAGTTCCTCACCACCCTCACAGGAAAACATTTCTTCCTAAGATCTCATCTCAATCTCCCCTCTATCACCTTAAAACCACTCCCCTTCATCCTGGTCCTGTACTCCCTGATCAAGAGCCCCTCCTCAGCTTTCCTGGAGCCCCTTTCAGTACTGGGAGGCTGCTCTAAGGTCTCCTGGAGACTTCTCTTCTCCAGGCTGAACAACCCCAACTCTCTCAGCCTGTCCTGGTATGGGAGTTGCTTTGGCCCTCAGATCATCTTCATGGCCTCCTCTGGACTCGTTCAAACAGCTCCATGTCCTTTCTGTGCTGAGGATTGCATAAATGATTTCAGGGCTCCAGGTGGGGTGTCACAAGAGCAGAGCAAAGGGGCAGAATCCCCTCCCTTGCCCTGCTGGTCCCACTGCTTTGGATGCAGCCCAGGACACCGTTGGTTTCTGAGCTGAAGCACACACTGCTGGCTCATGTTTTGTTCTCACCCACCATCACCCCAAGGCCTTCTCTTCAGGGCTCCTCTCTATCCAGTCTCCACCCAGCCTGGACATGTGCTTGGGATTGCCTCGAACCAGGTACAGGACCCTGCATATATTTTGATCAGAGGCAGCTCCATCCTATAAGATCCTGAAGTGCTTTCAGTTATTCACAAGAATAATTATCCAGTGGAAATACTTATTAAAGGGAAATGATTACTCAGGAGAAAGCAGCCATGACTGGGAGGGATGAAGCAGCGTATCCACGCACCATGCGTGCATAACAGCATTTATGGAAACAAGAGGGAAACAGAAGCTTCCCCTGCTGAAACCACAATCGAAATTGTAAGCAGGCAGAATCCCATTTGAAACTGAGCCAGGGCTGTGGGCTGTCACTCCTACTCTTGTGGCAAGTGTGATGAGGGTTTTAACGATGAGATACAGCCAATGATGTAGAGTGATGCCTATTCCCATTGACCTTTTATGCTTCCTATGTCCTTGTTGGGTGACCATCATCAAAAGTGCTGTGCAATGTCTTGTATGTCTCCCAGGAATCTCTATCTTTCTTTTTCTTCAACTTAATAGCTATTATGTTTGATTCTTCTGTGATGGAAATGTGCTTCGGTGTTGAGTGCATTCCTGGGTGAAAATCTGTTGGGCTCAGATGTCCTAGAGAACACTCTTCTGTCAGAACATATTGTATCCTGAAAGTCAAAACTTAGGATATGTAAGAAAGATGGCCACAAAATTCATAGACAATGAGATCTAGCATTCTGATAATATCATCTACTCCCAAAATTTCAGAATTTTTGATTTCTAGATTTACACTAATTTCAAAATTTTGAAGAATATTATCCTTTAAAAACTGGCATGAAAGTGAAACGAGGGTCAGATTACTTCTGTTTTGCTTAGAATCTTATTCCTGTTTAATTTGGAATGAAAATAAATGCTGAGATTGCAGGACTTCTGAAATGCCCTGGATGAAAATCTGCTGTGATTGAAGAGTCAGATTGCTGGGGTTTTTTCTCAAACACAGGTCTGGACTGAGCCTCACTGGTACGCAAGAAATTCCGATTAGTTAGGGCTAACTTTGCCTTTCTGCCTGTTCGATGCTTCTTCTGTGTTGCAAATTCTAATAAATATTATAACTATATTAAAAAAATAAAAGCAATGGCCTCTTTCCTCTATTTTTTCAGGACCTCTGCAGTGGCACAAACATGAGGTGGTGAAGGGGCTGGTGAACAAGCATTATGAGGAGCGGCTGAGGAAACTGGGACTGTTTAACCTGGTCAAAAGGATGCTGAGGGGAGACCTTAGCACTGTCTAAAACTGCCTGATAGAAGGTTGTAGCGAGGTGGGTGCTGGTCTCTTCTCTCAGGTGACAGGTGATAGGATGAGAGGAAGCGGCCTCAAGTTGCACAAGGGGAGGTTCAGATGGGATATTGGGAAAATTTTCTTCACTGAAAGGGTTCTCAGGCAGAGGCTGCCCAGGGAGGTGGTGGAGTCCCCATCCCTGGAGGTTTTTAAAAACGGGTGGATGCGGTGCTCAGGGATCTGGTTTAGTAGTGGATAGATATGGTTGGACTTGATGATCTCAAAGATCTTTTCCAACCAAGCAATTCCATGATTCGATGATACTATGATCCTCTGGGATATTTTGCCCTGCTCTATTAAATAGGAGTTGTGACATGTAGGATGGGGCTTCTTCCCTTGAAACAGCTTGTTGTCAGTACCTGCATGGGGTTTATCAGCTCCTCATGTATTCATGGACTTCTGTCTCACTCTCTTGCAAAACCTGCTATATTCTATACTTAGGGAAGCAGCCGGCAGTTCAGGAGTGGGCTGATTTGAAAAATAAGGATGGAATGTGCTCCGAGCTGGGGCGGTGGTGACGGTGGTTTGGATTGAAGGGAGGGCAACTTTACCTTCTTAATCATCCCATGTTTGCTTAATTTTCCCAAAGTATGTCTGTCATTCCCCTGTGCCCCTCTGAGAATGTGAGAGGGACTTGTTACAAGTACTGGGAAATACGAAAGGTGAATTTCCCCTTAATTTAACATATTTCCAAGCTGCGTGCTCTCCCCTCAGAACACAGCTGCTTTGACTGCTGTTTTTTGTTTGCTTTTCTTCCAGCAGTCTTGCCTTTCTTTGGCCTGTTTTTCCATCTTCTCCTCCTCCTCTTCTGAGTCATATGTTGACACAACTCCACGTCGGCCCTCGTTGTTAGAGTGGGGCATTGTTGCTGTGTATAGGTACAAAAAGGGGTTATTTCATGCTTGGCATGTGAATACCAAAATTCCCTTCACTTCTGTTTCTTTGAAGTCAGGTATTCAATGTCAAAAGACGTTCAGCTGGTGTGAGTTGGCTTTCACAGTGCTATTCAGGTGGGCACCAGCAGGAGCTGGTGGAGACGACTGATGCTGTAGGAGTGAATTTTTCCTGGTTTCCACCAGGGCCTACCTTCCCTGAAGCGATCGTTGTTCCCCCCTGAGACTGACCCCAGTGACAGCTAGCGTCATAACTTTGAAAGCTTCCTTTTACGTGGGTGTCTTATTGCCCAACGCATATCACACCACCATGATGCAGTGCTGCGACAGCAGGTTATTTATATCATGGAATCATGGAATCATAGAACGCTTTGAGTTGGAAGGGACCTTCACATGTCGTTGAGTCCTACCTCCCTGCAAGAGCAGGCACATCTTTATCTCAGTCCAGTTGCTCAGAACTCTATCTAAACTGGCCTTGAATGTTTCCAGGGATGGGGCATCCACCACCTCCCTGGGCAAGCTCGGCCAGTGTTTCACCAGTCTCACAGTAAAATATTTCTTCCTTATATCCAGTCTAAATCTCCCCTCCCTTAGTTTAAAACCATTACTCCTTGTCTTGTCGTAACAGGCCTTGCTAAAAAGTCTGTCCCAGCTTTCCTGGAGTCCCTTTCAGTACTGGGAGGGTGCTCTAAGGTCTCCCCGGAGCCTTCTCTTCTCCAGGATGAAGAATCCCAACTTTCTCAGCCTGTGCTTGTTTAGGAGATGCTCCAGCCCTCAGATAATTTTTGTGGCATTCACTGGACACACTCCAACAGCTCCTTGTCCTTCCTGTGCAGAGGGCTCCAGAGGCTGGAAGAGGACCATTGGTGTATCCCATGTTGAGGAAAATAACATGTCCTGGAGTGACTTGAAATTTGATTTATTTTTTCCAAAACATCCTTGCTCTCCCCCACGGTCCTGTTTTGAGTGCTACATGAATGCAAAGTATTTCCAGTAATGTGCAGGTATGGAAAGCCCTGCCCTGTTGCCAGGTTGTAAATGGTGATGAAAGATAGCTAGAATTCCCACTGTGTTGTGGCATGACCAAAGCCATTTTGTTGTGGCACTGATACCCATCTCAGGATAGCTCAACTGACAATCTTGTCCTGATCTGTGGACCTGATGGTTTTGGAAGACCTTAGTCCCTGTGACCACAGGAATGCAGCTTTATGAACCCACCCCTGTGCACTGGGATAGCATCTCTTTACTTCTTGCCTGCTACCTTTATTGATAGGAAGACATCACTGGTGAGAGACTGGGCTGATGGGCTTACAAAACAGCACTTGAGACTTTGTAATAAATGTAGCTTTAAATTATGAACATCTCTTAAATTCCAGAGCTCTGTTCTTCCCCTAGGAAAATAACAGAGCAGGGAGCTGTTGCACTGAACATTTAATGTTTTAAAACTCCTTGCACTTTAGAGTTCTTGATCATCATTTTAGGCCTCATGGTGCTAGCACAAGATAAAAGTGAACATCAATATTTCAGATAATAGAGAATGTACAATTAATGGATTTTTTTTCTCCTTTAATGATGTGCTATGTTTTTAGAAGGATTTCTTCCCTTTCAGTTCTAGTGCTATATTCTTTTTTTCTGATCTGTTATTTATGTATTTACGTTGTGTGGTCATTACATCGATCTTCTGTTCGGAGTACAGTGTACCATGAACTTGGGTTGTGCCTCACTGATAAAGATGGATGGATCTGTGTTTATTTTTTAAGAGAAACTATGAGCCATGTCTCCAGCTCAAAACGGGGCTGATTTTGCTTTGATTAGTTTTGTCACCTCTTTTCTTTGTTTTCTGCGAACATCTGTCCAACCATTTTTATTTATAACAATATATTTGTGGAAAACAATGTCTCAAATATAGAAAGGAAAAGGTGACAACATCTGAAAGCATTTGCTCAGCTGTTTTGGAAGTTCTTTGTGGGTATTGGGGTGCTTTAATTGTTCAGTAAAAACAATGACACGTAATTTAGCAGTTCAGAGGCCATTTACATAGCCTACTCACCATTCTAAAGCTGGAATATATTCATCTGGCCTTGACCATGTAAGATATACTGAATTCCTCAAAAAATGGATTTATGAAGTTGGTTGGTTTCATTAAAATAATTTCTAAGTGGAACACAAGCAACTGACATTCAGAAATAGTCACACAAATCTTTTTAAGAGCATCTTGTAAAATGCTTTAACATCAATTCTGATACAGCTTAATTTGAAAAGAGTTTGTTGTAGAGGAAGCGACTGAATAACAGGAGAAATAATCCTGAAGAGATGGACCCACACAAATGAAATACCAATCCTCCACGGGGGTGAATTTGGCAGGGCAGAAGTAGGAATGAAAATAATAAGATGAGTCTCTGGAGAACCAAGTTAACATGAGATCAGAGTGGTAGGAAGAGATGAGTACATTGGAGATCTTTAAAATCCAGAGAGTGACTCTTAATTAGATTAAACCCTGGATGAATGTATAGAAGTATAAAACCACTCAATATGTCTGAAGGTGGGGGACATTTACTCCCATTTCTTGCAGCAAGAGATTGTTCTGTTCATGGATTTGGGATCTTTGCAAGTTTCTGAGAGAAGGATTTGGGAATTTTTCTTTTACAAGGCAAAAATAGCTTCAAAAGGCAGGGTCAAGATAAGGACAAATGCTAAACACTTTCCGTAGGTGGAGATGGGCAAAACTTCTGGAAGGAAAAAAAAACAGGCAATAACATCTTGCTTTCCTAACACAGGGCATTAAACAGAGTGCTTAATTAGGTAGTTGGTGATTAATAGAAACAAGTAGGATTGTATTAGAACAAGATAAAGGTAATCAGAGAAAAGACTGGATTGATCAATTTTTGCAGAGAAACTTCATTCAGACTGGAAGGGCAGAATTGATAGAAGAGCAAAAAAGGGGGAAATATTTGTAGAGAATTTTGTTGAGACAAATGGGTGGTGAGCCGACACTCCAAAAAAAGTATTGTTTTAAAACATGAGACATCAGCTAGAATTAGATAGCCACTTGTGCAATGCTGCTTCCTTGGAAAGTCCGTCACAAATGTCTCTTCAGCAACAGGAAACCCGTATATAAATCATTGCAAAATTTATTTTTAATTCACTAATACATAGGGGGATCTGCTTTTATAGTATGTCTGTACTTAATTTATTCAATAAGTGGTCATGCTCTCAGCAGCTGTTTTCCATGCCTCCCTCTTCTAGGATAGAACATGATATTATCTGTCTATACCACAATACTAGAACACAACGTATTTCACGTTGGAGCATCCTCATGATAAACTCTGCTCTCAGATTTAGCCTTGCTTTGAGGAGCGAGTTGGAGTGAGTCCAGAGGAGGCCACAAGGATGATCTGAGGACTGGAGCACCTCCCGTACAAGGACAGGCTGAGAGAGCTGGAGTTATTCAGCTTGGACAAGAGAAGGCTCCGGGGACACCTTAGAGCAGCCTCCCAGTACTGAAAGAGATTCCAAGAAAGCTGGGGAGGGGCTCTTGATCAGGGAGTGCGGGGATAAGAGGAGGGGGAATTGTTTTAAGGTGAAAGAGGGGAGATTCAGATGAGATCTTAGGAAGAAATGTTTTCCTGTGAGGGTGGGAAGGCCCTGGCACAGGTTGTCCACAGAAGTGGTTGCTGCCTCAGCTGTGGCTGCCCCATCCCTGGAGGTGTTCAAGGCCAGGTTGGATGGGGCTTTTAGCAGCCTGGTCCAGTGGAAGGTGTCTCTGCCCACGGCTTGGTCTTGGAACTGAATGGGCTTTATGGCCCCTCCCAAACCTCACCTTTCTGTGATTCTATGGCTCTGTGATCCCTGAGAAAGGTGAAGTTGGTCTACAAATTGTGACATCGTTTTAGCTGTGTTGCCTACGCATTGTGTCCTCACACAATCCTACTCTCCCTTCAACATCTGAACCCACTGACTAATGTCAATGATAGGAATGTCAAAGATAATTTTGTTTCTGCAATAAATTCTTGAGTAGGAGAGAGGGATCTTGTGACTGAGAGGAAAGATTGAAGAGTGAGTTCAGGCGTGAGCAGGTCTGACTGTGCCCAGGAGAGATGTTATGAAAGCTTCACTAATAGGGAAATGATTGAGAATCCACACATCCGATGTGGCTCAGTAGCAAACGAGCTTTCACGGTGTGTTGAGTTAGTAAAATTAATAGGAGCTGCTTTTGACTTGTGGCCTTTGAATTTCTAAGGTTCTCTGTTCTGCTTTCCTCTACAAACTAGCAGGTTTTTTCTTGCCATGAAAGTCAACATTGTTCTACAGCTCTGTGTCTTTAGAAACTGAGTTGTTAAGAAAAATACCAAATAAATTGAGATAAATGGTAAAATTAAAGGTGTTGACTGCACAGCAGAGGTCTTCAGAGAATCTTGGATTATAACTGTCTGGAGGCCCAGAGGTGATGTGCCACAGGAAATCCATGAATTTGCGAACTCTCAGGGAACAATTTCATTGCCATTGCGCCAGGTAGGATTAATAGAAAAAACTATGCTTCCGTATATGCACTTCACTCCATTTCCCATATATTCCCATCAAATGATTTATTCCACTGCCTTCCTGGATTAGCTCTGAGGTTTCTTTGTGCTTACTGAAGTAGCTCAAATGGCTTAAAGATATTAAAAACTTGCTTAGAAGAGGCCTTGAGCAGCCTGGTCAAAGTTGTCCCTCCTCTGAAGGGGAGGCAGGTTGCACCGTATGACCTCCAGAAGTCTCTGCTAATCCATAATGGCCTGTGAGTCTGATGCTACGACTCTTGTGGCATTGCTGGCTCACTGTGGAACACCCTGTGGAGATGTTTGCAAGCTATCCAGTCATCAAAGGGAAAGTCAGCTACTACTGTCCAGAGTCAAGGATCCTCTTTTTTTCTGCTCTGTCTCAATCCACTGAAAGACAGACAGAAACAGGGCTGAAGAATTGAGCTGACGTATGCAAATGTGAGTTGCAGGAACCTGATGCCCTGTAACTAGGAGACTTGAGCAGCTTAATAGAAATTTGAGGCCAACAAGTTCCTCCAGATCTAGATCTGGGTGCAGGCAAAGTTGCCGAGGGTAGCAGGCTGATGGAGGGGCCTGCTACTCACTTCCTTACACCAATGTCCTGAAAAGTGAATGGCTGAGTCTGTCGTTTCTGCTGAAGGGGAGATGGGGATGCGTAGGGTTTGGCTTTTGCAGGAGACAAGAGCCTGTAGTAACAGCAGGCCTTTTCCTTTCCCACCATATTTCATTCCTTTGTTCTACATGGATATGAAACCAAGCTTTTCAAGTTTCAGAGGGAAAAAAGAGACCTGGAAGCTTCCCACAAATGTTTCCTAATTGATTCTCTATTTTTATGCTGAAAATTTAAGTAAAGGCCCATAAAGAGACACTTAGAAATGGCATAGGCCCTAGAGGAAATCAGAGATTTCAGAGTTGTGCCTCTCAGCCAACAGACTCATGAATCAAGCACTCTCAAACCACAGAATCATCAAAAGATTAAGGAAAAGACCTCTAAGGTCATCCAGTCCAATGGTCAGCCCAGCACTGCTGTGCCCACCAATCCATGTCATGAAGTTCCATATCTACGTGTTTTTTGAACCCCTCCAGGGAAGGAGACTCCACCACTTCCCTGGGCAGCCTTTACCAAGGCTTCACCGCTGTTTTGGTAAAGAAATTTTTCCTAATATCCAATCTAAATCTCCCCTGGCACTACTTGAGGCCATTTCCTCCCTTCCTATCACTTGTTCCTTGGAAGAAGAGGCCAACACCCACCTCACTACAATCTCCTTTCAGGGAGCTGCAGAGAGCGATGAGGTCTCCCCTCAGCCTCCTCCAGACTAAACAATCCCAGTTCCCTCAGCTGTTCCTCATAACACTTGTAAACCACAAAGTTGGTGTAGCTGTCATGAGATTTTTGAACAGAATAACTCCTGTCCTTCCCCCCTACCATGTGTTTTGAGGTGACGTAATTAAATATGTCATGGTAGACTCAATTTTTTGTGTGTATCTTAACAACAGCAACAGGAATTTAAAAACAGGCCCAGTATTTCTCCAGCAAGGGTAGAAACTTCTCAAGTATTGTCAGTGAGTATGGAAATGCTATGCAGAAGCTGAACTTATTTAACAAAAATAAGTATCAGTTAAAAAATGGGCAAGAAATGGCAACATGGGTTTTTTTGTGGGCATTTGAATCTCCATGTTGCTGGCAAGGACTGTCTGTGAGAAATGTGACGAACTGGGCTCCAGAGTGTCTCTTTGTCTGACCAGGGCCTCTGATGTTTTCATTATAACTGAGAGCAAATGCCTGTTTCCAAGATAAACTTCAACTCACTTCCATGGGGTGGTGTGGCATGTTACTAAAATAATGTACCCTCCAACCAAAACGAGGGGGACAGGGTGGAGAGGACACATGCAGGCTCTTTGTGACTGTGAGGAAAACTGCTGATGGAGAACACTTCTCTGTGCAACTTCATTAGAGACAAAGCATCAGCGTCTGTGAATCAGCAAAATTTATCAATGCTGAAATAGTCATTTTGCTTTGCACCGAATGAGTCACTGGTCTCAGTCCTCCTGATTTCCTACATTCTTTTGGGAACAATCTTTACTGCAGATATGAGACCTCACCTGGGGTCCTGTGTCCAGTTCTGGAGTCCTCAGCACAGAAAGGACATGGATCTGTAGGAGCGAGTCCAGAGGAGGCCACGGGGTTGATCCAAGGTCTGGAACACCTCCCGTATGAGGACAGACTGAGAGAGTTGGGGTTGTTCAGCCTGGAGAAAAGAAGGCTCCAGGGAGACCTCAGAGCAGCCTCCCTACTGAAAGGGATAACAGGAAGTCTGGGGAGGGGCTCTTGATCAGGGAGTGCAGGGATAAGAGGAGGGGGAATTGTTTTAAGGTGAAAGAGGGGAGATTCAGATGAGATCTTAGGAAGAAATGTTTACCTATGAGGGTGGGAAGGCCCTGGCCCAGGTTGTCCACAGAAGTGGTTGCTGCCTCATCCCTGGAGGTGTTCAAGGCCAGGTTGGATGGGGCTTTGAGCAGCCGGGTCTAGAGGGAGGTGTCCCTGCCCATGGTAGAGGGGTTGGAACTGGATCATTTTAAGGTCCTTTCAAGCCCAAACCGTTCTATGATTCTATGACTTTGCTTGAATGGTAGTCTACCACAACCACATCTGCACACATCTGTGTAGCACATGATATGGGATGCTCCTGGACCAGTAGCCTATAAATCTCATCCGTGGTTCCCATCCAGCTGTGTAATCACCCTTTGCTCCGCTGAACCAGGGCGAGTTTTGCCATTCACCTCCCCGGGATCAGGACGTGCTGTTAAAGAGTGATGGTAGAAGCACACAGGAGAACTCATAGAGCTGTTGTACATTTTCCTGGTAGATTTCTCTCCTCTAGCTTTTCTCGGGGGGGAGGGGATAATGCAGAAGCTGGCTATGCAGCTGTTTTTTTCATAAATGGGGGACGTCAGTTCAGAAATTACAGTTTAATTTGGCCACACACTTCCTTTGACTAATAATTAAAATTGCGTTAGATATGTGTTGTAATAGAAACAAGAGAAAAAGTGATGTTTCTAAAGAGTTGGATTACAAATAAATAAATTTGATTTAAAATAAACAGGATGGCTTGGTAAACATAATTGTTGAATTGGATGAGGAGAGTGATTTTAACCTGGAAGCCCCTGTCTGTTACGATTGTTTGTATCTAATATATTTAGGGCAAAGGAAAACTGGTTGGAAATTTCCAATGAAAGCAGAATTTTGTTGGAAAATGCCAATTTTCTTAGGCCTACATCATACAATTTAGGTGGACAAACCCCTGCGCAGCAGTGAAGCAGAGCTCTGCGTGTGGCAGGGGGCTGAGGAAGCACAGTCAAAAAGAGGGCAGTGCAAAAGAGACTCCTTTTCCCTGAAATCATAGAATCACCAAATGGTTTAGGTTGGAAGGGACCTTAAAGATCATCCAGTGTCTATCCCTCTGCCATGGGCAGGGACAGCTACTCCCGGATCAGGGTGTTCAACAAACCATCAGACTTGGCCTTGAACACTTCCAGGGATGGGGCAGCCACGACTTCCCTGGGCAACCTGTGCCAGGGCCTCACCACCCTCATTCTGAAGAATTTCTTCCTATTCTAATCTAAATCTTCCCCCTTCCAATATAAAGACGTGCCCCCTTGTCCTGTCACTACAAGCCCTTGTAAAAAGTCCCTCCCCAGCTTTCCTGGAGTCCCTTTCAGTACTGGGAGGCTGCTCTAAGGTCTTCCCAGAGCCTTCTCTTCTCCAGGCTGAACAACCCCACCTCATACCAGAGGTGCTCCAGCCCTTGGATCATCTTCATGGCCTCCTCTGAACCCACTCCAACACTTCCATATCTTTCTTACGTTGGAGATTCCAGAACTGGCCACAGTACTCCAGGTGTGGTCTCACAAGAGCAGAAATATATGATTTTAGCATAATCTGAGAAAAATTTAAATGAAACTAAACTTTCAATTTATAGGATCTTTTTAGTTGTTTGAAAAGAAAGCATGTGTGTGGAAATAACCTCAGCTTCTACCCTGCAGGAGCACAGCATTTGTGACGAGCCGCAGCAGAAAGCTGGTATTCATTAGCAGAGGGCCATCATTACTGGGATAGTGACTGGAGAGGGAGGTCTGCAGGTGAATTCTGTCTTGTGCACCAGGTGATTGCTGATTTACCCCCTTTAAATGCAGGAGAAGCTGCTGGGGTGGCTCTTTGTAAGGAAGAGGTTTTTTTAGAGGTGCAGAGCCTGGGGTGGGTGTTGGTTTTCTTCTATTTGTTGGTGGATTTTCTGGGTTATTCTATGTTGTCTTTTCAGTTTTAGTTTTTTTTTATTGCTTGATCAGACTTTGTGTGAAGCTTCCTCCCAGCTCAAAATTGGGAGGATTTGTTACATAGAACTGCCCTTTTTCAGAAGAAGAGAGCTGCTGTTAGAAGGGTGCTTTTGTTTGTTGCACCGGGTGTTTCTAAGTGCTGAGGCTTTTGCTTCATTCTAATTATGCCCCATTACCCTTAAAAGCTGAAGAGCATTTTGGATAGTTGAGCTGACTGTTTCAATCTCCCTTTTGTCCAGGAGGGTTGTTAAGAGGAGAAACAGTCAATCTCTTGCTACTTGTGCTTTCTGTTCCTACTGCCAGTGATGATTGGATTAAACCCTTATGCTCCTTTTGCCCCTACTTGCTTAGAGCAGCTCTGAAGTGTGAGTCTGGATAGAACAATCTGGAAAACCAAGAATAAAGTTGGTTTGTTGTGGGGTTTTTTGTGTGCTCTCTTCCAGCATTGCGCTTTCCTGTGTGTGAACTTATATTTGATGCTAGTGAAGGGTCTGCTGCAGCTTTGAGACTGAGTGGAGACAACAGTCTCAGTGTGTACAGCAGGTACTGCCTTTATTTTACCAAGTTGTGGGTATTTTTTGTGGTTTTTTCAGTCTAATTCACTGAGTTTTACAGGTAAGACAACTACTTTTGGTGCTGATGTGCAAATGAGTGAAAAAGAAGATGTAGGGGTAGAAATACAGATATTTTGAAAAAAGGTTTCTGTAATCTCACGTGGAAAAATTGGGGCTATTTGTACCACAGAAACCTAAAGACAGCATCTCTTTGTGTGGGAAATGAGCAAAGGGACAGTGAATGTTGGGCAGTGATGAAAAGGTACTGATTCACCTGAGACAACCCGTGATGTTCTTGGGAGATAATATCACAGATATTGGGGTTTTGTCTTGCTTTTTCCCTTGCCAAGGAAACAGAGTAGTTTTCTCTCTGTGTGCTTCAGACTTCTCATTAGCACATAGAAAAAAGTTAAATCTATGTTTTGTACTAAAAAAAAATGCTTCAGTTTTGCCTTTCATGACAAGGAAACAAATCTCTTAAGAAAAAAATGTGTAGCTTGTAAATAAGTTTTTTGTATTTTTTCAGTTATCCTAATTCCAGGATTTTTTTGTTTTTTGAAACCACTTCTTTGTTCTCATGTGAAAAGGGTAAAGCTATTCTTATTTGGGGAAGTGTGAGTGTTTCTGCAGAAAATACTGAAAATGCTTTTGTAAGGAGGTCTAGACAGGGTGATCTTTTCCTCTCTACTGAGCAATCCACAGAAACACAGCCGGAGACAATACCTGGCTTGTTTATGGAGAATGGCACAGATAGCAGCTGCAAGCAGTTAAGGGTTAGAGAAATCCTTCCATAGCTGCTGTCTTCCCCATGCAGACCCACCCATTTCTTACACTCCTACTCCCCGGGGAACAGGCAGAGTAAGGTATTAATGTAAAACACTATTTCTTCTTATTCCTTTTGTTAACAGTCTGTTTTAGGAACAGTTTATGTTAATATTGATGGCTGCACTCTCCTCTATGGCGAAAGATGTTACCCCTAATTCCCCCAAAGCCCTTTTATTAGTTCCTTACCTTGTTTGGATAACTTTACAAGCAAGGGAAGTAGGAAGGTTTTCTAGTGCTCTTGGTGTTCCTTACAAAATGTATTTTCTTCTTTGTGACTGTTTGTAAAAGCCAGGTACTACTTCGGTCTTGAAAACTCTTGGGTTCCTGTCAGGCAGCTTCTTTCAGCTTTTGTTGGAAGCAGATGTTCAGTTGAGGCAAGCCCTTCCTTCGCCTTTTGCTGATGCCTTTGAAACAACTGGTGGTTGGCCAGTTGTCAGAAACAGCCCTGTGTCCCCAAAGGGAGAAGGGTGTGAAGAAAGGCAGTGTATCCTGTCCCTGTGCATCTGGCACTCCCATCTCTCATCTATCCCACTTGCCTTGCTGAGAGAGAGCAGCACTGCTCTTCTGAGGTTTGTTGTCAGTCTACAAGGCATATTTTGTGTGTGGGTTGAACTGGATTATCTCCATCTGGAGCATCTGTGAACAAGGAGCTGTGGTGCAAAGTCCAACAATGACTGTTTGCTGGTGATGACCATGATTGTGGTCATTTAGGCTGATGAGAAGTTTACTCCAGGATTAATACTTTGGGGAAGTGCTCTAGTCCAACATAAAACACCAACTCTGATACATCCTGTCTACCACAGAGGTGCAGCATCCTTCCTGGGATTTCTGGTGTCCCACTGCCTTGCTTCTGGCTTCTGTAACTATAGTAAAACTGACTGTCAAGGGTTAAAGAAGTCAAGTATGAACCATTGTCCTGTTGAATTTCATCTATTGAAACTGAAATATCATGTTAGTACTCTTATTGTACCATGTGGAAATGCAAATTCTTGCACTTAGGTGCAACTGTCAATGCCTTTGGGCTTCACCCTGCAGTTCTCTTGTAGTAAAGACCCAATGCTAGGGTGCTGGTGGTGGGTTATCAGCTCTATGCTATCTCAAGCAGCGTTTGGCTCATAGCTTTGAGGTTACAAGCTCAATAAAACTAAACACTGTCCTTTTTGTAACCAGATGAGTCAGTTCAGAGTATTTTGAGTGCAGAGAGAAGTTGGCTGTAATGACAGACAGCATTAGAGCTTGCTGCAGTGATGGCAAACTGTAAAGTCTTCCTTCTGGTAGGTAATGGGAGACTGAGCCATTGGAATGAACCGTATTATCCCCTCTCCCTACTGCTGCCTCTGGCTTTACAACCATACAGTAGATATCTCATTCCCAATGAGTGGCTGCAGTCCATCATTCTTGTACCACTTTGACAACACAGGCAGAAAAGGTTGGAGATTGTGGCCCAATATTCCTCATTTTCTTTCCACTTTTTGGATAAATGCAATCTTAACAGTACTGTTATTAAATCTGTGTCTTTCTTTGGTTTTTTTGCTTTGACATTTTTTCTGGCTCATTTGCTGATTATGTAAGTAAAATATCAAGGCCACATTTTCTCTGCTGGATTGTTACTTTTGAACAAACATAACAAATTCCACTTGCAGGAAAGTTACCAGTGTGATTAATTTCTTTGCATGTGTCTGACAGAGACCTCTTGGAAGCATTTCATTCTCTATAAATACAGGAGAGTAGAACAGGGGTCTCTGCCATTACTAGTTTGGACACAGTTATTTTAAGGACTTACCCCAGGCTGTGGATTTTGTCTGCTGTCATACCAATGTATCTTAACCACTGATTCCCTGGCTCCTTGATTCTATAACTAATGCTCTCCTGCATAGAGTTGTTTGGGTTGGAAGGGACCTTAAATCCCATTCAGTTCCAACCCCCCTGCCGTGGGCAGGGACACCTCCCACTGGATCATGGTGCTCAAAGTCTCATCCAACTTGGTCTTGAACACTTCCAGGGATGGGACAGCCGTGACTTCCCTGGGCAACCTGTGCCAGGGCCTTCCACCCTCACTGGAAAAAACTTTCATAAGATCTCATCTCAATCTCCCCTCTTTCAGATTAAAACCACTTCCCCTTGTCCTATCCCTGCACTCCCTGACCAAGAGCCCCTCCCCAGCTTTCCTGGAGCCCCTTTCAGTACTGGGAAGCTGCTCCATGGTCTCCTTGGAGCTTTCTCTTTTCCAGGCCGAACAACCCCAACTCTGTTCTCAGAGATGGTTCAGCCCTTGGATCATCTTCATGGACTCCTCTGGACCTGCTCCAACAGCTCCATGTGTTGAGGACTCGAGAACCAGACACAGGGCTTCAGGCTGGTTCTCAACAAAGAATTCCCTTCCCTTGACCTGTTGGTCGCACTTCTGATGCAGCCTGGGATGCAACTGACTTTCTGGAATGCAAGTGCATCTTCAGCTTCTCATCCGTGAGAACCCAAATTCCTCCTTCAGGTCTGCTTCAGCATTACAGGAGCTGTTATGTGTGCATAGTGCAAAATGGTTTACTAAATGGGAACTGCTTATATGAGTGCATCTTTTGCTGATTCTAGTCCCAATACAAATAGTCAACCATTTATTAAGTAACAATCTCTCTCAGAAGACCATGTGGAAATAGGGTTTGTGGATATGTAGAATACTCCTTACCAGGCTGAAACTCACAAGGTAGCAGACTGGTGACTTCAGTTGATGTGTTGCCCAGATAATTATGACCCTGAAGTATGGCTGGTAGAAATGGACATCAGCAGTTTTATAAATGAGGTATTTACAGTCTTAGGCTTTTTTCTTAATTTGTTTTTCTAAAATCATTATTAGATAAACCATGTGAAAATGAGGCTGAAGCAATAAGCAAGGCAAAGAAGCTAGGCTTGGTGTTAGGGAATATAAAGCATGGATTGCTGGGTGTTTGACTTGCAAACAGTGCTCTCCTAGCAGTGTGGTGATGCTGATCCCTGGTAGTCATGTCCACCATCTGCTGACTCCCTTCTGCAGGGGGCATTGCTCAACAGAGGCTGGTGCTGGCAGCCAGGGAGGCAGGCTCTTGAGAGCAGATGTGGTAGGAAGCCTTCTGACAGAAAGTTTCCACACAAAGAAAACTTTGTTATAACAAGTGAAGACTTTTACGGTAAAAATGCTGACATGGGTGTAGCTCTGTCATATAAGCATGGGAAGATGAAGGATTTCCTTTCAGAATAATGGTTTTGCTGAAAATGTTGAGTTACAGTAATAAACTTCAAAATACCATTGTTTGAACAAGTCTTCTCAATTTTATTGAAATAGAATGATTTTCTGACTCCAACAGACATTTTTCTGAGATGGTAATTTAATTGTTAAAATGTGAAACTCCTCTAATTTGGGGTGAAAATTGACTTGGTTGTTTTCAGTAAAATTAAAATGTCATTTCCTATGTCTCTAGTTGGGAGTTCTCAACATGTCCAGCATAGGAGGGAAACTTTTAAGGGGAAATAGCAAACACTGTTTTTCATAGAATCTTCTGGTTGGAAAAGACCTTTGAGATCGAGTCCAGCCACACCCATCACCTGCTAAACCGTGTCCCTCAACATGAACATGATGGATATCTCAAAGAATGTGACTCCTGTGTAAGCAATGACTCTATCATGGTGCTGGGAATAGTTGACAGAACCTCATTAGAAGCTGGTGGTAGAAGAACTGCAGCCTGTTTGGGTATCCTCAGGTCAATGCCTGAGAAGGTGACATACTGATTTGAATCTTTAAAGCTTATTCTAATTTATTTAGCTGCCTTCATGCTCCCTTTCTGAACTGCAATGGAGAATAAAGTGGCTGTGAAAATGATGTGGGGAGAGTGGGGTGCAGAGGAAGTGGTTTTCTTGCTGCAGGAGTGGGGCTGGGGACAGCAGTGTGGAGATGAGCTCAGGTCCCCCTCAAAGTATTGAGGGTCCATATGGACGCGAGTCAGGCTTTTGATTGAGCTCCTGGGTGGCTGAATCAGGGGCTGTATTTAAGTGTTAAATGGAGACTGTAAAGAAAACATCCATAGAAGGAAACAATTTATGATACTGCTGGCATGGGTTATGAAGGTAGGAAGTACCGTGGGGATGACCACTTTATTTAGCCAAGCCTGCCTCTGTGGAAGCTATGAGAGAGGCCACCAAGGTGAACAGAAAGGGCAGACACCTGCAGTGAGAAACCCCCAGGCTGAAAAGAGTGGCTGAGCAGGGCTCCTGAGGCCCTCTCCCCACCTAGCACTTGTGTCCATAGCCTATAGCCCCAGGAGCTGTGCTGTCAAACCAGTCCTCACTGAGGCATGGCAAGACCTGCCTGCTAGGAATGTCACTAATTGGAGCTGATGCTGTGTGACTTCATCCTTCCCCAGCTGTAGGATGAAGGTGCTGGTGGTTGCACCATCCAGAGCAGCTGATTCTGACTCTGTTCCAGAGTATCATGGGGGGACAGCAAAGAAGAAACACTTCGACTGTGTTGCCTAAAAATCAGACTGCTGACTTGTCACGAAAGAGATGGGAGCCTGGCTTTGCAAACCAGCCTCCTGCTGCCCTGTAAGCATTGTGAGTCAGTGCTGAGGAGATAATTTCCTTACTTAAAATATTTTGTAGTGTATATCTGTCTCCTTGGCCAGCTCTCTGCCCTGGTCTTTTCTTGTCTTGAGTGGGAAGGCTTCTTCCCCTCTGGACAACATTCTCCAAAGGGGTCAGCTGTAGGGTTTGGCAGTTAGGGGAGCAAGGGCACAAATAATCACTGTTGGCTTTAAGAGAATAAAGTCTGTTTAGGCAGGATGCTTTTGCAGCAGATTGGATTTTTCGGGTACCTCCAGACAAGAACCAGTTGCTTAGTAGTGAGAGAAAAATTGAACAGTTTGGAAAAGTAAAGGCAGAAGGTCTTTTCTGTGTTCATTCAATAGAAAAGTCTCCTTATGTCAGAAGAGGCAGTAGTGGATGAGGGAGTTTGCTAGCACAAATTAGAGCAGTTCTGGGACTGCTTTTGCTCTTCAAGGTAGTCTCCAGAAAGGCAACTTGCTATCAGAGTTCTGTGATGCACAAGGAACAGTTCATTTTGTGAGAGGGCTTCCACCTGTGAAATTTAACACCTGAAGCAGGAGATGTCAGGCTTTTCAGACATAACTGGAAAGCAATGCTATTCCATCTTACTGATGCTCTGTCAGCCATGGTGTGGGAGGAATCTGGTGCCTCTGGGTCCTATGAATAAACCATGAGCTGCATCTTCCCTTCCCTGTCCTTGGCTTCTCCAAAGGAGCTTGAAATAGATAAACGTTTTGAGGTGGAGGGAGAAAAGATAATTTCTCCTCAATCACGAGGTAGGGGACAGACTGGGAATAGATCTCAAATATTGCTTTGAAAAGTCAGCATCCCCTCCATCTTCCAGAGCTTTGTATTGGATTTGGGCTAAGAAAATAAGATCTGGGTGCCCTACAGTTCCCCTAGTGATAAATTATGGAATGATAGAATGGTTTGGTTGGAAGGGACCTTAAAGATCATCTAGTTCCAACCCCCCTGCCATGGACAGGGACACCTCCCACTGCATCAGGCTGCTCAATGCCTTGAACACTTGCCTAGAAACAGCATTTTCTGCCTCCTTTTGCCCTGGCTATGCCCTGCACTCCGAGCTCTGTGAAGAGGGTGGAGATCAGTCCTGCAATAAAATGTTTTCCTGCATCCAAAACATTGATGCTTGACTGGTTTTGGGTGGAGTTAAGGTCACCAAAACAGGTCAGTCCTACTGGGGCCAGGGTGGTGGGACCACTCTTGCAAGACTAAATGAGAATGTCTGAGTGTACTGGATGGAGTCAGTAAATGGCAAAAGCTTCTAAGCGCTTGGATCAGACCTTAAATGGTCACATCAGCAACAATCCACTCTATGCCAGGATTGTTAAAACGATGCTAAATCCTCATTTGCCAGCTCTTGATAAAAGAGCAAAACTGTCATGCAAATTCCTTGCAGATAGAGCTGTGTTTAAGCACTTCCACTCTATAATTTAGTGCCTTTTTAAAAACTGCTCAGAATTGATGACTTTGTTGCAGCAGACACAACTTCAGTAGATAAATATTATTTGAGTGGTGTAATGGTGGTTTGTTATCCTAACATTTGGGCAACTCATACTGGCCTGCTGGCTAAAATAGCAGAAAGTAACTTCTTCCTACTTTCTTTTAAATTCCTGAAACTTTCAGGATTGTATTTTCAAACATGTGTAGCTGATTACTGGAAGTGTAGAGTAATTCTTCAGGCAAAACCCAATTTTGGTAATGATTGAGAATGGACTTGTTTCAGAAAACCCAGGGTTTGGTCCTGCTTGTAGGGAGACCTAATGCTCATGTGTTCTGTCACAGCCTCTACAGACTATTGCTGTAATGTTCAGGAAGCAGAGATTTGCTGTTGGAATATTGGCATTCATAATATTGAGTGTTAGAAAAAGTTTCTCTACTAAAAGAGTGGTGGAAGAGGCTGCCCAGGGCAGTGGAGGAGTCTCCATCCTTGGCGGTTTTCAAAAAGCATGTAGGTGTGGTGGTGTTGAGCAATGGTTGATCTAAATGATCCAAAAGGTCTCTTCCAACATTAATGATTCTGTTCTAGAACAAAGGTGCTTTTGGCTCCTGTTCTTTTTTTTTTTGGAAAGGAACTTTCTCATCCTCTACATGCCAAAATTAATCTCGCCTATTCCAAACAGGCAAATGGAAAAAAAAGATTTCAAATCCAGTGCTTTTTGAACCTCTCAATGGCTTGTCTCATGTTCTGCTCTAGACATGGCTTATATTTGAGGTGAAAAAGTTAATCTGATGACTTAATGTGTGTTGTTCCTTGTCATTGCAGTATTCATCCTGAAGTGATTTTTCTTGACCACTTCTGGGGGAAGAAATAATTTATTGCTGTTGTACTTGTAAATGAGTCCTTACCTCTTGCTTTAGTGCAGTTAATTCTAGGTTCAAACAGGCAGTGAGCCTTGAGACCTGGTGCCAGCCAGACAGTGGAAGTACACGGTAAGTACAATGCTAGGCAGAAATGTGGGTTGGATAACACTGGAAAATATTCAACAGGATGAGTGCAAAAAGCTTCAGAGACGTTTCGGGAAAAGGTCAGGGAAGACATCTGTAATATCAAACATGAATTTCTTTTCTTTTCATACAAAATTAAGTAATCCAAAGAGGCTGGAGTAAGTTGATGGGATTTTGTTAATTAGAATTCATGTTTAGCATCAGGTGCTCAAGGCAGCTGGTTGTGTATGGTATTGGCTCTGTCACAGACCCTGAAGTATTAAATTCGCTTGAGTCCAATGCTGATTGTTGAAGCTTTGTTTTCAGTTTGGAGTTCTTAATGGCGTTTGGAGTTGCTGTTTGTAATTAGCTTTAAGAGGGAATTTTCCTGCTTACCTTACATCGAGGTACATTGTGCAGGAAATCCAAACTAAACCCAGAGCACTGATGTTGTTTTTTTGTGAGAACAAGGTGCCTCACTGCATAGTACTGGGGATTTGTCCAATACCCATCAGACTAGGACCTCTTCTGAGGCTGGATTTGAAATTCAGGCTTGAAAACATAACAAAATGTCTGATCTGAAGGGGGGAGACAGACTTCCTATTAGGGTGGAGTGTTTACTTTGCTCGGTGAAATGTTTTTATAGTGTTCCTTATTTCTTCAAAGCTCTGTGCAATCATTTAGGAAACCAGAATGCTGTCAGCCCTGTTAATGGCAAGTCCTGGAAGCATTTTTCAAACCGCCTCTGATTCATCCTGCCAGTTTTCTTTCAGATATCTAATATAGATATGTAAACAGTTTATTTTTAAAGTTTCATGTTGCATGCTAAAAAGGGCGCTCCTGCATGTACTTACTGCTTATATTTTTGTAATTGAAGAGGTTTAATCGGCACCACTGTAGTTATATCAGTACTCTCTGTCCAAACATAATACTTTCTGCTCAGAACTTTTCCTTAAACTGCTTTTGGCTTTACTATGTAAGAACCTCAGACTATATAATTAATTTAAGGGCTCTTTTAGCTATATTTCTGTTGACAGATTTTATGTGCAGTCCTCCTGCAGGCAAAGCTTTGAAGGGTAGGAGCCCCAACACTCATGAGGCTGTCTTGTATCATTTTCCATGATATCAAGTGATGATGCTCTCTCAGGGCATTCAGAATTTCCGTTACGTTCCCCCTACTCCATAGGCTGCAAAAATGACCCCAGAGAGATTGTGGCTGAAGCCTGCAGCCCATGTTCTGGTGCAGCCTCCCTGTCTTGAATTGTTCCATGATCGGATCATTTTCAGGATGCATTAGAAGGGAGATAGTGCTGGCTTCCAAATGGACTGTGCCCAGCTGCTCTGTGGGAGTGTGCCATGGGCAGCAGTGCATTCACAAATATCTAGACTTTATTTTGTATGAACAAAAGATGCAGTCAGGTTGTTCAAAACTCTGCCAGTAGTTGTGAACTCCAGCATTCTAGATCAGCTGATCCTGTCTATTGGTGTCCCCTTGATCCCCACAGGTACCACTGACTGTTTTGGGCTTGTCCAAACACCCTGCAAGTGTACTTTAGGTCACAAGAACTGGTAAGACTTGGTTTTAAGTTCCTCTGGTGGTTGTAGCAGGACCATGGTGAGCATAATAATTTCACAAGCTTGGAGGCATACAGAGCCTGCTACTTCCAATAAGTATGCATGGCTAAATACGGTTTAATTTGAGATTAAGTTAAAATGGAAATCCTGAATGAAAGCAACTAATGTGACTTGGAGATTGGACAAGAAATGTTGAGCTTCCTAAAAGGAAACACATTTCTACAGTGATGTTTCTCCACCAAGACTGCTGGCATAGTTCAGTGTGCAGAACTGCTTAGATAAAGCTGCCATGTCCTGTGGGGAAAAAGTAATTGTTCAACAATTCCTACCAAAAAGGTGCTTTTTTGATAAGATGCTGCCCAGGAACAGATCTGTGTGCCAGCAGATCATAGATGTGGCAGCTCTGGTGGGAATTCAGAGCCTCAACTGTGCCTTTGGAGTGTGTGCTGCAGGTTTGCTGGGAGTACTGGGGAAACCCTGCTCTATATCAGATGCAGTTTAGCTTGCTGAGTGGATCAAAAGCTGTAGGGTTATTAGCTTGAGCTCAGCACTAAGCTCCCAGAGTCTCTGGGTGAGCCCAGAACAAGCAGTTGTCAGTGTGACTAACACTTAGTGGACACAGCCAGCGTGATATGTAGTGCAGTAATTAAGCATATCTGACCACTGAGCATAGGACAGTACAGGTGCACCTGCTTGTTTCAGCCTTTCTGACTCTACCAGTAACTTAGAATCACAGAATGGTTTGAGTTGAAAGGGACATCAAAGCCCATCCAGTTCCAATTTCCCTGCCATGATGGAGGACACCTCCCACTGGATGAGGTTGCTCAAAGCCCAATCCAACCTGGCCTTGAACACCTCCAGGGGTGAGGCAGCCACCACTTCTCTGGGCAACCTGTGCCAGGGCCTCTCCACCCTCACAGGAAAACATTTCTTCCTGAGATCTCACTTCCATCTCCCCTGTTTCAGCTGAAAACCGTCCCCCGTTGTCTTATCCCAGCACTCCCTGATCAAGAGCTCCTCCCCAGCTTTCCTGGAGCCCCTTTCAATACGGGGAGGCTGCTCTAAGGTTTCCCCAGAGCCTTCTCTTCTCCAAGCTGAACAACCCCAACTCTCTCAGCCTGTAAACATCTGCAGGTTTTAAATGCTGGAGGACTTGCCTGGTGCAGTTCAATTCGAAGTACAGAACTACCTTGCAGTCTTAGGTCTTGATCACTGTAGGTACTTAAGAGAAACACAACTAGTGATACTGGAACATCCAAAGAGCCTGAGGAATTCTAGCACTGCCCACTTTACCTGGTTTTGTACAGCAAAAGGGGGAGGGATGACACCATCAGCTAAAGCACTTAACATATGGCTGGTCCTGCTGGAGTCCTGCTGACCCTCAAAGGCTTTGCAGTGAGAAACACCTGCTTCCCCCATCTTGTTTTAAGATCATAATCTCTTTTGCCTTTTTGTTCTGCTGACTGCAGGGGGGCTTGGGTTTTACCTGTGGGCAATATTCAGTCTGAGATTAGCATGATGATGAGGGAAAGAAAACCTGAGGAAGGCTTAAGCAGTGCCCAGCTCCTGTTCTGACCCTTGATTTCCCTCACCTGATAAGAGCTGGCTTCTTCCTTCTACAGAAAAGTCTCAAACGTGGCTAGTTATTCAGTAATGGAGATTAAGGAAAAGGAATTTGCTGAAGACCTCAACACTCTGTGAATTCTTTTGTTTAAACCCTGTTTTGTACTTTGCTTTTGTAGCTTACTGGAGTTATTCCAAACCCAAGGAAGGAGAAGGTGTGCTGCCAACTTGTGGCTCATTAATTTCCAAACCATGCTGAAAGGTGCAAAGCTGAGGGTGTTTTTCTTAGTGTGTTTACTGAAAACAAATGTGTTTGGAATAGTTTGTGAGTGGGGCTGCTGGCTGGCTTGTATCTGCTCATCACACTGGTCTGCCGTGAGGCATTTGGAAAGACCTTAAGGCTGTGTAGGCCATGGGAGCCTTCACAGCCTAAGATTTGCAGGATGATAACATCTGAGGGGCTTTTGTCAGCTGTATGCTAATACCTTTCCTTTAGTGAAACTCATGCCTTCCAGTTATTCAACAGAAATTCTACAGCCTCCAGGCTGTGAAATTTTGGAGTATGATCCCCTCAGCTCTCCAAGTCCTGCTGTGCAAGACCTTCTCTTGTAGGTTCTTCCAGTGGTGCTGTCATCTAAATCAGTATAAACCAGCTTGGGCAGAGGCAAGATTTTTTTCATGAGGTGCAGGTTTGTGAACACGTTGCTAAATACTTTGGAGTATGCTTTTTGTTTAGAGAAATGATGTGAAGTCCAGTCCTGATCAAGTTTTAACTTAGTCTGTTACATTCTGCCTTCCTGTCTCTGCCTTGAACCCTTATCCAAACCTGATGGTTTCATTTCTCGGTGCCTTCTGAGGTATAGAGTTGCTGAACAACTTTGTCTTGTTTTGTAGGTGTCTTAATTTCAATGGCATATAAGAAAACTTTCCTGCAGACTCACTTCAAATACAGAAACTGGTGACTAATTTTAAATAAATGAATAATCTCACTGAGTTTGGAATATTCCTAGGAACAGAAGTCCTCAGGGATTTCCTAGGTTTTGAATTGGTTCCACATGTAAAACTCTTTGGGAAGGAAGTTTTTGTATAATATGCAAGTCTAAATGCTTGTATTTACACAAAACTACATTCCTTCAAAGTTCAAGGAATTACCTTTACGGTGATTGGTATCTTAAACAGTGTGAATGACTTGTTATAGATAGTTTCAAATATCCTATTTTCTATGCCAATTTTTATGATCTTGGTTATGGTTTCCTATAGTTAAAAAGCTGTTTTTCTCCTTGTTGCTAAGAGAAAAACACAAACAGCAAAGTAAACTCAGTACAGTCAGTTTAACTATTCATAAGGAAGTTACATTAAATGTAAAACCAAATAAAACACCTTTTTTTATTTGCAATGCATGTACATTTCACAGAGCAATAGTAAGTAAGATTTTTGGACAGGAGTGTAATTAAGCCTATGCACTTCAAGGCAGTGATAAACTGGGTTTGTAGAGCTGCACGCTTAATATGTGCCTCTAAATTGTGTGACTGCAGAGCTGTGTGGCTCTAAATAAACTCTGTGTGTTCAAAACCATATTCCAGGTTTTATTATTTAATCTTGGATACGATTTCAGTTATGAGTGTTGTATTTATAAACATCTACAATTCTGTTCTTGGGAATGTCATCATAGATAAACATAAGCAAAAGTTATTTTAAGTCTGAAATGCACAATAAGTCACCCACCCCAATGTCTTACCTGGCAGGCTGTACTTTCCGAGTAATCCAGTTCCAAGGGCTTGGGGGGGAATGCTGTGTTATTTGCCTCTTAGCTTTTGTCTTGGAGTTTGTGTGCTCCAGTATTATGTCTTGGTAGTCAACTGTGAGAGCTTTTCATGTGGAAATACCAGGTGCTTTGAAATTCTGATGCTTCTTAAAAATAAAAGCATTAAAAACAGGAAGCTTTGAAAACTTGAGGGGTGGAAGAGCAGCCCTCAAGTAAATGATATGACAACTGAAGGCAGAAGGAAAAATGTTAGTTTAATGAAGTGAGTGCAGGTGAGGAAAATGTGTGTGCTGCAAACACATGAATGTGTGCTCCTGTGGGCAAACTATGCAAGGTGTGTGTAGGAAGAGGAGTGGCTGTGCCCTTCCAAACCCACTCAAAGGTGCAGGCAGTCTGGAAGCTCTGTGTGAGCATCCGCTGCACAACATGTGTCCTCAGGAGGCTCCCTTGTGAGACACAGCCTGTGTTGAATTGCATCAGTAGGGTGCTTGAAGATGAGAGAAAATGGTCCTCTCCGTCTCGCCCCATCCACAAGTCCAAGTAGGAGCTGGTATGTGGCCTGTGAAAAGACATATATTTAATGCTGGGTATTTCTGGATCCAAAATATAAGGGGTATTTGCAGGTATTCTCTGTGTAACTCAATTTACAAGTGTGAGAAAGGGTCTGGAAACCACTCATCTACAAAAGCTAGGATGGTATAGAATCATAAATGGTTTGGGTTGGAAGAGACCTTAAAACTCATCCAGCTCCAACCATGGGCAGGGACACCTCCCACTGGACCAGGGTGCTCAAAGTCTCATCCAACCTGGCCTTGAACACCTCCAGGGGTGGGGCAGCCACCACTGCTCTGGGCAACCTGTGCCAATGTCTCATCACTTTTAATGTATAGCAGGAGTATTGCTGTGGCCTCGCTTCTCCCCTGTGCCCCTAAGTTTGCAGTCAGCTGTGGTCGGAGGATGGGTGTTGCTTCAGGTCTGATGTGATTGCATTCTGTACGTGTTGAGGTTATAAGAGCAACAAATATGAATTATCTTAATAGATTATCAAAGATGTGTTAAGACAGGTAAAAATTACTGATAGTATGGGAATATGAATAATACAGCTATGAACAGTTATTTACAGGGCATGCAAGCAAATAGAGGAGGTGTCTATGCAGGGATGTTTCACTAGCATGGAGAACTGCCTGCTTTTTATTGGGGTCATGTTTTATTTGGAGTGTGGTATCCAGTATAAGACTTGGCCTCTAGGAAGACAGCTTTGGCAGAGCCTGCCCTTGTGGTATCACAGGGGAGGCTGTAATTGTACAGTGACTGCAAACACGTGGATGATGTGGTGGAGAACATAAATATTCTTTAGATGTAGCTAATATGCACATGTAGAAATCATATAACAGCAGCATATTCTTCCTCCAAATATACCACAATGGACATTGCAGACTTGTATCAGTATATATTTCAAATTAGGATTTTTTTCACCAGGATCCTGTTTAGATCATGTATGATACAGTTTAAAACTTTTCTTCTGCTTCTCAGGAAAACACTTCTCAAGCTCAAGTTGAAAATCATTAATTTCCTGCCAGAA
Organism: Tapera naevia; assembly: GCA_033556795.1. Lineage (NCBI taxonomy): Eukaryota > Metazoa > Chordata > Aves > Cuculiformes > Neomorphidae > Tapera > Tapera naevia. The sequence continues at coordinate 1,667,021 of JAUMJJ010000195.1, read as the reverse complement.
AAGAACACTTTGGAAATATTCAAAAGCAGCTAACTAAAAAAAAACTGTACTGAGTTGCAGACACAATGCATAGCAAACACAACCATACAGTTCACAGCCAGTCTTGCTGCTTCTGCTGTGTCTCAGATATTAATGATTTTCTACTTGTAAACAATGGTTTTAAATAAAAAAGGGAGTGCCTATATTTATATAACTAGGAAGATAATCTATGTTTTCTGGGATAAGGGGATCCTCACTTTGTGTGGAATTGTTGTCATTGCTGACCATCATTGCAGAGGCTAATTATTTCAGCAGGATATCTGCATTATTGGGAGGAAGCCAGGCTAAGCAAAAATTCCTTGTAAACAATCCTATTTTGATGAAAACTTTATCCTAGACCACCTCAATTAAGAATTAATTGCTTTAGAATTTCATAGTAAGAGCTATATCAGAACCAACAACAGAAGCTGGCAGCTCGGGCAGTGGTAAGTAGAGCTGGGATGCGAATGAAGACTTTGGGTATCACTGGATGCCTTATCCACTGAGTAAAGCAAACAAGAACGCTTATTATTGTCTTGGTAAAAAGCTTCCTTAGATCCTTCCTGCTGCTTTCTGCCAAAATGTCTCATCTGGGTTTCGTCATCACTTATTACTGCAAGACTAAACTAAATTGATATAAAATCTTCTGTAGATGGGCTTTTCCTTTTCTTTTGGTATAAGAAGTGCACAAATGTGGATTGTCTTTTTTCTGATAAAGCACGTGATCCTCCTTAAATGGATCTGTTAGAGACACTTTAAATCATGGGTTTCTCTTGTTTCCCCTGCAGCAGTAAAACTTGCTGATGTAAGACAAGCCCCACACCACTTCTAGATTCTCTAGCCCTGTCCCTCCAAATCCAGCAAGTTCCTGCCTCCTCCTGTGCTTCCAAGTTAACACCTTGACCTGTGCATGTCAGATCTTCCCCTTTGTTCTCTTTTACAGTCTTGGAGTGACCTTGCCTGAGACCTTGCACTGTTGCTGCATTGATGCTGCTCTCCTCTTTATTTAACATGTCAGTGTATTCATTCCCTCATTTGTCATTTAACGATTCCAGCTGTTTTGAGCATTTCTGGGGCTCCAAACACTTACAGAATAGTCTGTTTTCAATAAGCAGTCCAGAGACAGTGGGTCCAGTCTTCCTAATGTTATTATTGTGTAAGGAGCAAAATAGGAAAAGATTAAGAATGAAGTTGTGTTCCTGAGGATATTGATTTCTATCCAGCTATGGTCAAATAATCCCTTGTTCTTGCAGATGAGCAGTGAATTTCCAGTAGGGTTGGTCTTGGGAGATTGGTAAATCCACATGTAGTTTCATCTCTTCCAGATATTTCTCCTTGCTTTCTGCCAGCCAGTGTTTCTCTTGAACACTGAGTTCTGTAGAAAGCCCTCCTTGTCCTAGTTCTAAGCTTCTTGTTTTTCTTCCCCCATCTCCAAATGTTTGTTCTCTTTAACCTAGACATTAAGTACACTGTCTCATTTTTGGGGTGCTTAAATCGTTAAAGAAATCTCAGCTCTAAAACCTGTATAATCATCAAATAATTAAGTCTGGTACCTGATTGTTCTTACTTTAAATTTGAGTTTTGAATATTACTCAGCATATGCGGAGCAACTGAGTTATTTACTGCAACCAGTAAATCTTACCCAGGGGATATTTGGGCATCCCCAGCAGTGAGAGTTTTGGGTAAATGGTCCAAGCTGAGGAAAAGCTGCTGTTGAAGGTAGAGCTTGCACTTTGGATTTCAAAGCTTATCAGGTATGAGGATGCTCCTGAACGCACCTGGGGGCAGCTGGTGAAGTTTTTCATGCTGTGTGATGGTCTGGTTTCACTAGTTTTTGAATGATCTTAGATGAGCAAATCAAGTGTTTCTACTAAGGTTAGTTCCATAAATGTGGTCACTATGTGCAAACTAGTGTCCACCTAGCTAATAAACAAGTGATCAGGGAAGGACTACAGATCACACTGAGAAGGGTGGTGCAAACCCTCTTGAGCACCTAGTGATTTTTTTCCCTGTGCAAAAATTCATGTTTTTTGCATTCTCATGCTTTTTGTATTAAGATTTGTTTTGTATTTAATGAATACATTACAAGCAGGCCTCTTTTTTGAAGCACTCATGAGAGATATTGCCATATTCAAAGCATGTAGCCTTTATTTACAGCAGCTCTGTACCAATAGATCCCTGGTTGATATTTGTCTCTTAAGAAGGAAAATAGCATTTTTATTTAGTAAATGTTGTCAGAGTGGCTACAGAGCTATACTTCGTGCAAAGAAAGCTTTAACAGACATTAGGAAAAATTTTTTCCCTGAAAGGGTGGTCAGGCACTGGCAGAGGCTGCTCAGGGAGGTGGTTGAGGTGCCATCCCTGGAGGTGTTCAAAAGATGGGTAGATGAGTTTGAGGGACATAGTTTAGTAAGGGGACAGGTATGGTTGGACTTGATCTTGGATGTCTTTTCCAACCAGATGATTCTGTGACAGTGGGTGCCTGGGCTAAATAGTTCTGTTGCCTCTCTAGCCTTCAAGTTGTTCTGCTGCCTGGGACACTGAAAAGGTCTGGGATCCCTGCAGGATGGCTTTCTGCACCATCATGGCACAGGCAACTTATGATTTTGGAATCAAGCTGTGTCAAATCTTGATGAAACAGGGGTGAGGATGGCAGATTTCTTTACCACCCCAATAGCTCTGCCTTAGGGGCTTCTAAAAGCACTGGCAATCATAACTCTTTTCTCTGGCTTCAGATTAAGCTGTTCCTAAATGTTTGGATTTGCAGGGATCCCATCCAGCTGTTATACCCCCTCCCCTTGCAGAACAGCATGTCTTTCCTCACCATGTGCTTTTCAACAAGATATCAATAGTCTGAGTGTGAGAAAAGACTAAAGGTTCCGGATTTCCACATTTCTAAGAACTGATGTGATAGTTCCCTTGTATAATGTGGGTGTGTTCAAAGTCTATAGGGTATGATCTGATAGCTGTCTTCTAATTGGCTCGAATCTGGGAGCGTGAGAGCTTGCATGTGGTATAAGATGATCTCATCTGGCTGTTGTTGCTGGATAGGATGGGCTTGGAGTAGAGTTACCTGATAGATCTTTGTCTCCAGTTCACGTGCTAGAATAGAAGACTTCAGGGTAGAACTTTGTGAAACACCTCTCCAGGGAAGCTTCACTTTGTGTGAAAACAGCACAACAACAACAAAAAATTTTTAAAAAGAAAATGAATCCCGACTGGGCAGGAGAACAGTGAGTGAATCAATGTTAGTGCTCAGTTCTGCCTTTGTTTTATGCAGAATAATGCTCCTCAGGCATAGAAGGTGCAGATGTGATTTACCCATCCTGGTAGGTGATCTAGGGAGCATTTCAATCTGAAATAATTTCTGATAATCAGAAGAAACTAATCAAGGGATTAATCTCATCCTGCTTAGCTTCTGTCCAAATCCAAGTGCACCCAGTTTTGAAATGGGGAAGCTATTGGGTTGTATTGGATACTTGGCAGAGATGAGTATTGTGGGATAAGAGACTTGCTCAAGAAATAAGGACAGATGTAGAGCAAAAGCAGCTTTGGGGAGGGATGGATTAGCTTGAGTTCATCCACTCCTTTCAGCTTCCATTGCTGGAAATTCACTGCTTACTAGAAGAGGCAAGTTGTTGTTTCCCACAACTGGGACATGAACAAACATACTTAGCAGTGAAAGTCTTAACCCATAAGAACATTTTGTTTAATTTAATACCTCTTCCCTCATTCATCTTAGGTACAAATAAACTATTTTTGATTCATAATTCCAGCAGCATAGGTTGCCCTGCTTGCCCTTCACGAGTATCTCTTGCTGGAAAAGCATATGAGCTTAGGAACAATTCTCAAATCAGTGAGTGAGCTGCTCATGTAGGTCATATTTGGCAGATTAATCACATCTCTGAATCTGATTACCTTCAAGGTATGTAATGAAACCCCATATAACACTTGTCAAATGCAAGAAATGATGAGTGGATATTTTTCCATGTAAAAATTCTTTCTTGCCTCACGAGCTGTTGAATAAAATGAGAAACAGTGCCTGTGTCTCATTATGAGCTGATGGAATCATGGCAAATGCTCATTAAGGCCAAAGACAATGGGTACTGGGTGTTGGGATCTGTTTGAGTTCAGTCATCTCGTATATGAACTTGATAACCACTGTGAGACTCTGTATTATTGTCTATGGCAGGGATTCTGTGCAAAAAAAAAAAGGCAGGAAAGGGAAATCTTTCCGATCAAATACAGAGAAGGAGGCAAAATTGCACTGTGTGTGAGTGTCAGGTGCTTGTGGAGCCACAGAAAGGCAAGTTCCATTATCTCTGGCAGTGCTGAGCTACCATTAAAGATGATGAGACCTGTGTTTTTTGAGTATTTAATTTTGAGCATTTTGAAAGAAGGGATTTTCAGAGGTGCAATATTCTAACTGGAACTGAATTTGGGCATTGAAAAGAGGTGGTAAAAAAAAAACCATTGCTACCAAAAACTTAGGTCAGTGTTGCAAAAGCTTTGAAAGGCACCAAAGAATTCGGATCCAACTTAATTGAAGTTTAGATCAAGTCTTTTTTGGTTTGAATATTCTTACTCTAGATTTCTTCCCTATATCATACTCTGTTTCTAGTTGCATCTGTGTCTGGAGCCCTTTCCTTTGAAAGATATCACTGATTTTGAAGAATGAGGTGTCATAATCCATGGGTCTTCCAGCAAAACCTTGAAGCTACAGTGCTGCAGATGGCTACAGCCAGAAGCCATTGTGCAGCTTGGAATCTGAGATACCTCAGGGTATCAAAAGCCTCTGATATGTTCTCTGCTCTGTTAAGTATCTCAAAGTGTGGTTGTGATGCCATTTAACTGGTTGCAATCCACACTTGGTGGATTGCACCAGGGAAAAGAATATTCTGGGTGCTGGTGAGGCAGCAAATGTGAGACTTAACTGATCTTCAATATATCCTTTAGCCCCCTTAGACATACTAGGACATATCAATTTTTTTTTCTGCTACTAACATCTCCTAATACATTGCCATTAGCAGTGTACCATCTTTAACGTAAAGAATATTTTCAGAGGGTGCTGGGTGTTTTGTGGATGCTGGGTTGGGAGTAAACAAGCCCTATTTACAGAGGAGATGACACTGGAATATTTTTTGTCACCCCTACTTTTTCATTAGGAAAATGGCAGATTGTTTTCTAGATGCTGTCAATGTTCACTACAGTTGGACTTGAAAGGGATGCAGGTGGCTTCACAGACCTTGGAAATTTTACCTGGGTGAATATTATGCACTTGCTCCTCTAGGAGACCTATCATGACTTAATTGCAGAAGAGTAGATTAGCTATAATATTGTGGTGTCAGTCATTTATGAGCAAACAATTGGAAATGATTATAGAAATGCCAGAATGCCTTGCTTTCCTGTCTGGGAATGGCACCATTTTCTCTGCTGCAGCAAGGGAGATGAATTCATGCCCCTCTTCTTGATTTGAATCAAAAGAGATGAGTGGGACTGACATGGCCATTCATTGTACTCTAAGAGGGTGCTGAGTCCTAATTGGCAGCATTAATTTTAAAGCATTTTGTTTCTTGCAATTATCTAGTCATGACAACTTGAGTGTTAAGCAATTTCTTAATGGAACTTTACTTACTGTTAAAATCCTTTGTTTAGATCTGGTGTTTTGTTTGCTTAAGCTGAATGAAGCAATGATGGCTTTGGTCTCCTGAAAAGAAACATTAGCTTTGGAGAAAACAATAAATTATTTCCCCTTAACAGTACCTCTTACCTCTCTTTCATTTCTGCTTTTTTCTTTTTTCCTAATTCCACTGAAGTTTAGAGGTTGCATAGTCTGAGGTGATGGTTGGGAAAGAAGGAGTTGAATGTTTTTTATCTCTGATTAAATTTCTGTTATATCTTGATAATGAGAATATTTCTTTGGGACTTTTTTGTTCCCTTCTGGGAGGGATTTTTGAGAAGTAATGCTGTAAGAATGTATGGCTGAATTATCTGCTGTAGCTTTGATTTCAGAGGAGCCGGGCCAGCAGAGGCTTTGGCCCATTGTTTGTCTGTATTTCTCAGAAATGCTTTTCTGAGCAGATTTGCATTGTTTCCCGGAGGAAGGCGAACTGCACTTAGTGTATTGATCTAGGCAAGTTTGTAAATGCAGGAACCACATGGCAAGGTGTGTATGCATTGGGAGTGAAGGCTACCTCGTGTCCCATTCCCTTAACAGGTTTTGTGGCGCATTAAACAGTCAATAATAACACTTCCATTTTGATCCAGTTATAAAAATGTTACTCATTTGTCACCTGAATGAGTCCCTCCTCCCTCTGCAACTTATGAGGACATAAAACAACTTATGAGTCACAGGATCCAGGCTTTCCCACTTAAATACAGTGAAGTTAAATCTGACCAATATCAAGTGAGCTGAAAAAACAAGCAGGTGCTCATTGTGCAGTAGCTGATGTCAGCACATATATGATTCATATATGATGCATCCATAAATGCCACAAAGGTTGTCATGTAATGATTAGGGTGAGCTATGAGGCCCAGTGGCTTTTGGGTTTGTGTGGCAGATATTTATTACTGGTGTAAGTGATATCAGGACACTCTGATGCATCTTGTTGGAAAAGTATCAATTCGTTATGGACAACTTGGAGGCATCTTTGTCTAAACCTGCCTAAAAGGCTCAGCTGGGAGGGTCCTGCATGATGTATTGCTGCTGTTGGATGCTTGTGAAGAGAAGTCTTGCCATGCTTGCAATTTAATCCACCAGTGCTGGGATATCTGCATGATATAAACATTTGTGGTCCTTCAGCGTGAAGTTGTGTAACTTAACAAGCTTGGAGCACTCAACCATGTGTCATCTGCCAAACCATGAAGCCAGGCCCCTGTTTTTGCACTTTCCTCAAGCCAGTGTTCCTCCTTGGTGGGACATCTATGGCTTATTGCAGGATAAGGTGATTGACACTGAATAAAGTGACCCACTTGGGCTGAGTCGCAGTGAGGGAGAGCACGTCTGTCCTTGGAGTAACTGAGGGAATTGCAGGAGGCTAAGCTGGCATCTATGCTCTAGAATGAATGGCATGAGAGCTCCAGTGTGTACAAATTTCTGTAGGTGTCTGGTTTCCTTGGAGCCTCTGCTTTACAGGGGATTACAAAGTCAGAGCCTGGTATCCAATCCTAAAGCACAGGTCAAAACTGGAGTGTTTGGATTCATGAAAAATAGGTTGTATTGGAGAGGGTGGAGGGATTCCTTCCACTTCTGCAACTTTCAAAGCTTGTTTCTCATATCAGGCTGACTGTATCTTCCTGAGAACAGAGTCGCTGGCCTGCTCAACTGTCCCTCTTTGCACAACTGGCAGCTCTCTCTGCTTGCTTATTGGATGTGGAACTGTTGTGGCATCTCTCCCTGCTTTGGACAGAGGCACAACATGGACCCGTGGCTCTGTACAAAAGGCCACAGCCTTACTGACAATACGCCATTGTATGAGTCACAAAGAATAATAATATTCCAAGCTGTTTAAGCAACTGTGAGAAAGATCCTGGTATGAACAGTTTTTGGAATGCTAGCCTGACTGGATCCATCTTTTCATGCTGTTGCTCCTTGTCTGCTCTTTAGGATGGACTTCAGAGCAGTCGACTGCAGGGCTAAAGGGAAGCTTCCTGAGAGCTCCTAAAAGACCACCCTAAATGGCTGCCAAAAGATAGTAAGAGTAATTATGGATGAAGCTTTCTGTAGTTGAGAAAAAAGTTTTGGCCTGCTGCTGCTCAGAACAACCTTATTCTCCTCCTTTTTTTTTGGAGACTGTAGGAGATGGTTCTCTTGGGGGCTAGAATATGTAATCAAATACTGGAAGCGTCTGCAGGATCTTCTGCAAGATGTTCTTCAAAAAGGTGAGCTAAATACTTGTGTATCTGAGCAGCCCAGAAAACCTGCAGGGCATGGGGGTGAACCTTCTGCTTCCCAGTCCATCAGTCTCTTTGGCAGGCTTCAGTCAGAGATGGAGGAGGAGGAAGCATGGTGATGGGGACAATGTTGTCTGGTGGATTTATGCGCTAAAGGGCTATTCTAAAGCAGTCTGGAAGGAAAAATCCCTTCTTCAGCCAGAGCTTCAGTAGATGGGGCACAAGCTACTTCTCTTGCACCTGTGCTGGTTCAAGAACAGGAATGAGTCTGGCCCACCAGGTCTGTCCCCAGAACACTCTAATCAGTTACCATGAAACACTCTGAATAAATATTTTTTCTCCTTCGTCTATTTCTGTAAAAAGGGTCTTTTGATGAAAATATCATAAGTATGTTTGAAAAAACATCCCCTGAGTAGTTATTTACTGAGTCTTTAAATACACAGGCTGAATAACTGACTCCTGTGAAAGCACTGCTGCTGCAGACCAGGCAGAAATGTCTCAGTCTGGAGCCTCCAGTCACTTCCTCCCTGCAGATAGTGATGTGGATGTGTTTGTGTGGATACCCAAGAGGAAAAACTCTGCCACCACTCCCTGTCTGACTGACCTGACCAGTGTTGCACACAGCAAGCATCTCAGACCTGGCCCCTTTCCTGTGCACTGCATACCTGGCTGTGCTCAGGTGGGGAATGAGGTCTTGAAAGATATGTGATGATGTGAAACCAGAAGATGATATGGAGGGGAACTGGGAGTTCTCAACAGCCAGTTCTCTGGTATTTCATAGGGCTGGAGCTGGTCTTGTCCCTCAATGCTGAGGCTGCTTTTCATGTCAGACAGTAGCTTTAATGGAATTTAAGGAGTTTCAGTGTGGAGGGCTGGTGGTGTTATGGTGCCCCTTTCTCCCATTGAGCAGAATGCTCTCCTAAAACCCTCAGGCAGTGAAGTATAGAGGTCACCAGCTGTAATGACTGGGATTGTCTCATTGCTGGGATCCTATTCCTGGTGAACAGCTGTATGGGAACTCTCTGTTGGGTGGAAATCTGTGTATCCACTGACTTGGCAAAAACTATTTCAGAACAGGCCTTTTATTAAATGTGACCTATTTTGCTGCAAGCTAAATACGTGTACATGTATATTAGATATAAAAATAGCCCTGCAGTTGAGAGGCTGATGAAAGGCTAACTGCAGAAGCAGTTGATAAATCCTTGACCCATTTCACATCTTGCTGAGCTTTTTTACAAGTTAAGGAGCTGTAAAATATGTGTGAATCCTGGTGATCAGCAACATATGAGATGAATTGCCAGTTCATACCCAAGGGCAAAGCAGGAGCCAATGAATGGAAATGCTCTTGGTCTCTTTTGCTGTAGGTGTTGGACATTATTTTCACTCAGGGTCACATCTACTGTGAGATCCTGGTTGTGAACAACTGCAAGACCTCCTTAGCTAAGAATAGATTGATTTTTATCTTGTGCTTGTCCTTGCTTAGGAGCTTAGGAAAGAATGCAGTTCCGTTGCCGATGGGAAAGAGGACAAGGTGCAGGGTCTCCAGCCTGTGGCCAGTGCTGTGCATGTAGGGTTTGTTCTCCCTCCTGCCTTTCTGCTTGGAGCTTTTTGAGGTATTGGTACACTAAATTCTGGTAGGAATTGAGTTTGTAAGAGGAGCTGTGAAGTTTTACAAGCCATGCACCACGCTTAGCTTAAGCTGAAAACCTACTCTTCACCTGATATTACCTGAATTTTAAAGTAGATCAGATGGAATTCAAAACTAGAGGTGTTCTTTGGAGGAAAACCACAAAATACTGATGAGCTGAAATTTTTTATGCATGCAATTCAAACTAGAATACAGTGGATGCACTAAGAATTACTCAGTCCTCTGAGTCACTGTGGGATCCTCTAAAAATTACATGTATTTTCAGTAAGTTCTTAAAAATTGCCTTGTGAATCAGTGTCAGTCTGCATCTTTAAGTGCCTACAGTACCTCTTACTTTGGTCCTGTGCATCTTTAAGGTGCTAACGCATCTGCCTATGCCTTTGGGTTCTTAGGTCTCATTTTTCTAGACTGAATGAGGATCCTAAACTCCATGGTGCATACTGAAATATATCTCCTTAGCCAGATGCTGTAGTATAATAGAAATAGTTGCCCGACTGCTATCCTCCAGAAGATTGTTCCGTTGTTTTCTATTGTGGATAAATAATTATTCATTTATCTAAAAACAGATCAGTTCTGTAACTGATTCAGTTGCCTCTTTATTGCTTTTTTCTATTAATCAGGAATACTTTTTCATTGTTCAGCAGGGTTTGCTATATTTAATATAATCTTAGCAAGGAATTACTAGTATATTTTTAGATTTTTCTCTTCTACATTACTAAAATGGTGCTATAACAGTGTTATTAACAGTTCTGCAGTGCTAGAGCAGCACAGTCACCATAACCTACTACTGAGCCTTGCTCTGCATATTCTGATATAGTACTGAGAAATGTTTGTTATGATTGTGCTGTTGAAAAGGTGATGGGAATATTTTGTAATCTTCAATCACTTTCATGGTGTATTTTGGGTAAAAACTTAAATACTTGGTAAAAGTCTTAATTTATCCATGTAATGCTATTGTACAAGTGTTGAAGCGGTGAACATTTTGAGGTTTAGTGATATATTAAGTCTGGAAAGGGTTATTGCAGCCTACCAGTACATGAAGGGGGGCTGCAAGGAAGCTGGGGAGAGGCTTTTTGCAAGGGTATGTAGTGATAGGATGGGGGGGAATGGCTTTAAATTGGAAGGTGGAAGATTTAGATTATACATTAGGAAGAAATTATTCACAATGAAGATGGTGAGTCCCTGGCACAGGTTGTCCAGAGGAGCTGTGGCTGCCCCATCCCTGGAGGTGTTCAAGGCCAGGTTGGATGGGGCTTTCATCCCCCTGATCCAGTGGGAGGTGTCCCTGCCCATGGCAGGGGGGTGGAACTGGGTGATCTTTAAAGTCCTTTCCAGCCCAAAATATTCTATGATTTTGTGATCCATTGACCCTAGAAAATCTAGATACTTCCAACCCAAACCATTCTAGAATTATAAATATCTAGTTGGGGCAATGTTTATGCAGTAACACTTCTGCTCTGACTGGATAAGGAATAAAACTGTTTTTATAAGAGGATCTCCTGAAAGGAGGCTGCATGAGGTTGTGTATATGGGTGGGAAAATGAGCAAGAGCAGTATTGGAAGTAGCAATGGTTCTTAAGCAAATACAACAGTTTTTAAGCATTAGGCTCAATGGGCAAAGTGACTTAATGTGTCTGGGAAGACAACAGAAGTGGAGAGATCTCTAGGCTGATGTGTGCCATAACTGTTAGCTGTGGGAGCTGCTGACAGTGGTAGGAGCACCAGCCAACTGCTGGTGTTGCTCATTAGCACCTGTATGGTGTGACATGGGACTCTTTACATCGAACATGGATATCCTTGCCAAGGTTGGTGTATAAACACACTGTTTGAGCTGTCACTTATCATTGCAGACAAAACTCAACTGGGCTAGATTCTATATTTAAAGCAAGATATAACAGTACTTTCTATAGTTATAGGCTTCCCACAGTACTAAGGAAACAGATTACGAATCCAAGCCAACTATTTTTCCAGATTTTGTGCCAGAGCTCAGTTTGCATAGGTGGCAGGACTGGAAACTCTCCAGAGAAAGCTGTTGTATCTGACCATTCATTTCTACTGACTGTTCTTATTTTGAATCCCACTCGAGTTGCGTCAAAAGTTACCATAGCTGAGGAAGCTGACCTCTCTGCTATCCAAAACAACTCACCAGTTTCAAACCTACCACAGACTGAGTCGCGTGGGTCTCAGATAATGGCAGAGCTGGGCTTTTCCATTTCCTCTGCTTATTAGAGCCAGAAAGTCATTTTCTAACAAGTTGAACTCATCCAAGGGAACTGAAAGGAGAATATGGATTACTGGCTGGCTGCTTTCTGTTCAAACATGTAGGTTTTCACCATTTGGCCTGGGTAAGTAAAATATCATGTTCTGTGTTGAAGCCCACCCACTGGGCAGGTAGGTAGGCAAATGTGAATTCCCTACCTTGCTTCACTTCAGACAATTTGAATAGCAGGAAAGGAGCTGTAATTAGTTTCTTCACCTCAGCTGGATGACTGACACCTGAGTAAGAGCACTGAGCAATTAGTAATAAACTCTGTAATGAGTTCTTGTGCTAAGTTCTATTGTAGTGAAAGTTTGGGGAGTTGGACTGTTGTCCAGTGTCTGAAGATATGAATACTCTGGTTCCACAAATAATACAGCAAAAATTCTGGAACTCTCCTATGATATAGATACTCTTCTGGAATATACACATGCTTATATAGACAAAAGTCTTGGGTTTACTCCTTGGGCAGTTCTACCAAGTGGCCACCTGCTCTGAGCTGTTCCCTTGCTAGGACCCAAAACTCTTGGAAGCTGAATCTTTTGATCTGGGGAGCAATTTTAGCAGTCTCAAACATGACCTGTTTCTTTCAGACTAAAGTCTTCTGTCTGCACCTGGAGAGAGCCAATAAAAGTGACCACAAATGGGGTCACATCTGAAATTTGGGGTTCCGAATGGGGATGAGTGAAGAGATGGGTGAATTCATAAGTGGCTGAATATGAAACAGTACCCAGCATGTTGAAACCTCTTGTGTACTATATGTCTTGAGAGCAGAAGGTAGTGTTAAACTCTCTTGGAATTCCTGAAGCAACAATTATCTTGAGCAGTCTCTGAAGACCTTTGCCTGATCTTCTGTTACATTGGGAAGGAAAGATCAAAGTCTCATAAGTATGAGAATATTCTGAGTTTGTTAAAGCATTTTGAAAGCTGAAGTTCCTTTCTCCTCCAGAGAATATTGTTATTTCATGCTGAGTTCTGAAATATTGGACCACACCGCATCCAATAAAAAAGAACTAATGATGCTGGGTGAACTGACTGATCTTGGATGTGGAGTACTATGTGCAGAGTCTGCACCCATGGGATTTGCACTGGAGAGAAGGTCCCTGACTGCAGCAGTAAAATGTGGCATGCAGTAACTATCTAAAATTCTCATTTTAATTATGAAGTAAGGGCCGTTGCATCTTTTATGTTCACCTGGCTCCCTATGTTTGCTGTCTTTTTCTCTGTTACATTTTAGTGATTAGTGATTGTAGTACTCATGCTGGAAGCCTTAAAGAATTTGAACCAGTGGTGAAGAAACAGCACAGCAGTGTTGGCACATCATGTCAGGATGGTACTACTTCTGATAAATCACTTTTTTGCCTTGTGCAGTTAGAGTGTGGGTTTTATGCTATGACATAGTGAAGATACTGTTTTACAAAAGTCCATGGACGTTTCTTAAATTGAGAAGACCGTGATAATAAGGGAGTGTCAGCTGACAGCACTTTGCTATTCAGTCAGCAGGCTGGCACCTTGGGTCATTGTTTATTCAAAACAGCTGGATTTGCCACTTTAGACCAGCCTCAGCTATTTATGAACTCACCAGTGACTTCCACCACCACAGCTCCCTGACACTAATCTTGTCACTTGTAGGTGACAGTTAATGATCATGATTTTAAGTGCCCTTCATAGTTATATCTTAAACTTGCAGCTGAAGTACTTAAATACATATTTATATTTATGCATGGAACTGCTTTATTGATGTCACTGAGGTTACTTGTGTGTTAGGCATATGTTTAGGTAACTCACCAGATTAGAGTTTAACTCTATAAAGTTTTCTGTGTTCTCTAGTCCTGGAAAAACAGGAGCTGTGCAAAGCTGGAAGGCATTGCTAGTTGGAAGCAAAGCAAGCCCCTCTTCCTAGATGCCTCATAAGCCTTGGGTTAGAAAATGAAGGTGAAGCTTGATAGGAGTGTCAGTGTAAGGTAGAACTTGCCAGTAAGAAGTGAAAAGCTGGCTGAAACAAATATCCCTACAAACCCGTGCAGCTGGATTGATTGGAGAGCCTGATTACTCATCCTTTCCTGTCTAGACAGACCTAGATTTAGATTTGATTTTAAAAGTGAATACTTATCATGTTTGGCTGTCTTGGTGCTGTGGTGAAGTTTCATGAGTTACTGTCAATATGATTGGAAATAGAGTTTGTGAGAGTATCAGACTTTAACTTCTTCTGTAGCTTAACAGAAGCAGCATGCTCTTCTGCATGGGGAAATAAATTAGAGGGAGCCTCCTCTTGTTTCCTTTTCAGAGTCCAATAACAGCAAATACACTGAGCATATTCTAGGCTGGCATATTTGGGACTATATTTTGGTCCATTTGCCTATAAGCAAGAAATGTTGCATCATATGAGGTCCTGACATAAACCTGAACAAAAGCGAGGTTGACGAAAGTATCAGATGTATGGAGAAAGGAAAGAACACCAACTTGTTCCTGGAAGACTTTCATATCTTGAGGACAGACAGCATAGCTTGTTTAAAACCATAAAGGCAGAAAGTGACTTACGTAACCTGGGCCCTGGGCTTTACGTTGTACCAGGGCAGTGAAGCTGTCCACTTTCCCACTGCCTGCCCAAACAAGGCAAAGCTTTCCTTTTTGCCCTGGTTTCAAGGTGATTTCTCATTATTGATGGGGAGAAGAGGGCATGAGGAACCACAGAGCTGAATGTGCTGACCAGTCTCTAAAAGAGGCCACATGTTGTTGTCTCAGTCACTTACACAAGTGGCATCAGAGCTGAAGACCCTGATTTGAACCAGTCTGTGTTTTGATAAACTTCAATAGATTCAAGGAAGAAGAACATAAACAGATTTGACACTGTCAATGCTTGAAGTTTTGTTGGAGAAATGGAGTTCACTTACATGTCTCTTGTTTTCCCTTACCCTTGAATGAATCTGGTCAAAATGGTAGAAGTTTTTTCCTTGAAATATCATATTTCAGAACAGGTCAAACTGTTGACAAAACTGATCAACTTTTGTTCTCATTTTTTAACTTGTACTATCTGTTAAAGTGTGGGGCAAAATGTAAGAATCCAAACAGATAAAAAATACTCAGGAGTTGTGAATAAATGATGACTAAAGCAGTGTGATGGCTTATGATGGCATTTACCAAATGAATATTTTTAGGAAAACTCTGGCAATAAGAAACATATCTCCTAATGTTGTACTTAAAATTTCAGAGATTTCAAAAGAATTAATAAGAGAATAGTCATGGCTGTTTACTCAATCTAGAACAGATAACCAGTACAAAACATGGTATTAACTTAGTGGTCATTGATGTATAAATTAACTTCTAAACATACGAGGCAGTATGCTGATATTGAAGCCTGAGTTAGGGACGCCCAAGTGCACTTCCCTCTTCAAATACTGTTGCTTTAAACTGGTAAGGTGAGAACAGGAAAAATTAGGCCCTTTTAGTAGAAGGGAAACCTCAGGGAAATCAAAGATCGAGATTTGCAGAGTCTCCAACTCTTAAACTGGAAAAGAACAAGGAATGCAAAGCACATGCAGGGATCAGTGCTGCAAAGGCATCCCTACAGCAGGGTTGGGAGCTGAATGAGAACCTCAGTCCAGTACTTAACTGGATGTTCTTTCTAGGTAGTCTGTGCTACTTAAGTCTACTGTGAAGATCACTGCAACATCATTATATGAGAAGCCCAGCTGAGTCCTAGAGATGATTCTGTGCCATACTGGAGTGTGAGCTGACTCCATTAGCGGTCTGGTTCTGATCTCTCTTCAATGGCTACAAATTTTAGTGACTCCCTGCTGATGGTTTCTGGCTTCCAAGAGTGTCTGATCCTGTAAGGGACCTTAGAGAGGAGCTTTAACAGGTGTTTCAGCTGTCCTCTCATCTTTTATGAACAGTGTTATGCTAAGTGCTCTTTGGCTGGTGTTTCAGGGAGCTGGCACAAGCCAAGTGCTAAGGAACTAGTTTTCAGAGAGCTGGACTCCGTAGCATTCCAGATGCTGAAACTGTGCACACCTGGATCACTGCCAAAGAGCAGGCCTCCTCATCTGTGGCTTTCTGCTGGCCTAAAAATAAAGTTCAGACTGACTTTATTAATAATCTGTCTATATGTATACCTATATAAGTATGTATTTATATATAAACACACATTAAGGCCAAGCTGATGTTTGCCTGTTGCCTGCTTCAAGGATGAAGTCCTGCTCTGTCCTTTGCTGGTGGACAGTGTCAGATTGCAAGAGCTGTGCTCACATCCAGGTCTTGAGGTGACAAGTTAGATTTGCCTCACAGCAGTGTTGTGAGGCTTTGCTGGCTCCTGAGCTTGAGGAGGGACCATCGCTTTAGAGTACCACATCACCTTGGTTAATATGGTTATATCTCCTGAGACCAGAATGGCATTTCATCCTGTGTACACACTGCTAACTTCTAGTGACCAGAGAGGTCCTGAAACCCACCTTCAGTCAAAGCTGTAACAGGTGATTGTGTGAAAATAGCAAGTCAGTTGCAGTAAGAAAAAGAACAAATGATGCTAAGAGGTGCCAGGAAAGGAAAAATCATAGAATGGTTTGGGTGGGAAGGGACCTCAAAGATCACCCTGTTCCAGCCCTCCCTTCCATGGGCAGGGACACCTCCCACTGGATCAGGGTGCTCAAAGCCTCATTGAGCCTGGCCTAGAACACCTCCAAGGGGTGGAGCATCCACACAGAATAAACCAGACTTGTGGCAATGTACAGATCCTCAGCACATCCTTCCCTTAGGAATTGCATGCTGTGTTTGATCCTCAGAAATAAAAGATTTAAACATGCAGAGAAGGATAAAAATAAATGGTGTGGAATGGCTTTTGTACAAGAGGACCCAAAAGTGGTGCTTGTTTCAGTGTGGAAGAGATGAACAAGAAAGAGCTGTCTTTATGTTCATGACCTGCAGGGAGAAGGTCAGCAGGAAAGGCTTAGTCACTTATGGTTTAAAACTCTGAGGCATCAAATTAAATTGCTAGTGAGATTTCTCAAAATTAGTGGGAAGAGGTACTTTGTAACACAACATATGAATCAGGTGTGGAAGTCATTGCTAAAACTTACAAAGCAACTACTGAAATCCAAAAAAAAGTCTTTAGTGAAATTACCAGAAAGGAGGTTTATTGGAGATGATTAAACACAAAGGTCTGTTTAAGCACATGGACTCTGCCTCAAGAAGTCTGAGCTGCACGTGGCCAAAAACTGAGAGAATAATGTGAGGTGTTTCTAAATGCCTGTCCTCACGTGCTTCCTGATGTAGTTTGCAGTTGGAAGGAGGTTACTGGGCTTGGATGGCCCTGTAGCCTAATCCATGGTATGCAAGTCCTCAAAGACAGGTAAAAACTCGAAATTTGAAAAGCTGGCTGCAGTGTTCCAGAACCAACCAAGAGAACCACCATTTGGATTTCTACCCTCCTTCCTTTGATGAGCCAGTATTCTATTTTTCAAAAAGCAATGAGGGCTGATTTTTCAAGATGCTTGGACACCTTATAATTTTAAGCAGAAATCTGTATCCTTATGGGCCTTTCATAAAAAGGTCACCTGTATTTACACTTATATACCTGGGTCCTTTATGCTCTGCTTCATCAGTAGAAAGGAGTACCTTTCTTTAGCTCTTTGTACTGGTAAGGGCCTCTTTCTTCACTATGCTTTGCCCATTTCTGGATTGCAGACCTGTGAGTTTCTGCTTGGTCTGAGCAAGTCACTGAGTGACACAAAGCAAATGGGGGGAGAAGCTTCATAATACACAAGTGTGGACAGGATTGATTAAGGGAAAGGGAAGAATGAGAAAATACTTAGCAAATCTAGTGTGGAGAAAGGCTGTGGGTGAACAGTGTCAATATTGCCTTAGGAAAAGGAGGGATGGCTGCAGAAGGACAGCAATGTGCTATCAAATCACAGCTATGCTGAAAGATGGATTAGCACCCTTCTGAATAGTGATGGTGTACTGGAGTATGCCATGGCACTGCAGACCTTTCCAGGGTGTCTGAGATAGGAAATATCAGTCTACTGTTTATTTACCTGTTCATGCTGGGTTAATGAGCATGTTTACCAGTGATCCCAGTTCCCAATAAGATGGTGTTGTTGGATATAACCACTATTTTTCCATCTTGGTCCAGTTCAAAATTGGTCTTGTGGGTTTATGGCTGTCTAGTTCTCTCTCAGTTCTGGTACATGGGCTCATTTTTTAATTAAACAGCCATCATTTAAGGAACTAAAAACAGTCCAAAAAAGTTTTGTTGACCAAAGTCTGAAAATATGAAGTGTTCTTTGGGGGGTTTTGGGTGTGGATCGTGAGGCACATTTTTCGTAATATTTAGTATGTCATCTTCAAGCTATGTTTTTAAACCTCAAAACTCCAGGGAAGTTCTGTAGGCTTTAGCAAACAGATGTTAGCAGTCAAGAAAGAATTACGATTCCTGCCCAAAAATATTCCCTCCTGCCTATCAAGATATCCTGATGTGCAACACTTTCAAGATGCCTCTTATGGAAGTGGGGACAGAATGTTTCTGCAGGTTTGAATCAATAGATTGCAAAAGAGGTCTTGAGTCCCTCTTAATCAGTCATCGAGCAACGTATCATTTGGGATGTCCTGATTGATGGAGCGTGTGTGTGCATTAGTGCACGCTTTGTCCCTACCTAATAGCTGTCTGAAGGCATTTGAATCAGCTGCTGCTTGTAAGTTAAGTCTTCTTAAATATGTGCATTAATTTCCTGCATATCCTGGGTCCTGTAACTTTCTTCGGGGATCAATGGGAATTAACTGTGAATCCAGACCCCTGCTGTTATGAAAACTGGGAAAGGGTTGACCTCCGAGGTTTTGATGAGAGAAAAAGGACAATATCTGTTCCATGGGAAAGTTTAGCTTTGCCTCCATGCAACTACATCGAATTTTGGATTTTTCTACTTAAAGCTTTATGCTCAAGGTATACAGATGTTTCTGAGCCATGATTTCCTGCTGTGTCTCACTGATTCAAAAGGACCGTGAGCTTCTGCTGTTTCACAGGTGGTTTGACAGTGTCTTCATGAAATTTGGTTAGATGAGTTTCTTAGGGATATGGTTTAATAGGGACACAGCCACGGCTGGACTCGATGATCTCAGAGGTCTCTTCCAACCTTTTGATTCTGTGGCTCATTACCAAGCAGTGTGGAGATAGCTGTTTAAATACTTGAAAACGAGCTGGAGCTGTGCTGATGCACATTGAGAAACCAAAGGACTGTCTCTACACTTCCATTGCAGAGGCACCACGTAACACAACTTTGTTATCTTTGGGTTGATGCAATTCCATACTATGTCCTTCCCATAGGAGACCATGACAGATGTGATCCACTCATTCTCAGAGATTTCATGCTTTCATATTTGGTGGAGGCATCTGAAATCTTGTTCTTGCTTGCTTTGTAGCAGCGCTTGGTTTGGTTAATATACAAGCCTGTAGATGACTTGCCTGAACTGCCAGTTCCTGTGGCCTCTTGCTGCCAGTTGCCCTCCAGGCTCATGACCTGATCCCTATCAAAAGCTAAACAGGACATGTGCCTCTGCACATCAGATCATCTGTGTGTTTGAATCCAGATGTGGTTGGGCTTGATCCCTGTAGGTTACTTCCTAGTCTTGCTGCTTTTTCCACCCTTTCCTGGGCTGCAAAGATCCTATGAAAATAAATGATGTGGGTATGGTGCTTTGAATGAAGGTGAACTCAGACCTGTGCTGACAGATTTTCTGACTTAAGATGAAATCCCCTGAGATTCTCTGGGATTCCAGTCTTAGTCTCAACTAGTTTTCATCTAATCAATGGATCCAGTGATATAACTCCCCTTTTATCCTTCTGCTTGCTTACAGTTGCCTCGTTACTGTTTCAATGAACGAGAGAGTCCCAGTTTCATATTTTGGGAGTTCTGATATTTGAATTTGTGGTAGGATTTGTTAATAACTTCAAGTGGAGAAAACTAACTCTTTAAAATATCTCCACTTAATGTAAATACTAAATATAGGGTCATGTTCTACCAATATTCACCTTAAATATTCCCACTCGTCATGTGAAAATTGTCAAGCTTTCTCTAATATAAAAGGTGAAATTGACACCCTGCAATAAGTAAATATCTGATTGAAAGACACTAATTTTATCCGTGCAGTGTTTATATGACCCTTACATTCATTTTAAAAAGCTTCCTGTGTCTGTTCTATATTTTCTTGTTTTACAAATGATTCATCCTTTGTGGTGGTGGGGGAAGGACAAAGGGAATTCCCTGGGAAAATGTATTAGCCGTAACTCCAGATCATTCTTACCTAATGGAAATAGATAATGCAGTACATGGATCAGCTCTCGGGAGACCAGCCCAAACTCTCTTGAGTGCTTGAAATGAAGTTCCCCTTGATTTGGGATCTGTGGTGGAGCTGTTGCTTTGAGAGGTTAATTAAACTTTAGAGGATTATGGTATCTTCCTTATGTTCACGTAATTTCTGCTGGCTTAGAAGAAAGCTGTCAGGAAGGCAGTGATGAACCTCAACGAGAGAACTGTAGATGATGTAGGCTAAATAACTCTTTCTGTATGATAGATAAGAAGGAAAAGACACGTTCCAAAAGGAAGTGGGTTTTGCCTAGCTTAAAGTACATGGAAATCTTTGGAAAGGCTCCTCTTTATACTCCAGCAGTCTGAAGATGTGCTCACAGGGCCCGAGAAAATATATGATGCGGATATGGTGTTTTGAATGAAGGTGAACTCAGACTTGTGCTCGCAGATTTTCTGACTTAAGTTGAAATCCCCTGCCAATGGCTCAGTCAACCTAATAAAAATCAGAACAGCAATCTCTGTTCAGGAAAGGGCAGCATAATCATAGCCTGCACCGCTTAAAAATTAATGACATGCTAAAGAAAGGTCAGATTTGCAGATTTATTTATTTATTGCTGCCTTCTTTAGTGCCTGGATGTAAAGATATGGTATATGACTGCAAGCCCAAGAAAGCCCCTCTCTGCAATGTCTTTGAAAGCTTCCAGAAACAGAGTCTGACAACCTTGGATTGGAAAGTGCAAAATTCCAAGCACAGAAGCTCCCAAGTTTCATTGGAGGCAAAGATGTTTATAGCCAGTTCAGGCCTGATCCAACTCTTGCTGCTGTCAATGGAAAAACCCTTTGTTCAAGTTCATCAGCAAGGTTCTGAGCCCCTAGAGAAACAAGATTTATGGAGAAAACTGTAAATGGGCAGTTTACACCTTTCACCCTGCTTAGTGGAAGGAGCTGCAGAAGATTAATCTGCAGCAATTTCACTGCTGAAGGCATTTGAACCATGAGGAAACACAACACTGGTAATGAGTGCATGGATGCTGTGATTTGCATTTCCAGGATCCTGAAAGGGTGAGCAGTGACTGCTCAGGTGGTGAGATTGGAAAATACAACATTTAGCTTGGTGTATAAGGAAAAGCATGTTTTTTCAGAAGACAGGATAAAGTATGACAGCATCACCACTAGGGCGTTGGAGAGAGGCCAGATATACATATTTGGTTAGAGAAGAAAAACAACCATCTGTCTAGAAGAGGATGTAAACATTAAGTTTTAACTTTCTACCTTAGGCTCTTCTGCAACAGAAAGGAAGCTCTGTGTGTCAAGCTATTCTGTTGCTCTGCTAAAAGCTACTGTAATTCGGACTGTGTTGAAAAGAAGCAGTTTGGGGATAGATTTTTTTCTTTTACTGTATTTTTCCAAAAGATGACTTTTTCACATAGGTCCCTTCTGACTCAAGAAGAGAGAAATCACTTGGGAGGAAATAAATCTCTGCTGATGGCTACTCAGAAGAGAAAAGCAGCCAGTGAGAATGGCTGATCTAATATTAATAAATGCCATGGATGATGCACTGAATAATATCTCAGTTGTTTTTGTTATAACTTGAACTTTAGGCTTCCAAGAACCGCAGGCACGCTTTTTTGGGGGGAGTGTGCATAGCTGTGACACTGAGTGGAGTATTGGTCCAAGGAGTAAAGTATGCTCCAGCAACAGATTGTGATTCTGGCTTGATCCATCTAATTCATGGGCTTGTAAGGCTGGAAAACTACTGAATGTGAGGGAGCCTTGAACCCTTCAACAGTGCAGGATTCAGCCTCGAAATGGCTGCTGGCCAGGGGTCTGCTGGCATTGGAATGTTGTCCAGGGAAGTTGCGGATGCTCCCTCCCTGGAGGTGTTCAAGGTCAGGTCGGATGGGCCTTTGAGCAACCTGATGCAGCGGGAGGTTGGCACCCCCATGGCAGGGTGGGGATTGGAACTCGGTGATCTTTAATGTCCCTTTCAACTCAAACCATTGATTCTGTGATAACTTCTGTCTGAAGAATGGCTGAACTGTCTAAAAATCAAATACTGCTGCACAGTCATCTGACCAGGAGTGGATTTACATGCGCTGAGGACCTGACTCATTCAATTTGTATTGTTTATCTCAGCCTGGTAGCTGAGGACAGTGAATTCATCTTGATTTGAATTAGGTTGGGTGCAAGCAATCTTCAAACAGAGGACCCCTTTCTGTTCTTACTGATCCTCCGTCTTGTGTCTTCTACGTCTTCCCCAATCCATCACCTTTGCCTCAGGCTCTTCTCTCATCTCTTAAAGGTGTTGAACACGAGAATTTGTTCAATCCTCAACAGCAGTCAGTAGTTATATGTCAGATCTAGACCTTTAAATCACAAATTTCCAAACAGCTTTGCCCCCAAGACTTTATTATAGACTTTTACAGTGTCCCTTTTTCCATTCTGTTGCACATGCGAGACAGGTAACCATTGATTAGCTGGAGCCTGTTATACGTCTGATTTAACAATTCATAGGGGAAAAGGGTTTCCCACTGTAACATTACAGCTTTGACTTAAATGAAAGACAAGCAATTAAACTGTCTCTTTTTCACTGATAGACTGAGGTCTTCAGGGACTGAAGAACACTGGGTATGATTTTTTTGGGGTTATTCTGTGCTGTGAAACAAACAATGAACCTGAATAAATAGTTTGGTGATCAGGAGATGGCAGAGGGAGATTTGGGGAAGGTGTCTGAGGCTGCTTATGAAGTGCTGGGTTATTGGTAGGGAACAGATACATGCTGGGAATATAAATGCCTAGGTTCTGATCCACTAAAGGCGATGCTTGGGCTCCCACTGCTCTGTGTCTTCATGTTGGACTAGGCTGTTTGCCTTCTGCACTGAGGCTGGAGTGTGTTTTTGTGGTTGAGTCATACAGCCTCTCGGAATAGGAGCCTAACATTAATATATCTGGAACAGTAAGAGCCTGGCCAAGTGCCTGTTCTGATTTGGTGAAATATTCTTGGCAACTACCATGTGATTTTAAACCAGTCCTTCATTAAATAGTCATATGTGCCAAAATATGCCAGTTCCCCTGTCTGTGCAAACTGTTTTAAGGAGATGTATGTGCAGACTGATACTCATGATAACAGCAGGAGCTGCACTGCCACAGTCAGGCCAGGATAGTGGTACCTGGGGATGAGAACTGGCATTTGCTGTGTCAGACAATGTAAACACAACTGTCTATTATTTCTGTCGTCTTTCATCCACCCCATCTGTGTAAGCCCAGATCTGGCCACACAATCTTAGTAATACAGACTCCCACTGACTTCTGTGGAGTTCTCCTGGCATGGCAGGGGTTCTCCAAACCAAGCTCAAAGTGCTGAGGCTTTTCAGGGCATTGGCTGCTCTGCTCTGTGCAAGTCCCTGCTGGCGTTTCGTGTGTGGGTGTATGGCAAGTGATGGTGATGCTGTGACGGCCTCTTCCACCTTACAAGAGGAGATAAATGTCAGCTTCTTAGAAAGCTAATTTTAATATGCCAAAATCATTTTTCAGAATGTAGAATGATAAAATCATCAAGGTTGGAAAAGACCTTTAATATCATCCAGTCCAACCATGTCCCAAAGTACCATGTCAACATACTTTTTGAACACCTCCAGGGATGGAGACTCCACCACTGCCCTGGGCAACCTCTTCCAATGCTTCACCATTCTCTTGGTAAAGAATTTTTTCCTGATATCCAGTATAAACCTCCCTAGCACAACTTGAGGCCATTTGCCTCATCCTATCACTTCTTTGAGAGTAGAGACCACCCTCCACCTTGCTACAACCTCATTTTAGGAAGCTGTAGACAGTGATAAGTTCTCTCTTCAGTGTCCTTTTGTCCAGGTAAAACAATCCCTGTTCTCTCAGCCTCTCCTCATAAGACTTGTGCTCCAGACCCTTCAGCAGCTTTGTTGTCCTCCTATCTTAAGATGGTGGTGAACTTGGTTTTCGACATGTTTGGAAATTTTGCGTGGCTGGGGTCAGTACTCCCTTTCATACGGTATTGTCAAAATTGCTGAGTTTGGCCTTCTAGGCTCTAATATTTTAGTGCTTAACATTCATGTAGCTTTTGTACGCTTATCCCTCTGCACAGATTTTAGGGGTTTGATAGATCTCCTTCTCAAATCCTTCCTGTGAAGGAGAGGAGGAACTGTATGGCAACACAAGAGAAGAACCAACCTCACAGCTCTCGCCTGTAGTCACAGAGTGACTGTATGGATGGTGTGGAATGTGATCCCAGATGAGGAGAGAGTGATGGGCATGTTCCTCTACACCCCTTGTCCTAGTTCTCATGTTCCAGAAGAAAAGCCACTGAAATCAGCAGTTCTTGGCCTATCAAGGTTTATGTGCATCCAGAATCCTCCATGGCTCTGGACCAGGTTCTCACACGCTGAATCCTCCCAGTGGGTGAATAAGTTGCAATTCTCCTGTCCCCTCAGCTGGGCTGGGGGAGTTGGCATGTACCTGGCTGGGCCAGATACTCTCCTGTTATGGAAATGTGGAGGTAGCTCTGTGTCTTTTAACTGTGTTTTGAGAGGTTTTCACACCTTGAAGTTGCATAAATGCATTGCCTTTCTGGAAAGAGATCACTAGGTATGTGTTTGCCCAGGCCCTTCTCCAAAAGGGAATATGCACTTTTAATGCCAGCAAGAGTGACTTATTCATGGACTGCGTATTTTCTACATGCCTTATCGTATGTGTAAATGTGGAACCCATTTACTGAATGCAGGTTATGGCTGAATTAGGCTGGAATGGGGTCTACTTTGGGGTGCTTGACCTGCAACGCTGGCGAATGCATCAGCAATGTGTGAACTCAGATGTTGGGTCAGCAACTGTCTGTCCCAAAGCTGACTCAGGTCTTCTCCGATGGGTACCTTGAGTAGTCCCATGCTTTAAGTGTCAGTGGCTGCTATGGGAAGGAGTGGGGGGATAGGGAAGGTGCAGTAAAGTATCAGGCTGGCACCTGGGCAAAGTAGGGACCTACTGCTGTTTATGTTGTGCCTCCTGTCTGTCTTGTCTGTGCTGAGGTGACCCTGTGTCGGTCCTTCGTGCCTGCTGAAAGGTGCTGAGTGTTTGCAGTGCTGATTTGCCAGCCTGAAAATGAAGCTGTTTCACCTCCATTGCATTTTGTAGCACGCTGAGGGTACTGATGCTGACTAAAAAGGCACAGTTGAAGTAATAGCTTATCTTTATTTTTATGGGCTGAATGAAATATTTGTTTGACCCCAGATGTGAGGGTGGATGATTTTTTTTTTTCCCTCTTTTTCTGCAGGCTAAAAAACTGACTACATGGCCAGGCCCAAAGAGTTGTGGTAAATGGAGTTCAATCCAGTTGGAGGCCAGTCACGAGTGGTGTTCCCCAGGGTTCAGTGCTGGGTCCAGTCCTGTTCAATATCTTTATCAATGATCTGGGCAAAGGGATCGAGGGCACCCTTAGCAAGTTTGCAAATGACACCAAGCTGGGTGCAAGTGTGGATCTGCTTGAAGGAAGGGAGGCTCTGCAGAGGGATCTGGACAGGCTGGATCCATGGGCTGAGTCCAGCAGGATGGGGTTTAACAAGACCAAATGCCGAGTCCTGCACTTGGGGCACAACAACCCCCTGCAGCGTTACAGGCTTGGGGAAGAGTGGCTGGAGAGCTGCCTGGGGGGAAGGACCTGGGGTGTTGGTTGACAACCGGCTGAACACGAGCCAGCAGTGGCCCAGGTGTCAGAAGCAGTGTGGCCAGCAGGACCAGGGAGATGATTGTGCCCCTGTACTCAGCACTGGTGAGGCCACACCTCGAGTGCTGTGTTCAGTTCTGGGCCCCTCACTACAAGAAGGACATTGAGGGGTTGGAGCACATCCAGAGAAGGGCAGCGAGGCTGGTGAAGGGGCTGGAGAACAAGCCTTATGAGGAACGGCTGAGGGAACTGGGGTTGTTTAGACTGGAGAAGAGGAGGCTGAGGGGAGACCTCATCACTGTCTATGGCTGCCTGAAAGGAGGCTGTGTGGAGGTGGGTGCTGGTCTCGTCTTACAAGTGACAGGTGATGGGATGAGAGGAAATGGCCTTAAGTTGCACCAGGGGAGGTTCAGATTAGACATCAGGAAAAATTTCTTTACTGAAAGGGTTCTCAGGCACTGGCAGAGGCTGCCCAGGGAGGTGGTGGATTCACCATCCCTGGAAGTGTTTAAAGGCAGATAGATGAGTTTCTTAGGGACGTGGTTTAGTAAGTGGGAAGGTATGGTTGGACTTGATGATCTCAGAGGCCTTTTCCAACCAGATGATTCTATGAATTCTATTTTTTGGTATACTGAGAGCACCAAAATCACTTTGGATGGATCTGAAACAAAATACTGTATTTTTAAGTTCAGACAGGGAACCAAACAGTAATTATTTGCACAGCTGTAACTGTACTTCAAAGGAGACTCAGCTCCTGGAGCCCCAGGTGAATGGAGAGGTTGCTCCAGCCCCTGCCATGAGTTCTGCATACATGGAAATGCAGGACCACCGCCCTGCTCTTTGATGACCACTGTAGCATCTCAGCTAAGAGGTTGCATCTTACAGTAGGAAAGTCCAGATATGTCTACAGTGGCTCCTCCTTTGCTGTGGGCTGCTACGCTGTGTTAACGTGGTGCTCACCTCATTCTTACAACTGTATCAACACAATGCTCTTCCCCATGGATAATTTAACTGGGAACAAGATGCACCAGACAAGGCTGTGCAGAGCTGAAGGCAATGATGTGACTGCGCTTACGTGTGCTCACCTGCATGGGCTCCAAACTTTCGGTCTACAAATTCCTGTTTATAATTAAATAGGAGCAGCTTTCATCCCGTAAGCAGAGGTCCCAAAAATTGTGTGAAAATCACTGGGCTTTTTAAAACACAATTTTCCACAAAAAGGTACCTCTGTGAAAATATTTTTTTTTTGACAATTATTTTTTTAATTTATAAAACTTCCAGGCAACATTATTTATCAAAACCTGTTTGTCTTCTTGTAGTCAGAATGTGCTCTTGATATTTGCATTAAAAACTTGAGGAATGTTCTTAAAAACCTTGGAAGGGTTTGAAAAAACGATGCGTGCTTTAAGTGAATAAGCATAATTAAATAATCTATTTCTTTTTATACCAGCAAAACAAGTTTATGTGATTTAACCATCTTGTCTCTTTGGCTTCCTCACACCTCTAGTCTGAACTGATGTCCCAAGGGCACTAAGCTGGTCCCAGGAGAGTGCTGCTCATGGAAAGGTGGAATAGCCTTGGATTTCTCTAAACCTGCTCATTTTTATTAAAAAAAAAAGAGGGTTCAGGTGAAGGCTTTGTTTTAGTGCTCCTGCTTAGAGATTTGCTTGATGTGAGTGCAAAAACGTGTGGTTTTAGACATTTTCCTTCTTTGCAGTTCTGTCATAGTCTCTCCTGCCCAAAGTGCTGTCATGGATGGTATCTGTTTTTCTGGAGTTTGTGTATAAGGGCTGGTTTTTATGTTCCTTTCAGATGAAAGTGAGAAAGAAAGGAGCTGGGTAATAAGGAAAAGGGGAAGGAGGCTAAAGGTCTGGATGATGTAGAGCACAAGTCTTATGAGGAGCAGCTGAGGGAATTGCTGAGATAGTTTAATCTGCAGAAGAGGAGGTTGAGGGGAGATGTCTTTGCTCTCTACAGCTCCCTGGAAGGAGGTTGTGGTGAGGTGGGTGTGGGTTTCTTCAACCAACTAACAAGTGATAGGACAAGAGGAAGTGGCCTCAAGTGGCACCAGGAGAGGTTTTGATTGGATATCAGGAAAAAGTTCTTTACTGAAAGAGCAGTGAAGCATAGGAAGAGGCTGCCCAGTGCAGTGGTGGTCTCCATCCCTGGAGGAGTTCAAAAAGCATGTAGATGCGGTGCTTCAGGACGTGGTTTAGTGGGAATGGTGCTGTTGGTCTGACAGTTGGACTGGAAGATCTTTGAGGTCTTTTCCAACCTTAACAATTCTATGATTCTCTGTCAAAAAGCCATATGTTTGGATATCATTGGAGACTTTGGCCTCTCCAGTTTGTCTGCAACTGGCTTTTAGTGAAGAGGGGGAATTACTGAAAGGAGTGCAAAGAGGCAGCTCTGCAGTGTCCAGGAACACAGAAGAGAAAGTTTGCCAAGTTAAACCCAAAGCATTTCTTTTTTTTTTTTCTTTAATGTTGAGTTCTACATCTGATTTTAATGGCTATTTATTCCCATCTTGCTTTCTGGAGTGGTTATTGAAAAAACAGCCTCTTAAAAAACTATTAAAAATTGCATTTCTATTGGCAGGGGAACAGGAATATTTTTATGAACAAGGTATGTAATTACTTTTTTAACTTGTGAGCGACCTGCTGTTTCCCTTGGTCACTGACACAGCATCACCTCTTTTTAATGTCAGGGTGCAGAGAAATTTTTTTATTAAAGCATTTGAGAGACTCCTGCTTTAGCAAAAGTTTGTTAAAGCAGACTGGAAACTTCTAGGGTGCTCACTTCTCCAGGAAGGCTGTTGAGCATCTCTGTGGTCTGGGCAGGCGACCAGCTGGATGTATTGATACTTTGCTGGAATGATCCAGGAAAGTTGTGTTGCTTAGTTGTATCCTGACTGGCAAATCCTGTGGTTTGAGAACTGCCCAGCCTGAGCTTTTAGCACTGTTTGGGACGACTTGTCCAACTTAAATCTGGGGCAAGAGTGAAAGGTGCTGTTGCCTTGCAGCCTCATTGGTGTCTCCTTTCAAACTCTGAGAACAAAGACCCTTGAATAACTTCAGCTGGTGTGAATTCCTTTGAGAAATCCAGTGCTGCCATGTCCCCTGGGCATTGGAGGAGTCAGTTGGACTACCAGCTTGCCAGGTCCTGGCTACCTGTGTCTATGGAGCCTTTACACTTTAGTTCCCAAAGAGACCAAGATGAGTCCCCACTAGGGGTTGAGGCTCCAATTTTCATGTGAGTTAAGTGTCCTTAGATCTTCATTGAAGGAAACAATCTGGGGGCAAATGTTTAAAAGCTACGTTTATGCCCAGATTTTCTTCTCTGCAAGAACCCATTTGTCTTTATCTGCCCATATTTTTTTGCCGCATTCTTAAGCAAGGTAGCAAACACCAAGCCTGTACGGAGGCTTGTGACAGGATGTGGCCTCAAGGAAGACCAAGAAGGAGGTCTGCCTGCCAAACAAAATCCCTGTGAGGCTGTCTGGCATTGGTTAGACAAACAGAAAGCTGACACATCTGCTACACTGTCAAACACTGCCCCCTTCTCCATCTCCTGCTGCCACCCACGTTCTCCTCATACGTGTGTCCCATCCACCTGCCCTGACCTGATGTGGGCTTTGTAAGCCCAGACAGGAGTCTGGCATCTGCTTGACAGCTTAAAGTCTTTCTCCTGGATTGTCTGGACACCTTGGAAGTGCTTGCTCTGGGACACAAACATTTGTGGCTTACCTAGAGCTGCATCATAGTTTTAAACCCTAAATATTGTGTCCTGGAATTATCATTACCTTTACAAGTACATTGGTTAAAACAGCAACTGAAATCTAACTGGAAGACCTCTGTGCCACACAGGCTGCAGGGATGAGAGATCCCCTCTTCTGACACATCTGCCCAGATGGTGTTTCCACACCAGCTGCTTCTGCAATAGATGCAATTCCCATCACTGATAACTGTTAATTAAATGGTAGGCTCAGTGCCCTGAAGCACTGGTTTCTGAGACAAGGAGGTAACAGGCTCTGTGTTTATGGCCCTTAGCAACAGGTGTTCAGTTTTGAGCAACTCATCAACAGCGTGGTGCTGGCTAATTAGTGGGATCTTAGGGAAAAGTGTATCTAGAAGGCTGGCACAGAGGCATTGTCATAGGAAAGGTTTAAATGTTAATTACAAGTAACTTAACTGAGCAGCACTAAAGTGTCTGCTAGTGATTCCATAGTTCAAAATTGCCCCAGAAGAGACTGAAAGCACCTAAATCCAGAAAAGGATCCTCACTCAGCTGCTGCCTGATCCTAGAGGCAGATCCACTGGTCCTTTCCCCCACATTCCCTGTGTCCCCTCCCTTTACCTGCTTGTTTCTGACCCAGTGCCTGGCATGCTTGTTTGGTAAACCAGCACAGTCAGTTGGGTTAGTGGTCTGCCCCAGGTTATAAAATAACCCTAAAAGAAATGTCTAACCTTGTCCATTCACTAATGCTGTGTCCTGGGCAGCCCTGAGATCAACTTGGGCTGTCAGAGCTGAGGGGGTGACTGATAGGAGACAGGCAAAGGTGGGAGCTGTTTAAGCTGGCATAGCTGCTGAGACTAAACAGGCTGACTTCAACCACCTAAAATCCTGCTTTGTAGTTACTGTTCCAGCCTGTGGTCTGGACAGAGTCAGATATTTCAGTGCTTACTTAATCCTTATCCATAAACTAGCTATCCTCCAGTTTGTCTTGCACCTTCCCAGGCCAGACAGCGGCAGGCTGGATGCCCAACACAGCTCAGGGCAACAGTGTTATTTGCCTCTACCCAAGAAATTATGGTTATAGTACACTCAAAAGATGAGCTATGCTGAGCTTCAGGTCTTCCCAAAGTGAGCTGAAGGCAGCATATCTTCCCCCTCCTTTCCCAGTGGTTATTTTAGCTGCTAGCTTGGCCTAATGGCTGTGGTGTGCTGGGAAATGAGGGAATGAGAGCACCATCTTCCCTAAAAGCTGAGTGCCAAGCAGGATCTGCAGGTTTAAGTCCCTCCACCAATGAGCTGAAGCCCTCAGCAATTGCCACCAAGCACTGAACTGTCAGATGAAACGGGGGACCATGCAACTGCTCCTTTAACCTTTAAATGATAAGCTCCCAGGAAACTTCTATGTTGGCAATCCCAAATGGAAGGAATTGCTTGCAGTGTAAGGTTAGGTGCCAAAGTCCTGAGCAGAAGATGAGATTTAGGAACTACTCTGGTGCAGTTACCAACACAGGGCAATTCCTGTCCTGTGGCACTGAATCTGCTCTTACCCTTGGCAATGAGTCTAACTTGGATGCTTGAGTTTCAGCAGGTGAAACAGCAATCCAGCTCGGAGTTAGTGAGAAGTGATTATATTCTTAAATAGATGCCATTAATTATAAGAAATGCCACCTTTCAACTATGCTCAGAGTCACTGGCCAGTGTGTGATTGATCCTCCCACTCCAGAAAGGTTTTTTTGACCCTGAAGCGTTTTTACAGCTTCTTAAAATTTGGTGTTGAAAACCACTTTATGAGAATCTCGCCTGGCTTGCAGCAAACAGTGGTGGCCTTGCTTATTGCCTGGGAGGAGAAAGGAAAGGGAATCCAAGGGCTTTGGCATGAAAGGCATATGAAGGATAGTAATGACTTCATGCACACAGCATCAATCCTTAACTCCAGTGGCAAACAGGAGCAGCTGATGAGTGGAAACTCGAAAAGCTCATTCTGACTCACGTGTGACATCACATGTGAGAGTCGGGAGCCTGGGAACCTGTGGACACATCAGAACCTTCTCAACACTGAGCACTGCCACGTGTGAGTCTAAGAACCTTTCCAGGGCTAAACTACCCTAATTGTGTCTTGTTGGATTTGACCTTCTAGGCAAATCACCAGATTTCATCTAACCCAGCTGTTTAGCTTTTAGCAGCTTGGAGTGCTTTCCATGACAGAGATGTTCAGAGATCCCCTCTTCTTTTCCCTTGGCTGAGGTTTGCTATAGTTATCCGTGGTCTGCTTGTGTCAGTCTGGGCAGGCAGCATCTCTGCCAGCCAGCCCCAGCAGGGACACCTCTGAACCGCCTTTGCATCACAGCAATGAGGCTGGGGAAGGGGCTGGAGAACAAGTCTTATGAGGAGCAGCTGAGGGACCTGGGGCTGTTTAGTCTGGAGAAGAGGAGGCTGGGGGGAAACCTCATCACTGTCTACAACTGCCTGAAAGGAAGTTGTGGTGGGGTGGGTGCTGGTCTCCCAGATAACAAGAGACAAATGAGGGGAAAGGGCCTCAAGTTGCACCAGAGGAGGTTCAGATTGGATATTAGGAATAATTTCTTTACTGAAAGGGTGGTAAAGCACTGGCTGAGGGTGCCCAGGGCAGTGGTGGAGGCTCCATCCCTGGAAGTGTTCAAAAACTTTGCAGATGTGGCACTTTGGGACATGGTTTAGTAGGCACGATGATGTTAGGCTGGCAGCTGGACTCGATCTTAGAGATCTTTTCCAATATTAATGATTCTGTGATTTCAGTCAAGGTATCTGTTGCTGTTATTGTCTTCAAAATACCCAAGCTATCAGGCTGGTCTCTTTCTTCATGGGTTTTATCTTGAACAGGCACATAGAAATGCTGGTTTGCTTTGCAGTTCTGTAAACAGGCCGGTGGGTTGGACAGAGTAGCTATGTGTGGGTCCTGTTGAATTTGAGGCTCTTTGAAGATGCCTTAAATAAACATTACTTGCTGGTAGCTCATTATCCAGTCAAACAAAACAATGTTATGGTTTGGAGCTATAGAAAGGAAGGAATCATCTAATGTAAATAACAGTTAATGGATGAACGAAGAAATAATGATTTTATTCGTGATTGTTAGAAAATAAAATTGGAACTTGCAGAGCATCTTTGCAATGATCCTGGAAAATCTTTAGCACAGGCTCAAGTGTAACCATTGCTCAGATCAGTGGGAATTACCTGTTTACTGAAAAGTTAAGTTCCACTTAAGTGTTTTGCTGGATTGGGCCCAGTGTATGGATTTCTTGAAACCCAAGTGGCCTTGCTTCATAAATATTTAATAGAGGCATCACTATCTTAGACCTACTTGTGCATCCAGAATAGCTTGAAACAAGGGCTGGAATAAGGCTTAACGAAACCAAATAAATGGATGAAGGAGCACACAGAGCCAAATTCCTGCTTGGCAAAGCTTCTCTAGCATTAGAGTATTTGGCGAACGATGTTAATAAAGAACTTGCATCCCTACTTAAAACTCTGCACCATTAGTGTTCACCTCCTCTCATCGTCTGCATTGTTTTTCTTCATCTACTGTTGTAATTACACGGAGATGACCTTCATAGCTCCCAAGGTAGTCATTTTATTAGAAAGTAGAGGTGTTGGGTAGCATGTGTGTCACCAGGGTAGTGTGTGGGACAAGCTAGTCCTTTGCTGCCCAAAGAAGATTCCCTGTCATAACCCTTTGCTGAGGACAACCAAGGACTGAATTAAGATGGAGAATATTTTCCCCGCTTCACCTGGGGATAAAAAAAAAAAATCATTATTTGCTTTTTCTTGGCAGAAACTAGATTATGATTAAACACAATTTTTTCAGGAGGTGATGCTTTTCATATGGAAAAAGTGGAACTTAAAAGTTGGAAAGAGGGATGCTTGAAGTTTTGAGGGGGACAGTGGTGCATACAGGAGATAACGTGTGGCATCTTTGCTCCATCTTCTGCAGCAGAGCAGAGTGCAGCCAGAGCTGTTCCCTGTGGTGCAGCATGGCCAGGTGTCCCCAGGTAAACAGCACTGAGTACTCAACTCCTTAATTATTAATTTGGGACCTGAGTTCTGTAGGGAAACCCTTTTGGCCAAGAGCAGTTTAACTACTGTTTGTTAGAGGGCTTTGGATGCATGTTAAATTGTGTTTCTAGCTCCACCAAGATCCAGAGCAGCTAGAAGAAGATGGCAGGGAAATGGTTAGCCAGTGGTCAGGAAGCCTCACTGGGAATGGGGAGCCTCCCCAACTCCACTCAAACCATGGGTAAAAACCCACCTACCTGGTCCTGAAAACGGAAACATTTTTACAGATGTCCATAAAGGAAATTGGTTTGGGCTGCTTTACCTCAGGTAGCTAAAAAGGGTTAGGAAGCTGTGTGTTCTTATTAGAAGTTTTCAGCCAGGGGGATAGTTTGACCGAAAAATAACTAGTTGTAGTGTAGCTTAGGAGGCTGTTTTCAGGTTAAGGAGAGCTTCTTTCTCCCTGGCAGGTCAGGGAGCACAAGACCTCCATAGGAACATAAGTTGAGGAGGTTTCTGGGCTGATCAGTGATAACTGTGAGGGGTCAGATTTGTTTTCCTTGGACAGCTTGCAATGGGGCTGGGTTGATGTGCTGGGTAAGAGGGGCCTGGATGGCTACCCAGCTTCTGCACAAACCCAGCAACAACAGCAACTTTTCAAGAGATGTTTTAAACCTGGAAAACTTTTGGAGGATCCTGGCTCAGGTATAAAGGGGTGAGAGTTACATGCAACTTCCCGAGCCTGGCCTGGCCACGTGAACACTCTTTCTGTAATCAGGAGCAAAGGGATGTTAATTCCTCACTGCATTGATACAGCCCTCAACCATTTGCTGTTTAGCAGGCTGGAAAAAAGGCCTCATCAACCATACAGTATCTCAGGTGGGTATTTTCCTGGACAAATGCTTTCCAGTTATGTGGCATTGGAGGACTCACAGGCTTTCTGTAGTGCATTTGTGCACATTCCTCCCCTCTACTTGCTTTAAGTTCTGCAATCTTCAGGATATGTCTTGATGTATCCTTATGCTGTGCCTGGGACATTGCAACTCGTCTTGGTAAGGGATGAATCAGAAGATTCAGAAGGAGGGGCAAGCAATAACAGAATAGGGCTCATAAACACATTTGGGTTTAAAGCTTGACTCTGAGCCACCATAAAGCTATTTCATTTGTCCTGTTGAGAGCAAACAGGTGCTGTACTCTTCCTCCCAATTGTCTGACCCTCCTCTTTCATTCATCCTCACTGTCATTCATATACATTTTGTTTCTCTTATCCTATCACTTCTGGAAACGAGGAAGCTTTCTTTATTTTTCAAATAGGAGAAACACACAGCAATTAGACATGCACCGGGTCAGATAAGGGGTCCTGCTTGAGCTAGGGCTGAACCCCCATTTGGCATGTTACTTATTGAGCAGTCCTGTGCTTGTGCTCAGACTTTTATGGTTTTTTTTTAAATCCAGCAGCTGCATCTGAATTTTTGAACTTGGAAACATCCATGGGTGGGAAAAACACCTCCCTGTGTCTTTAGCTTTAAAGGCAAGGTGAAACACATTCCTCTCTCTGTGTGAAACTTCTCCCTTTCCTCCTCCCCAAGGCTGCAAAGTCACTTGCTCAAGGTGCCCACCTCTGCTCTCCCTTTTCCCTGGCAAGTGGGTGGCAAGGCTGCTTCACCCTGGTGTCTATGTCCATCTGCCCAGGTGCTAAGCACTCATTTGCCCTTGAGCACTGCTTGGCAACGGGTGTGGATCTACGGGAAAACTAGCAAACCAAACCTTCAGAGATGTTTTTCCAGGGTCTGGGAGCTGTGCCCTACTTGCTCCACCCTGAAAGTATCTTGCTGCTGTAGGGCAGAGCTGCCAAGGGTCAATGGCAGCGAAGGGCAGGGCAAGAGAAAGCCTGGGGTCTAACAGCCGTGATTTCAAAGAGCACGTCTGAGGTTGTGCAGCCCCTTTTTCTTTCAAACATGTAGAGAGAGTCCAGGTCAGTGCTGGAATTGTTATTCTGATTTTTTTTTTTAAGAACTAAGTTCAGTTGCAGAAATTTTGTCTGTGTTTCTCCTTTCTCTGCTGAAAATCTGGAAGGGGAGAACTGGTGAAAGCTTTGTTAGCAGAGGAACCATGGAAATAAAGCTGCTGAGTCAAGAGAGGCGTAGGTTTTAACCCAAGTCATTCATGCTGTAGGCAGATCCATACTGCCTTAGGAAGGCTGTGATGTGAATTCCACCTGGGAGGTCTCCAGCAGGAGAGGGGAATCTCTTCAGCTGAGGAGACCCAACATTCCATCTTCTTTGCACTGCTCTAATTTAGAGACAATACGGGACCTGGATATTGAGTCTTTTGCTGGTTTGTTAACACAGAGGCCAGGAGAGCATTGGAGAAGCTGTTTGCATCCATAAATCTGTAGGTACAAAATCTATGGACCCTGTTGAAGGCAGAGAGATGCCCAAACCTGAGAGCCCTCAAGCACAGGTTGTAGTAACACACCTCATCACCTTTTTGAGATACTGGTGCTTGCTGGCACAGCACCTCGGGATAGAGGGGAAAAGAAATGTGTCGGGTTTGGAGTAAGAAACCCAACCAGCCAAAGCTTTTTTTACTTTCCAGCCCAAAACATCTGTGCCTCATCCCACATTTTTCCTTTGAGGGCTGTTTGCTCAGCAACAAATCTTGTTACTCTACCAGCTGCCAGAGGGAGACTCCTTCTACCATTCCCCCCACTGTTCCTCATTCCTCCCTGTCCCCCCTTCCCCAGGAAGGGACGGGAAACGCAGGGCTCTGCACCACACATCTGTCTGCCAGGCGTTTTGCTTCATTGACTGAATCCTCCACTGCTTTTTTATTAAGGAGGGGAAGTGTTTTGCAGGCTGGAGGTGACTCTAGGTCTGCTTGTCTCAGGCTTTCTAGTGACTCATCTGTCTGCAACAGATACGATGTCATCTGATATATATATATTTTTTTTAAGCTGCAGACACCATTATGTGCTGAGGTATTGAAAGGCTGATTTCTGTTTTGACTGTTGTCATGTTGGTTAGCGTAAAGTATGTGTCACTTTTTGGGGTTAACCATTCTCATTCAGCAATTTTATTAATAGCTTGTACGCTCATGAATGAAAAAAAAAGCAACAAACAGAACTTGTTGAAATTGGAAGGGGTAGGAGGGAACTTCTCTTTTTTTTCCTGGTCTGCTGTGGATTTCAAAGGCTTTCCCCAGAAAGAGACTCTCAAGAAGGCTGTGTTTGTTTCATTCTGCCTGAAATGCAGCCTCTTAGCTAATTACACCAGATCTGACTCTGGCTTTGTTATGCTACGGAATATATTGAGGCTCATGAATGAAACCTGCTATGCATTAGCATTTTAAATATACAGCTGCAATCTCTGGAGCTGTGTTGTGGTAGCTTAGAGGCTTAGAATTTAGAATGAAAAAAAGAGAAGAGAGGAAGGTAACACAAAAATTAAAGTATAAATAAGTTTAAAAGGTTTGTCTGTGACAACTTAAAATATTTCATAGAATCACAGAATCTGACAATAATTTCGGTTGGAAGGGACCTTAAAAGCCCACCCAGTTCCAATCTCCCTGCCATGGGCAGGGACACCTCCTACTGGATCAGGGTGATGAAAGCCCCATCCAACCTGGCCTTGAACACCTCCAGGGATGGGGCAGCCACCACTTCTCTGGGCAACCTGTGCCAGGGCCTCCCACCCTCACTGGAAAACATTCCTTCCTGAGATCTTATCTCAATCTCCCCTTTTTCACCTTAAAACCATTTCCCCTTGTCCTGTCCCTGCACTCCCTGATCAAGAACCCCTCCCCAGCTTTCCTAGAGCCCATTTCAGTACCGGGAGGCTGCTCTAAGGTCTCCTTGGAGCCTTCTCTTCTCCAGGCTGAACAACCCCAACTTCCTCAACCTATCCTAATATGGGACATCCAGCCCTCGGATCATCTCTGTGGCCTCCTCTGGACTCACTCCAACAGCTCCATGTCCCTCCTGTGCTGAGGGCTTCAGGTGGGGTCTCATGAGAGCAGAGAGAGAGTCGGCTCTCTCGACCTGCTGGCCTGGGCACTGACCCGAAAGGGTCATCTGACCCAAAAGGTAAATGACAACAAATAGGCCCTTTCTTTTAAAGGCATCTGTTTCTTTTGCTATTAATTGTATGCATTTATATACTTCGACCTTTTTGCAATTCCTCTGCTTTCTGAATTAAACTAACCTGCTGAGTAAGTAATTTGGTTAGCATTTACAAAAAAAAAAAAAAGGCCCTGCAGGTTCAGGAATTGTGCAGCTTTCAGGTTGAGCATTCACAGAATCAGAGAATGGTTTGGGTTGGAAGGAATCTTAAAGATCATCCGGTTCCAATCCCCCTGCCATGTATTGTATCCTGCTTTTCCAGGATGGCCACATCTCACATCCTTCTCTGCCAATTCAGGGCATTTTCCACCAAGCAGAGCATCTCTTCACAAATGATGTGCTTGGAGAGGAGAGGATCTGAGCAGGACTATTGCTCATCAAATGAGTAACCCCTAAGTTACAGCTAGAGGGGAGGTGCACTGAAAGTGAAGAGGTTGGGCTGGGGAATAAAGTTTCATCTCTGCTGCACAGTTCCTGGTCCTGATCCAGCCTCTGATCCAATGGGCTGCAAATGATGCCTGTAATCTTTGGTCCCTAAGTGCCTCACCAGGATATTAATAATGCTGTATGTCAGAGGGACAGAGGAAATGAATTAATTAATTGAGGAGCTCAGATTGTACATTAATGAAGCTGCAGGAACAGGCAGGCAGGATGGCTGGAACCACTCACTTAACAACAGATACTTGAGGGTAAACAAAGCATGGGAAAATAGGGAAACAGCTGAAATGTCAGAGAGAAAGAGGAACCCCCCTGAGATCCTCGCAGTTTTAGAGCAATGGAGTTGCATTCCTCCCTCAAAACAGAAGTCCCTGAGGTTGAAGTAACAGGAGAAACCAGAGTGCTGTTCTGGAAGTCTGGGGAAAAGAGGCAGAGGGGCCAGGTTATCCCTCTGGAATTTTTAACAGCTCCAGCTGCTTTTGTCCAGGCTGATTCACCCCTGTCTCTAAGGAAATGTGGGGAAGAGATGACATTTCTAGCAATCTGGAGGAACTCACAGTGTACCTTCAGGGCACTGGGTGTATAGACAGAAGAATTTGACATCAATTACCTGTGCTGTTTAGGTTGGCTTTTCCATCCCCTCCTTTCCCCTCCCTTAGCTGCCCTGTAACAGAAGTTGTATTGAGGTGATTCCTCCCCCCAGAATTCGCTTGGTTACTATGAAACACTTTGCAAACAGCGTGCGTACACGACATAACCAACCACACATGAACTGAAATGATTATCAAGGAGTCCAGAGTGGGCTAATATTAAGTTTCCTTATTTGTGTTTTTGATCGTATTACAGAATTTGCCATTTCAAGGATAAAATTGTATAAGTAACAGAAAAAAAAACAGTTCTTGTGATTCACGATGGAGTTTTGTTGAAGAGAAGCCTCTGTGAGGACGATCTTTGAATACATAGAACAGAAAAGTGTTTATCTTTCCATGGGACTTTTATAATTCATGCTCCAGTGCAGTTAACAGGTACAATGAAATCATCTCATTTCTTTGCAAATGCAGCTTCCACAATATATATATTAAGGAGAGTAAAGACCAGAAATTCTGCTAAATCAGTCCAGCTCTGCTCATTTCAGCAATGATTTTGGTTGAAACAGGCTATGACAAAAATAAGGGGCCAAAAATCATGACGTATCACCCAACCATATCTACGCAGCCTTGTAGAACAGTCCATGTATTGTGGGTGTATTTGTGCTGTGTTTCATGAGAGAAAAGGCTGCAGATCCATGAAAAACTTGAGAGAATTCTTAGGGTATTATTAAACAGCACATCTAAAATCACATCAGAGTCCATAACACGGCTCTCAAGTTGACTCAGGGTTTTCATCTGCTTTATTGGTCCCAAATACATCCTTAGTCTATACGGCCTCCATAGTCTTGCAGTCAGATACATGTGGTTTCCTAAGTCAAAGGAAAATCTGCTTAGGGATTATGGCAGATCAAAATCCAGCTTCTTGCTTGTTCTCACAGAGTTGTGTCTCCCCATGAGAAAACAGGGTATGAAATAGTGCTTCTGAGCAAGGCTGTACCACAGGCTGTAAGAGGCTGAGCGGGCACCCACCACACTGGAACTACACTCACCACGGGGGTTTACCCGTAGGTGGAAAGAGGAGTTTTTTGTCTGTACAGTGAGCTCCTGTTAATAGTTACCCAAAAGCAAACTTACACCAGCTCAATGGGACATTGTCCCGTTGTCTACTTGTGTCGGAGAGCTGATGACCTTTCATGCTTGGTCAGTGGAGGCAGTTGCCCAGGCCCTCGCACTGAAAAACACAGATGCAAATCCCCTTGGTGTTTCTCCATTTCCTACCATGCTGATTAGATCCACCAAGAAGCCCTAGGAGTAAGGGAATTTCCAGACTGTAAAACTGATTCCCCCTACTTGCAGAGTACGCAGATGCATTCTCTTTAATTCAAAAGCAACGTTACTCTGTTTTGTACCATACAGCACACAAATAATTAGTCTCCCAAAGGTGGCATTGCTGCATCTGGATCAGAGCTGACTTGGACCCTGACGGCTCCACTGTGCTCCTACTCTAGCTTTGTTGCTTGCAGTGACCAACAGCCCAGCCTGAGCCTGGAGGGGGAACCCCAGGGCTGATGGGTCAGATGGTTGGAACTGCGAAGGCATCTTGCTCTAGAGGTACCAGAGAACATAATCAGCTTTGTTCATAAGCCATAGAGAAACAAATTCTGTATTTTTCCCCCTAAAAGTGCAGCACTGAAATTGACTTTTTGTTTTTCCAGCAGCTTCTGCATCTGTTAAACAAAATATCATGTAAGGATGCAGTAACAAAAAGAAACTCAGTGCCGTGCAGAATGACCTGAATCAGCTGGAGATGCCTGAATGCTCAGTTGGGTATTGGTCTGTGAGCCCGTTGTCTCGTTCCGGCATCTCCGACTCAAGGGAGGGAGTTAGCCAATCCAAGAGGAATCACATAATTATGTCTGCTGATATTGCAGAACTTCAGCTTTCATCCTGTAGCAGCCATACCTTCAGTCCATGCCAGGTCTAGAAACCACTGGCCAACAGCTCTAGGTAGCTAAGTTTAAACTCTGCCAATCTCAGTGCTTCTGCCAGAGCAGAACTGCAGAATCTTGTGCCACAGCAGATTGGGTTTGCATGGATTATATTTTCTTACATTAGAAAATGATCTATAATGGCATGCAAAGAAACTGCATTGGAGCTAGATATAACAGCCACTTGTGTGTGACAAAGATTCATCCTTTTGGAAAAATATCTATATTTAATAGTTCTCAGCAGTCATGCTTACATTGGTATCTGGCTTTCCTTATTAAGTAGGATTCTCCAGTTCCTTTAAATCAAACCTAAAGCCAGTGTGAGCACTTCTGTAGATGTAGATTTGTGAATAAAATTGCAGTGCTTACTAATTTCTGATTAACCCTGACCCCTGCTTGAATGTGAGGTCTTTATAGCAGGGTAGGAAGTTCACCATAAACCCCCAAAGAAGTCTAAAAACTTTTCGCAAAGTGTGTATTTTAAAGTCTGCTTTCATTTCCTTTTCTTTTCCTGTTTGGTTTGTATCTTTGAGAAATATCTACTTTTCTGTTTTTCTGCACTTTCTCACACCTTCCCCTCCAGAGATTTAAAAATCTGAAATGTTTATAGGCTCAACTGCTCTGCTTTTATTGGTCCTCGAAGAGCTCCATATATGGCTCAGCCTTGCAGTCGGCTGATGTTCTTCTCCACGGTTTAAACAAGGCTGTTTAAGAAATGAAACCCCTAAGGAGGTTGACCCCCCAAGATCATTTATCAGTCATTTGGCAGAGTAAGTAGCAGCCCTGATAATGCTTCTGATGGGCTGAATGAAAGATCAATAATCCCTTTTCTGCAGTAAATGTGGGCAAATCTGGATCCATCCCTCCTAGCAACCAATAATTTGACATAAATTACACAGTGACTGCTTAGCAAGGTTTGGAGGGTGGTGGTGGTTTTTTCTTTGCCCTGAAGATGAACTTCATTTGCAGCAGGGCTGCCAAATCCGTTTCATTGTAAAGAAATTTGCTTTCTAAACTAGATCCCCCGAGGGGCTGAAATTGTATGGAAACTCAGCCAAATCCCATTGCTCGGCTGTCTGCATTGGTTAGATGTGTGTTAGCAAACAGTATCCTTCTTTGCATCTTATATTTACTAAGCTATTTGTTTATTGGCCTCGGGCTGCATTCCTGGAAGGCTGTCAAGCTGCTAAAATGCGTGGAGCCTGTTGGGGAGCTACAGGGGAGGCTCCCACCTTAAACTGGGCGGCTGAGTTACCACCTGAGAAGCAGATGTGGCCTTTGCAAGGACTTGTCTTGTATCCCATGGAGAGTTTCTCCTTGCAGGCTGGTGCAGGGTGAGATTACCCCATGGACAGTTTCTCTTTACAGGCTGGTACAGGGGGAGATCCCATCTGTGGTCCTTTCTCTTTCCGGCTGCTCTCTGTGGGTGCTTGAGCCCTCAGATGCTGCTTGTGATATTGTCCTAAGGTTTTCCTGGCTGATGGTGAGATTTGCAGTTGGCTTTTGATCTTCCTTATGTGCTTTCCTTATGTGCTGATATGGAAGTCTGTTGGAAATATCTGTCTAACCTTAAGGAAATCTCAGAGCAACAACAAAATGTGCTGAAATAGTGCTGGGCAATTCTGATCTGTGTTCTAGTTATGGACTAAGCCTTCATGTTTTCACAAACTGTGATCGAGAACTCTGTTCTGTAGAATCACAGAATGGTTTGGGTTGGAAGGGACCTCAAAGATCATCCAGTTCCCCCACCCCCTGCCATGGGCAGGGACACCTCCCACTGGATCAGGATGATCAAGAACCCATCCAGCCTGGCCTTGAACAATTCCAGGGGTGGGTCAGGCATGACAACTCTGGACAACCTGTGCCAAGGCCTCCCCACCCTCACAGTATGAAAATTCTTCCCAAGATCTAATCTAAATTTCCTCTCTTTCAGCTTAAAACTGTTCCCCCTCATCCTGTCCCTAATGGGTTAGTCTTCTGGCTTGGAACCTTTGGGATGCGAGCTCCAAGATGTCTATAGGTACCACTGTAATGTAAACACTTTTTGTCCCTGCACTTTGGCTTTAGATCACAGCAGCAGGATATGTAGCAATCTTTTCTGCCTTTGAAATTCCTCCCCTTCCAGCCTATCCAATATTGCTCTTGACTTACAATCCCACCATACCAGAAAGGGTAAATATAGTGCTCAGACTCACAAAAAATACAGTCCAAAAGGGGGGAAAAATGTATTCTCTTGGCCAATCAGAGCACGGACTAAAGACTGAGTCATGTCTGATATATTTAAAAATATATGGCCTTTTCCTGTAATGTAAAACATTGCTGCAGCTCGCTGTTCTAATACAGTGGAAATTCCATACTTATTTCTCACAGAGCCTATCTGTTATGTTATCCACTTGAGTTACTTAGGAACAGCGGTCGCTCCAGTGTTTTAACAGGGGACTAAAACCAAACTTCCCTTTGTGATTTCAGCGTAGGCTTGTCTTGACAATCCATGAAGATGATGTCACTAGAAAACAGCCCATTAATCTCATCCGAAGCTTTACATTCCAAGGTACAATAAATCAAATTTAAATGAGTTTCCTCTGAACAAAAGCAAAGGAGTTTTATGAAAAACTTTCGTTTTCAGTGAAGGTTTCCTTGACTGCATATTATATAGTTCTTGAAGCAGCAGCTAATTATGCTGAAGTGGGAGGGGGCTGATGAATTTATTTTTGTTTCTGCATCTTTATACAATATTTTATTTACCAGATGCAGAAGCTGCTGAAAAAAAAAAAAAAAAGAGGTAATTTCAGTGTTGTACTCTTAGGGAGAAAAAAATGCAGATTTTTTTCTTTATGGCTTAGGGACAAGGCTAAATCTATCTTGGAGCAGTGCAGAATGACCCAAATCGGCTGGAGATGTCTGGATGCTCAGCTGGGTACAAGTCTGTGAGCTCATTGTTGTGTTCTGGCACCTCTAAAGAACTAGAAATACAAAATCGGCTGTATTTGTAGGCTTTGTGCTTTAATAAAGTTTCCAGCATTGAGTCTTTCACTGTTCTTTAACACATAAAATTTGGAAAACATTATGTTTGAGTTGCCATCCTTGGAGATATTTGAAAGATGGGTAGATGAGGTGATCAGGGACGTGGTTTAGTAGAGGACAGGTATGGGTGGACTTGATGGTCTTGAAGGTCT
Source organism: Tapera naevia (assembly GCA_033556795.1). Taxonomy (NCBI): domain Eukaryota; kingdom Metazoa; phylum Chordata; class Aves; order Cuculiformes; family Neomorphidae; genus Tapera; species Tapera naevia. The sequence goes on along the minus strand of JAUMJJ010000195.1, from coordinate 1,623,146 downwards.
TTTCCAACCAAACAATTCTGTGATTCCATGAATACATGGAAGGGTATGGTGGAGGTGTGTGAAAAAGCAAGTTTCTATGCCTTTGTTAGGTATAAATGAGAGAATGTAATATATCCAAATATATGTGCATGTGCTTGATGATATTTAGTGACAGTAAATAAACCCTTGTGGATAAGACTGTCTCTTCCAGCCTGTGCAGGAGCTGCTGGCTGTGTCTCCCTGTCCGTGTTTCCTCAAACCTCTCCATGCTTGTGCAGCTCCCACAAACAATGACGTGCATCGCTCTGCAGAGGAGGGAGGGTCAGAAAAGCTCAGGTTGGGCAAAACAAAGAGTGCTCTGACTTCTAGTAGTGTTTCCTCACATCTTTCCAGTACCTGGCTGCTGTGGGACGCAGAGGCTCTAGGATTACTAATGCCTGCACCAGACCTGTCGGGCTCTGCAAAGCCTCCAGTCAAAGTCACATCAGCCACTCAAGGCTTTGCAAAAGAAACAGGAGGCCCTGCAAGGGGAGTCGGAGCAGGAAGGAAAAGTGCATTTATGTCCTCCTTCTGCTGTCTTTGTGATTTTTGATGTGTTTGTGAGCACAAATGTTACAGAAGCAAGGTTTGGATGACTGGAGTAGATCTCTTGGCTTCAGTGGATGCTTAATAATTTGGGCATTTTTAAACTGTTTTCAGAACAGAGACACACATTTGAGTATTTCAGTTCCTTTTTCTCATGTAGTCCCTGCTCAGAATAATGACTTGGGGCAGAGAGGAAAGGAAAGAATTCTGTAAAGCTGCACAGGATCGTTTTGCCTGGAGCTGTAGGGAAACAGCAGTGTTACCAGCAGAGCTACAGAGCCAGTGAGCTGAAAGGCTGGGGTGTCTTCAGAGGGTTGGAAGAGGGCTGGAGCTGTGACCTTTTCCCCAGGTCACCTAGAACCAGAGCAGCAAGCCCTCAGTGGAAGAGGAAGGAAGGCCTCCTGCGTAAGTGGCTTGTCTGGATGCACAAAGCTACTCAGTGACCTCTCGATGCCTGAATTTCCCTGGACAGAAAGTGCAGACAGCAGTGTTTTCTCACCTCGCAAGGCTGCGAAAATAAATCAATGCAGTCTGAGATGCCCAGACACCACCACTGCTCAGGCAAGTGTTTTTAATTAAAGAACCATTGCCAAGCTCAGGAGTCCTCTCGTGAGAGACGGCTCTGCCATGCCTGGCACTGGGACAGCCCCAGCCCTGGGGAGACCCTGGCTGAACCAGAAACCCAGGGAGTAAGGGCAGCTGTCTCCTTTAGTTGGGCACATTTCCCTTGTGCAAGACTGTGAGGATCTGTGGGTATGGCTGTGGTTGTCTGAGGGTCCCCATGTCTGGGTCACTGTTTTCCAGCAGTGATTTTGGTTTTCCATGAGTGACGTTATACCTGCTTGGCTTTGGTATATTTGTGTTTTATGCAAGGAGTAAAAAGTAGGAGAATCTATTAATTTTCCTTTTGAATCTGGTAATGTCTGAAAGCGCAGCAGGGAGAGGTCTCTCTGGGTGATACAATTAAACTGTCATCAAGGAAGGGTGCCTTTGGCTATGGAGGCCAATTTACCCATTCAGCATCTGCTGAAGGCCTCCCTACCCCACCAGCTCTCAGAGAAGGTTTAGCTCTGTTGGAAGGGCTGGGTAAGCCACAGCAGTCTTGTGCCCTGTTGCTGGCAGAAGCACAAGCTGCTGAGGTTCCCTCCTGAAACACAGACTCCGCTTCTCATCTTCAAATGGATGTGCTTGTGGCTGAGCATCCACTCCACCACCCACCAAGGACTGTGCGAGCTGGCTTCTACTCCTCTCCTTCCCTCTCTCCAAGATTTCTTGCAAATGTGGATCTTCGTGCAGAGGTTGGTGGAGTGGTGGGAAACGTTTCTGACCGTTCTCAGGGGTTTCTGACCAAGGGAAACCAAACAAGCACTTGAGTCTAATAAACATCTTGGGTCACTTCCCACTGGATGGAGCAAAGGGGTGGGGGCATTTTTCTTCTTGTCAGCAGCACATCAGGTTGATGCTAGCTGGGAGGGCATTAGGTGTAAGGAAAAAATAAGCCAGTCAAGCTGATGCTGCTGTGCAAGAGTCCCCACTTCTTCAGAAAATCCAAGTAAAGAGCTAACCATTTGAATGGAAATCTGAGTCTGCCTCTTTATCTCAATTATCTCTTCAATTTGCAGTGAGAACAGGGAAGAGAAATCATGTCACGTTCCTTCTGCACTCGTGATGTCAAATACCATTTTGTTGGAAATGGTAGCAGCATCACATTCTTTTGCCATTAGAACAAAGAGGTGGAGCAAAAGGTTGCAGAAGAAATGTGAGTGTTAAAGTACAACCATTTACATCAGGGCTTGTGTTCTTCCCCTAACTCAAGAATTCAAATATGTGTCCCCAGTCAGTCACAAGCTATTTTGCCTCTTAGCGGTGGCTTAGGTAGGAACAAAAAAGGTATTTCCCACTCACAGAGAAGTTATAACAGAGGCTCACGGGCCTGGGTGATGGAAGAGGTGAAGATGTATGAGCGAAGGGGTCCCTCCTGGCCTTAGCAAACTGCCCAAATCCATGAATTTCCTCTGACTTGAGCAAAGCTCTCACTGAACAGAGGAAGGGCTGACACATGCAAAAGTTGGCTGCAGTATCTTTTGTAGTAAGTAGATGCAGTAAGAAATAGCATGAAAGGAACAGGTTTTCCTCATTAAATGTGACCTCTGCTCATAGAGCTCCCCAGCCTGGGAACAGTTCAGCTGGGCACAGTGCACAGACCAGATTTACTTTCTACCTTACCAGGTGATCTCTTTAATTAAAGCTGTGTCAGCAGGATTCTGCTCCCTTCCAAGAAGTATTTTTAGACAGCTTGAGAAATACAATAGCTTTACTGGTGTGCACTCTTTTAAGCTAACTAAAGGCATATGTGAAGGAACATCTTCCTTAACAAAATATTTAGTGAAAGGATCTGCTTCTAAAATCAGCACAGGAATTCTCTCGGGAAGTCTAGGTTTCCACAATAAGAAACTCTCCTTTTTCTAGCCTTAGGACAACTGCCTTTTGTTGTTCCCCTGCCTCTGCTGGCACTTTCACCTTTTGCTTTATTTAGTTCAGTGGTTTCCAATCATAAGCACCCAGGACAGGCAAACAGGTTCGAAAACGTTGCATCTGCTTTTTGAGTGCTTATCAAGGCTGGGAACTCTTCTACTAAGGTGCCTTCCCATCTAATTTCCACTTCTCACCCTCTCTTCTGTGCTTTATTAGCTATAGGGTCTGTATTCCACACTGCCTGTTTGAAGGGCTGGCTGGCCAGCTTGTATCCTCAGGCACTGCACGGGGCAGACACAGCTTCTGATGTTGCTCCCTTCCTTCCTGAAGTTGGGAAGTTCAAATTTGCTTCCTTTGTGTTTGTCTGTGAGATGAGGCATCTCCCTCCAACCCCATTCTTGCAGCAAGAAGGGGACAAATAGGGCAGCATAGTCAGGTCACATAAAAGATCTTGCAGCATCAGCAGAGGCAAGAGACTTGATGAGTCAGCCTTTAGTCATAAACATGCAGCATTATAGTCTGGCTAAAGAGGCCTCTTTTACTGGCCTCTGAGTGGGAGGAATTTGCACAGCCTTGAGTAAATATCCAGACTTCTAGAAGCCCACCAACTCTGAGCTCAGGGCCATGTACTGGAGTAAAGGCTGGAGCCTGTGTTCCGACTGTATGGCCAGAGGTAGCATCAGTTTCAGGTAAAGGAGATTATAGAGGAGGTTAGTTTATTCCCTTGAACATAATTATAAAGCCCAGGACATGCACAGAAATATGTGCAGGCTTTTTGATCTCAGCTTCAGGCTTCTGGAGGGATTTTAGGTCCCTTCAGGACCTTCTCTGAATGCTGGTAGACTTTGGGGACACTGGGGCTGTTGCAGCCTTGTATTAGGTGGAAATGAACAACAAGGAGTGCGACGAATGAATGCAGATACTCTCCTACACTGAATTTATGAAAGCCTATGTATTTTTCCTCTGTTATAAGCACCTCCCCCTCTCCTGAGTCCCCTAACAACAACCCACCAAAAAGCTCGCAACCTCAAAAGAGTTATCAACTATTCTTCAAGGGCAGGGGAAAAGTGATGTTTACCCATGTATGTTTGTTTCCAGGATGAAATATGATGAGAGGAAGATCTCATACTTCTCTCTCTCTTTATTATCAAGAATCTCTTATTATCAATTAATGTCTTTATTATCAATTGGTTTGTATGCTTAAGAAACTCAGAATCATGGTATTGGAAGGATCCTCTGGATATCATCTAGTCCAAACCCCCTGCTCAAGCAGGGCTGGCTACAGCACGTTGTCCATGACCATGTCCAGTCAGATATTGAGAATCTTCATTGTTTTTTCATGTAGAAAGGTATTTTATTGAACTATAGTAGAAAGGAGCTGCAGAAAAAGACCTTTGAAAAGCGCCAGAGAGCACAGCTCCTTGCTTTTTTAGGCTTGTGCTTGCCCTCAGCAGGTACATTTCAAACCCTCAGTCTCAGCAGTTTGTCAGAAAGTTGTTTCTGCATCACAGGGAGAAGTGAAGGAGCTGTTATCAATTTGTGCACTTTCATGCCACCCACAAGCACAGAGCTACAAATCCACGTTGCACTGGGGAACAGTCCTGGAGAAAGCACATATCTATATCTGAGCTTGCTGTGAAGGTCTGGGTGGAGGAAGCCTTGCTTTTGGTTTTGTGCTGTGTTTCTGGCAGGGTGGCAGGCTGGATGCAGATATTTTGCTGTGCAAGAACCTGCTGGTGTATCCTACTGGGCCAGGCACAGTCTCTGGAGAAGAAAAGAAGTAGTCAGGAATGGTGGTTTTGTTCCTTTTCTCTATGTATTCCTTCTTTTTTCCTCTCAGTAATCTTGGAGAAGCTCTAGAGAAGATCAGTTGGGGGGATTGGTGGGACCAAGCTCCCATATGAAACTCTAGGTGAGAGTGCCCACCTTGGCACAGCTGAACAGAGGTGCTGCAAAACCCCAGCTCCTCACACGAGGGTGTTGTGGTGGGATGCCAGGTCTCTGGTATATCATCCACCAAGTAGACTGATTGGGTCACTGTCTGTCTTGCTCCAATGAGAAAATAACATGGAAGTCTGGCATAGTGGAAAATCACCAAGGGTAAACAAAAATGTCAAAAGGAACAGAAATCTCTTCTGATGTACAGCCAGGAAACCTCAAGGTTTGCAGGAAGCTGTTGCTGGTGATTCAAGGGGTGGTATTCTTCCCTTTGAGTCAGTCCTGAATCCATGCCTGGGTATGACCACATCTGAAATGTGGTTCCTCTGAAAGCCCAGTGCCCACAAACACGGCGCTGGAGGGCTGGTTTCTCACTGGATTTTTCTTGGAAAACTCCCATCCAGGAAGAGTCAAGGCTTGACCAACTTAGCTGGCAGAATCACAGCAAAGGCTTTGTAGCTTTGCTTGAGCAAGCAGAGGAATTCAGAGGTATTAGATCAGATCCCTGCTGAGCAAAGACCAGTATAACTGGCTGAATTGTGACTGCAAACAATCGGTCTAAGACAATTAATGTCCCATCTGTTGATTAAATGGGAGGAGAGGGGAGGAGCTGAAGACCTGCTTGATTGCTGTACTTTTTAAAAGGTCACTATTACTTCTAGAAACCTAGTAAAATGCATTATAAACACAGAGGCAAAACAAAGCAGAATTTGATAATGGTTGCTGTTTTCCTGCTAAGGTTGAAGGACATTGCTGCATGCAAAGGGAAGGTAATTGGCAGTGGATCTCTGCTCTTTACTGAAGCCAGTAGCCCTGCAGACATCTGTGCTTCTTCAGACATCTGTGCAAAGTAGGTTAGTTTGTTGATATGCTCTGTACAGGGTGTAGCATGGCAAATTGCTCCATCTGGCACAAATTCACACCCTGAATGGGAGGACCGCGGAGGAGTGATTGGCTCAGGGGTTTAAGTATCTCCTTGTGCCCAGGCATAGTCCTAGAGTCAGTCCTGATGACTGAAATATGTGCAGAGGTTTGTGCTGCTGCTCCTTTGCAGCAGGACCTGTTCTGGTAGAGCATTTCTGTCTGTAGATCAGTCAGTGTGGTGGGTTGGAGGGAGCAGAGGTTCCTTTACCTGGAGAACTTTAATGCTTGGGAAGAACAACAAATGACTAAGAATGAGATCTTTTGTGCAGTAAGGCTTCAATGCTTCCTTAAGAACAATGAACCTATTAAAAAAAAAGGCAACTGATGTGGGAATGTGAGCATGATAAGGTCTGAGGAACCACATTTAATAGTGATATTCCATTGCTTGATACTGGAATGGTAAAATGGCAAACAGCTGAGAAGTTATTTTCCATAAAAGTTAATATAGTGAAATAATGGGGCTTTCTACTGGTTAATGCTTTGTAATGCAGTGTGTTGGTGCAGATGTACCCCAATGGATGTCAACAGTGTGGAAGATAAATTTTGTTTAAGTGTTTTCCTGGATCAGGTTGGGATTGTAGGACCCATAAGAAATTCTGGGGCTGTAACAGCACTTAAACCTGTCTTATTCCACATTAACTAGAGACTTATTAATGTCTCCTGAAACACAGGGGCTGTTGCAAATTTCAGGTCATGTAGCTGTGGTTCAGACAATGCCATTGCACTCGGTGTTACCTTTGGGTAACACTTGACAGGACTTCGGTAGATACTCATGCACAGGTGGACTTGCTGTAGCTACAAGAAGGTCACTGTTACTTCTAGAAACCAAGGAAAATGCATTATAAACAGTGAGGTAAAAAGCAGAATATTGAAAATGGCTGCTGTTTTCCTGCTGAGGTTGAAGCACTTTACTGCATGCAAAGAGAAGATGAGTGGGAGAATGAGAGAGGGAGGCAGAAGGGGGATTAACACTGCCCTTAGATTATTTATTTCCTGTCCTGCCAGGTGTTTCTGGCAATTTCCCTCTCCAGAAATGTTGCAATTGCCATATCTGTAAGCCCCATGTTTGGGTACTTGGGGAATCATCTGAATATGGAGAGGACTCTCTCCTGCACGGCCAAAGCCCCTTGTTCACATCTGAGAAGGGTCTACAGTCTGAGTTTGCACCAGGCCACTCTGTGAACACCTTACAGAGCTGATGGTCCTTGGCCGAGGAATGGGTGCATCCTCTGATCTGAGCATGGAGGGGACGCTCCAGCACTGAAGTGCAGTGGAACAGCTTCACAGATTCATTCAGTCATTTAATTTCCAAGCCCATAGTGACAGATGTGGTGATGGCCAGAGAGGGCTCAGCTATACCAGTCTGGGAGCGTGCTGAATGGATGAGAGTTTGCTCTTTTTCTGCCCACAGCTTTTGACAGAAACCGTTTCTCTGATCCCCAGATCCGCCCGTGAACGTTACGAGCTCAGCAATACAGCCTGCAGCCAAAGCATTCTTGGGATTGGTTTTGCAAAAGCAAACAAATACAAGTGATGAGGTCTGTCCATCTGTTTTTAACCCATTTCTAATTATAGCATGTTTTCTCAATACAATCAATTCCTTCTGTTGCCCTGGTGGGATCACTTAGATGGTCATCGGGAGCTGATGGTTATGGCTGAGCTGGATTCCAGGGAACCTGTGGTCCTCAAGTTGTTACAAAGCGATGCTTGTATGGCGGGATGGTTCCTAACTACCTGCTGACATGTGGCAGTGGGCCCAGGTGCTGAAGCTTGTTCAGTGGTCACTGTCACAGCATTAGCAGGCTTGGCTAAGCTGGAAAGAAGGGACCAATTAGTGCATGAGCAGGGAGAAGGAGCCTTGCTGGCAGACTACTCTGCTCTGCTCCGAAGGTCTCACCAGGTACCCTGTGATCAATTCTGGAGCCCTCAGCACAGGAAGGATGTGGATTTGTTGGAGTGAGTCCAAAGGATGCCACAAAATGATCCAAGGGCTGGAGCACCTCCCGTACGAGGACAGACTGAGAGAATTGGGGTTGTTCAGCCTGGAGACAAGAAGGCTCCGGGGAGACCTTAGAGCAGCCTCCCATGACTGAAAGGGGCTCCAGGAAAGCTGGGGAGGGGCTCTTGATCAGGGAGTGCAGGGATAGGATGAGGGAAAACTGTTTTCAGCTGAAAAAGGGGAGATTGAGATGAGATCTTAGGAAGAAATGTTTACCTATGAGAGTATTGAGGCCCTGGCCCAGGTTGCCCAGAGAAGTGGTTGCTGCCCCATCTCTGGAGTTGTTCAAGGCCAGGTTGGATGGGGCCAAATGAGCACCCTGATCCAGTGGGAGGGGTGGGGCCTGGCCCATGGCAGGGGGTTGGAGCTGGATGGCCTTTAAGATCCCTTCCAACCCAAATGATTCTATGATTCTTGACTAGGTGGAGAAACAGGTGCACCATGAAACTGCACAGGAGTTGTGTGATAAGGCAGCCACAGGTTGATCTGACCTGCTCAGCCTGCAGGTGCAGCACGTAGGTGTCCTTGTGCTCACAAGTGTTGTCATGGTCAGTGACAGGGATGTTATGGCAGAGGGGATGTATGGTCTGTAAGGTGCTGTCCACAGCTTCTCTGTGAGTCAGTGCAGGGGCAGCCAGGTAATCCAAGATTTTGGGAAGCTGGGCTAACTATGGTGGTAATACCAAAATTGTAGGAGTGGAAGACTCTGTTGAGGGGAGAAAATGAAACATCTAAGGTGCTTCTTGATGGTGATTTTTGCTAATAATTACTTACAGTTATGAAATATGTTATTTAAAGCTAGTCAAAGTACCAGAAAGAAAAATATCATTCTGGTACTTGCACAGATTCTACAAATGCTTTTAGGCTAAAAGTTTTGGTTTTCCTAGCATTGACTGAAAGCAAATCAAGTTTGAGCTCAAGTATCCTTTTGAATTTGTCCTTTAATGCCGTGTAAAAGAAATAGATATTCCAAGAGGAGTTACTAACCAGGTCTATTTTTATGCTAATGATCTCTGCAGCAGACAGTAGTTCTTTCTGGTGCTCACCCATAAATTAAAATCAAGCTTCTGGGCAGGATCTTGCTTTTGTGGATGCAGATGATCTGATCCTTGTAACTTGTTTGAGCAGAACAGCCAATTCCACCATAAATTATTTGCAGAAATGTGTGTAGTTTGTTTGGGTTCTGTGGAGTATTTTTGTGTTTGGGTAGTGATTTTTTTTCTGAAAACATCCTTTTTCCCTTAGTAATTATGCTGTAAGCATTTAACTGGGTAAGCAGTGCCAATGAAAACCCTTCTAAAATATCATTTTTCATGGTCATCCTGCCGGCAGGACTTAATGACTCATGTGAATCTGTTCCTCTTTCCCAGTGGGAGCTAATAAATCCTAACGGAGTAGTTGCCACTTTGTAGCTCCAGGAAAGATGGAGGAAATGAGCTCCATTAAGACTTTTGGTGGATGGAAGAGACAAAAATCAGAAGACTGAAGGAAGCTTGGAAGAGCTGAGGAACACATAGTGGTCCTCCAGCTGTTTCATACATCTGTAGGTGGAGACACTGCAGCAATCTCTCTTTGCTTTATCATGTGTTGGTGTCCCCTGACATGGACATCTTCTTGCATTTGCACTGGCAGAAATGAGCTGTGGTCTGTTTCTTAAGGATGTGCCAGTTCTCAACCACTGCAAGACCTCAGGACATCAAAACGCCCGCGGTCTCTCACTCCCTTCCAGTAACACATTAGAGTTTTGAGGGTTTTGGTCTTTTCTGCAAACGGCCTTGTTTTGTTAGGTCTGCCTCATGGTTGTGGTGAGGTTGGAATGGATGTGCTGTGGACTCCACACCTCTGCTGTGCTTCTCTGGGATTTGTGGGGAGTGATCTCAGTGCCTCAGCTGGTCTGTAGACCAGTGGAGATGTGTTGTCTGTACCCCGTTCTCAAAGGACCCTCAAAGGAATAATTTACTGAGGACAGCCTCTTCCATAAATGATGGCATTTGCATGAACTGTCAGTGAGAAGCTCAAACGGGGAACTGAGGGTCGCAGTTTGCTAAGGACAGGGATTGATTCTGCAAGAAGATGGCTTATGTTGTCAGTGTGTTACAAGGACCAGCAGCTGAACCCAGCCAGCCACAGAAGCCCAAATAACGGTGGGAGGATGACTAACGTGTCTGTAATCAGCAGGCAACGCAGCACACTGCCATCGTTTGTAACTGTCAGAGCTGAGGCAGCTGCATTGATGAAGAAATTATGTCATCCCACTTGGTGCAAGGTCTGCCCAAACGTAGGAGATGAGAAGCATCCCCTGTGAGACAGAGGCCCTCACGAGGACCAAGTGCTCACGTCACTCTTAGCTATAGGATGGCCGAAGGAGTTTCTTGGGGCTTGGGTAAGCTGGGTGCTGTGCTCATGGTACTTGACCTGAGTGGTGCAGGAGCAGCCTGAAGCCCAGAGCAGGCAGGAGCCACGGGGACAATGAGGTTCAGTGTGATTTTCCCAGTTCCTGTTTCATGGTGGCTGGGCTGCACTCAGGTTATGGTTTAGGCTGCATTGCCCTCCTGGCTCTCTGTGTCTCCTCACCGACTGACTGCAGCACATGGGATGTGTTTTAATTCAGTATCCTCAGAGGAAACTTAAAAGATGTATAAAAATCTCACAGACTGGCTAGGTAAGCTGAGTGTATATTTTACTAGTGGGTGTCAACTGGAAGCTGTTTGAGGACAATGTCTAAGTGTAGGCACTTTGTTGTAGGCGTTGCAGGGAACCTTGTCCTGATGGAAGTTATTTTCAGGAAGTACCTTCAGCTCTAGTGGTGTCCATCCTCGATGTTCAGGGCTCTCCCCTTTCCTATCAACAAGCTGCCTGGCCTCTGCCTGCCATGTATCCGCTGAGTGTCAATTCAGCTGTCATTTCAAAAAGAACAAACTCTTTCTCCCTTCCTTCCCCAAATACGTCCCCAAAGAGAAGTTAAGTTATTCTTTCTTTAATACAAGACATCTGGTCTCTGGGATCTACAGCAAAAGCAAAGAAAGCATGAAAAAAATTGGGTGGAAAAACATCAGAGCTCTTATTATCATGTCCCACAGAAATGCCTCCCACAGAGCTGCGTGGGAAAAGTGAGAGTAGAGCTGATAAAAAGCCCACAGACCAGCGAGCCATTCCTTCCTCCTGCCTTTTGCTTTCCATTATGCCTTGCACCTCCCCGGAACATAATTTGCTTAGGTGAGGTGGAACACAAGATTTCACCCACTGCTAAAGATCCTTTGGTGGTAACTGAGATAACTTTGCAGCATATCTGTAGTTGATGGAAACTGCTCCATCCAATTAGTTTTTTCTGTCAGGGAATGAGATTTTAAAAAAGTAAATATGGCTTTTCGTTAGAAAATAATTACCTTTAAGGTGAGCACTCGAGAAATCCAGAAATTCTTCTGTATTGCACCCCAAACCACATAATTTTTATCTGTAAATGATACTGTGCCAATTCATGGGAGCTTTAGCAACACCAAGCTTCCACACCAAGCTGTGTGGCATTTCCCAGGCCTTCCCATCGTGTCTTGTCTTGTGGCAGGGTGCTGATGTACCACGGGAGTCACTTGGCTTACAGAAGATAAGGGGAAATGAAGGCCACCAGCCAAACTAGAGGTTCTGCACTGCAGAGCTTTCCCTGAGTGCAATGATTTCATCTGAAATAGTCAAGTTCACAGATTTCTGCCCCAAATTGTCAACTGTCGCTAGACACGTTGTTGAAACCACAGGTGAAGGTGTGTCACTAGATGACTTCACTCCCTGCTGGCTTCCTGCAGTGTTCATTCCATAGCTCAGCAGCAATGGGCTCATCATTACAAGAATAAAGGGGAGCATACGACTCTCAGCCACTTTTGGAATCCCTGCGTCATGAGTTGGCTTGGCAGCCATCCTGACTCTTCACATAAATTAGAGCAGCCTGAGGTTTGGTTTAAATTTATACCGAAGATGGCCAGGAACTGACTCCAGGACTTGTATGCTCAAGCCAGGTGTGAGGCCACTGAGTGTTAAACAATCTTTTTTCCTATTCTAACAGGGAGACACGCCCAGCCCTGCTGGGTGAGAATTACTGTTGTTTAAACCAAGTCTGGCAACTTCACATCCTGGTCCAGACAAATTATAACGAGGATGTGAACAGACCTGCATGGCTTAGATTGATTGCTGATAAATAGGAAAGGGATAATGCAAGAATGCCTTGTTTATTAATTTCAGGAGGGTGGATATTCAGCACAAGATCCTTGAGCAAAAGTAGAATCGTCTGCTGGACTCTGTGGACCAGGATAAGCCTCTAAGGGCCAGAAAGCTTTTGCATCTCAGTGGGGTAGCCGGGCAATCTGAGCAGTCAGAGCATTGGCAGTACAAGGGGCAAAACATGATTGCCTGTCGGGCTGAGAGACAAGTTATTACAGGAATCAGAAGCTATGGAAAGGGTTGGGTTTGTACCACATTACTGTGACTTACAACGTGCCCTGCAAAAAGCAGCATTTATGATCCAGGCCTCCAGCTCTTCCCAGTAGTTACCACGGCTGAGGTAGGCTGTTGGGGAAAGGAAGGATAACCTCATTGAGCTTTGGGGTGGAGTCATGTGGGTTTGCAATGTCCTTTTTAATACTTTCCACTTGCACAGTGGTTCCAGATATTTTTTTGAAGATTGTTGGCTGTCTGCTAGACCCTGAAGAGTATGACTTTCAAGACACTTACATTTCTTCACTTGCTAAAAAATTAGCAAAGTTGAGGACAGGGAGAGGCTCCTTCCTGAGAAATATTTGGGATCCTCTCAGCTGTAACACCAACAAAAAGCAGACACTGTGAAGGATGTGCTTGTCCTTAGTTAAGGACACCGTACTGAGGAGGACCATGAGGAACTTGGTAGAAACTTAGGGTGGCTGCTGAGGACTCACCCGTTTCTGATTTAGGGAACCACTCTGAATTTCAGAACTTCTCAGATGGTCAGGATAACAGACAAAATCTTTATCAGAAGTGACTTGGGGCCATTCCCACCATGGCTATTTGGTTGATGTCCATTGACTATGATGCAATTCTTGGTATTGAATAACAGAAATGAGAAAACCTTGCTTATAACCAAAATTTGAAACTGCAAGACTTGCCTGTCCAGAGGGATGCCACACTTTCCATCATCCACGCAGGAGGCAGAGGCAGACACAAAAGCTATTTCGGCCATGGCCGTCACCCCTGATGGTTGGTGCAGGCCCATGGCTCTCTTAGGTGGGATGGAGGCTCTCTGAACCTCCTGCAGATAACTCCTTAATATTGAGGTTTTTTCTTTGTGGTTCAAAATTGAAAAGCGACCGTGATTCACTGCTGCTTGAAGTCCTGAGGGACTTTCTGCTGATTTCGGCACCCAAAGCAAGAGATAGGGCACACCCTGCTCAAGAAGGTCCCACAGGACAGGGCAGCGTGACTGTCGCTTCCCTCTCTGTGCTGCTTCACTGGAAGCATAATCTTTGCATCCTCTTAGAAGCTTCCCAAGCAGCTGCTTGTGCCTGGTGAGAGTTCCTCTTGTAAGTGAGCTGCATAACCCCATAGGATAACAGAGAAGACTGGAGGAAACAATGGGTGTTTTCCTATGTAGTATTTTTCTTCCACACTTCCAGTGCAGATTAGTCTGGACCAGAGCCAAACTTTGTTTTCCTTTGCTTTTCAACCACCTCCTTCCCATGAATTGGGAGCTGCTTAAGCTATAGGCAAGAGCCTCTCAGATGTCAGTAGCTCATCGAATGGGTCTTGCTCTGATCACAGATGTTATTTGCAGTTGTTCCTGGATTGCTGTAATGGAAAGATTTGGACATGACCAATGTAGTGTTCTTCCTACGAGAACATGTAATCTTTCCACCTAAGAGTTGGTGTCTTTCCATTTAAATGGGAAAGACAGAGAGAAGGGGGACCAGGATTGTGGCAACAAGGAAATACCCAAAGCAAGATGTTTCTGGTAAGTATGACTCACAAGAGTCAAAATACTGCTCCTTAACCACGGCCAGTGGAGCAAGAAGAGTAAAAGAAGATAAACAGGACAGGACAACAGAATAGCATCTCACAAAGTTGCAAAGTTTCCAGTCCTCCTGCCCAGTCTCTGAACACTACTTTCCAAATGTCTTTCCCTCTTTTACAGCTCGTTGGCAAGGACAGTGGGTGCTTCAATAGGATCCTTTCGTATTATATTTTCCAGAAAGGTATATTTTATGGGATTCTTCAGAATTAAAGCAAAATCCAAATAAAACTGAGAATAGTAACAACTTAGCTTGAGTACAACCCTGGCGATGATATCCTGATTGCCTATAAGTCTTTAGAAACATCTGTCCTTCATTTTCTCTACTGACTGAACTACACACATGCACACACATGTATATGCATATATTTATACACACCTGAAACTTTTAAGAACCAGGGATTGCAAACCTGGAGGAGTTCATGTAGCTGTTTCTTGTTTATAAGAGCAGTTGTTGCTCAGCACTTCACAGGAACGTGTAGGATTTAGGTAACTCTGGATAGAGTTGTCATCCATGATTTCTTTATGTCCCTGCTAAGGTATCAGGCTCGTGTTCTTCAGTGGCTGGGACCAGCCGAACGCTGCATAGAGAAAATGGGGCGAGGGCTGCTCGCTCAGATCAGGGGTGATCTTGAAATGAAGGTCTCGAGTAGATTTCTGTTTGCAGGCAAACTGTGAGGAGTTCTCTAAGCCTGACGGAAGCATTCTCAGTGCAGAGATGCCTGCATAGGAAGATGAAGCTCATCCTCTTACCTGTGGCTCTGTCAGGATGCTTTGTGGAAAGCTTTCTTTGAGGCCAGTGCTGTGGTGGGCCAAAATACTATCTTTTTCCCTCTCAACAATGGAGAATAGTTCTAATGGAAGGTGTTCCTGCCCATGGCACGGGGTTGGAACTGGATGATCTTGAAGGTACCTTCCAACCCAGATCATTCTAGGATTCTGTGATGAGTATTTTCTGTGAAAACAATACAGCCAAGCGGTTTTCTTCCATCAGAAGAAATGATTTTCTGCTTGGTCTCTGATACTGGTGATAGCAGAAACACTTTTCTTTTTTTTCCCAGCAAGGCTGTGACAACTTACGACGTCTTAGAATTGTGGATGCCAAAAAATATGAAGTTTTTGAATTGTTCCTTGACACAGGATGATTTTCCACTGGACTTTTAGCCTGAGATTGAACCCTGCCTTCAGCCTCTCCACACAGAGAAGCCTCCGTGGGGGTGGTTTAAGCCAGAGTGAATTCAGCAGGGGGTGTAGATAAGAAAGGACACTGTGTTTCACTCGGGTTCAAATCGCCCCCTCACAAGTGCTGCATGTTCTCCATTTCCTTCCTAAGCTGCTCCTTACAGGACAAACACATTCTCCATAGCTGCGTTTCATATTTGAATGTTGACCTACACCAGCACAAAAGGAGTAGAAACATTTATATTTATATGCTTTGGTAGTGAAGAAAATCTAAACACAAGGATACAGGGTACAGGACAGAGAAACTTGTTACTTAAAGTTCAACTCAAATGGCAAATTGTACCGATAGATGAGCTGCAGTGATGGATGCCATCGTACTGATGACGTGTACTGATCTCTAAAAGTCACCATATAAATTCAAATCAAAACTGGATAGAAGTTGGAAAAAAGATGTTATTACTTTGTGGGTTTCCTTGGTACTGTTTGTTAGGAAACTTGGAACTTAGTTTTTCGGAAGAAAGAGTTATCTGCAGGGATCTGCTTAGCAGAGATCCAGCATTTGGAAAGTTCGTAGTTACACACTAATTCTTACATCATGCTTACAAGGAAAAGCAATGCTGAATGAATGCAGTGCCAACACAGATTTCATCCTTTTGTGACAGAGAGTGGCAGCCTAGCATGGAACTAGGAATTGGAAGGTGCTTCTCTTCTGGAGTGTTTCTGACAGGCACTGCAAACACATAACCATGTGCTTGTGTTAACGGCTTTCCATCAGTGGCCCCTCATCTTGTACTGTTTCAGATGTAATATCATAGAGCAATTAATCAATTAGTATAGCCTGAGACTTTTAAATTCTCTGATACGAAGCTCCAAAACCTCTGTCAACCTTTGCTGACATCACCCCAGGAAGATACTTACTCTGTACCCCTTCCTAACAAGTAGGATCGGGCCAATTCCTCTGCCTCAGCTTCAAGCCAGATCTCCCTGAATACAAACTGGGAATATAGGGATATAGGTGGAAAGCCTGGTGCATTGCTGAAGACCATCAGGTGGGTCTGACACCTGACAACATATTTTGCTGATTTTGGGTCAGATTTAGGGTGAAATTTGATTGTTGTCAGCTCAGGGTAAGCATGGCACTGCAGTGCCCAGCTGAACCCTGTCCTAAATCAATCCCAGCTGGGGCTTACAAAATAAAAAGTGATGTGAGTAATATACAGCTGTAAAGGCAGCTAATAGGGCCAAAGTTTTCTCTGTGAAACTGCTGTGGTTCCCACCCTGAACATAAGTCAAAGAAAGAATTAGGAAATGTAGGATCATCTGGGTCTGTGTGACTTTCTGAGGTGACCTTGGGCAGGCTCCTCCATTTCTCTCTGCTTCAGCTCATCGTCTAAGCTAGTTATCTTGTTTTATCCATTTGTATTTTATTCTTCTCAAAGCAGGGTGGTTTTGCCTCTTTATAGATTTATTCCCCTTTGGATGTGAAAGCGATAGTCACACTCAATAATACTTGCACCAACCTACTCATTAACATTTTGTAATCTGGTACAGTCCAAATAAAGTTTGTAAATAAACAGTATTTTTTGTTAGAAACCTTTATAGTGCTCACGGAGTCATGGAAGGAAACATGAATATAAGCATTTTGTTTGTAGCTGGTAGACCTTACAAAAATGGCATCTCAGCTATAATTCCTTTTGAAGGAATATTTTCAAGCATCCCATGCAGTGCAACAAGTTTCAAATATTTCAATATCTTTGAGGAACTGCAACGATTAAACTCAGAGTGGTTGTTGCACATTGCTTTGTGGCAATATGGCAGATTTAAAATCATGGCAAAAACAAATTAATCCTAAACACCACAGCCCTGAGAATGTTGAAACCCATCCTTTGCTTCTGCCTGTGATGTTGTGTTTTCAATGCACCGGGAAGCGCTTGTTTACAACCTTAGCAATTTAGATTTCTCTTTTGCAAGAGCAAGGCCTCATCTTGTCTCATTCCTGCCTTGGTTATCTCTTTTGTTGCTCTGAACTTACATTGCTCAAGCTCCAGTCCCGTTTGCTTCAGCAATGAAACTTGCAGAGATGAAGCAATACCAGGAACAATGAAAACAAATTATAGCCCATTTCAGGGAGATAAAATTAAAAAAGGGAAAAAAACGCTGATCAGGGTAAAAGGACAGAGACTTGAGAGAAGGTTCAGAGCAACCCTGTGGCACTGAAGAGCAAGGAAGCAGAAATTGTAATGTCTTCCATAGAGAAAATGAAAGTTACAAAGAAAGAATTCTTTCTGCAGTTGAAGATTATAGGAGATTACAGTGGTATCTGTAGGAGATAACTGCTATCATCAGGAGATTTACAGGAATTAATTGAATTTAAGCAAGTTCTTGCTAACAGAAGTTACAGGGCTCATCGCTCATTTCTGGGAGACTTTCCCACCATGGGTTTTGAGTATGCTTGGTATGCATTTCTCTGCAGACAACTTGGGCTTTAGTAGGTTGGATTCAGTCTAGGTTAAGTCTCTACTGTAGTCATAGTACTTTAATATGTAGCTTTAAAAGGAGATGGCTTAAACAACTGGCTGAAGCCTTCACTGGCCCCACCACTGCGATGCCGAGCTCAGAACAGGGTACGTTTCTTGGACAAAAATGGACTGAAGGATGGACATACTTTAAAAATGATTCTGTTTTAGCTCAGACGTTGCGTAGTGAGCTGATATCTTAGGACACAATGGTGTTTCTCTGAGTGGTCAGAAGTAGGAGCAGGCATATTATATTCTCTCGGAGGTTTTATTTTCCTTTGAAGCTGGAAATTCAGACCAACGTATGTCCGACCTCATGGTCTTTGAGGTGATTCTTCCCCTCTATTCTGCTCTTGTGAGACTCCACCTGGAGTACCATGGCCAGTTCTGAAATCTCCAACATAAAAACGATATGGAACTGTTGGAGCGGGTCCAGAGGAGAGTTACAAAGATGATCTGAGGGCTGGAGCACCTCTGCTATGAGGACAGAGCTGAGAGAGTTGGGGTTGTTCAAACTAGAGAAGACTTTGGTGGGACTGCGGAGGGGGGAAGGTTTACAAGGGCTTGTAGTGATAGAACAAGGGGGAATGGCTTTAAATTGGAAGGGGGAAGATTCAGATAAGATATTAGGAAGAAATTCTTCACAATGAGGTGGGGAGGCTCTGGCACAGGTTGCCCAGAGAGGTTGTGGCTGCCTCCTCCCTGGAGGTGTTCAAGGCCAAGTTGGATGGGGCTTTGAGCACCCTGATCCAGAGGGAGATGTCCCTGGCCATGGCAGGGGGGTTGGAACTGGGTGGGCTTTAAGGTCCCTTCCAACCCAAACCATTCTATGATTCTGTGATGGGAACGAGTACGTAGTGCCTGCAGACAAAGAGGAATATTGCACTCAAAGATCTCGCTTTGGAAGGAAGCTGAAAACTTCTGAGACAGAACTTAGGAAAGTGAGCTCGGTACAGCCACTGTTTAGGATGTTTTGAGTGTCCATTCTGGGCGTCATGTGGAGAATCAGAAGCGCTTGTCCGTTGAAATGTATCCAGTTGTCAGGCTGCTGGAAACACCTGAGATCAAGGTAGAGAAATCATTGAGTGATATGGTTGCGGCTGCAACCCTGACCACAGAACATGACTGTGTAGACCCACACAACTCTGCTTGATGTGAACCATAAGCATCTACCTTGGAGACTGATCACACCAAAGCCTTTCCTTATATCTTCCTGCTAGTCTGACCTTGCAGTCAGGATGTTCTGGGTAGTGTCAAAAGGGATAACAGGGGTTGCTTTTTCTAAGCTTCACTCTTATCACATGCAATAGAGCAGGAGGCAGAGCCTGGCTACCCAGGAGTTCCTTAAGCTATGGAGTGGGTCAGTGAACTGCCTTTCCCCAATCTGCTCGTGTGTCTCTAACAATCACATCATTTTTTCCATGTCAAAAGCCAGTAGTCTTCCTGTTAGCACAGGGATGCACACAGTGCTTTTCCCCTGCTGGGAAGTCTCCTTTCTTGACATAGGAAGGAATAATAAGGGTTACTATCAGGTTTTCATTGCAGAGCAGAGGGAGAAAGGTTACATCTCACCATGTATTTCCAGCAATACTGGGTCTTTGGTTTTTTTTCTCCTTTAGGGACAGCTTGCATGGTGAAGAATTCATCATGTAAACATGCAACAGCATGTAACCCTATCTCTAGCTTTGGCCAGAAAGAAAATATAGTATATATAAATATATTCAGTGAACTGTGGCACCCTGACTTCATCCTAACTCTTACTCTTGGTACTAAACACCAGTTTGCTGCCCCCAAAAAAAAGCCTCTCACAAAAAAAAAGAGACACCAAGCCTCTCAGTTGCATCTGAGTTATGAAGTGTTAGAACTATTTCCCAAAGCAAGCCTTCAAAGTCTTTAGCTGATCAGATAAACATTTCACAGACGTTTCTGCTGGGGCTGCAGAATCTTTTCTCTCTAGCATGCCCCAACCTAGGAGACCGAATAAGGACAGCAGATGATGCTGAAGAGATGTGTCTGGTGCATTTCCTGATTGCTGTAGACAAAACACACAAAAGGATTCCCCCCTTTCTTCTCTTTAAATTAATGCTTATCTGACAAAATGTTTTCTCTTTCCTTACGCCTAAATATGGGATGGCCTCTTGAAATACAGCTTAAAATCTGAATAGTCTATAAAAGTAGGATCTTTACAGTTCTCCAGCCTCCATCATCTACCAGCAGCTGCGGCTGTGTACACAAGGGAATCAAAGCTTCCTTTGAGAGGAAATTTAGGCTAAAAACAGAAGAAAT
The DNA here is from genome assembly GCA_033556795.1 of Tapera naevia. Taxonomy (NCBI): domain Eukaryota; kingdom Metazoa; phylum Chordata; class Aves; order Cuculiformes; family Neomorphidae; genus Tapera; species Tapera naevia. The sequence continues at coordinate 1,603,237 of JAUMJJ010000195.1, read as the reverse complement.
AACAACAAAAAAAGTCTGTTTTATTTAGAAAAAAAATGGAGGTAAATAAAAATATTATTCTATTCCAAATATTGCCACCACATCAAGTGATGGTCCAAGAAAAAGAGCCTATTGCCTCTTGAAAAATCATAGAATCATAGAATCTTCTGGTTGGAAGAGACCTCTAAGATCATCAAGTCCAACCACACCCATTATCCACTAAACCATGTCCCTCAAAAACTCATCTATCCTTTTTTTAAGCACCTCCAGGGATGGTGACTCAACCACCTCCCTGGGCAGCTGTTCCAGTGCCTGACCACCCTTTTGGTAAAGAAATTCTTCCTAATATCCAGTCTGAACCTCCCCTGGCACAACTTATGTCCATTTCCCCTTGTCCTATAACCTGTCACTTGAGAGAAGAGATCAACACTCGCTCTCCCACAGCCCCCTTTCAGGCAGCCATAGACAGTGATGAGGTCTCTCGTCAGCCTCCCCTTCTCCAAGCAAAACAACCCCAGTTCCCTCAGCCATTCCTCGTAGGACTTGTTCTCCAGCCCCTTCACCAGTCTCATCACCCTTCTCTGGATGTGCTCCAACCCCTCAATGTCCTTCTTGTAGTGAGTGGCCCAGAACTGATCACAGCACTTGAGGTGTGGCCTCACCAGTGCTGAGTCCAGGGGCACAATCACCTCCCTTGTGCTGCTGGTCACACTGGTTTTGATACAGGCCAAGATGCCATTGGCCTTCTTGGCCACCTGGGCCACTGCTGGCTCATATTCAGCTGGCTGTTGATCAGCACCCTCAGGTCCTTCTCCTCCAGGCAGTTCTCCAGCCACTCTTCCCCAAGCCTGGAGCACTACATGGGGTTGTTGTGCCCCAAGTGCAGGACTCGGCACTTGGTCTTGTTAAACCCCATCCCGCTGGACTCAGCCCATGGATCCAGCCTGTTCACAGCTACATATCTAACAGAGATCTTGTCCAAAAGGTTCTTCAGAAGCTGGCATATTGCTGTAAGAGGGCATCACAGTGCTGGCCAAGTGAACTTTCTTGCTACAGAAACACGATAGATGATGCCAAGTGATGCTCCCTGGTTTAAGGGCATTAATGGATTTACTCTCTGCAGAAAGCCTTTTGGACGAGCTGGGTCCAGATCTCACAGGAAAAGAACCACTGCAAATAGGAGCTTTGTTTATAAATGAGTTGGGTCTCGAGGGACCTATCCTTATCCCTGGCACGTCTGCAAAGCTGCTTGGGAAACATCAGCATACTTTGTGCACAGCAGATTTTGTAAATGCATGAAGGCAACTTTCTAACTCACAGCTTTTCCACTGGTAAAGACCAGGAGATTGCCTACAACTTAGGAATCCCTCCAGATCTGACTTCACTTGAAGTTTCTTACTCTTGTAGCATTGTGACTCCAAGTCTGGAAAGTACCTGCTGAAATCACCTCTCAAAAGAGATGAGGCCCTGGCATGCAGCTGTGCATGCTGGCCTTTGCATTGATCCAGGTGCTGAGGTTTAAGCCAACCTGAAAACCTATTTTCCAAGCTAAAAGCTAAGGTACTGTAGCTTTTATTTGGTGCAAAGAGGAATGGCTGCATGGATTTGGTGGAGGGGAAAGAGGAGGTGTTATGGAGAGTGTCCCCATGAGGGTCAGGGGTTTGGTTCCTATTCCACGTAGGGGTAGTGGCAACTATTTGGGAAGACCCTGTTGCAGCTCGGGAGCTAGAAGAAAAATTTGGACAGACAAGAACTTGTAGCTCTGCTCGTACCCTGCAGGTCAGTGCAACTTGGAGCCTGTAAGCAATCAAGCTGTCTGCATTTGGTGAGAAAAGAATACACCAAGTAACAAGCACAAAGTGAATGAGGCAGGTCTTTTGCTTCCTCAAGCAACAGGATGTCTGCATGGCGGTTGTTTTGGTTTCTCTCTCCTCTTTCCACATGCAGCCAGTCCACACAAGTTTTCCCATGGATGGACTCACAGCTGGCCAAGGCATTTGCAGGTTCTTGTCCTTCAAAGTGCCGATACTTTTGCAGGTCTGCATGTTTTCAACTTCCAACTGTGTTTGCAAAATGCTTCTACGCCAGCCTGCAATCTCTGTTGTGTGGTAGATAGCGGTTGTTCTGGCAAGTGAAGGCTGCACCTCACTTGAGCCAGGCTTTGGCATAAGGACCTTGGTACTGTAAGCATCTTGAAACACAGGCTTTTCCTTTAGGCTTGTGGTAATGCCCCAGGATTGACAGTCATAAACAAAATGATGTCTGGTATTGACATTGTTCTCTAGATTAGGATCCTACATCTGCAAATATTTGCACAAATGTTTATCCTTAGACACATGTTTGGGGCCATGAATTTCAAGCTGCTTAAGTCGAAGCAGCAGGAAGCTGTGTTTGCTTTGGAGGAGCCCTCCCCTCGTTTAAACAGCACCAGAGAGCAGAAAAAGCAGAGGCAGAAGAGCAGTCAGAAGGATGCATCTCTCCCAGCCTCAGTGGCTGCTGTCACGGCAAGAGAGCGTCCAGTCTGCATCCAAAGTGTCAGCAGAAGGTTGTAGGAAGCCTAAACTGTGGGATGGCCAGATTCTGTCTCAGAGCATCTTTGCATGGACCAAAATAGCTGGTTTTGCACAAAATCTGTCCATTTAACTGCTGGGAGCAGCCTCCACCATAGTGGGTTGCAAAGTGTGCCATTCTCTGAAAGTGTTGCCTGGGTCCCACCAGCTGGGCTGATTCTGCAGTCAAGAGTAACCTCATGAACTGTATACCAAGCCCAGAATTGATTTTCAGCACTTAATGAGTCAGCTCAGGTGCAGATTATGGCAAGGTGTGCTCACAGCCTCCCCTCCTGCAAGGGAAAGGAACAGGGCCAGCATCTCCAGGTATGGGACTGTGCTGCTTCCTCACTGGACAGGAAATTGCTATGCTTCAGTAGACAACATTGAAGAGTTGTTACACTGGCATACGCAGCCCCACTCTCACCCCAGAGACTTTAAAGACATAATGTACAGTGGCATATGTAAAGGGTGTTTGGTTTTTTTAAGTTTCATTTTGCTTCTAGATAAGTGAAGTGTGATGCTTACAAGAGATTTCAGCAGAAACGTGTGATGTAGCCTGTAGCCAAGCCACTGGAGCCCTCTAACCACTCGTTTCTTTTGGCCTGGATTTGACCCACTGACCCCACCACAAACTCTTATTCAGACAACATTAATAATAATTTATTAAGGAATCATAGAATCACAGAATCGCTTGGTTGGAAAACACCTTTGAGATCATTGGGTCCAACCACACCTGTCCACTACTAAACCAGATCCCTGAGCACCTCACCTACCCATCTTTTAAACACCTCCAGGGATAGTGACTCCACCACCTCCCTGGGCAGCCTCTGCCAGTGCCTGAGAGCCCTTTCAGTGAAGAAATTTTTCCTGATGTCTAGTCTGAACTGGCCTGGTGCAACTTGAATATTTATGACAAATGTAAGTAATTGCTGCATGTCTTTCCTGTCTGTGCATGTGTTGCTGAAATTATTTATTTCTGGTAAATATATCAGAACATCTCAATACATTTTTACTTTTAATAGCAATAAGAGAAAAAGGATGATGTGATCTTCTCCAAATAACAGGAAAGTGGTTTCTACTATAGTCATCTGTTCTTCATTTTCAGCAGGCAGCGCAATGCAAAGGAGCCAGGTAGGTTCAGGATCACATCCTACTGGTAAATAAAACTGCTTCCCTCTCAACCTCAGCAGAGAGTGCCTGTTGGAAATGTGCAGCTGCAATTTCTGGAACAGGAAACAGATGCATTCGGTATCGTAACCCTCTGTGGTTTGGAGTGGGGAGGTGGGGAGGGTATGATAGCTGAGGTCAAAGATAAAGGCCTATTAACTCAGCGAGTGATAAGGAACACTGCTATGGTCTCTGTGGGCCTCGGGGTGCTTTGCAGACACCCAACTAATTACCCATTGACCCCTCTGCCTCCCATTTGTGATAGAGGTATGAAGACCATGATTCAGTGGTACAGTAAATCCTGCCTCGGCTTCCTAGCACTAGACCAAATTCGATGACACGGTGGTGCAAAACAAGATTATCTGGTGTAAAGTCACTTTTCTACCTCAAAAATATTCTAAAAATGTGGCTGGCTGAACTCCACATTGGCAAAGGTTCCACTGCATTAGGAATTGTGTGATTTCTGACAGCTAGGCCAAAACTAGCATAAAAGCACTAGATTTAGATGACTAAATTCCATCTCTTATACTCTGGGTGATTTGACAGAAATGCGATGTGTGAGCTGGTGTAGTGAGGGCTACATCCACAATGCAGATACCTAGACCTGGGTCCAGTTACCATGGAACTGAAGTTGCAGGACCCAGGGAACAGAGGTGAGGGTTTGCAGTCCTGAATCCCTACCACTGGGCTCAAAAAAGTAATTTTTGGCCACCCAAAGAGAGCGACTGAACTTCTCTTGCTTTGAAATTGCTTTTGGGTGGCCTTGAGCTTGGCTTTGACTGTGTTTTAAAGTTCAGCTGGTGAGGTTGTGTGATGAGGATGTCTTCAGCCAGCACAGCACAGCACAATCCACAGTGTCCCCAAGATCTGATTCAGCAGAGCTGTGTGCATAACAAGGTTGTGCTCACATCCGCCTTGCTGAGCTTTCGCCCCAGACACGCCAGCCGTTGCCTGGGCACACGCCTCTTCTGTGCTGATGGGGCACATTTGGAGATGACCCACGAAATGCTTCTGGCCACTGATTTTGTCTCTTTATCTAACGTGCATTGATATGTCCATCACCAGAATACCCAGCATTTTAACTGCTGGCTAGGCTATGCCTTTGTGAGACAGGGTTGTGCTGCTGTCCGCGTTAACAAACGGGGCAGTGAGGCACCAAGGCAGGAAACCCTGGTTCTTAAGGCCTGAATTGTCCTTGCCCTTGGTAATCCGTTACCCACCACCTTGCTGTTCTCCTGGCAAAGGGAAACAGGAGGAAGATATTTTTTATCATGAGGATGGTGAAACACTGGCACAGGTTGCCCAGGGAGGTAGTGGAGGCCCCATCCCTGGAACCATTCAAGGTCAAGTTGGGTGGGGCTTTGAGCAACCTGATCTGGTTGATCCAGAGATTGGCTTGGATGACCTGTAAAGGTCCCTTCCAACCTAAAGCATTCTGTGATCCTATGAACATAGATAGGAGAGGTGTCTTTGGATACAGGTTCCTCAGAGTTCAGAGCTCAGCAGGAGCTGGACACTCAGTTTTTCTCCCAAGATACTGATTTGGAAGCATTAGGGTCTCACAGAACTTAGCAGGCAATCTGGGAGCCTAAGGCCTCTTCAGGGACCGATACCATTGCTGAGCTGTGTCAGCTGTGAGAGTCAGGGGCACCTAGAGCCACCCCCTTTCTGAAAGTGATCGTGTAGCTACCTCAACAGCAAAATAAGAAGTTGGAGAAGTGCTGTGCCATCCCATACCTCCGCGCTGTGCACCGGAGTCGTGCTGCCTGCTCACAGTTGGCCACAGATTACACTGTCAGCTCTGCCCCCTCTTACATCTGAGCTCCATGGCAAAGCAGGGGTGCAGATGGATCTGAAGCTAAATGTCTGAGAGACTGGCACCTTTCTTTTTCCAGCACCTCCAGTGGACTTTGTTTGAATTTCCAGATTTTTTACTGCTGTAGGAAACAAATTTTTGTCTGTGCTCTGAAAAGCAAAACCACGTTCACACAGCCCAGGACTGGGAAAAGTAAATCAGGCTCCAGGAGGAGGAGGTTTTACCTGGGCTTTGATATCTTTTCTGTGTCAAACAAGAAAGCACATAAGAACTTGACCTGACTTTGACTTCTCCGCTAGCAAGCTCAGACAGCATGTTGGGAAAGTGAGGTCAAGCGACACTGAGTGTGCAGGGGTGGGCAGTGCCAGTGCGACACCAGAAGCAGAGAGAAGGAAATTGGCACACCAAGTTGTTTTCTTCCTTCATGCCAAGTGAGAGCAATTGGGGGGAATAGGTTGTTGCAATGTAGGAAAGCGGAAACAGATGCACTTTCTGCTCCGGCAGCACTGCAATCGCCGCGGCTTGGGAAGGGTGGGAGCCGCGAGATGCCCGAGCATCAGAGCAGGGCAGCTGAGGTCACCGGGGTGGGTTTTGGAGTGAGAGCTGCCTTGTGTTGAAATGCTGTGTGGTATTGCTGTGAGAATATGAAATAAAACCATAGCTGGAGCATTTATTGCTCTGTTGCTAGGCGAACATTACAAAAACAATCATATTTTGCAAACTGATTCCTTCTTGTAGCTTTTCCTTATTTTTTTTCCTGAGGCCCTTAATAAATTGTCCTGGGCAGACTATGACTTTTGTCATCATATCTATTCTTTGCTGTGGCTCTGACTGAGCATTTATCCACTTCTTGAATCACCTGTGAGTTAATCTTCAAAATATTCATCCAGGTATTTCATAGAATCACAGAATGGTTTGGGTTGGAAAGGACTTTAAAGCCCATACAGTTCCAACCCCCCTGCCATGGGCAGGGACACCTCCCGCTGGAAAAGGGTGCTCAAAACCCCATCCAACTTGGCCTTGAACACCTCTAGGGATGGGATAGCTACTTCTCTGGGCAACCTGTGCCAGGGTCTCACCACCCTCATGGGAAAACATTTCTTCCTAAGATCTCATCTCAGTCTCCGCTCTTTCAGCTCAAAACATTCCCCTCTGGTCCTGTCCCTGCACTCCCTGATCAAGAGCCCCTCCCCAGCTTTCCTGGAGCCCCTTTCAGTGCTGGGAAGCTGCTCTAAGGTCTCCCCAGAGCCTTGTCTTCTCCAGGCTGATGAACCCCAACTCTCTCAGCCTGTTATCTTTTTTAGTGCCTTACACTTTAATACATGGTCGCGTCAGCTCCTAAGGCACAGAAATTGTTTCTTTTCCATGAGAACAGCCTCAAGGAAATCAGTTTTCACAGCCACATTGCTGCTATGAATTTTCCTCTGTGTGGGGATTGGACACCCTTATTTCTTAGATGTTATTAGAGAAAGTGAAATCTCTTCCTTACAGTAGAGGAATAAACAAAACATGCAGTGCTTTAAATCAAAAATACTGTATCGAAGCTATTTACTTTGTAAGATTGCTTTGTAAAGTGAATTGAAGTTACTTGTCAAATATCAGTATTACAGCATTGAAATGGTCCTTTCTTTCTTTCATGAGTGGTGGAAATAAACCTGAATTCAGCCTTTCCCATGTGTTTCCCCTTGTGCTGTTTCTCCACTGCCCACACTGGTTTGCTATTTGCCAAACGCCCTGTGGTCGATGATCTCTCTGGTGTCCTCCGAGGCCAGCCTGCTCTGCTTGCTGTGATCATGGGCCCACGACGATGAGGTACGCTTGCATCAGTGTCCCAGGAGAATTATGCATGGGTGTTTTTTGGAAGGGCAGCCAGAGCATTAGCCACACTTTGCCAGCAGAAGAAAGAGTTATGCGTTGCTTTTCATAGAATCATAGAATCATCTGGGTTGGAAGAGACCTCCAAGATCATCAAGTCCAACCCTTTGTCCAGCGTCCTCATGATTACTACATCATGGCACTAAGTGCCACATCCAGTCTTATTTTAAAAACCTCCAGGGATGGTGAATCCACCCCCTCTCTGGACAGGCCATTCCAATGCCTCATTACTCGCTCTGTGAAGAACTTTTTCCTGATATCCAGCCTAAACCTTCCCTGGCAGAGTCTAAGCTCGTGCCCTCTTGTTCTGTTGCTGGTCGCCTGGGAGAAGAGTCCAACCCCCACCTGTCTACAGCCTCCTTTCAGATAGTTGTAGAAAGCGATGAGGTCACCCCTGAGCCTCCTCTTCTCCAGGATAAACAACCCCAGCTCCCTCAGCCTCTCTTCACAGGACTTGTGCTCAAGTCCCTTCACCAGTTTTGTTGCTCTTCTCTGGACCTGCTCCAGCACCTCAATATCTTTCTTGAACTGAGGGGTCCAGAACTGAACACAAGACTCAAGGTGTGGCCTCACCAATGCTGAGTACAGGGGAAGGATCACTTCCCTCTTCCTGCTGGCCACACCATTCTTGATGCAGGCCAGGATGCCATTGGCCTTATTGGCCACCTGGGCACACTGCTGGCTCATGTTTAGCCTCCTGTCAATCAGTACTCCCAGGTCCCTTTCCACCTGACTGCTCTCCAGCCACTCTGTCCCCAGCCTGTAACACTGCAGGGGTTTGTTGTGGCCAAAGTGCAGGACCCGGCACTTGTCCTTGTTGAACTTCATCCTGTTGGACTCAGCCCATCTCTCCAGCATATCAAGGTCCCTCTGCAGAGCCCTCCTGCCTTCTGGCAGGTCGACACTCCCTCCCAACTTGGTGTCATCTGCAAATTTGCTTATGATGGACTCAATCCCCTCATCTAAATCATTGATGAAGATGTTAAACAGAACTGGACCCAACACAGATCCCTGGGGGACACCACTGGTGACCAGCTGCCAGCTGGACACAGCCCCATTCACCAGCACTCTTTGGACCCGGCCATCCAGCCAATTCTTAACCCAGCTGAGACTGTCATTAAGGCTTGCATTTCATTTTAGGCATCTACCTGGCACATCTCTCTGTTACCCTGAACTCCTTCTCTGGGATTACAACCATGAAAGAGTCTCTGGAGCTGTAAGCCCTGGATGCTGATGCACAGATGCTGACGCAATGTGTTGCATCCAGAGGCCTCCTGGTATGTCACCAGCCTTGGGCTTCTCTGTCCAGTTTGTCCATCCCAGGGTAGATCAGAAGCACCTCAGCCTGGTTCCTAAGGGAAGCGATCGTGCCCCTGTACTTGGTGCTGGTCAGGTCACACCTCGAATCCTGTGTTCAGTTTTGGGCCTCTTAGTACAGGAGAGACATTGAGGTGTTGGAGTGCGTCCAGAGAGGGGAACAGAGCTGAGGAAGGGGCTGGAGAACAGGTGTTATGAGGAGCAGCTGAGGGAACTAGGGTTGTTTAGCCTAGAGAAGAGGAGGCTGAGGGGAGACTTCATCACTGTCTACAACTGCCTGAAAGGAGGTTGTGATGAGGTGGGTGCTGATCTCTTCTCCCAAGTAACAAGAGACAGAATGAGAGGAAATGGCCTCAAGTTGTGCCAGGGGACATTTAGAATGGATATTAGAAAAATTTCTTTACTGAAAGAATCGTGAAGAATTGGCAGAGGCTGCCCAGGGCAGTGGTGGAGCCTCTGTCCCTGGAGGTGTTCAGAAAACCCGTAGATGTGGCTTTTTGGGACCTGGTTTAGTTGACATGGTGGTGTTGGGATGATGGTTGGACTGCATGATCTTAGAGGTCTTTTTCAACCTTAATGATTCTATGATTCTTATGATTCTAAGGTCATCCCTGGCACAAACACCAGAGTGGAGATCTCCTGTCTTTCTTAAAGCCATGGGCTCCCGGCCCTGCTCTGGGCTGTCTGGCCTAGGAGAGCTGCTGTTTGAATCTCCCATCTCCCAAGTGCATCCCTTCCTGAACAGGAGGCTGGGCCATCACTCCATCTTCCCTCCAGAGCAAGCAGCTGACAATCACCTCAGGTCCTGATCAACAATGACAAGGTTCACAAGGTTTTCAAGGGAAAGGATGCACATCACTTCCTGAAGTGGCCTCAAGAGCAGCAGGTGACGTTCAGATTAGACATCAGGAAAAGTTTCTTTACTGAAAGGGTCCTCAGGCACTGGCAGAGGCTGCCCAGGGAGGTGGTTGAGTTGCTGCCCCTGGAGGTGTTTGAAAGACAGGTGGATGAGGTGCTCAGGGATCTGTTTTAGTAGTGGACAAGTGTGGTTGGACTCGATGATCTCAAAGGTGTATTCCAGTCAAGTGATTCTGTGATTCTCTGGTTCCTGGGCTTCCTGATGTGGCAGTGATCATCACTGCTGGGGCAGCCTTGCGGGCAGCCGTGCTGGTTAGCCACAAAAATTCGCAGCCTATTTCTCCGCATTGAGTGCCACTGTGGGTTACGTTTGATTACAGTCAGCAGAGCATTTCAGCTCAGATTTATATCTGTCATTCATTATTCCCTCTCAGTGTCTACGCTCTGGTGTTCTCTCCCATCATCCCAAGATGACAGCCAGCTCATCCCAGAAGAGCAAGTGGGATACACTTAAAAGCACATGACTTCACTCTATTTACACAGCACAAATTGCTTCCTCTGTCCAAACGCTTCCTTCTAGCATGCTGTTTTCTGCACAACACTTTGGATTCATTTTATCTCCTCAAGAGCCACAGAGGAATCCACATTGTCACACACACACACACACAAAAGTGGTCTTGAATGAATTAGTATTTGTATCTCAGCTGGAAAATTGTGATTTGAACCATTCAACTAAGGCAGTGAAATAATGTGCGCTAAGTGCCTGAGAGGAGCCCAGCTTGGAGGCTTCTAGTGGAAAAAGAAAGTTTGGATAGAGAAAAAAAAACCTGGCATGAAGGAGAATGTCGTGAGATCAGCCCATAGAATATGCTGAGGAGGACAGAAAGTGACTGAACAACTCTAAGTAATTTGGGTAGCAGTTTGCATTTATTAAGTTCTGGCTCATCAGATGTATCAAATTAGGCAAGTGCACAAGTGCTGTGTTTATCATCCCAGACTCCTAACGAGCATCCTCTGTCTTAAGGAGCTCCATTAAACAAACAGAGGCAGACAGGGGGATGGCCAGGAGGTAATGAGGTGGTGAGAGAAATGTATGTTGAATTCAGCACTTCTCTGGCTCGCTATCAAGCCATTAGTCCTGCAAGAAGTTCCCAAACATCCTGCATGAAAGACAGGCTCCCTTACACCATGTTGTCTAAGCAGCCTCAACCACGTGGTGTCTGCTGCTGAGCAAGCCCAGATCTCCTGCTTCTGTGGAGAGGCTTGGAGAAATCCAGGATTCCTGGGGGTGCAGGATTTGCAAGTGATGTGAACCAGGTCTGTCTTTTGCCTTCTTCCATGCAGACTTACTTCCTGTGTTAAACTTGTGTTCTTCAAGTGCTTTGTCTGGTCTAATTAGGCTGCTAAACTGAAGGGGAATGCACTGATGTTTAGCATGAAGATCCCAAATGGCATTTTCAGCGATTCCTCCTAGATGCACGCTCCAACTGGAACCAACAGCCATGAGCAAAACTCACTTGAAACCACCCCAGGAAAGAAAAATAGAAATAAGGCAGGAATAGATCTCATCCGCAGATATATGAGGTCCAACACAAAAAAATAGAGACTGCGTCTGTAACTTTTTATTCAACAAAATAAGAAAATCAACTGTGATCACCTTCAAAACAGTTCCCTTCTTAGCTGACCCACAGCTGCATGCGATGCTGCCAATGTTCAAAGGAATTCTGCAGAGCATTTTCAGAAAGGCTGTTGAGGATCTCCATCGTTTTTGCTTTTACCAGCAGAAAATGGGTTCCTTTGAGCACCGATTCAAAACTGTGTGCATGAGACATGCACTCTTCCCCGTAAGCCTCAGTCAATAACAGAAAAGTTTCTATGGTGGATTTCTTCAGTTTCACAAGAGACTTGATGTGAACTCACTGTTCACTCTTGCACACCAATGTTTTCCAACTGAGGGTAGGAAAACATCAGTGTTTGAACGTGCGTCCACTTGTACTGAGTGAAGCGATCGAGCTGAGCCTTGTCTCACTGTGACAGGTCAGAACATGTTTTACACCCATCACTTTGTCTCTCCCCTCCCACTTTTGGCTCCCAAGCTGTAGGATTAATCTCCATTTTTTTTGTGTTGGACCTCATACATCTCCTTAAATTCAGCTTCACCCCATATCCCCAAACAGTAAACTCACAGGTGTGGTCTTAAAGCCTAGTCAACAGCTAAACAGGCATATATCCTGGCTGGAGATTTCTTTTGTGTACCAGAGAGCTGGCACGTATCTTCAGGACCTCGATGGGTGTATCTGTGCTGCAATTGGTGCCATTTCACAGAAAGAGTAGTTGACTTATCTCACGTACCAGGTCCCTTACTAGGTTTGTGGAAGTGTGACATTTTGATCATTTTCTTTTCACGAAGATGTTCCAAGGGCTTGAGCACCTCCCATATGAGGACAGGCTGAGAGAGGTGGGTTTGTTCAGCCTGGAGAAGAGAAGGCTCCTGAGAGACCTTACAGTAGCACTTAAAGGGGGCTCCAGGAAAGCTGGGGAGGGGCTCTTTAACGGGGAGTTCAGGGATAGGACAAAAGGGAACAGTTTGAAGCTGAAAGAGAGGAGATTGAGATGAGATCTTAGGAAGAAATGTTTTGATGTGAGGGTGGTGAGGAACTGGCATAGGTTGTCCAGGGAAGTGGTGTCTGCCCCATCCCTGGAGGTGTTCAAGGTCAGGTTGGATGGGGCTTTGAGCCCCCTGATCCAGTGGGAGGTGTCCCTGCCCATAGCAGGGGTGTGGAAAAGGATGATCTTTGAGATCCCTTCCAACCCAAACCATTCAATGATTCTATGATTTGTTTTTGATATTTGTCTAAACTTATACCTAGTGGAGTCTTGTAAGTGTTTTTGAAACAGTGCCATCTCAGCTCCTAAAGAGTAACTATCTCCTAACGGTTTTCTTAATTTAACTGTTTCAATGTGTCTTGCAATTACATACACATCTCTTAATCATTCCTGCTAGCCTTGCCTGACTTTTCTCCTATTTTCCATTTAAAGTTGGAATAATGAGTAATTTCCACACAGTCTCACTGGTGATCCCTTTGCCAGAGATGTGCTCTCTCTGGGGCTCACAGAAGGGTCACATACAAGTTTATTATAGCTGTCTTGCCTTACTGTTTTATAAACTTTTCTCTCAGGCAATAACACTCACCACAATCCCCACTTTCAAATTTTGGTTCTTCCACTGAAATTCTTCACAATGAGGGTGGGGAGGCTCTGGCACAGGTTGCTCAGGGAAGTTGTGGCTGCCCCATCCATGCAGGTGTTCAAGGCCAGGTTGGATGGAGTCTTGAGCAGCCTGGTCTGGTGGGAGGGGTCCTTGCCCATGGCAGGGGGCTTGGAACTGGATGGGCTTTAAGGTCCCTTCCAATCCAAGCCATTCTATGACTCTATGAATATCTGCATTTTGGATCGCTCTCCCTCCCTGGCTTTCACTATCCTAAACTGAGTCTCATTTCACTGTTTCCTCCTCATATTTCTAAGTTCTCAGTGCAACATGGATGTTCGCTGCGTGTTTCAAAGTCTTTTCAGATGTGAATGTACTCATTTATTTTTACTCTCAAGGAATTAATGAGGTTGTTAAATAAAACCAGACACCAACTTTAATCTTTTTACCATTCCCCTTGGTATCTCTGCTTTTTGGTATTGCACAGCTACTATTTCTTCTTCTATGGTTCTTCCTTTGGTTTGCTACATGAATGAAGGGTTTCACATCTTTTCCACTCTAAATGTCTCTTGAGGCATCATACTAAAAGTTTTATTCCTTTCACTGCAACATCACCTTCCATTTCGTTCCAGACTATTTGTCCTTGTCTACACCAGGGTTGTGGTTTATTTGGTGCAAAGAGTTCTCTTCCTGTGTACATGTGAATACACAAAGAAGACTAAAAATGAACATACAGGCTTAGCACCCTGCTGTTTCTTGCTCTTAGTACTGTTTGTCTCTTGAACTATGATTTGCCCTCAAGGATAGAGCTAATGTGGATTCCTCCTTCCCACATAATCTTCTCTCTGTTCATGGAGACAGCAGGATACATGGGCTGACCTGTTGGGTTGTGTCGCCCATCCATGGAGAACAAGGCAGATTGATCTTGGCAGTGTTTTCCAGGACTTTGCACAGACCACATCATATCATACAGTGATTTCTTTTTAATGCAAATGGGCATCACCTCATTCTCCGAACATACAAAAATGCAGCATAATTCTGTTTGAATGGAAGTTCTTTAGGGTCAGAACCCTATTCCCATAAAAGTGAAAGGGAATTTTTCCTCTGGCTTTCACGGAATCCAGCTCTGGCAAGCCATGAATGCAGATCTGTCATATTTCTTTCTCTTTCTTCATTAAGTTACTGTGATTTTTTTTTCCCTGGGAATCAGCTTAGTGAATTCTCATTTGACCGAATCCCTCTCTGAGGTAGCTCAGTGAGGCTGGGACATTTCCTGTGGCTATCGTAGCTGCTTCAGGTTCCTTCAAAGTCTGTGTCGCAGCCCTTAACCATTGAAACAAGCTTTTCTTTCACAGCAGCAAAGCAGCCTGGATAAGATGAGATGGACACCATAAATACTACATAGGGTCTGAGGCATTTACTGTAAATTGAACGGGAACTTTTCCAGCTTCCCACTGAGAGAGATTTCTTGGGAATAGAAAACTCTCTGGAGTTTGCAATAACTTCTTAAGCGATACTGGGATTTTTAACATTCCATATTACACAACAGGAAGCAGGATCTTAATAGAAGCACTGCACACAGTTGCCTTTAATGGGAAACAGAGTCTATGCAGTGGTAGAGGAATGTTTAAAATACCCTTTCCTTTTCTTTTCTTTTTTTTCCTTTTTTTTTTTAATTAAAACTAATGTTAGGTAGTTTTTACTTTAGTGAATTGGATTCAAGGGAAACACCTGGATCCAAAGAAAAGCTGTGCAGGACAAGGCATGACAGCCACAAGGACAGCCTGTTATACTCTACAGGCTGTCTGCATCCTCTCTCCTGTTCCCTCAAAAGTGCGGGCCTGGGCTAGGAAGCCCAGGAGAACAACCTGTGTAACGAGTGCCACCATGCTTCAGCTTTGTGCTTACAAATGTCTGGTTCTTGTGTAGGCACCACTTTGAGCTGAGTCTGGATCTGGGCATTTCTCAATGTCAGCAGGACCTCCTAAAATTCAGATTGAAGCAAGGTGAGTTTTCCGTTCAACCCCTTTCAGAGTGGCTTTCAAACTTCAAGTCAGCAGTATTTGCTTTTGTCCATTTAGAATACGAGTGCAGGATACAAATGCCTGACTGGGAACTGCTACTTTGCATAGAGGGAATGGGACACCAGTTAAATCTGCAAACGAGCCTTCTGGCTCCTGGCTTACATGGAGCTTCAGAAAAGGCAAGTGGAAAGGTAGGGCCGGTCCTGAAAAGGGGTTTCCGTGCCGTCACTGGAAATGTCCCTTTCCCGGTTTACATGTCTTAAAACTCAGAGTCAGTACAACATGGTGTATCCAACTGTAGCTTGTCACACATTAGTAACTCCTTCTGTGCTGATGTACTCACTAGGGTCCTGATTCACTTGAGGTGTCACGTAGCCTTCACAGAACCATAGAATGGTTTGGGTTGGAAAAGACCTTAAAACACATCCTGTTCCAACCCTCCTGCCATGGGCAGGGACCTTTCCCACTGGATCAGGGTGCTCAAAGGCCCATCCAGCCTGACCTTGAATGGAGCAGCCACAACTTCCCTGGGCAACTTGTGCCAGGGCCTCCCCACCCTCACAGGAAAACATTTCTTTCTAAGATCTCATCTCAGTCTCCGCTCTTTCAGCTCAAAACATTTCCCCCTTGTCCTATCCCTGCACTCCCTGATCAAGAACCCCTCCCCAGCTTTCCTGAAGCCCCCTTCAGTGCTGGGAGGCTGCTCTAAGATCTCCCCAGAGCCTACTCTTCTCCAGGCTGATCAACCCCGACTCTCTCAGTCTGTCCTCACATCAGAAGTGATCCAGCCCTTTGATCATCTTCATGGCATCCTCTGGACTTGCTCCAACAGATCCATGTCTCTCCTGAGCCTTGTGTTTCTGCATTCAGGGTCAAGGGGGTTACACGTCTGAGGGTGAGCCCGTGGTCAAGGTGGTTTGCTGCCCAGGGTTTGCTGCCCATATTGAAAACAGCCGAGAGCAAGGAAGGATTCCCCCTGCTCCTGACCCTGCAGAGCTATCTTAGTGCTCTGGCATTCAAGAAATACCCAGACCATTCAATACTTATAAATGTTTTTCCTGACTTTCAGCTGAGAGAAATTCCTTCCAACTGATGTTGCTTTTTAACACAAACCACAGGGTACAAAGATCTTGAACCGAACCCAAACCTTTAGCTTTAAGGTAATTTGAGGCTGTTTCTCAGGTCTGAGCAAAGAATGGGGCTCGAACTTCTCCTTCCCCACAAGCAAGTGGCTGGTGAGTAACTCTTGTGAGTAAGTGTCATCAGATGTCTGTGCAAATGGACCGTTCCTCCACCCAGTCTGAAACACGTACAAAGTCATCCAAAGAAAGTAGAGGCTTTCTGTGAAAGTGGGCAGGCAGGAGGACTCGAGCAAGCCTTGGCAGCAGAGCTCACCTCCGGCTGCAGGGAAGCTCTGACCGGAATCCAGACTCCTTGCCTCACCCTTGTTTCCTTTCCAAATTTAAATGTGGGATACTGTTTACAGTAAATACAGGTCACCTCCACGTCTGGGAAGGAATTTCATCTCCATGCTCTTCTGTGCTTTCAAAGGAGTTGCATTTTATAGCAAGTCTTTTATTTATAAGTAGTTGGAAAGGGGGCTGTGTTTTAATAAATGAGTAGTCAATGGGTAGCACCCAGCTGCTTGCTGTCGGTAGAGTGTAATTTTCCTGTCTGTAATGTGCTCAAGGAGCTCTATTGATCATTTATGAACTCCATGCATCACTTAGAAATGAGTCTGGGCTGTAAAGTGTACTCGATTGCAGCAGAGCCTGCTGAGAAGGTAAATTAAAGGGGCCATATATTAAAGGAAATCTCATGCCAGAGAGTTGCACAAGACTCCATCCAACCTGGCCTTGAACACCTCCAGGGATGAGGCAGCCACAACTTCCCTGGGCAACCTGTGCCACGGCCTCCTCAGCCTCACAGGAAAACATTTCTTCCTAAGATCTCATCTCAATCTCCCCTCTTTCAGCTCAAAACATTTCCCCTTGTCCTATCCCTGCAATCCCTGATCAAGAACCCCTCCCCAGCTTTCCTGGAGCCCCTTTCAGTGCTCGGAGGCTGCTCTAAGGTCTCCCCAGAGCCTTCTCTTCTCCAGGCTGAACAACGCCAACTCTCTCAGACTGTCATTGTATAGGAGGTACTCCAGCCCTCAGGTCATCTCTGTGGCCTCCTTTGGGCTCACTCCAGCATTTCTAACAGAGTTGTAGGAGTCCTGTCTTCACTTGCTCTACCTTGCATCTGAGCTTCAGAGCAGTGGCTGGCACAGCTTGGCTTTCCAGGCTGCTGAGAGGGGACATCAGCCCCAGCCAGAGCTGGGAGGGATCGGAAGGATCCAGTAACACTCCTATCATCTGCTTTTTCCTGCTCTGTGGTGGGACGTGGGAGGGAAAGCTGATGACAGATCAGGGCTTTCACCTCCCTCCAGCTCATGCTCTTCCCTTCAGGTCATGTGTAACCTCCGTTTCAGCATTTGTGTGCCCCTGGGAGCCAGGAGAGGCAGATTTCCTTTTTAGTCTTGCTCCTGGCCCATGGCAGGGCTCTAAGAAATTATTTCATAGCTGTCTGGCTTAGTTTCCCCTATACAGTAAACTGTTCAGGATTAGTTGGCTTGTGCCTATCTCTCACCCCTTTCTAAGGGATGCTGAGCATGAACATATTCCAGATATACCTTACCTGCTGAAGAGATCAAAGAAAGGTCCTGGTCACAAAATAAGATTCCTGGTCACAAAATAAGATTCCTGGTCAGTGGCTTGCAGATTTTCACATTTCTGGGGCTCAAGGCCTTTTCTGTTTGTGATTCTGAGCAAATCTGGACAATTTTGGCAGGTTTGGTGTGAGGAGTGTCAGATCTCGGAGCTGCCTGCAAGAAAAGAAGATCTGGGGGCATATTTGCCTTTCCATGCCTGAAAGCTGCTATAAAGCCTATAAAAGCTTTTCTGACATTAATAACGTGGCTTCTATCCTGTAGCATATTTAAAAAGCTTTAAAATTGCAGTAGAATTTAAATTTTCAGTAAAATTTAAGTTTTCAGTAAAATTTTCAGCAGCCTTCCAGTACTGAAAAGTTTTTATAAGGTGGATAGTAAGGTGAAAATTGACTAATTGACTCCTATTACCAATTCTCATGCCCTCCTCCCAGTTAGTACCAGAACTGCCCCCCACCCGTGGCTACTGAGCATTAAATTCCACTGCTTAGACTTGTTAAAAACTCTAGGTTTAGCTTCCTGCTCCAAGCTGTAATTTTAGCTCCTCAGTGGGTATACATAGACACAAATACACCATGCAGTTATGCTGAGTGACATTAACTGGGAATAAGGCCCAAACAATTACTCCTTTTCACCTCTGCTGGCTGTCTTTCGAACAGACACACATATCTGTATGGACACTTGTCCAGACCAGGACACAGGAGAGGCTTTTGGAACTTCATCTCCTTCAAAACCTATAGTTTTCCTTCTACTGCATAAACTGATCCATAGGTTTATTGGATACATCTATATATGAAGTAAAATGGCCACAGGAACTGTGTGCAGCCCTTTGATGGCATTTTTGAATGACAATTTGCAAGGACACAAAAGTCTGGAAATTAACGTGGTGAGCCCCCAGAAACACTGGGAGATGCATCTTTCCTCCTCCATGACTTTATGTACATAGTGTTTGGAAGAGGAGGTCTTTCAGGGATTTTTTTCTTCTCGTTTTGGGGTTTTTTTTTTAAAGAATAGTTTTGTTTTCTGAGTTAAAGGGGAAATCATCTCCCATGAGCCTGTCTGGAATGACTCAGCTCTTTATTGAGGATCTGCAGTACAGAAATGAGGATATGAATGTGTTTCTCAGCCATCTCTCAAGGGATAGCTGCTTCCCACATGGCCCCACGGGTCCTTGCTCACAGCCGGCATCTTTCCCCCTGGACAAGGGCCATGCTCAGCCCCTGGGGATGAGTGGGAGAAGCAGGAGTCTGTAGGAGCTGTCTATGTGCTCACGTGTCAGTACATGTGGACATACCTGCTGTGGCACAGGCAGATCGCTTCTGCCCACAGAAGTGAGTGAAGAACATGAGGTGAGGCACTGGCACGAGTTGCAGCCACATCGTGGCTGCCCCATCCCTGGGGCTGTTCAAGGCCAGGTTGGATGGGGCTTTGAGCACCCTGATCCAGTGGGAGATGTCCTTGCCCGTGGCAGGGGGTTAGAACTGGATGGGCTTTGAGGTCTCTTCCAATCCAAACCTTATGAGTCTATGATCTGGATCAGCAGGGCATGTTGGCCCCGCGTTCAGGGAGACCGTCCTGAAAGCTCGTTCCCCAGCTTGGCTGGAGTGACCAGCCACAAAAAGGCTGTCTGTAGGCAGTGGACATTACCTATCACACATTATCTTTGCCTTCTCCCTCCTGATCTCTGGTTTTGGCAGCTCTGAGTGGCCACCAGTCACTGCAGCCTATACATGCACAAAGCAGCTGGTCAGAATCATTTGGACAAGGCTTTTCTTTTCTCCTTCCCCTTGAAAATGACATGGAGAAACTGCCTTTTGCATTGACATTCCTGAAGGAGGAGGGATGCCAAAATGTGAAGGATGCAAACATCTAATGATGCTTAAATACAGGAAAATAACTCCAAATACATCCATTTTAACTGGGTTTGAGTGCTTGAGTGTGTTTTCTTACAGCAATAATGTGTGATTAACCTTAAGTGGTTTCCATGGCTTATAAGTTCTTTTCTAAGAGCGTTCTCTGCTCTAGCTGCATGAATTCCCAGTGTTGTCATCCCTGCCCCTTCCCAAGCCTTAAATCCCTCTTGGAGGAGAGTGTCTGAGGGATTGTCCGTATTAGGCTGGAGTTATAGAAAGGAGGGAAGAAAGGATGGGGAATATTTTCACATTCTTTTGAAACATCCACTGGAAAATTTCCCTAGGAGAGAAAAAGCGCTTACACAGCTTTAGTTCCTGTATATGTGCTTTGGATTGTGTGAAACCCTATCTGCTTTTTCTCAGCACAGTGCTGATCCCCACGTGAGAGGCAGACAGAGCGGCAGAGCCAGCGACGGTGACGTGCTGCAGAGCCCCTCCAAGATCCTGCAGGCAAGCACTGGGAAATGCCCCCACCACCTGCATTTGTTGGGAGGGTGGGAGGAAGAGGAGGAGGTGTTGCTCCTTGGGCTCAGGACTATGGAACTTCAGTGGATGAGAAGCTCAACCTGAGCCTGCAATGTGTGCTCGCAGCCCGGAAAGCTGCATCCAAAGAAGTGGGACAAGCAGGGTAAGGGCTTCTGCCCCTCTACTCCACTTCTGTGAGACCCCACCTGAAGTCCTGTGTTCAGTTCTGGACTCCTCAGCACAGGAAGGACATGGATCTGTTGGAGTGAATCCAGAGGAGGCCATGGAGATGATCCGAGAGCTGGAGCACCTCTGCTGTGAGGACAGGTTGAGAGAGTTGGGGTTGTTCAGCCTGGAGAAGAGAAGGCTCTGGGGAGACCTTAGAGCAGCCTCCCAGTACTGAAAGGGGCTCCAGGAAAGCTGGGGAGGAGCTCTTGATCAGGGAGTGCAGGGGTAGGATGAGGGGAAATGGTTTTAAGGTGAAAGAGGGGAGACTGAGCTGAGATCTTAGAAAGAAATATTTTCCTGTGAGGGTGGGAAGGCCCTGGCCTAGATTACCCAGAGGTGGCTGCCCCATCCCTGGAGGTGTTCAAGGTCAGGTTGGATGGGGCCTTGAGCACCTTGATCCAGTGGGAGGTGTCCCTGCCCATGGCAGGGGGTTTGGAACTGGATGGGCTTTAAGGTCCTTTTCAACCCAAACCATTCCATGATTCTATGATTCTATGAACTTACGCAAGCAAAATATTCGGGATGTAGAAAAGATGGCCACTGCTTCAAAATACTTCAGACTTTTTATCAGGACATGAGACTTAAGTGTTAGAGGGTCTTTTCTCCTACTCCATGTTTTGATGCTTCTGCAGCTGGATGCTCCCTGCCTGTCACAGGGTGTGCTTGGAATGGCAAACTCAGGAGAAATCCCCTTAACAACGTATCTGTACAGAAGGGCAGCGAAGAGGTCAGACACTCAGAGCACGATCTGATTAGTCTCAAGTCTCTGAAACTGCTCCATTCTACATGTTGAAGGTCTCATCTCCTGTCCAGAAGGTTTTGGGGCTGAATGTTCTTAGTTTTGTTTGTCTTTCCTGTAAATGCACGTGTGCCTCAAGAAAGTGTCTGGGGAAAGTTTGTGGCGTGTGTGTATGTGCGTGGGCAGCCACACTACCATGCAGACACCAGTAAAAACAACACCTCCTTTTTGTTTCTCCATGCAGGACCCAAGGCCCCTGTGAGAGGACAGAGAGCCCCTCTCATCCTGTAATGGAATTATGGTGCTAGAGGCAGCAAGGGGCAGCTTCCAGGAGACAACTGGGCTGATGCTGTGGTTTCTCCACTGCTGCTACACGTGGAAATGTGTGCCCTGGCAGGGGCTCGGCATGTTTGTGAGGAGCAGGAGAGAGCTCCCTGAGAGGAGGTAAGACAAGGGAAGCATTGGGAATGTGAATAACTCAAAAGCAAATCTGTCAATAATTACAGCCCAGTAGTGCTGCTTTTCAGGCTGCATCCTCACCCTAAACAGATATCTCAGGCACCCCTGGACTCATCTTGGGTGAAAGCTAGTCAGGGGCTGCTAGAACAGCAACTTGAGGGAAGCTTCCAGACTTCCAAATCAACATTTTGAAGGCTGAACATGCTGAGTTACCCACCTTCCTTCCCTTCAAGGTGTGTGTGTATACACAGATATAAAATACACATACAGCTGGGTTTAGTACACACACTCCTGCCTCTCAGAAACATCAACCTAAAAATAATTCAAAGATTGACCAGTCTGCTTCAAACGCTGTTAGGCTTCAGAAATTACACCCCCCTCCAGGAAAGGGTAAGAGCTGAGATAAAGCAACAATAACCAGAAATTTCCCAGCTGTTGTGTCTGGCCTTTTGAAAACAGGAATTCTTTGGTAGCCTGAAACCTTACTCTGTCCATTTGACATTGCCTGAGGTGTTAGAAGGATGTAAGAGAAAGGATTTATTGTCAGCAAGGTGCTTGAAGCAACAGCAGTAGTTTTTTAAAGACTTGAGGTTAGAGGGACATTAAGAGGATGGGGGGTAACATGGCTGGGTCTGTTTTGCTTCCCAGGGCTGTCTGCAGGGAGAGCCACGTTCAAGAAACACTTTATGCTCCAGAGTCCAACAGCCTTACAGTGCCACAACTCTTCCTGGCTTAATCAAGTTGGCTGCAGTCAGGGCTAAAGAGACATGAAGGAGAACTGGATCATCTCAGAAGAACACCGTAGGATAACAAGTTATGATGTTCTGCTTGGCCTGTTTACCCGAGTTTTCTCTGGAGACATCAGTTCTCAAAGGCTAGTGGAACAAACACTGCAGATGAATGCAGGAATACTCTGTGATTCCCTTAGCTTCTGTCAGAGCCTGTGCAGATTATTCCTAGAAATTCAGAGACTGGGATGCAGAGAAGATTTGACCGACACCTGGATCAAGAGTGGAGGCTGTTCTTTTTTAACATTCTGGTGCACAGGATGTGAGGCAGGGAGCACTCCCATGACAGCATCCCTAGCCAGGGCCACAGGAGCTGCCTGGCATCATCAGGGTGCTTTAAAGTGCTCCACTGAGACCCACTCTGACTTCCATAGGTCTTTGGTACAGATCTTGAGGAACTGAAGCTTCAAGTAAACCAGTCAAAAGCCCAAGATACTATTGCAGGGGTTGATTTCATGGCATAATCTCACCTTATGTTCATAGAGGCCTGCAGCTTTTAAAACAGCACAGGTTTCCTCAGGTTTATAAAGCTACTGCAGCAATTCCAGGGCGGACAAAACCTCTATTTTTTTGACCTCAAAATTTTCCTTTCATGGTTTGTGACATTGTCTCTAGCTCAAAAAGCTGTTAGTAATGTGTCTTCAGTTGCATGAAGGATGCTGCATAGATTTATGCTAAACTTCATGCTTACTGTGACAAAAGCAAATCTGTGGGATCTCAGAGCTTTCCTCCTTTCAGCCTCCCCCCAGGCCATCCACATCTTCCCTCCATCTGAGGGTACAAACATGCAGCTCTTTCAGAGCAAACTCCTACTGTTCACAGAGTGCTTTGATGGTAGAAACCAAACTTTGTGCTTGGCTGCTTAATTGGGTAGCAGTACAAATTCTGATTTATAGCAGTATATAGAGCTGTGCTCTACATTTCATTGATGCTGTGTGCATCATCATGCCATAAAGTTGGATCCTTGCAGTCAGAGCTCCACACATGAGGCTGAATTTTGGCACCTGGGCATTGTCGTATAATTTTGAGTAATCAGAATCTCAAAGAGTTGGAAATCACAGTGTCATTTCTTCTGCAAAATGTTGCTTTTAAAGGTGCATTTCAATATGTGTGTGCTTGAAGAAAAATCTGGTGCAAAACACTTTGACTTGGTGGGAGTTTTAGTATGAGTAAAGTGTTAAAAATAGCCTAGGTGGAAATTTGATAAAGACAGGTCATGATTTGTCTCATGGCTTTAGCAGAAATGAATTTGATTTTTTCGGTAACAAATACTGCAAATACAAGGTCCTGGAAGAGAGAGTTGGAAAGGGCCTGGTGCTTAATTTTGGCCCCAAGAAACCCATTATTTTGAAGTGAGGAGCATCTGCAACTCCTATTGATTTCAGAAGGAGGACACCACCTCCAAGATTCAAACAACATACAATGGAAATATTTAAATATGAATCGTTCATCACATAAGTCAGCACAAAGAAAGTGATCTCACATTTGTTTATGTCCCTGGCCAAATTTGTACTAATTTCCTTTGTGGAAAACAATACATTGCCTCAGCTGGGGTCTTCAGCATCAAACTTTTAGGCAACATGAAGCCCACAATCTCTGTGACATTGCTTGTAGTCTAAAGCAGTCACAACTTCTGCAGCTGAGTGGATGGGAAGGGCTACTGGGATGGCTCCCACACCCCTTCTTCACAGCACCACTTTTCCCAAGGGCTGGTGGAAGCTCAGGACCACTAGTCAATGCCTTCTTACATGTCTCAGGAATAACATTTTGGAGCTTGTCCTTCAGAATTTCTGTGACTGTGTTTCTCTGTGACATCTTTCTCAAATTATCAAACCTTTTAACTATCACACTGCCCAGCCAGCATTTCCCTTCAGCTTTGCTCTTGCAGGAGGGAAGCTGAAGACATGGGGTCATCCTTACATCAGGTTGCCCAGAGCAGTCTTGGCTGCCCCATCCCTGGAAGTGTTCCAGGCCAGGTTGGATGGGGCTTTGAGCCCCTGATCCAGTGGGAGGTATCCCTACCCATGGCAGGGGGTTTGGAACAGGATGGGGTTTAAGGTCCCTTCCAACCCAAACCATTCCATGATTCTATGAATCTGTGAGTGGAATATAAAAAGCTAAGCCAATTAACAATAAAAATGTAATCAATCGGCACAAGCTCTTAGCAAGTTCATCAAATAAATAGGGTGCCTTTAACCAAGGTTTAAAATCATCTCCATCACTTACCATCATGTTGTTTCTGACCATTAGTAACTCATGCCTATAGCACCTGTACAGTGTCGAATACCTGTTCATCCATCATGGAACTGGGAAGAAAGATTCACTGGTGTATCCAGTTCTAAGAGTAGTTTTGTCAGTTTTTTAAGTCAATCAGCCTTTCCAGATACTGGCAGTGCTGTGTAAGTGGAGACACAGTTGGTAATATTGTAACTACAGTTATATTCCATGATGTTTTATTGAAATTGAATTTTTCCTTCTCCAGTCTAAGTACTGTTGCTGTGCTATTTTTATGATGCAGTCCTGTGGTTTCTCAACTTAGGCCCACAGAATCCTGCAGGCTGAGTGTCACAGAGCTGGTCCATGGGTTGTACCAAGCTGGAGATTCAGAGAGGTCCCCGCCAGCTGACACGAAGCTTTATGTCCCACTGCTGCAGGGCTTGGCATTTTAGAGCTGTACCCCACTATGTGGTGGCCTCTGGTGCTGATTGGTAGTCCCACACACACAAAAATTAAACCAGATTTGAGAACCACTTACCTACTGCATTCTTACTCTCGAAAGGATATGGCTTTGTCAGTGTTTTGCGTAGAATTAACCTTAAGGCATGACCCCAGAGAAAGAAGTGTTTAATTGGTTCAGGAAGAACTCAGACCTGCTCCCATAGCAATCAAAGGAGATATTGCCATTGTTTTGTGGAGTTGGCAGAGATTCAGAGCATCCTGTGATGGCTGCTTTGGGTTATGGGAGTTATGATTATGGTTTTTGCTGCTGTTCTGTGAGTCACAGCTTGCTCCAGGTGCATAAAATTCAAAAAGTCATGGGTTTGGTGTATGAAACAGAGACACACTTGGCAAATGGAAGTGGAAGCAGTGGGGACTCCAGCTGTGATTTCAGTCTGTGGAAGGGGTGTGTGGTACCCTTCATTTCCCCACTGCGGGGCTGGTCTGAATCTCTGAAAAGGTCTTCCCTCTGTAAAATAACTTACAGTTGCTACAGAAAGACTGCTTCATGGTGGTACCAACGATGGTTATGCTGGTGCCAACCCAACTGAGAGCCCAGAGACAAACATTCTTTTCAGAGATCTGGCTGAGTAGTGGACAGGTACAGTTGGGCTCAACGATTGCCAAGCAAACAATTCTATGATTCTATCATTCCCTTTAGAGGTGTGGCAGAAGGGCATTTCTGGCGAAGGATTTGGTAGCAACAGTCATTTCTTACAATCAAGGCTTTGTCACAAAGTGCTTCTAGAGGCAGAATCTGTCTATGCACATCTCCAGAAAGCTATGGCACCCATCTGTACAGTCACCCTTGTTCACCTGTTAGAGAGGAGTTCATACTTGTGTTTCACCAGAAATATGCAGCGAACACTTTGCAACAGTGTGAGAGTCCAAAAGAAGCTTTCCTAAACCACCTGGGGTGGAACTGGCTGATTTGGAAGCTGACCCTATGAAACTTGTCAGATTATTCCCACTCCTTATTCAAGACTTGTTTGTGTGTAAAGTGAATGTTCTTGTGAAAAAAACCCACGTACTTGCAATTTAAGGAGTCCAGGGCAGAATTAATTTTCATTAAACAATTCATGAAACAAACGACAGCAATAGAAATCAGGAATTCTTCCTAAATATCCAGGGTTTTTTTCTGGTACAAGAGGACAAGGAGGATGCCAGCCCCATGACAGAGGAGAGATGTGAGGCTGTGTCAGTGCCATTTGCTCCTCCAGCGCAGCAGAACAGAAACCACAGTTCATTTCGAAGCCTGGCATGGGGCTGGTTCTCTCTGTGACCCCACACAGAGCTTGAGCTGGTTTCAGGCAGGAGGTGCTGGGCCATGAGATGGAACACTGGGCTGGGAGAAGGGAGCTCAAGAGCCTTGTAAAGGTGTGTGACTTCTGGTTTCCAGAAGGTTTGGGTGTGCTGGCATCAGAGCTTT
Source organism: Tapera naevia (assembly GCA_033556795.1). Classification (NCBI taxonomy): domain Eukaryota; kingdom Metazoa; phylum Chordata; class Aves; order Cuculiformes; family Neomorphidae; genus Tapera; species Tapera naevia. The sequence continues at coordinate 1,576,992 of JAUMJJ010000195.1, read as the reverse complement.
TGCCCATCCCTGTCCTAACAGGTGAACATCTCCCTGTCTTTAACTTAATCACCTTCCCCAAACCCTATATTTCAGTGTGGAAACAGCAGTAGAAGGTATCTTATCTCCAGGCACAAAGGGAACTTGCTGCAAGGACTGAACTTGGGTCTCCCAAGCTCCAGGCTCTGACTCAAAACCATCAGACAATTCCTGTCCTCTTCCTCTGCAGCCGCTGATTCGGAAAAAGCTGTGGCCATAAGCTGGTGCTAAATCTCTTCAGATCAAATAGCTTTGCTCCTAACAAAATAATCCTACAGAATGACTTGGCTCTCAGCTGAGAGCAGGAGGAAGATCTGGGCAGTGTATCATAGTCAGGGCACACCACCAGGAAATTAAGCTTTATTATGTGTGCTCTGGCAACGGAGTGCAGATGGAAGTGATGTTTATGGCATCTGCACCACCGTGCTGTTTTATTCTTAATCCTTTGCCCATCACAGTATGGTTGGGGTGTTTTCTTAGGGCAAAGCAAGGCTAATTTCTAGGCTGTTGTTGAGAAAATAAAATCTGGCTGTGAAGTTTTCCTCCTTTCTGTTCTTTAGGCTGCCAGATGAGCTAACTGCTCTGCCCTGCCTTTCTCTGTTCACTTCTGGAGTGAGCCTGGTGGGGCAGGAGCCAGTATCAAGGGCAGGTTCATCACCAAAAGAGCTTGATGCTCTGACACCCACTTTCCTCTTCTGCTGACAATACTGCACAGTCTTGAGGCCAAGAGAGCCAAAGTGCCTCTTGTTTGGAGAACATGGTTTTCTGCATCACCCAGACTCACAAAGTAAGGGACAAAAGTAATTTTGAGACCAGTTTGTCTGCCACATGGGAGCATGGCTGCCACATCCATGCAGGTGCTCAAGGCCAGGTTGGATGGGGCTTTGAGCACTTTGATCCAGTGGGAGGTGTCCCTGCCTGTGGCAAGGGGTTTGGAACTGTATGGGCTTTAAGGTTGCTTCCAATACAAACCATTCTATGATTCTATGATTAACAATCTAGTATTTAAAAGCATTATCATATTTTTTTCCCCAGAAACCTGGTAGTGGTAGTGAAAGTCTGAAGCTATGGCCTCAGTTCCTTTCCAATTTAAAGATTAGATACCATCTCTAAGCCAAGAGATTTGGTGGCCAGTGGCTGCTGTGCTGCAAAGCTTTTTCCATTTCCTCTGGCCAAATCTGGAAAAAAAAATGGAGTCATGACCCAAAGAAAATCCCCAGCTGCTCTCAAGTTGCTGGAATACTTCTTTGCCTCAGGGAAACTCTGTTATGTTGGTGAATTCCCAGGAATTTAGGGAACCGTAATTTAGAGAACCTGGGAATTTAGGGTATTGTCACACTCATAATGAGAGGATCTGTCTCTAAGGATCTGTTACACAGAAATAATTGTGATTTTCAGAACAATACCTTCTCTGGTAACAATAATGCTTACTGAACCTTCCAATAGCTTGTATCCATGTTCTCCATCATAAGACTTGCTCTCCAGAAACACGTGAGCAAGTCCTGTGAGGGTCGGCTGAGAGAACTGGGGCTGTTTAGCCTGGAGAAGAGGAGGCTGAGGGGAGACCTCATCACTGTCTACAACTGCCTGAAAGGAAGTTGTAGTGAGGTGGGTGTTGGTCTCTTCTCCCAAATAAGAAGTGATAGGATGAGAGGAAATGGCCTCAAGATTCTCCAGGGGAGGTTTAGATTGGATATTAGGAATAATTACTTTACTGAAAGAGTGGTAGAGCCTCTTCCACTGGCAGAGGCTGCCCAGGGAAGTGGTGGAGTCTCCTTCCCTGAAGATGTTCAAAAAGTGTGTAGATGTGGTGATTCAGGGCGTGGTTTAGTAGGCACGGGGGTGGGGGGTTGGGCTGATGGTTGGACTGGATGATCTTAGAGGTCTTTTCCAACCTTTATGTTTCTATGACTCTATGTTTGTGAACAGTTTTGCTGAGAGTGGCCAGAAAGAGGTGCATACATGGCAGGTTGGTACTTTCCAGTAAAATATTTTTCCCAAGAGGCTTTTCAGGAGAGCACGAGTAGATGCTTTCAATATGTGCAGGTCTCAGCCAGCCAGATACATCCATGTTTCAGACATATTGCAGTTATCCAACAAAGCAAAATATAGCTCTCCTTAGCTCCAGAGTTGCAAATGACACACTGGAGCCCCAGGAACAAGAGGTTTGTGGTTGGTCCTACTTGATTAACACTTCTCTGTCCCTGTGGGAGCCTGAGCTATCGGTTCATCCAACACATTAATGCTAAGCATTGTTGAAGCCACTGGGTCTCTCTCCAAGGATTTCCCATCAAAACCATTTATTTTACAGGATCTGTCTGTTCCCAAATATATACTTGTCTAAAACTGCTGGAAAACCTTTGGCTAAGCTTGTTCAGAACTGGACCTTTGCTCACTCACAAGGTTCATGAACCTTCACAGCTCTCAACGTGAACTTAGCCTGACTTTTCCATGTATAACCAAATCCCAGTCCAGGTCAGTCTCATTTGGTTTCATTTTTCACCTCAGACATATTTTTTACAGCTCTAGTTTTAAAGTTCTGAGTGTGGGACAGATGCAAGGCTCCTGTAAACACAGGCAATAGCCAGGATGATAGCCGTGCATCTCATTTGTCATATCTGATGCTGAAATGTATTTCCCTGTAGCGAAATCCTGGAGTAACTGTGATGTGAATTAGTAGCAAAGCAGAAATAGAGGAGAAGCGTTTATTGTTCATATGCTAAAATAATTCCACCAAAGCTTGATTTACTCAAACCTTCTGCTTGGTCTAAGGCATTGCAAGTTTGCAAGAGCACCCAAAATACTGAGGGAGGCAGCTCAGTTTGTTCTGAAATGGCCACAGAAGGGTAAAGATGCTGGCTAGAAATGTACACTATAATGCATAATATATGAAGTCTGCCAAAAAGTCTGAATTAGACAATTCTCTCATGCTATTTCCTTCTAAGAGCCCAAAGAGGTGGTGCTTTCTGTCAAGATGCATGAGTCAATCCTCAGAGGAGGATGCTCAAATGGAAAACAGATCGAAGGAGGGCTCTGCAAGCTGTGCTGCTGCAGGTCCTGTCCCTTGAAGTGAAAAGCAGAGGAAGGGAGGAAAAACACAATCAGTAACAAATGATGTGATGCCAGAGCGTCAATCACAGCAGAATTTCATCCTGGCCCTATATTACAGCGGCACTGGGAGTGCTGCTCCAGGATAGGCACTTTGTTTGGTTTATACTCCATTTTGTTATTTACCCTTTGGGCAGATTTTTCCAGGAGTTAACCTGGCAACAGTTCTCTTCATGTGTTTTCAGCTAGTGTGTAGCTCAAGAGTTGTTTAACCTCTCACCCCTGCAGCCTCAGTACCAGCTTATCCTACTACAGCACAATTTTCTTGTAGCGACTGCGGTCATAGACCTCAAATCCAGACTCTACAACAAAGATAAGGGTTTGTGTAGAGCTTCCTCCTCTCACAAAACTCCTGCTCCCTGTGCCCATCCTGTCCTTATGCTGAAAGTCCTTTTCTGTCAGAACTGGTGGATATTTTGAGGCAGTTTCCAGCTAGTTTGAATTTGAACATCACGTGTGCCCAGGGCAATGATTTGCAATTGCAAACAGTGGAATTGTCCTACCTAATTAGTCACTGCCTGTGGAAAAGCTGGAATAAATACATCTTCATCCAGTTCTGTTGTGAAGGAAGGTGCCATAGCTTTACATCCCTTTAAAGCTGACATGAATGCAGTCAGCTTGCCTGGTGGGTGATGGCTCATTAACCCAGGATAACTTGATCGGGCTAAGCTGAGAGAATGAACAGCAATAAATTGCTGGAATGAGATGCTGTTCACCCAGAAGCTCTGGTGTTGCTTGAATAGGAAGCTACAGCACCATTTGCTGTACTGTGAAGCTTCTTGCTTAAATCAGTCTGTGTGCATGAAGTTTGGAGCGTGGTAAATGTGTCACCAGTTCTTAAAACATCTCCCGGGACCCATCTACCAGGAAGCCTAAATTCTGTGTCAGACAAGCTGGCAGAAATTGTAGAATTAGTAGGAGCTTGGATAAAACTGATAGACTGGGGAGGAATTAGTGTGGCATTTGTAAGGAGAAATCACACTCCACAAATCTATTACAACTATTTGAAGTGTCAAACAACCCTTAGCTGGCTGACAGAGTCGGGAGGCTTTCAACAAGAGGAGGGAAAGACTTCATCAATTACCAACTCGTAATATTAGCAAACAAAGGAGAGGATGAAATCTTCAGATGTTGCAGTGAAGGGTTTTAAAAACACTCAGGAGTGTGGCAGGAAAAGCGATCATGTTTGCTAATAATACATAATTATTTGGAACTAAAGCTGACCACAAAGAGATGCAGAAGGATCTCCTGGTGCAGAGAGGATATTCAGTGACATGGCAGAGGAGATTTAATTTTGCTGAACACGAGGTAAAATACACAGGAGAAAGGAACCTCCACCACAAGATCATCCAGTTATCACTGCTCCAGGAAGTTTACTATGGATTGGCCTGTGCAAACATCAGCTCAGTGCTCACTGGGGAGCAAACAGGTAGGACTTTCTGCAGACAAATAGCAAACAGCACAGAAAACACTGTGTGATTATAGAGATCCCTGGTGTAGGAATTCTGTGTGCAGTCTTGTTCATCTTGTCTCGCAAAGGATATAGTGGAAAGACCCTGAGGAGGAAAACAAGTAAAGGAATGAGAGGCTAGAAGGGATAAGAGGGCTTTCAATCACATGTCCCCTGGAGAATACAACAAAGAAACTCATCATCAGGGACTAAAAATGTGAGAGGATTGAGCACAGTGCAGGTCAGGTTCAGGGAGGAGAAGCCCATCCATGCCACTGTTGGCCCTTGACCCACTGGTGTCTGCAAGGAGGAGGGCATATGAAGGGAAGGATCCCTGCGGGCTCCCCTCTTCTTGCCTTCTGTCCTAGCTATGGCCAGCATATTAGGTTAGATGGGCTTTTGATTTGACCTCAAAAAAAGCTGTTCCCATGATGCCACATCTTGAGCTGCCATTGGAGCCCATTCACGTGCTCTTTGCTAGCTGAAGACCTTTCAATGCTGGCCTGCTCCAGCCATGACCATCTCCAAAAGATAATCCTCTGCTTTTCCAGTGCAAATCACAATTGGTCCTTCTCAGTCAAAGCCAGGTGCGTCAGTGAAGCCTCTTATTTAAAGTGCTTAAGCTAAAGGGCCATGCTTGCACCAAAATGCTTTTGGGAAAGAGCAAGCAGCCTCTGTTAAAAGGAGGGTGGTGAGAAGCTGAGGACATTGATGCCTTTTTATGCACAGACTTCCTGGGAGCAGCTGTATGACCCTGCACCCCTTTATAGATCAATCCACCTCCTAGCTGGAAGCTCCCTTTCTGGTCAAGAAGGTTTGGGGTTTTATTTAAATTTGTGTGTAGTCGGTACTGACTTTTGATTTATGAAACCAAAATCCACTCAAGCTAGGTAAGGTTATCCACCCTTGTTCTTACTGCAACAGTTTAAACTCTCATCCAAGATCCTGGTGGGAGACTTTTCCTGGGAAGGCCTTTTCCTGGTGGTGGATGAACCAAGGCTGTGAACTGTGGGAGATTGTTTTTAGAGCAATAAATGAAACATCTCTTGTGACCAACCTCACTGTGAAAGTCCAGCAAGGAAAGCAGCGGATCTTGAAAGGAGATCTGGCCAGATGAAAGGTATTTGATGAGGGGGAAGAGGTTTTGGGCTGTAATGGAGGTGGAAATAGTGGTGAAACACAGTGACAGAGGAGAGGGCTGTCTTTCTGCTAGGAGTTGGAAGTATTTTTATACTGCATTACCTACACCGATGTTCACAGCAGCTCAGCTGTGTCCCCTCAGAGTTGGTCACACAGTTGCTCCTTTTAACATGGAAGTTTATCTCTTCCAAGAAAAACATAACGAATTTTCACCATAAATTACCAAATTATCACAGTATCACAAGGTTGGAAAGGACCTCTGAGATCATCAAGTCCAACCTGTAACCTAACACTAACACCAACACTAACACCAACCATCATCTAAACCATGGCACTCAGCGCCTCATCCAGTCTCCCTTTAAACACCTCCAGGGTCGGTGACTCCACCCCCTCCCTGGGCAGCCCATTCCAATGGCCAATCACCCTTTCAGTGAAGAATTTCTTCCTCATATCAAGTCTAAACTTTCCCTGACGAAGGTTGAGTCCATGCCCTCTGGTTCTGCCACTGGTCACCTGAGAGAAGAGACCAACCCCTGCCCGACTACAGCCTCCTTTTAGGGAGTTGTAGAGAGCAATGAGGTCTCCCCTGAGCCTCCTCTTCTCCAGACTAAACAGCCCCAACTCCCTCAGTCGCTCCTCATAGGGCTTGTGCTCCAGCCCCTTCACCATCTTCGTTGCCCTCCTCTGGACACACTCCAGTATCCTGACATCTTTCCCAAATTGGGGGGCCCAGAACTGGACACAGTATTCAAGGTGAGGCCTGACCAGTGCCGAGTACAGGGGTACGATAACTTCTCTGGTCCTGCTGGCCACACTATTCCTGATGCAGGCCAGGATGCCATTGGCCTTCTTGGCCACCTGGGCACACTGCTGGCTCATGTTGAGCTTCCTGTCCACCAGCACTCCCAGGTCCCTTTCTACCTGACTCCTCTCCAGCCACTCTGTCCCCAGTCTGTAGCTCTGCATGGGATTGTTGTGTCCAAAATGAAGTACCCGACATTTGGACTTATTAAACATCATCCCATTAGAATCAGCCCATCTCTCCAATCTGTCCAGGTCCCTCTGTAGGGCCATCCTACCCTCTAACAGATCAACCCTTCCTCCCAGCTTGGTATCATCTGCAAATTTGCTGATGATGGACTCAATCCCCTCATCCAGATCATCAATAAAGATATTAAACAGGACGGGACCCAACACCGATCCCTGGGGGACACCACTGGTGACCGGCTGCCAACTGGATGAGACACCATTGACCACCACTCTTTGGGCTCGGCCATCCAGCCAATTCCTAACCCAGCACAGAGTGCTCCCATCTAAGCCACGGGCTGCCAGCTTCCCTAGGAGTCTGCTGTGGGAGACAGTGTCAAAGGCCTTACTGAAGTCCAGGTATCCCACATCCACAGCCTTCCTCTCATCCACCAGGCGAGTCACATGGTCATAAAAGGAGATCAGGTTGGTCAGGCAGGACCTACCCCTCCTAAATCCATGCTGGCTGTGCCTGATCTCTTGGCCGTTCTGCAGATGCCGCATGATTTCACCCAGGATTATCTTCTCCATGATTTTACCTGGGACCGAGGTCAGGCTGACAGGTCTGTAATTACCTGGATCATCCTTACGGCCCTTCTTGTGGATGGGCGTCACATTGGCCAACTTCCAGTCTTCCGGGACCTCTCCAGAGAGCCAGGACTGCTGAAAGATGATGGAGAGCGGCTTAGCAAGCTCATCCGCCAGCTCTCTCAGCACCCTAGGATGGATCCCATCCGGCCCCATAGACTTATGAGGGTCCAAGCGGCTCAGCAGGTCTCTAACCTCCTCCTCATGGATTGCAGGAGGGCCATATTTCACCCTGCCCCCATCAACCACTTCAGAGGGCCAACTGTCAAGCGAGCTGACATCCTGAAATACAAGGTTAAGTGGGCAGGAGCAAGGGGCCTGTTTCCCAGAAAGCAGGTGCTTCAGGGCTGTGAAGGAAAGACTCCCAAATGATGAGCGAAGCTGGAACACTGAAGCTGCGTGCAGGAAGGTATCCAGTGATTGCTGGAGAATAGCTTGTCTTGGTCACTGACCAGGATGATTGCATGTTAAAGTTATTGCTCTTCCCAGATATCCACCACGCACTGCGAGTCAGTGGCCAAAATCAATTTGGAGCGATCACATCACACTAGAGAAGGCAAATAAACTGTCAGTCTTTCACTGCTTATTAGCTTATTGAGGATGTAATAGGAATGGCAACGGGTGAACAGTTCAGGACAGATTATTTATGCATCGGATTTCCTCTCGTTCCATCTGTTTGCAAATTGACCTTGACTTTTCCCAGCACGTTCACAACTCAGAACTACTTGATAACTAATTTCGATGGCACGGCTCGTTTGAGAAGGGTCCATTTCAGCCTTCTGGTATCTGAAAAGTGAGCTGTTTTTTTAATGAGTCTTTAACTATCTCCAGCAAAAGGTTTCAGGGGGCCCTGTATCATGTTGGACGTGTTTTACGGGTTCCTGTGTCGTGATGGAGGGGGAACCCAGCAGCCAAGTGCCAAGAGCAGAACCCCTCCACTGCCTTCTTCTGAGCTGTCCTTTAGCCACTGAATTTGGCATCCACAGCCACATACAAAACCTGATGACATCCCTGAGTGCCTTCCCACTGACCCCTACAGGTTTTGGGTCAATGCTGGATCTCCTTGCTCTTCTGTCTGTGACATCACAGCCAGCTTTCATACCAGCGAGCAGTGAGGTCACATGTTCAAACCCTTGTGTCTGAAAGCACTGAGGTCAAAACTGATTTCAGTCGGGGGAAATAGAGCAGAAAAGTATTTGGCCCTACTCAGAGACAAGGGAGAGGAGAGGATGAGCTGGGCAAGAGCCCACGTGTGCTTGAACAGAAAGCGTCTGATGTTTCGCAGACGTGGGGAGGAATGCTCTGCGAGAGGCAAGGCACGGCCCAGGCTGGATGAGCTGTTACAGCTCTTGCTTCAGAATAAAAGCCCAGCTCTCCCGAGAAAGCCAGGGAAGGGACAGGGAAACAAGGCCCTTCTCCTAAAGCCTGTCTGTGTTGTCAAGTCTCGAGCACAATAATGCTCTTCCTTGGCCTGTGCAGCTGGGACATGCAATGCTGAGAAGTGATGAGCTTGTTCCTGGCATGTAGCATCTCAGAGGTGCTCCCCCAAAACCAGCTCTGAGGTGCTGCTGGCATGGGTAGTGCTGGCAGCTTCTATTGGTGGTTCAGGGAAATTACTGACTCAACACAGCCACTTTTGCATTTTCTAGAGTGTCACAGTTTGGGGTTGTTTTGATGAAAGTCTGGTTGCTTTTGAAGAGCTCTAATTAACCCTCCCAGGGATTTAAGGACCAGCAGACTGCCTGCAGCGTGGAGAAAGTGCAAGGTCACCCTGACCCAAGCTCTGGGTCGGATTGCCCAAGAAGTGTCCATTTCCATGGGCAATGTGTTTGCGATTGCCCTGGTCCAGCCCTGAAGGCAAGTAGGGGCCTGGGACAGTCCCAGAGAGGCAGACGGCACAAACAGAACCTTCTTTAGACAATTCCTGAAGTAGCTTGGGTAAAGTGCTTTTACACTTTAAGCCAAGGCTGTGCAGGGCAGGAATCTGGCTGGGGACACCTGCCCTGGCTGGTTAGTGAGTAGTTGGTTCAGCTGTGTTAGGTGTAACTCTCATCAAGCTCTTTGCTCCACCACTCAATTAGGCAGCTCTTCTGGTAGGGTGAGGTCCTCCCAGGAGCAGAGGGAGGAAATAACTGTCTCCAGTGGCACAACAATTAGCAATTGCACAGGTATCACTGGGGTGCTCTGGGAGCTGCAATTTGTAACAGGTATCTATCATTTTATGATGTTGGGTTTCCTTCTGATGTGCTGAGGTTTGGCAGTTGATAGGCAGGTGTTGCACCTTTCTTTTCTGCCATCCTGGTTGCAGGGATTTGCCAGCCACAGTCTTTAGTTTGACAGCGAGTTGTTGGTAACTGAGTGGTAAATGTCCTAATTGGGCACTTGGGTGCTCAGGAGGTTGTGTGGTGGGAGACTGGAAATTACACTGTGACTGTGAGCAAAAAGAGTTATTTTGTAGGTTGTATGTGATCCCAGAGGTGTTTGGGGCCTAATGGGTCTTGTAGCACCTGGATCTGATGAGCACCTCTGCTTTGAGGACAGGCTGAGAGAGTTGGGGTTGTTCAGCCTGGAGAACAGAAGACTCTCAGGAAACCTTAGACCAGCCTCCCAGTACTGAAAGGGGCTCCAGGAAAGATTAGGACAGACATTTTAGCAGACATCTTGTGACAGGACAAGGGGGAACAGTTTTTAACTAAGAGAGATTTAGGCTGGGTATAAGGAAGGAATCTTTTATTATGAGGGTGATGAAACACTGGCACAGGTTGCCCAGGGAGGTAGTGGAGGCCCCATCCCTGCAAACATTCAAGGCCAGGTTGGATGGGGCTCTGAGCAACCTGATAGAGTTAAAGGTGTCCCTGCTCCTGCAGGGGGTGGACTGTATGTCCTGTAAAGATCCCTTCCAAACCAAAGCATTCCACTCCAAAGAAGTCTTGAGTGGCAATGTGGAGCTGCCCGTGGCTGCCTCTGGAGTTTTGTCTCAGTCTGTGTCTCTTTTGGTCTCTGCAGAAAGAGGCAGTTGATTTGTGGCTCTGTGTGGTGCAGCTTTCACGTGTCCTCTGCGCAGAGGTGGGTCAAATGTAGGCACAGAGGTGGTGCATAAGTGCCAGTGAAGTGGAGCAACCCTTAGCAAAAGGGGTTGGCTGCTGTGGTAGGTGCTAACGATGGGAGCTGCCAGAAGATGGGAATATGTTCTGAGAGGGAGAGTTTTCAGCAGGATTTAAGAGCAAATAATAGGAGCCCCTGAGAATGCCCAAGTCCTACAAGGCTGCAAATCCAGTGAAGGAGAAAAGCAAGTTCACTTATGTTGTGGTGACAAATCAGATATCAGGAGATGGAAGGAGTTGCTCACACTGGCAAGGTTTTTAAGGGCACGTCCATTGCCCAAGCTCCCTTTAAAAAAATAAATAAGCCTTTTTTCTTAAAAAAAAAGCATCACAGCTGTTTTTGCAGGGAGTTTCTCTGTCAGGAACTAATGAGATCTTGCTGCCTGATTGATAAAACACACACAGGCTTGGAGTAAAGAGGTTTCATCTGTTGTGGTCTTCAGGGCATCGCTGTGCTCTGTCATATTTAAAAAGACCTCTCTGCTGACTCATGCTCTGCTCTCTGGAAACTGTAGCGCTCTTGGCAATCCCTTTCCTTTCCACCCTCCACCCCTGGCATTTTTTCTCTTAACAGCAATTTTCCAATTCCTTTTTTCTTAAAGTCAAACTACATCCAAAAGAGTAGAGCATGCAGGAGTTTATTTCCTTTAATCCTATTGGGAACAGATGGAAGACGACAGAAAAGCATTCCAGTGTGGCTGGAAAAAGTGCTCCATCATCCATAACTCCCTGTGTGCCATTGCCTTGCACACATCTTGCCATGTGCAAGGCAGACTGGAATGTTTTTTTCCCAAAATACTCCTGTGAAGCAACTTGAAAAGAGTTGGTGAGAATGTGAACACTTCAAAACTACTTTAATTTCAATGCTTTCTGGAAAACAATGCAATTTAAAACATTCAGTTACTATTTTTCCTAAATGTTACTGGTTTGGAGTGGGTTTTTTTCCCATGTTTACTTGGGATGTGTTTGTAAGATGAAGGCTGCTCTGTTCTAATAGTTTCCAAATCAAGACCTTGATATTTTTCCTCTTTGAAAGATGATTTGGGTTTTGCTGTGTTCTTTCTCAGGGTGGGCTAATGTGGAAACAGTTTTGAGCATCCTTGGAACATGGTTTGCTCAGGGCAGAAAAGAATCTCAGAACCAAGTTGTGTTTCCAGAGTCCTCATATCCATCATCTCTTCTCAGCCTGGTCTTCAGTGTCTATTGTAGTCGTTGGCTCCTGTTTCCAAAATAGCAAATCTGATGGTGGTCAGGAATTCTTGGTCTGACTTGGTGGCCTCGAGCATCTCTGCTGAGAAGCAGGAGGGTGAATAAGTGGTTACACTTGTAATGTGATTGATGTTTGGGGAATGGTTTTAAAAAATTATCTTAAAAAAACCCTGAGAAAGCCACTGTAACATTTAGCTTTCATTTATAATTTTGCCATAATTACTTTGCCCTTTTTTAGGAGATATTCTTCTTACTTATCACCTAGTTAGAATCAGAGAATCGGTAAGGTTAGAAAAGACCTCTAAGATCATCCAGTCCAACCATCAACACAACCCCTCCATGCCCACTAAACCATGTCCCAAAGTGCCACATCTACACACTTTTTGAACCCCTCCAGTGATACTGACTCCACCACTGCCCTGGGCACCCTCTGCCAGTGCTTCACCACTCTTTCAGTAAAGAAATGTTTCCTAATATCCAATCTAAACCTCCCCTGATGCAACTTGAGGCTATTTCCTCTTGTCCTATTACTTTTCACTTGGGAGAAGAGCACCCACCTCACTACAACCTCCTTTCAGGTAGTTGTAGAGGGTGACAAGGTCTCCCCTTCTCCCCTCAGCCTGCTTTTCTCCAAGCTAAACAACCCCAATTCCCTCAGCCGCTCCTCATAAGAGTCGTGCTCCAATAGAATTGTTAAGGCTGGAAAAGACCTCCAAGATCATTCAGTTCAACATCAACAAAATACCAACAGTCCTTAGCATCTGATTCTTATGCCATTTTGACTTGATTCCCCCCTCCCCCCCCCCCCCCCAAATAAACCAGCCCCTTTTTCAGGTCATTGTTGTTGCTGTCATTATTGTTAGAACAAGAGCAATGATTGTGTTCATAATCAGAATGACACACCATCTGGGCAATTTTGGCTTTTGCAATTGTAATGACGAGTTTGCAGAGCTGAGTTGAAAGCATAACGTGTATTGGGATTTGGAGGAGGAGGAGGAGGATATATTCCTATGTTTTTACCAGGGATAGCAGGTCAAAATGTGAGTAAGTGTTGGCAACTCTTGCACTATTACTAAGTTTTTCCATCTCTTTCCATCACTTTTAAGTGTCCCATTCTCTTTGCTCGCTCAGAGTTGTGTAACTATATGAGATTCTGAGGGGTTTATCTTTGTTTTAACAAAAGGAAAGCTTACAGGGAAAGTCACAACAAATGCAAAAGCAAAGTAGATATACTCAGTTGTGTGATTAGACTGAATAATCAATGTCTGTAAATCCAGGTGTTGCCCATAGAAGTCCTTCACATATTTTATTCCAGTAATTCAACTAAATTTCTGCTTGCTCACTTGACTATTGTACATTTCTTCTCTTAGAGCTGTAAGTCCATAAATTCAGCTGAAAAGGGGGAAGTGATACTCTCCGTAGCATCTGGGAAGACAAGAACTAACATATCTACAGACAAGCCTATTGCAAATGTTCATGCATGCTCTTTTGTGCTTTAATTTTCCCTATTAATTTCTTGAAACAATCTTTACATTAGGACCTGAAAATTATAGAATATCTAGGGGTGGTTGTATTGCTGGCAGCATGTGCAGTATTGACCAATTTGTCTCTTAGTGCAACCAAAGTAATGGGCAAGCAGTGAGATTAGAGGTTGCTGGGAGGTTTTTTATTTTATTTATTTTGTTTTAAATTCTATTTTCTGTGGCAGTTGAGATTTGTACTGCCATAGACCCACTTGGCTTTTTCCTCATTCCTTATTAGCTTGGTGCCTAAATTCACATTTTAATAGAAAGGAGGAGACACAGCAAGGAGCAATTGACTGAAGCTGTATCTTCTGCTTTGTCTCAGTAAGGCTTCTCTTGTGAAATTTGGAAAAACAAAGTGGGCCAGAACTGCAGTTTGTAACCTGATCATCTCTAAACTACTCTGCAGAGTTGTTTCAGCTCATACAGGTTTGGAAAGCTGTTCTGGCCCCAGCTCTCTCATTTCTAGACTGGCGACAGCCAACCAACCTCCTTCAGCATTCATCTGGCAGAGGAAGATTAAATTTAGATGAGATCTTAGGAAGAAATGTTTTCCTGTGAGGGTGGTGAGGCCCTGGCACAGGTTGTTCAGAGAAGTGGTGGCTGCCCCATCCCTGCAGGTGTTCAAGGCAAGGCTGGATGGGGCTTTGAGCGACCTGATCCAGTGGGAGGTGTCCCTGCCCATGGCAGAGGGGTTGGAACTGGATGGGCTTTAAAGTCTGTTCCTACCCAAACCAGTCTGTGATTCTATGAAATGACACACTTCTTTGGTTTAAGAGGTCACTGCTCTTCCAGCCATGGAGAAGCTGTATAAGCTTGGATGCTCTTTGTACAAAACATGTGGCTTCCTATAACAGCCTTAAGGGAGCCAGTTTGATGGGACATTGACGTGGACTGAGAGAGAGCAAAAGCATCTCCAAACCTCTGTCCTCCCTTGTAAGATGGTGCCTTTTTAGGTGGATCTTTACTGGAGACAGAAGAACAATAGGCAAGATGATCGTTCATTTCTCCAATTCTTGGGTGCACCAAGCCTGGATATGGGATCACTTGATTCCACTCCTCAGGAAGCCCATGACCCAGAGCATTTCCCATCTGCCTGCTTGCTGGGACGTGAGAGTTTGAGGACAGGCACCATATTGTTTTGTTCTGTTTCATACAATACTTGGCAAAGAGGGAGGAGAAGGGTGTCTTGGCTCTCTACCAGGTCTCCAAAGTGCTGAAATAATGCTAACCCTGTAATAAATCTAAAATTTTTATTATTGTCTGACACTCTGCAGCTTATTTTGGCTCTGGGAATCTGCAAATTTGAACAAAAACAATGTAAAAACTTGTCAATGTGGAGCAAATGAGAGCACCCAGCTTGAGTCTGTTTAGGAAGACGCAACTGTGAATCCCTGCTTCTTGGTGAGAGGAACACAGACCTTCCTGGAAACAAATCCAGGCCTCGGTGGAGCTCAGTTGATGTTTTGTTTTTGTTTTCTAAGCAGCAATAACATCATTTTAAGCTATAAACAGGCAATTTTCCCTTGTTCTTGAAGTGAGTAATTGATTAGTTAATAACATGAATTAATTACTGCCTGTGCATACATAACTGACTTTTTTTTTTCTATTGTGCTCTTTTTTTTGCAGTGCATTTGTATTAATAGTCTCAATATTCATTTCTCCTCATTCTCCCTAAAGCCTGGTAGGACACCTATGCCTGGAATGTAAGGAAATGCAACCATCAAGCTTACCCAGGGATGAGATATGCAAAAATAATTACTCTTGTATGACAAAGAGAAGCCCCAAGGGCTGGGTTCACAAAAGGGTGCCTTGTTTTTGCTTGAAGGTTGGATCCCAGCCTGTCCTGCTCACCAGGAGTCACACTGTTATCTTGTGATGGGAATTTCAGTGCTGAGTTTATGGCCTGAAGCTTTTGACAATTGCTTTGTCATAGTTGGTGAATAAACAAATGGTTTGTCCAATTAATTAATGAGAAGATCTTGCTGATGGGGCTGTGGACAGTTTACAGTGAAACATTTATGTGCATATTTTAAGCTGCTAAAAGAGGACACTTCAGATGTCCTCAGATAAAATGAAGCTTGTTCTTTGATGGAGATTCTCCTGGTATACAAGCAGGGACGAAACACAAGACTGGTCACCCTGGGAGCACCTGTCCTCTTTCTGGGAAACCAATTTAGTGCTTGGCTTGGGCTTCATGTGCTTGGATCTTCCCTCAATGACCTGTTTCCTATTAAGTGCCCCAAAGCAGGTGCCCTGGTTTCTTCTTTGAGATAAGTTTCAGTAACCCAGTAGTAGCGATAAATGAGATGCACAGGTAACAAGCATAATAACTGCCAGGAATGTGTCCCTCTGCCAGATCCCTTCACCAAACTTGTAATAGAGAAGACCAGTGCTGAAGGAGAGTAAATGTGAAAACCTATTCCTTGCTACACAGCAGCTCACAGAAGCTCACCCATCACCTTTATCACAGCACGTTAAAAATTAAATTCTTCACATCTCAAACTGAATGGAAATCTGATAAATTCAAAGGAAAAAAATAATCACAGAATGGTTTGGGTCAAAAGGGACCTCAAAGTCCATCCGTTTCCAAACCCCTGCCATGGGCAGGGACACCTCCCACTGGATCAGGGTGATCAAATCCCCATCCAATCTGGCCTTGAACACCTCCAGGGATGAGGCAGCCATCACTTCCCTGGGCAACCTGTGCCAGGGCCTCCCCACCTTCACAGGAAAACATTTCTTCCTAAGATCTCATCTCAATCTGCCCTCTTTCACCTTAAAACCATTTCCCTTTGTCCTATCCCTGCACTCCCTGATCAAGAGCCCCTCCCCAGCTTTCCTGGAGCCCCTTTCACTGCTCTAAGGTCTCACTGGAGCCTTCTCTTCTCCAGGTTGAACAACCCCAACTCTCAGCCTGTCCTTGTATGGGAGGTACTCCAGCCCTCAGATCATCTTCGTGGCCTCCTCTGGACTCAACACATCTTTTGCTGCTTTGTCAGATGCAGTGTGTGTCCCATACCAGCAGCCAGCTGCGACACGTCTGAACCAAGCACTTGCTTGTACAGGTGTTCATTTGGTCTTTTTTGTTGCAAAGTTTTTCGGGGTGGATTTTTTTGATGTATGCTCCAAGACTGAGCAGGCTGAGAGAATCGAGGCGTTGCTGGTTGTCACCGTGTATGGCTTGCGTGGCCCTTGCTGGGTCTGCAGGGAGCTCAAGGGGTGAAGTGCTCTGTGCCCCCCCGTGTGTCCCACTGAAAGATCCAGCTGTTGTAGTGGAGCGTAAAGCCCTCTGGAGAGATTTGCATGAGGTGGGCGAGGGGCCAGTGCCTGGTAGGGCTGTGGCAGGGGCGTGCTGAGAGGTGGCTGCGAGCAGAGGATGCTCTGTTAGGAAGGAGGGAGTGCGGCTCCGAGCAGGGCAGGAGTCCAGATTTGAGACCCTGCCAACTACCAGCAATGGAAATCTTGCTGATAGGTGGCTATCAACCCATCCTGCCCTGGGTCAGCTTCCCTGCAGGCATGAGTCCTCCTTCCTGCTCGTGGCCCCAGGCACGCTCTGCTCCCGAGAGAGCTGAATGCAGCTTCGCCCTTTAGGCAAGAAGATTGCACCAGCATCAGCTGATGTCATGATCTCATTCCCAAATGTTTTTCCACATGCTTGAGATGTGTTTAACAGGTAAGGGAGAGCTGGCAAGTGTCGTGATTTGCAAAACAAAATGACTCCTCTGCTCTTTAGCTCCTTCTAGTTCACTTGACTCAGCGTTCCCCATGGACTTAGCAAGCCCTGCCAGCATCTCTGCATCTTCCTCCTGGCTTCAGACCCACCCTGTGAAATGCTAATGCTGGCTTTGCTACCTGAGCGTGGGATCACACTGGCCAAGAGGGTCAAGGCAGTGAAAGCATTATGGAGAGCTTCTACAGCCCCAGAGGTCCAAAGGCTGCTGACTTCCCTCTGTGTGTGGGATGGAAGAGTATTTCAGGGAATTGAAGAGCTGTGTGCTTGGGGTGTTTTTTCTGCTGCTGCCTCGCAGGTCTCTTGGCAGAGGTACTGAGCCACTCAAGCAGAGGTTGTGACCTGCCTATCCTCTGTAAAATGTACATGTGTTGCCAGGAGTCAGCACGGACTCAGCCCCTGATTATGAGCCCTTGAATGCAGGGGAAGTCCTGGGAGCTGCCCAGCAGATACCAGTGCCCTTTTGCAGCTGCAGCTTCTTCTTCCTCCCCCTCACACCCTCTTTTTGCTTTGGAGAAGCCAGCCTGAGGCCATGAACCAGCAGTGAACATTAAGGCAACCAGCCCAGGAGCACAATGTGCTGTTCCTTACTGTGCCCAAGGCCCCAAGGAAACTTTTGGTCTTGGCTGCAGGCATGGCAGTGGTCTTTGCATGATCCTTTGGATCAGCTGGAACAGTGGTCACTGGGGCTTGCTGCTGCATAGCTTGGTCTGGTGAGAAGAGATCCCCTGCATGAATCATGGAATGACAGAATGGTTTGGGTTGGAAGGGGCCTCAAAGCCCACCCAGTTCCAATCCCCTTGTCATGGGCAAGGACACCTCCCACTTGTCCAGGGTGCTCAAGGCCCCATCCAACCTGGCCTTGAGCACCTCCAGGGATGGCACATCCACATCTTTCCTGGACAGCCTGTGCCAGGGCCTCACCACCCTCATGGTAAAGAAAAACCCCTCTTCACCTCTCCTCTTGTGTCTAACACAAGCTTCCCAGTAGCTTGTGCAGGATGTAAGGAACTTAATTGGGAGTCCCAGGTGACGTTCAGAGCTTCGTGCTGACCCATGGGCAGCACTAACCCAGCCAGCTGCAACTTGCTGTCTTCCTCTTGAGCTGCATGTGAGGCGTGTGCATGCTGCGGGGACTTGGGGGGTCCTTCTCAAGGTTGGGCTGGGAAGAACCTCTCCCATTCATCACTGTGGAAAAAATGTGCTTTGCTTCCTGAAAGCAATATTTTGCTGCTCTCCAGGGAAAGCTGAGTGTGAAGGGCTGTTGACAATATGAGTGCTGATATTACTGCCCTCTTCCTCCTGTGGAGGAACGTGGCTGTGGGCAGGGCTTGAGTTTGGACAAAAGTGAGGATGGGCTTTATTCTCACGTTCTTCTGAACTGGCTCAGTGTGTGGCTGGGGAGGGGATGTGGCTGCTTCCCCTGTAGCCAGCCCAGTCTTGAACATTTTTGCCTCAGCCCACCTTCAAAAGAAATGCCTTGCTTTCTTGGAACTCTGCAGAGGTTGCTCTGCTCTTAGCTGAGCACAGCTGAAAGCACATGAGCAGCTGCTGGGCTCATCCTACATCTGTTTCAAATAACGTCATCTTAGGGAGGCCACTTCTAAGTGAAACTGGTCCAAGCACGCCTGCTACACTCAAGGTACAACTTTAGGAGCCACTGTCCATGTTCACTGCTCCTTTCCCTGTAGGCACTCGTAATTAAAGAGGCACCGGAGAAGAGAGGTTTGCATTTCAGCCCACAACCACTAATGGGTGAAACTTTGAGTCTCCTCATGTGCTACTGCAGGATCTAAGAGCGCTTAAACTTCTTTAATGTGAAATCTTTTCTAGGAACCTGGCCCCACACAGCATTTCGAGGCTCAACTCTTGGTTTAGGAACAGCAGAAATTGAGGAGGTCACGTTGGTATTTTTTTTTTTAATCACAGCTTTCCTGGATAAACCTGCTCAATTCTCCTTCCTGTACCAAATATGAAGAATGATAAAAGCTTTGTACTCCTGCAGAGGCTGTAAGGGTCCATGACAGAATATGTTACTGGTAAGGAGGGGCTGTGACAATCAGCTGCTGCATGTGATGACAGGTCCCTACTCCAAGAAGCTTATTCCAGACCAGTCCTAGTGGATCCAGAAATGGAGCTGACCTGGGAAGCAGGACATGACTGGCTGCCCCGCTTGTGGAGCCTTTGGACTTGGCACACGGTGCACCAGCCAAAATTCACACAAGGAGTGGGCTTGGCAGCTCCTAGGAAGCTCTAAAATGAGGAGGTAAAACAGGAGTAAGCAACGTTTTTGCTGAGAGAAGTTGGATTAAGAATGACCAATTAGTTCTGCCACTGGTGCAACGTGGGCTTGACGCAGGGCTCTTCTTACATCTTCTAAAGCCTAGGTACATTCTTCTTCCTCATCTTTGATTCTCAGCTCTGATGAGGGTGTCATCAAGTACTCTAATGTGAATCAATAAACTGTTAATGTCCTTTTGATGTTGACTTTTCAGGCTTCAGTGAGACTGGACACAAATAGAAGTGCCATGAGAATCACAAGAGCTGAGGCTGAAAATACTGCATCACAGAACAGTGTTTCTATTGTGAGCCCAACCACAAAGCAACAAGAAACTCATCTCATGACGATTAGCTGTGTGGGTGTTCTTGTTTTTGAACACGGATTTCCATAAGCAAGAGATGTGGGCAGCTCCCACTTCATTTGTCTTCGCTGTTGAGTTCATGTGCAAACAACCCAAATTCCAGCTATGTTATTTCATGGTGATAGAGTGAATGGGATCCCATAGCATACAGCTCATCAAAGGCAGGTTAAGTGACCCTAGAATTTTGAGGGGGCACGTTCTGATGTAAACTGAAATGAATGGAATTCCTCCTGACTCTGGCTTTCTATCTGTTGACTTAACCATGGCAATTTCAACACAGCTGTGCCTGATTCTACAGGATCTTTTTGCCCCCTCTTTCTCTTTCAGATTCCTTCAAGAAAGTCAGTGTCCTGTGTATCTAGAGGAGAACAATGCAGAGTATGGCATCCTTCAAGGCGTCAGATGGAGAGGTGGGGTGTAGGATATACAACAAAAGAAAACAGCTCGAGGATGGGCTCTGAATTATGTTCTCTATGTCTAATGATATCATTCAATCTAGAGAGATGTCCAAGAGCATCTCTTGGTGAGGGAAGTTGGAAGAACAGCTACGCTTGTGGAAGAAGGGGTATAGCAGCTCATTCCTTGCCTGCACACCTAGGTCCCCCCTCGGGATAGCAGTGCCTGGCAGTATTTGCTCTTCTTTTGGTCTTTTGGAAGACATAAAACCAAACTGGAAACAGTAGATTCCCCTATTGAGGATACTGGAAGCTTTCTACAGGGCACGTCTACGAGCAGGGTTCTCGGGGCTCTTTGCAAACTGAGGGGTTCCATAGGAGGGAAACAATGTGAGGTCTCCTCTTCCACTGTGCTTTGCAAACAATTGGGTAAGATGTCTGAAGTGAGAAGTCTTATCATAAATTGTTGTTCTTGGCTGGTTTGCGCATTCCGTTTCCAGCATGCAGCTCTTGCTTTGTGTTTTTCCTCCTGTGTATATGCTATGCAGATAACATTACTTGTGATTAAATGAGAGAATACAAGGAAAAACTTAGTTGTCTGGGTAGGAAATTGTGCCTCCCCCTCAGTGCCAGCTTTTGCATCACGTTATTTCATGGTCCTTAAGGCTGAAACTGGCTTCCAACAATACCCGCTCTTGCCCTTATTCCAGTGGTGATGGATGTAGTGGAGCAAAACTGGCTGAAGAGGAGCATCACTGCCTGTCTATGAATATGGAGGCTGCTTCTCTACTCTGACTTCTACAAATTTCTCCAGCCCATATGCTTTTGTACATCAGCCCTCTGCAAGCTCCTAGTCTTGTCCTCCCCTGAGGAAGGTCCACCCTTGGCTTTTGCACGTGGCATACCTAGAAAGGATTGTTGTTGCCTCCTTTCCATTCACAGCATCAATGTCCAAAAAGAGGACAATTTAAAATAGGTTAAATGGGGAAGAGCCTGCTGTTAGACCTTCCTTCAACTGATCAATGGAGGTGTCCAGCTGGCCTGCTGGAGAGAGAAACAAGGCTTTTTTAAGGGTAGCAAGGAAACCCGTGGAGTAAATCCCTGGTGTTTGAAAGCCAGTTTTAAGGCATAGTTGAAGGACTGGCTCTCAAGTCCTGTGGAGTCATTAAGGAGACCCCCACCAACAGCAGATGCAACTCTCCATGCATTTGGGCAACAGGCACAAGTCACAAGCAGAACTGATCTTTCCACTGCAGCAAAGGCTTCAGAGAAACAAAACGCAAAAGTGAGAAACTTAAGGCTTTTCCCCTACTTTCAAAACTAAGACTAAGCCAAGTGAGGCATTTTTTCCACTGCATTTTTTTTTTTAAGCAGATCTTTTTCTCATAGCTCTGTTTCCTGAAATGATTCCATTTCTCAAGGTCATCTTAGGGCTGCAAATCCTTGTGGCATCACTTTTCCAGCAGCCTCCCTGGCCTGTTGGATCTGCATCTGAAAGCTCTCAGGGAAACTGAGAAGCAGTCATAGCTTATCCCTGTCCTGAGCTGTGCTTTTCTGATTATTGTTGGTATCTCCAGCTATCCCCTCTGAGCTTTGGGGCTTGCAGAGTAGTGTGATGCTTTTGATTCATGGTTGAAGATGGAGATTTCATAGAACCATAGAATGGGTTGGGTTGGAAGGGACTTCAAAGCCTGTCCAGTTCCACCCTCCACGCCATGGATCAGGGTCCTCCCACTGATCCATCCACACCTCCCGCTGGATCAGGTTGCTCAAAGCCCCATCCAGCCTGACCTTGAACACCAGGGACATCCACAACCTCTGGGCAACCTGTGCCAGTGCCTCCTCCCCTCACAAGAGAACATTTCTTCCTAATGTCTAATCTCAATCTACGCTCTTTCAGCTTTCAGAAGTTACTCTTGCAACACCATAACCATATTTCACATCTCTGTCTGTAGAGTACCTGGCGGGATGACATTCACTCCCTGACTAAAGCCTCTACTTGGGTAACTTCAGCCATTGGAATCTGGGTGTGTAGTTTCTCCAGCTCGTTCAGGAGGCTGGAGCTGCCTTTTTCAAGTGCCAGCCTCTGTTCAGAGTGCTGGAAACTGGTGTCTCTGCCTTAAAGGACTATGGGCTAAATTAGTCCTTCACTGTGGAGAGGAGCCACATGGTTTCTTTGTACTCTGACAACCGATTAGCTCTATTTTACATCCACTTTTATTCCTTACTTTCTCTCTTCTCCCTGTTGTTCTCCCTTGTTCACTAAACTAAGGGAATCAAACCCAAAGACTACAAACCAGGGACTGCAGCAGGGATGAAACCTGAGAGCCTGCTTCTGGCTGTCGTGGAAGAAAGCAGTTGGCCTTTGTGCTCTTGAGATAAAGAGCAGAGGGGGGATAAGAGTTTTGTGGCTGAAGTGTGTAAGTTCAAAAATGTTATCTGCTTTGAGAAAAGCAAACATTTGATCAGTCATGCTGGATGGAAACTCGGAAGGGATGGACAGGGAATGTTGTCCACAATCTTGACTTTGTGCTGTCATTATTCAGATGTGGTCAGGGATGTCTCTTTGGCTTGAATTGGTGAATAAGGGGTCTAGACAGCAGGATGTGAGATGCCCCTGATAGAGAGGGGTAAGAAGTTCAGCATTAAAACAAGAGGAAAAAAAACTTTCCCCACAGAAGAAGCCTCTGGCTTCTGCTTCCACAGAGGTCTTCTGGATGTTGGAAGGCATCAATATGTGGGTATGATGGGGGGAGGAGGTTGGAAGAAAGGGAAATTCATAGGGCAAATCCTGCTTGCTGCAACACTGGGCTGGGAAGCACTTGTGGTCAGTCTCAAGGGCTGCTTGCAGGGGGAGAAGAATTTTGAAAGTTGTACAGAATCACAAAGCAAGAGAATTTTCTTGTGCCTTGCTCCATGTGGGAAAACAAAACAAGACACTTTATATCCTAAAGGGAAGGGAATAAAAGCCCAGCCTAATCATCACTGTTTACCAAATGCAGGGGTCTCTCTAGTGGCTCAGAGCAAAGGTTCATTTTTCCCAGCACTCTTCTTCAAGTGACCAGCATTGGATGTGGAGGGGAAGAATGCAAGAACAGTAGAATACAGAATGAAATGTCTATGGTCTTGCACACCCAACATCTACCAGTGCAGCCTGGGAACCACTGGAGCCCAAAGGCTGTGTCTACATCTTTGGTCTGATTTACGCTCTTGTTTATTCACCACCATATTGTAGTGTGTTCCTTTTCTACTGAACAGCATTTTACATACCAGAAATTCTTCCAACAGCCAGCTTTTAATGTCTAAATAAGTTTAACCCTCAATAACACTGAAATGAGTACATTGCCAGTTTATTTTCTCACAACTTACTAGCAGGAAATGTGTACTTTCATTATTACATTAGACCATAGTGGCCAGATTGCTCATTGTTTTAAATCTGGGTGTTTCCATTCAGAATTACAGAATTGTAGAATGGTTTTGGTTGGAAGGAACCATAAAGCCCATCCAGTTCCAACCCCCTGCCATAGGCAGGGACACTTCCCACTGGATCAGGTTGCTCAAAGATCCATCCAACCTGGCCTTGAACACCTCCACGGATGGGGTAGCCACGGATTCTCTGGGCAACCTGGGCCAGCATCTCCCCACCCTCACAGGAAAACATTTCTTCCTAAGATCTCATCTCAATCTCCCCTCTTTCAGCTTAAAACCATTCCCCCTTGTCCTATCCCTGCACTCCCTGATCAAGAGCCCCTCCCCAGCTTTCCCGGAGCCCCTTTCAGTACTGGGAGGCTGTTCTAAGGTCTCCCTGGAGCCTTCTCTTTTCCAGGCTGAAGAACCTCAATTCTCTCAGCCTGTCTTCACAGTAGAGGTGCTCCAGCCCTCAGATCATCTCTGTGGACTTTAGAAGTTTTCACTGCTTTTCTGAACAGCCTAAAAGCCAAGAATCAGCTCAGGCAGCAAACCCACACATGTGGGGGTAAACCCAGACAGAATAAAAATAACCAATTGCACCCTTTGGTGTGCAATTCTCTTGTCTTCCTTCAGCCCCTGGTGAAAAAGAAAACTTGACCAAGTACTGTCTTCCCTACCGCAAACCAGGACTGGGAATGGGGCTCTAACGTCAACAGAAACCCCGTGAGCCCCAGTACCTCTGAAACATGCAAATATGTCAGAGAAACTGTAAGAAGTACAAAGTTAGAACAGGGTTGCTTGGTGGCTGTGCTTGGGAAAGCATCACCAAGATCTTCAGCATCGACCGAGGGCGTTAAATCCAAACAATGTGTTGCAGAGGAGTGGAAGAAGTGACGGGTGAATTGCAGTCATCTCCCTCCCATGCAGTTCAGGAAGCCTCTCTGAAGTGTGGAGATAAACCACATCCAGAGAATATTGCAGCAAGTCAAGATTGCAAGCTGTGTCTGGGGAATATGCCTGCAGCTTTCACAAGTGCTTGAGGGAAGCTCAGACCTCGCTGTCTGTCTCTTAATTCTTGCTGTTTAGAGAAAATGACTCCTGAGCTGGTTCCAGCCAGGCAAGTAGATGTGCCTTGGACCCCCTCACTGCTTCAGGAGTCAAGCTCTGCAGTCCCCAAGATGTGTTTGAGGTGGTTTTCCACCAAGCTTTTTTCTTGACATATTTTCCAGTGCCAGACTTTCTCCTGCAAGTCTCTTCCTCCAGCTGGGACAACATCTCTTGCATCTCTCCCATTCCCTGTGCAAAGCTGTGGACTCTATGATCTCACCCTGGTTACTTGACCTGGGTTATCCCAAATCTAGTGAGGAGATGTGTTCTGTGGCTGACTTGGCTCCCTGCCATCGATCCCTATGGAAACAGACCTCACCTTGAATACTGTGTACAGTTCTGGGCCCCCCAATTTGGGAAAGATGTTAGGATACTGGAATGTGTTCAGAGGAGGGCAACGAAGATGGGGAAGGGGCTGGAGCACAAGCCCTATGAGGAGCGACTGAGGGAGTTGGGGCTGTTTAGTCTGGAGAAGAGGAGGCTCTGGGGAGACCTCATTGCTCTCTACAACTCCCTAAAAGGAGGCTGTAGTCGGGCAGGGGTTGGTCTCTTCTCTCAGGTGACCAGTGACAGAACTAGAGGGCATGGACTTAAGCTTCGTCAGGGAAAGTTTAGACTTGATATGAGGAAAAAATTCTTCACTGGAAGGGTGATTGGTCATTGGAATGGGCTGCCCAGGGAGGGGGTGGAGTCACCGACCCTGGAGGTGTTTAAGGGGAGACTGGATGAGGCACTGAGTGCCATGGTTTAGATGATGGTTGGTGTTAGTGTTGGTGTTAGTGTTGGGTTATAGGTTGGACTTGATGATCTCAGAGGTCCTTTCCAACCTTGTGATACTGTGATACTGTGATACCTGGGCAGCAGCTGGGTGTTTCAGCCTCTGCTCCCATCAGCATGTGAACTGCTGTCCCCAGGTGAGCTTATGGATACGCTCCTTGTTCCCATGAACTCGATGTACCACGTGTCTGCTCATGAATAATTGCAGGCAAGGTGACTTCTCCAGCATTTGCAACAAGGCTGCTGTCAAGGGTGTTTTTCTGATGAATGTGGTGGAGTCTCCTTCCCTGGAGGTGTTCAAAAAGCATGTAGATATGACAATTTGTGACATGGTTTAGTAGGTTCGGTGGTATTGGGATGGGGACTCCACCACCTCCCTGAGCAGCCTCTGCCAGAGAACCCTTTCAGTGACAAAATCATTTCTGACATCCAGCCTAAACCTCCTCTGGTGCAGCTTGAGATCATTTCTTCTCATCCTATTGCCTGTCATTTGGGAGAAGAGCCCAGCACCGGCCTCGCTACAAACTCCTGTCAGGCAGTTGTAGACAGTGATGAGGTCTCCCCTCGCTCTCCTCTTCTCCAGGCTAAACAACCCCAATTCCTTCAGTCTCTCCTCATAGGCCTTGTTCTCCAGCCCCTTCCCCAGCCTCGTCGCCCTTCTCTGGACGTGCTCCAACCCCTCAATGTCCTTCTTGTAGTGAGGGGCCCAGAACTGAACACAGCACTCGAGGTGTGGCCTCACCAGTGCTGAGTACAGGGGCACAATCCCTGCCTGGTCCCTCTGGCCACGCTGCTTGTGGATGATGACCTTAGAGGTCTTTTCCAACCTTAATGATTCTATGATTTGCTTCTCCTATTGAAGCAGTGCCAGATCAGACTTCTTCAGGCAGAGGTCTAAGCAAACAAATGCTCTTTGTCTTTTAGCTCACTCGTCAGACTGATGTGTAATATTTTGTAGTGGCTGTCACAGGACAGCAAAGAGTTAAGCTGTTGCTTTGGCTAAAACCTATCCAGGAGAAATGTAATAAATTGAGTTCTGCTGTATCTGGACTCTCTGATAGATCTCATAGCATGAGGTATCGAGCAGGCATTCGGTGTTCATCCACGCTGATGCCTGCCTTACATTTCAGATTATTTGCAGTAAGTACAAACATGTGCAGGGCATTTTCTTACATCTTATTCTAATATTTGTATGATTTTTTTTTTAAATAGACTTCCCTCTTTTCTTCCCCTGCTCTGCCATCCTTGGAATCTCATGCTCTTTTCTTTCTGCTGCAGCTGTGGTTTTTGGGTTTGCAAACCCCTTTCTCTGTGTTATCAAGGTGCACTGCAGGCTGCAGTGGACCTTGCAGAACAGCTTTATCTCACACCTTGCAGCAGGCAGAGGCAAGAGTTTTCTTGCAAAAGGATCTGGGATTCAGGCTGCAAAATGCTCTGGGTTTTTTTTTTTAATGCATGTCCCTTTGCAATTCTAAGAGCAGAGGCCAGCAGGATGCAAGATTTGCTCTTTAAGTGTCACCAGCTCATGCAACTCTTGTGTTATTTTGTCCTTGAGGACCTTGAGGAAAACTGCAGAGATAAAAAAAAGTTAATAAAACCTTAACTATCATAATTGTAGCTTCAGAGCCTGAAAATATAACCCTACTGTCTGACAACCTGAGACCAAAAGAACCCAAGTTATTACTGCTTGGGAAGCCACTTGCCTTATTTCTCAAGGTTTGCTTCAAGATTACTCGCAGTGCTTTGCAGTTGGCAAGAGGGTGGGTAGTGAAATAGCAACTCCTGGTGTGTGTTTCAGGTGTGTAATCATAGCCAGTGACAGGCTGTCAGCCTCAGGGCGAGAGTGAGGTGGCCTCAAAATTGGAAGAATTCATATCAGCGGCAGAAATGATTGAGTGGCTGAGGAGAGGTGTTATCTTTAACTCCCAAATTGTGGATTTATGTGAACAGAACCACTGAGATTGTCAGTTAAGGTACTTGTTCATTTGTTTCCCTGCTTTCCCATACATCCTCCCTTCAAAATCTTATGGTGGTGAATATAAAATTAAGGGACCAGTGCTATGGGGGATGGAGATGGCTGTTCAGAGCATAAAACCTACGAGTAGACCAACCTGCTCTGGGACCAAGGGAGGCTTGGAGAAGGCCAGGGTGGTAGTCTGGGCAAGCACGTACGAGCATCCGCATGTGGTTGGGGTCAGGGCTGTTGTGGGGCTGTCATTTGTCTTTTGGTTTATTCAAATAAACATTGTGGTCCTGTTCTTTGATGGGCTGAAGGACCTGGGAGCCTCTTTTTCCCAGACACTTTTCTGGGAATCTACGCTCCCTCCCTAGAGCGCAGAGTAAACAAACTAGGGATTTTTGGTTTTAAAATCAAAATAAATAACTATTGTTCCCTTCCCACCATCTCCCCAGCTGCCTTCCCTCAACCAGAGCACCCCTTGGGAACTCCTCCGTCCCAGCTGTGCTGGCAGCCCTGAGATAACACATCCCACCATCTCCTCCTGCTGAGGCGCAGGGGCAGCACTTGCTATGTCCTTGCCTCTGTGTCCAGGGCTCTGGAAACCAGTCCCATTTCAGCAAAATGTTGATTTGTGGTTTCAAGGGCTGCTGCAACCCATAGGTAATGAACACTCAGTGGTCCCAGGTGGGACTGCAGCCTGGGTTAGATGTGCTGGCTTTAAACTCTGTCACAAGCACATGACAACAGCCTGGTTAGAAAAGGTGAGATTGTGGTGCAGGTGGATAATTTTCCTCTCAACTTTCAGGAGAGTATATGGACTCTTTAAAACCTGGTATTAGAAGAACTACAGTTGCCAGTGCTGATATCTGGTTTGAAGGAACTTGCAGAGGTTGCAAGGTGACTTGCAGAGCTTATGCTTTGAGCTGGTCCATTTCTGAATACTGCCAGTATCTGAGCCAGAGAGAATGAGGTGATGCTAATTCAGGGATCAGATGCTGTCTGGATAATGAGGTTTAGAGATTGGGGGGGAGGGTGGCAAGCAGACTCTTGGGGTGCCACTGGGCAATCACGGCCATTGAACTCCTGTTTTACACTTCAGTATAATCTCATCAGCTCACTGTCTGAAAGCTTTCTCTTGCCAGCATTTCACATCAGTACTTACTTTTATATAGTGCCTGGTACAACAGATCTCTTCTCAGGCCTTGGGGAATTGGACAGGATTGGTATTCATGAGCTGTTGTGACTAGGGCTTGAAATGGGAGGAGCAGGCTGTGAGGCAGAGAGTGAGGAAAATCCATTTGCCAATAGAGAAAACTACCCCAAGCCACCAAGCCCTGCCTACTAGGAGAGGAAGAAAAGGTAGCAGGGACTTTTGAGTCCCAGGCAATGCTAGTATGGCAGATGGGGGGTAGGTGCAATGATCAGAAAGTGATAAGGAAGCTGGTGACCAATTGCTGCAGTTAAAAACTATATCCAGGAGGGCACTGGCCTGGCTGGAATCACTCCAGGTAACTCTGTTCGGAGCAAACCGTTGCTCATCCACATTAGCTGTGGTGCAGCTCAGGTCCTGCTGGTTATTGCTGGGTACCAAAGACAACAGTCAGACACTGATGGTTGATTTGTACATATCGACAAAGCAAAGACACAAGGCAGCAACTGGAACAACTTCCTGCAAGCATGTGCCAATGTCAAGGCTAATTACAGTTGCTGACGAGCTTTGTTCTATGAGCTGTGTGACAGGTGGGGATAGAGCATCTTCACTGAGGCCCTTCTATGAAGGAAACAGTTGGTGGAGCGTGTCCCAGTCCGTGGACTGTGGCCATGGACACATGTGGCCACACTGTGGGAGAGGAAACAGCAGCTGGGAAATAGGTGGTTGCCTTTAATTGCTGCAGCAGCACAGCTCCCCAAGACTATGGGCACAAGTGGTTGTAAGGAACTGTGCATTTCTCCTGCCCCTTAGGTGTCTCCAAGCACAGCAGGTGAGCCCATCAAGACTGGTTCTGCTGCAGTGCAGAGTTCGGGGGGGTCCCAGGGAAGGCACATTTTTTTGCAGTGTGTCTATTGAACTCCCTGCCTCATCCTGGAAAAACTGAGCTGTTGCCAGCAGCTCTTGGTAGTTCTGCTTCTCTCGAAAGTGTAAATAGATGCAAGAAGCTCTGAGGGCAAAGGGAAGAACTGGATGATGACAGCAGATGATCCAAAACATGGGGAAAGTAGAGAAATGCTGGGAATACACAGGTACAAGCACTACCCCAGCCACTGCTTGGCTCCCTCCTGAAGTGCTGCAGGAGCCCAGGGAGATGTTTACGTTCTGTAGTGCAAGAAGCAGTGCCTGAGCCTTTATCACTGCTGCTACTTTGTTCTGTGTCTTCAGGAGAGGCACCACAGCATCTCCTCGAGGCTCTGGTGGTTTGGGGGTTTTTATTGTCTCATGAAGGACCCTACTTTGCTCCAAGACAATATCAGGCTCTGATCCTCAAGCCCCTTTCCACATGGGGACTCTTTCCATAACAACAAGCAGATTGGTGAGTGAGGGCTGCACTGGTTATATTTAAAAAAATAAAACATGAAAAGGGGAAACCAAGCAACCTCATTCCTACTGGATGCAAATCAATGAAAACAAAAATCACCTTGTTTTTAAAAATCCAGGGAGAAAGCCTGGAGAGCAAGCATAGGAAATTATGAAGGTATTGCTTAATGTGTAACCAAAATCAGCCTTGAGGCAACTTAAGTCTGTTACTACTTTTACTGTCTACCACAACCATTGAGAACGGATGAATCCAGTCCTGCATGTGTTTGAAGGTCACAATCATCTATCTTCTAGACTAAACAGTCCTCATTCTTTCACTCTTTCCTCATGAATTGTGTCTTTGGGCCTTTCTTGCTCTTTCTTGCTCTTCCCTTCTGGACTTTTGCCAGTTAACTCGCATCTCCCACCGTGTTCCCAGCTTCCTCTTTGTGAAATCACAGCCAGCATTTGTGAATCTTCTGGGCAGAAGTGAAGGCCTGGGATTACCCAAGGTGAGTGTGGGGGCAGCGTTATAGAAATTTGCCTCTTGGAAAATGACAGTGTGAAGAAAGGGCGTGCAAGCAATTGCTCACACATTATTTATAATATTTTGACCAGTGCTGGGTCTGGAGATGTTCGTTGCTGATAAGAGAGGAGAAGTTCCAGGAGGGAGGTGCCATCCAAATGCCAGCCAAGAGGCTGCACATCCCATAGCAATGCAAACAGCTTCTTGATCCAGATTGTGTGTAAACTGACATCCTTGGCTTACGAACACGTGATTTCTGGTTTGTAACATCTTGCACCTAATGAGTGTCCTCTTTTGAGATACAGGTGTGGTTTATTGCTGATCCCAGGAGCATGACTAAAAAAAAAAAAAATCATAGCACCATTTTGTCCAGTTCCCAATCTTTAATGGCATTTTCCTTCTTCCTGCCCCCCCAGTTTCTGTCCATTATTGGTCTTTGAGATATGTGTGTATTTTCAAAAAGCTGGTTTGATGTTTCACTAGATGGCTACTGGATCCAAAGTCTGGATCACAGGGACACTTCACACAAGCTTAATTGCACTCCTGAGAAGAGTCTGGCCTCAGTGAGACCAGCTCAACAAGGGAAGACTTACAGGATAAGGAGCCACAGGGGCATCAGAGGTCATTCAGGTTTCACTTAGTCATGGATCCATTCTCCTTTCCACTGGAGGATGGTTAGGGCTGGACTGGAACTAACCACTGGGAGAATGGGTTTAGCAAGGTTTGCAGGAGCTTGCACGTAGCAGACAGATTTGCTTCTGCATGAGTGAGACATCAGCATGATATAGAGATTTTATGGGACACCGAGGCATTTGCTTGTTGCTGACCTAGGAGCACCTTGGACCTGCGTCCTGCACAGAGCTGAACAGTGGTGAGAAACTCCACCATGGGGCAGTAGAGGCATGGTCATCTCCCACAGTCATTGCTCTGGGACCTTTTGTCCCCACATAGCAGCTCTCCAACACCAGTAGCTCCTGCCTCTTAGCTAAGATGTGTTTTGAGGAGAATACCAAGGTAAAGGGGAAGCCTTTTCCCCATTGCTGAGCTGAACAGTTTGGGTTGCTCTGTAGCTTTAATCCTAGAAATGGTCACTTTTAAACATTCACTTATTTCTTTTAGGATAATTTTACTTACTGGAAGATAAGCATGAGAAAGCAAGGGGGGTGGCTTTCTGTTTTCTCCTTTTGTGCATAGCCCTGGTTCAGTGGAGAGAGGAAAAGGTACCTCTTCATGCCCTTGACATAGGATGTACGATACCTCACTGCCTTCAGGAGCTGGGTATCTGGTGCTCCTCAGCACTGTCAACCCCATTCAGACATGAGACAGTGACCAGGGTCGTGTTACCCAAATGCAGAGAGCTGTGCTCAAATACACACTCCTTGCTCAAGGCCTAGTTCATTTGGTCACCCCAATTTTATGCAGGATAGAGGCCAAATAGCTGCACCCAAGGGTACCCCTGCACACAGGGGGGCACTTGGGGTGAGTGCAATAGTCCCACACCTCCATCAGAGCCAGACAGCACCTCGGTTTGGCAGAGCAGAGCACCACCAAACAGCACCCTCAGCCCATGGGCCACACAGTTTGCCCAGTGCTGGGCTTTTCTCACAGCAACATTCTCCAGGTCTGGACAAAGCCCAGCTTTTGTGCCTGAGGTAGCCAGGCCCTGTTTATAGATTGCCCATAATCAAGAAAAAGGTGCAGACAGGACTTGTTGACTTTGTGTGGATCTCCCTACCTGGCTATTGTGCAAAGTCCCTAAAGAGCAAACAGAGAGTGGAGCAGCATTGGGAACAGCTGAAATGAAAGCAGGACTCCATGTGTGTAGAGCCAAATGCTTTGCATAGTTGCAGTGTCAGCAAACACAGTGAGCCAGCCGCTAGCACGGATTCTTTCTTAGCTCCTATTTGCCTTTGCATTTGTTATCTTGGGCATAAAGGGGTCTGGAAGCCAGGGATTTGGGCAGTTAACCTCAAATAAACCCTAAAAGACCGACTTCAGTGAAGTGTAACAGTGTCTGTTGTGTTTAATGGAGCTGGGCTTGCCCTCATCAAGGGTGATTTGGATTCAGCTTGCTGTTTCCTGGAAGTTAATGGCATTTTGGGGGGGGTGTCTCTTTTGCTTTCTGTGTAACCTTTGATTACTGCTGCTTTCCCTCCGCTTTGTGTCTGGCTCCTTTGCACAATGAGTGTGTGCTCAGGTGTGCAAGAGAGAACAGGCAGCAGTAAAAGGATGCATCACTGTGAAGGCAGACAGCTGGTTCTGCTGTGGAATATCCTTTATACCCAGACAGCAAATATTTGACAGGAGGCAAGAAGATCAGGTATGCTGGTTGACAAAGCGGGTCGCTGCGGTGTCGTGACTCACCAGCAGATCATTCCACAGCCTCACCCAGCCCCGTCACCTGAAAATACTCTTTAGGATCGAAGTATCCTGCAGGCAGGCAAGTTTTGTTTCTTTAAACAAAGCCAAATCATGTTTATAAGGTCAGCAAGCTCCCAATGAGTGGCTTGGTGGAATCCAGCTGCAGATGGAGAGCTATTGGATGCAATGGGAGTGTTTGGAGGGGCTGGCAGCAGCTGACACCGTTTGCTGGGAGCAGGAGTGCTCTGTTTTCACTTCTGCAGGCTGGTGAGTCACTGATGGGTAAGGGAAGCTCACAGCAATTAGAGGCACTGGTCTCAGCTCTTGGCAGGTAAGGTGGCATGGATGGTTTCCAGCTCTACTTGTTGATTTCTTGAGGCCTTCTGGGCATTCAGGTGCAGGCTGGAAAATAAGCCCTATCATGGACTGTTGGAGAGCAAGCCAGGAATTGTAGTTAAATACAGGCTTTGACCAAGAAAATTGTCTAAATTGGTCTGTTCTCTTGCACTGTGTAATCAGTAGAAATTGAGGCATCGTTGAGACAAAATATAGATCCAGCAATTTGGAAGTCCTGGAAGATAAAAGCCTGGCTGCATCTGTTGCATCTCCTAAAAGCACCAAGCTGTTTGATACAGCTTCTGGGGCTTAGGACTTCTGCTGTTACCCCAGTGGGAAGCAGAAAACCAGAGGATACAAAGCATCCCCACTTAGACTAATGCCTTCTGGACAGAGACCCAGGTGGCCCCATCTCTTTGCCCAGCTTGGGTGAAAGCAGGCAGGAGTGGAAAGAATTGAAGTCTTATTGAAACTCTATTTTTAATTGGATACAAGCCACTCAGAAGGCCATATCCCATTCTCTGGTTGTCTCCGATGTCAGTAAGAAATCCTGTTTATTTTATTTATTTTATAAAGATGCAGCCCTTTTGTTCACAGCCCAGTAACTTCTATAGGTGTGGATCTCTGTGGGATCCCAGTGCAATCTAATGTGTCTCAGCTGTAATTCCCCTTTGCACTGACTTGGAACAGTGTGGCACCCTCCCACCACACCACTGCACACCTAAATGACCTATGGAGATGTGCTGGATCCCAAACCTGAGAAACTGTGGCAGTGCCTGAGGATTAGGGGTGGGAAACAAGCTGCCTTTTCCCTGGTGTCTCCTTGTAGCCTACCACAAATCCAACAAAAGCCTCTAGTTCCTTCTCAGAACCTCAAATATCTACTTCTGTGGTGTTTCTAGAGAAAGATGCATCAGATTTTGGGTGGTTATGCCTTTTCAAGCAAAGCTTCCACATGTGAACTTGAGAGAATGAGGCTTTTGCTGTTGCTGAAGAGGATCTGCACAGGCAGGGGCTGATGGAGGGGCACAGCAAAGCCTTCTTCACCACTTACCACCTATCCTGAGCCTCTGCCAGCTTTCTACAACACCTGGTTTGTATTGCTGGGTGCACGGTGAAGGGAGAGGAGCAGATGGGCTGTGGGATGTCAGAGAGCTCTGATTTAATTCAGACAGAGCACACAAGGCAGAATGGTTTGTCCTTGCCAAGGAGGGCAGGATGTTTGTGTGCTGCTCAGCTAAAGGTGCCCACAGCTTGAAAGCCTCTTGCTCAATTTTGCCTGGTAATTGGGATTTCTTATTGACATGTCCAGTATCAGTGGATCCAGCTGAAACCTGATGTCCCTAAACAAACCCTCCCTTCAAAGCCTGGCTTGCAACATCTTCTGAGAGGTTTCTGGCTTGATGTCATCCTGCTCAGAGTTTCTTTCAAACAGTCCCTTGTTAGCCCGGGAACAGGGCACATTGCTTGGACCCCCGTTCACGGCCCCCATCGCTGCTCGGGGACCAGACAGCAAAGGGATTTATGAGACATGGAGCCCACGGGAAAATATTGGGTAATCGGAGAAACGGCCTCAAGGAGCCAGCTGGGCTGTTTATCTCTGCTTCAGGCTCCCCCGGGGAGGCAGCTGCTCCCTGTCACCTCCATCGCACAAATCCCTGCCCAGCCTCATTCATGAAATCCCACAAGAGCCCTGTATTTGTGAAGGGAGCCCTGCCCAGGGAGCTGGGATTTGGGGCAGCCAAGCCACGCTGATAACGCGGGGCCGTGCCCGGTGTGAAGGCACAGAGAGCTCCTTTATCCCTCCTGCTGGGATTCAGGCTGGCTCAGCTCGGGGTGCCTCTCTCTCCTCTTGCACCCTGTGTGGGTGCAAGGTTTGGAAGCAGGGATGCTGTAAATGTTTGCAGCAACATCGTCTCCGACGTCTCGCAGAAGGAAGGTGCAAAGAAATGGTGCCAGAGCTCTGATTCAGCTTAGTGTGAGGTGGAGGAGGGAGGGCTGTTATTTTTTTGGTGGGTTTTTTTTTTAATACCTGGTGTGTGGGTCCTTCGTGCCCTGCAGGGGCAGCACAGCTGCAGGTCGGACCCTCGGGCGGTGTAAATCAGCGGGCCCTGCCGTACTGGTGCTCCATCCACATCCAGAGCCTGCCTGCCACCTGCCTGCTGTGGTAACTGGGTTGGCCATTGACAGGCAGTCACTCTTTTATGGCTTCAGTGTCTGGGTTTCCAACATAATCCTTCCTTTCCCTGTCTCAGACTGTGTTGAGTCTGGCTCCTCGCTCCTGTAATTGAAATATAACATTGCTGTGCATCAGACAGGCTCAGGCTTGCTTTCTGGGTTTTTTTCTCTTTTTTCCCCTCCCTTCCCTAATTTCTTTCATGGTGACCCATGGGAGTATGGCTGTAACTTTAAATACCTTCCAGCACCACCAGCTGAAATGAGGCTGGGGAACAAGGAGAATTAAAATATGCTTCAAAGGAGTACACGGGAAGAATACAAATAGGAACAGATAACCTGAATTTAATCTTTTATAGGGTCTTTCATAGAGAATAATATCAGCTCAGTAGGGGTTGGTGCCTGTAAGGGTGGAAGGAAGCAGCAGCCTGCTGCCTCCTCCTCTTCTCTAAGCCTTTGATGGAGAGACTGCAGTGCTCCAGGGTGAGCAAGCATAGGGTCCTGGGGTTTACTTCAGCTCTCTTATCAAACTTTGTTGCCTAAAAACTCACCTCTGCCTAGCAAGGAATTCTTTCCTCTCAGAGCAGGTGTGTGGTCTTAAAGAAAACTAAAATTAAATAAAACCTCAATTGAAGTGGCAGAAGCTGTTTGCACCAACTGGTATTCTCCAGACTTACGTGTCTGGCCAAACAAGATGCCAACCTGTGCAGTGCAAAGCAAGAAGATGTGTTCAGGAGGATGTGTCAGGGAGGTTTGAGTTGGGTATTAGGAAAAGGTTCTTCCCCCAGAGCACTGGAACAGCTCCCCAGGGAAGCAGCCGCAGCACCAAGCCTGATAATATTCAAGAAACATTTGGACAATGTCCTCAGTCACACGGTGTGAATGTTGGGGTTGTCCTGTGCAGGGACAGGATTTGGACTGGATGGTCCTTGTGGGTCTCTTCCAACTCAGGACATTCTACAATTCTGTGATTCTAAGCAAAAAGAGTACATGGCCTGTGAAAACGTCACTTCTGCCTTTTCCTGGAGTGGAAAATCATTCAGAAAAGTTGTAGCAAGAGCTGTAAATTCAAACTGAGAAGTTAATAGCCACGAAGGGGGGCATTGGTTTCTGTTCCCTTGTTTACTGAAGACTTATATCTGAGGGTCAGAGCAAATGCCCTTTGCTCCTTACTGTCGTATATCACATATCAACCCAGGCTACAGGTCACCAGCTCTCAGAGGGAGCTGCTGCCCTGACTCAGGATGAAATCAGTTCTGCATCTTCAAAGGACACAAATCATTCAAAGGTGGTTGGGGTCAGGAGAAATTGTATCGATGCAGTGTTTGGAGCCAGGTCCTGAGACACCTGGAACTGGCAGAGCTGTGGTGATTTATGTGAGCGTACTCCAGGGCACAGACCTCTTCCACTTGTACATCAGTTGGAGAGTTGATCTCACCCAGAATTCCTTGCCAAAACCTTCAAGAGAGGGCTGTATCCTGAGCAACATCCCTTCACTGCAGGGTAGGAAGGAGTCTGATGGGATGGCATCCTTGGAGCCCTGTTCTGCGAAGGCTTCACTACCCTCACACCCTGTTGCTGCTCACCAACCTTTGTAGCTGCAGAAACATCTTTGAAACTGCAGAAACACCTTGAGGGTGCTGCCTGCTGTGAGTGATGGTGCTCCACTGGCCTGAGGGTTGTAGGCTGACATCCCTCTGAACCAGGGAGGGGGTTGAAAAAGGAATCTAAGTGAAAAATAGTGTTTAGTGCACTTAAAATGGGAAGATAAACCGCTTGGACCAGGTGTGTTTATGACTTACAGGCATCCATGCTGACTTCTTCTTTATCCACAATTTGCTGCTCCCTGCATGTAAAACCCCCTTTCCATTCAAGATCGTGAGATTAAATGGATGTTTTATGTCCTTTTGTGAGTTTGGAGGAGATTGCCCTGCAGTGTTAGTTCTGTAGTTGTAGCTTAGCAAGGGAAAACCCAGTATTAAAAGCTGATGACCTCAGGATCATTGCCATCCCTCTCCAGCTCACTCATCTGCATTTTTCCCCTCCTTGAAAGATACCTTTTTGTTCAATGCTACTTCAAGCAGAACTAGTCTTTGATGGAAAAGAAATGGAAAAAAATGGAGAACAGCATCTCCAGAAAAAAGCTGCAAGCACAGGAATTACAAACTGAGTGGTGTGGACTGCTCTCCTCTTCTGGATGGCCCTTCAGTGCTGAGGACTGTGTTTAACTGGGAACTGCGTGACAGCCGTGGTGCCCTCCCAGATTTAAGCCTTGAGGTCTTTTTGCTGGTCAACAGCTGTATTTCCATGAATTGTTATGGCTGTAGCACGTATTCCACAGAATAGCTGTAGTTTGCCCACTGTCAGCTCACATAGTTTCATGGTTACATCTTGCCCTAAATATAGGAAAAGCCTGGTAATTGCTGACATCAGGTGGTCCTGTTCCCAGTCAGCCCCCTACCACCTCGTTAACTTCTCAAGAGTGCACTTTGTTATTTACAATAAGAAAAACTAGGAAATAAGGAGGTGTGAAAGGTAAAGCTCAAAGGTAGGAAACACGTAACGGCAAACCTAATGTGAAATAAGAATAATAAAAGGGAAGGAAAGAATGTGAAAGCAGGTGATGGGTTGAAAAACGAGCCTCAGTATTTATAACCAGTAATGTAAATTGTCAGTGTTAAGAAAAATAAAGGCCAAGAAGGAAAGAAACCACTGCTCCTATCCTGGAGATGCTCTGCAGTAGCGTGAAACACGTGCATTGCTGTTAAACTTCTTGAGGCCTGAGATAGCACATAAACATAATTTAAAGATGAATTAACTTTAGCTGGAGCTAAAACAAGAGCGAAAACTGTGCTGAGCTTACCTTTGATCATCCTGCTTGTCCCTCATCTGTGTAGCAGGGCTTGTGTTGGCTTGCAACCAGGGTGGCCGGATCCGTGCAGCCCACACAGCCTTCTGAGACTGAGCTTTCCGTGCGCCGCTGCTGTACGGGAGCGAGCAGCAGCGAGGGGATGCTGCACTTATCACCATGTGTGACCCCTGAAAGGTGTCTGGGTTGAAGTCAGCTTATGGGAGATGCTGGGGCTGCAGGGGAGGTAGCTTGAGTCTTGCTTTCTCATGGTGTGCAACAGCCCAGCTGCATAGGTACCCTCACTTCCTTTAGGGGAACTCCTTCTCTTCTGCAAAGCAGAAGTGGAGCCTAAGCCACTTGGATACTTTGTGCCTCCTGTAATTCCCCTCTTTTGTCATAGATTACAGAGAAATGACCCAAACAGCAACCTACGTGATTACCCAAACTTGGGTAATTCCTGTGCTGCATCTTGTCCAAGGAGGTAGGAAGGAAAACTGAAAGACTTCTTCATGCTATTGGGCAAGTTAAAGCCAAGCAACACTGTAGAAGTGTGTGTCTGCTTAGCTCAGGACCAGTTGCTATACGTTAACCTTCTCCCTGTGCAGCACATCTGCCAGTTCATAAACATTCATGCAAGAGAAAGACTGCATCTGCCTTTAATTGGGACAGATAAACTGCAGGCAAGCCAAATTCCTAGGCATGCCTGCACATGTCCTTTGCAGAGCTATAGACTCTATTGGTGATCTCACTTAAACACAGTCAAAATGATTAAAAGATGTCCTTCCCTTACGTTTTGAAATGTAATTTTCACTTGAAAAATAGTCAGGATGCAGCAGGCTTTGTTAGCAGATCTCAATGCAGTTCATGACAAAGCATTAAGTACAAGGCAGGGTTGGCTTTAAAAACAAAACTAAAATAACCAGTTTTCTATCTGGAAATGCTGATTTATCAGAAATGAAACTGTGGGAATAGGTATTCCCCTGAATTTAAGAAAAAAAACCCCAAAACACAGCAAACCTATTTGAGCGCTGCTTTAAAAGGCACTGCTGTGATCTAAATGAGAAGTTTTATTTTTCTGGAGAGAAACAATGCTTGATTTGGCTTACTTTAAAAGCTGGAGAGCATTAAAAAAAAAGTCAAAACTGAAGCAAAACATCTTGAAATTATTATAGTGGAGTCTTTTGGCTAATTGCCTTGTGAACCGTTTAGAGATACAAAGCTTTGCTTGAAGACAGATGCAGAAATATCAAAACCTTGTCAACCTCCCAGCACAGAAAGACTTTTGCCATCAGCTTTACTAGATTTGACCTCTCGATCCTTCTCTTGGATGATCTGAAGGGCAGACAGAGATGTGGCAAGTCTGGGAATGGAAATGGAGTTTCCAAATCCTAGGCCAGCTCCCTATCACCAATACCTTTCCCTCCCTTTCATTCCCAGATGGCTCACTGGGAGCAGCTGGTTCCCTGCTAACACATCATAGACTCATAGAACGCTTTGGGTTGGAAGGGGCCGTGAAGGTCTTCTGATCCAACCCCCCTGCAGTGAGCAGGGACATCTTTAACCAGACCAGGGTGCTCAAAGCCTTATCCAATCTGGCCTTGAATGTTTCCAGGGACAGGCCTCCACCATCTTTCTGGGCAACCTGTGCCAGAGTTTCACCACCCTCATTGTAAAAAAGTTCTTCCTTATATCCAGTCTAAATCCACCCTCCCTTAGTTCATGCACAGATTGCCCCACCAGGCACGTCCCAGGGAGGGTGAATCACCCCGTGGCTCCAGGCTGCCTCCTGGAGCATCACTCCTCTACCCATCTCCTTCCCCTAAGGAAGAATGGGAATGCATGTTCAAAGCTAACCCAGTTAACCTGAGGCAGAGGTATCAAAGGAGTATTTCATAGCGGGATTAATCCATTCCAAACCTGTCCTCCAGATGAGTTTCACAAATCTTCTGTTTCATATTTGTAATTAAAAAAAAGAAGGTTAATCTTTTTCCTTTGTACCAACTGCTGCTTCTTTGGCTAGGGGTGATGGCATGGAGGCCAATAACGTCCACACAAACTGCTCGTGCCATTTTTAAAAGGGGAGAGATTATTTTCAGCAAGGAGGATTCTGGCTGAGATGAACTCCTTAAGTCCCCTCTCATCTGAACTATCCCTTGGCCGTGATATATGGTTTGGCCTTTATTTCCTTCCTTCGGGGAAGTACAGCTAGGTCCTCTCCTCACTTGTGGAAACCTTCACAGAAACCATACTTGTTATGTCTGAGGCTTTGATGTAGATGGGCAGCTGGCAGAAGGTTTGTTTTTGACTTCAGTGATGTCTGGACTTGCCCTGGTGTTTGTGTCTCCGAAGTCTGACTCAAACCCTGTTAAAGCCAATGGAAAGAATCCCAGCAGCCTAACAGATGTGAAGTTGCCACTCGTGAAAGGATAAACTGTTGGTAACACATTTCATAAACATCTCTTTTTGCTGATCTGCTGGTGAGCTATCACCAAACAGGTTTTTAGCGATGGTTATTCAGGCACACACAAACACTTTTCGTCCTGCTGATGCCACCCAGATGACGCACTCCATCGCAGCATCACAACCAGTCTTGGCACCAACGCTGCGCCCATTGCACACAAACTTCCCCACCTGCCAAGTCATGGAATGGTTTCAGTTGGAAGGGACCTTAAAGATTATCCCGTTCCAACCCCCTTGCCATGGGCAGGGACACCTTCACTGGATCCGCTTGCCCATAGCCTCATCCAAACTGGTTTTGAACACCTCCAGAGATGGGGCAGCCATGACTTCTCTGGGCAGTGGCTCCTTCCTTTTCTTGGGCTGTGTCTGTTTGCCTCCTTTTGCTGTCCTCTTGTCTTTGTTTTGATATGGCTCTACCCCTTTGGTTGTTTGCTATATTGATTGCCTAAATCTCTTTATTTTCATCCTGCTGGGATCCTATCATGTCAAGGGTGCCTACGGCCTCCATGGCATCTCCTTTCATAATTCAAGTAAGACAAAATAGTCACCTGAGTTTATTACCAACTCTGAAAAACTACTGTTCTCCTTGAAGGGTAAGGATAAGGCTCATGGGGGGGAGGTGATACGTTTCATTAGACCAACTGATAGAGAGAACAAACAAGAGTTTGGCCATGCAAGTCTTAGCTTGGGGCATTTAGGAGTAGCCAGTGAGCAGATTTCTCTATGGCCTCTTTTGTGCAAGGGCAGCTCCCCCATGGATGTGTCTGCAAGGGCTGCAATTTGTAAGCCAAAGAAATGTTTCTGATTATCCATAACTTGCCTAACAAGGGCTTCCCATGCAAAACCAGTTGTTTGTCTTCAAAGAAATGCTTTTGGGGAGCTGTTTTTGTGGTAAGTCACTCAACATTACCGATCCTCATTAGATTAGAA
Organism: Tapera naevia; assembly: GCA_033556795.1. Classification (NCBI taxonomy): domain Eukaryota; kingdom Metazoa; phylum Chordata; class Aves; order Cuculiformes; family Neomorphidae; genus Tapera; species Tapera naevia. The sequence continues at coordinate 1,535,650 of JAUMJJ010000195.1, read as the reverse complement.
ATGTACAGTTTCCCTCCAGGAAGAGTTTGTAGGTGTTGGGACTTCTAACATTGGAAATCATTGAAACAGAGTGGTTTGATATAGTAGTTTTTCCTATAGCTGAAGTGTGAAAGATGACAGGTTTCTTTCCCATGTCCATTATTTATCAGAACTTACAGTGTGATTTACATCCATACTGAGTAAAATGGAAAGCCTGACTCCTTCCAGACCACTTTCTCCTCCTACTGCTGCTCCAGCCTTCACCAAACACCTCCACTGCCACCTTCTGCCCATCTTACAGATGACAGCTGAATTTCCACTTTTATTTTCTTCGTCATCCTGCCAAATTCATGATGTATGTCCTAGGAAAACTTGGAATACAAAGAGGAAACTGTGAGTGCGTGGTCAGGATGGTCTGTACATTGATTTTTGTTTCTGGCTGCTCTCCATTATAGGTGGCAATGGCCATATACATAATTCCAGCTTTGATTCAGAAAAATGGGAGCATTTCAGTGTTGCTTCCTGCGACCCAACCCCCTAAAATGCTTTGTTCAGCCACTGTCAGGCCAACTTAGTGGGCAGTCATTTGCCACGAACGTTTTGGTGAGTTGGTAGAGCATGGTTGATACAGGCAGGTTCTGAAATAACCAAATGGGCGCTGGTAGGAGACAAAGCTTAGACCATCAGTTGATATAAATCAGGATTTCTTACTTGACTTTGGAGATCCTGATCCCTACCCAATGGTAATCTGTTTCAAGTTATCACATGAAACCTGATAGTGGTGTCTGCTCCTGCTGGCAAAGGAAAAGGAAACCCCAGTGGCTCATGTCTATGGCTTATGGATGGATGACAAAATGTCTTTTTTTTCCTTTTTATTTCTTTCCAGTTGAAATATTACTTAAAGACAAAGTTGATTTGAGAAAAAAAGAGAAGTATCTGAAAGCTAAGTGAACCCAGATGTACTTTAAACTCTCCCACGTTGCTCATTTGAAAGAATACTTGGTATTTTTCCTGTTCTGGCTAAGGAAGGGGTGCCAAAGTCACCTTCTAGTTAGGAAAATAAATGTTCTTCGTGAACATCCTAATGCCTGCAGCAGCTGGTCCCACAGCGAGTGGCACCTCAGAGCAGCAGCAGAGCCCTGGCCCCAGCCCTGCAAAGCTTTGAGAGAGAGATGGGTTCACCACTGCCTCTCGGAAAGTGCCAGAGCAATTATTAAACATCTAAACCCCAGCCTTTAACACAAAGCCAATTCTGGCAGCCTTGAGAGACTTCATGCATGCAAGAAGAGGTTGGAAGAGTTTCCCCTGCATCATAAACACGATTTCTCTCAGCACACCACAACATGGCTAAGGGAACAGTGGCATCTGCTGTTCGCTGAGCTCTCTTACAGCCACCGCTTCCCAGGTGGGCGCTGACTGGCTTTGCTGGGCATGGGCAGGATTTGGCTCCCCGCAGATATTTAGTGGCACATGAGATGTGTGGGATGTCAAAGGCATCTGTACAGGTGTCCAGGCGTGATACAGGTCACAGGGGATGCTCAAGCCCATCTGGATGGGCCATGAAACAAGAGAAACCCCAACTTGCTTGTAGTAAAGATGGTCATCATTCCTGTTGGGGGATGAATTCCTCCCACCCAGGACTGGGGTGGTGCTGCAGCATCACCAGGGAGCTGCTGGCTTGGATGATGTTTGAGATCTATATGTTTTATGAAATCTTTATTCCATCTCTCTCCCAATGGAGAGGAATTTTCTCCTAATGAGGTGTCTTGATCTATTTGGTGAGGCATCCTGTCCACCCAGACACCTGTGACACTCAGTGTGTGCTGCAACACCTCCAGGGTGTGACACAGCTGTGTGCATCTGACTTGTTCTTGCCTTCTGAACACCTCCTCACTGTACTCTCACAGTCTGGATTTGAGCCCCAAGATGCAAGTGCTGCCTTGGAGCTTTTTCCATGCCAGTGCCAGGGGTTTTAACTTGCCCAAAATCTGGAATGAACTTCACAGGGCCATGTTTGCTTGTGCCTCTTTCCCCATGTAGCTTAAAGAGGATGGTCCCACAGTATCTGCTGTGTAGACATGGCTAACTATTCCACTCTTGGAGCCTAAATATGTCTTTAAAACACCTCTGGCAGGGCAGTACAATAGGCAACTGGGCAAAATCTGATCTTTATGGTGACTGTGTGCCGTCCCTGGGCTCAGGGTGGAGGGTCCTGTCCTGCTGGCCCCTGAGACACAAAGGTTTGCTTGGAGATAAACTAAGCTGTGTTTCCTTCTCCCGTCAGCAGAGGAAGCCCAAATCTCAGCAAAACAAAAGTTATAGCCGTGCATCTCTCTGGTGATTTCTCTGCAAATTAGAGAAGGCACATTACTCTCTGCATTTTGCTAACTGAAAGTCAGTTTATTGATCTTCTGGCTCAAGTGTGGGAAAGACAGGGCATTTCCTACTGAGATGAATAGAGTGATGAACTTGAGCTTGGCCCTCTATGCAATCTGCTCCTACTGGTTCATGTACCTTTTCAAGTTGGAGATTTTTAGAAGTTGTGCATCCTTTACTTGACCAAAGGCTGGATTGTGATATTTGGAGGTCACTCCAGGACCAGTTTTATCTGAGTGCTGGGACTGACAGATCTTTTTCTGTTCATGTTTGATTGGTACATAATCTGATGCACAAGTTCCCAAGCCTGGTTACTCCTCGCTTCTGCGCAGAAGTGAGCGGCTCCGCTCTGCTCTGATGCTGCTGTTCAGTTCTGGAGTCCTCAGCACAGGAAGGACACGGATCTGTTGGAGCGAGTCCAGAGGAGGCCACACAGATGATCTGAGGGCCGGAGCACCTCCCATGTGAGGACAGGCTGAGAGAGTTGGGGTTGTTCAGCCTGGAGAGAAGGCTCTAGGGAGACCTTAGAGCAGCCTCCCAGTGCTGAAAGGGGCTCCAGGAAAGCTGGGGAGGGGCTCTTGATCAGGGAGTGCAGGGGTAGAACGAGGTGGAATGGTTTTAAAGTGAAAGAGGAGAGACTGAGATGAGATCTTAGGAAGAAATGTTTTCCTGTGAGGGTGGGGAGGCCCTACGTAGGTTGTCCAGAGCAGATGGCTGCCCCATCCCAGGAGGTGTTTAAGGCCAGGTTGGATGGGGCTTTGAGCCCCCGATCCAGTGGGAAGTGTCTCTGCCCATGGCAGAGGGGTTAGAACTGGATGATTTTTAAAGACCCAAACCATTCTATGGTTCTATTCTATGATTCTATGCTGTCAATTCCTGCTCCTCTCTGTGGCCATGCTCAGAAACTCTGCGCCTCTCCTGCACAGGACCTCAATTTGGCAGCAAAACTCATTCAGAAATCCTAATTATTGTCTCTTCTAGGTAGTTTCTGTCCTATTCAGCTACAACAAATTGCATTTTGTTGACAGCAAAACGGGTTTCACAGCTACGAGTGACAGCAAGGAGCGGTTCTGCAAAGGCTTCATGGCAACCTTAACAGCCCCAACAAGAACCACCACAAGCTATCATTTCTTCTTCTGGCCCACGAGATTTAGAAACTCCTCAGGTGGCTTTACATAACATGAAGGACTATGAAGTGGTAACATCCCAAGGGCTGTCTTTTGGGTGGTGTGATGTACTTTGGCACGGGTTGCCTGGGGACCGCCGGGTCTCTCTGTTCTGCTACAGTTTGTTCTACTCAAACCCTGGAGCTGCCACGCACAGAGGTTTATTTTATAGCAAAACATGGGAGGGTTTCCAAAATACAGCTGAACTTCTGCCAACAACAAACAAAAAAAATCAGTGGGAATCTGGCACCTAACTCCAAATCCACTGAAATTAAATTCAATCCCCATCATCTACAAAGACTTTGGTCTTGGGTTGGCAAATGACCCTACTCTTGCAAGTCAACATAATTGACTATTGTAAACGTACGGAGAACAGGTTGCAGAGGTGTGTGCTCCACAAATACCCCAACCCTTTTGCTGCCAGCAGTCAAGATGAATGTTGTTGCCTGACCATGGTTACAGAGAGAGCAAGAAACCTTTGTTCTGTAATGAGTTTTGTTTATTAAACTCAGTTTTCACTGATGTCCTGAGTTGACAAAAAATGTTTCCCAGGAAGACTCAGAAACAGAAACAATTCATAAATATATAGAGAGATATTTCAAACACTGTAGATATAAACAAATAAAAGCTCTGTATTGCTATTTTGGGAGGTCCTGTGTAACCAGCATTTTCAACTGGCCAATTAGCAGCACACGTGTTAATCAGTGAAGAACGACTTCCATTTGTTTTTTGATAATCAAATCCAGTGTTTTAAAATTATTGCTAATTATCGGACAAAAAAAAAAAAGACCAAAATATGAAGGGTGTTCATTAAAAATCTTCATTAACAGTAGGGGTGGTATATATTGACAGTACGTGCAGCTTTATAGAGTTTTTTTCTTCTTCAGTTAAGACCAAAACTTTCAGAAATTAATTAAGATGTTGGGCAACCAACCTGAGGTGATCACAGGAGCCAAATTTTCAGCAGGTCTGACTTTGTCACCTGCCTAAAATCTGCCTTCTTGTAAGATGTTGGGCTGAGCACCCCTGACATAAACACCTCCAAGCCACTAACGGCAAGGGGACACAGCACCCAACACCACCACTGGTGTTGCTCCAAGGCTTTGCCACCTGGCATAAACCCCTCTCCCAGCTACACACAGCTCCTGCCTCTTTGTTGAAGGCCCTGAGACCTGCCCGGTGGGGCTGCCCTGGGCTGGGCACGAAGAGGACCGGTACAGAGAGAAATGCTGTGGGCTTGTAGATGACTGAGGTATTTGTCCTTCCTTGCTGCTCCTCCCAGCTAGCAGGGTCATCGAGGGAGGGGACAGTGTACCAGCAGGTACCAGCAGAAGGTGGAAACGTGGATCTTCTCGAAGCACTTGTATCTAGAGGCATCTCAGCTTTTGCAGCTACTGGGAGCAACGCCTTGGGTGGCAGATGTCCCCGTGCCTATCGCACAAGCTACTTGCTACCCGCACCGGGGCTACGCTACAGCAGTTCTTGCTCCCTGCTGCTTGGGAGGACCTTGGGGGCCAGCATCCACCTTCCTGTGCCATCCTGGTGGGGCACAGCTCACTGACCTCCTGGCTCTGCTCCGGCCGGGCCACTTGCTTCTCTGCAGGAGAACAAGGAGCGGCACTACTTGTGTGAAGCTCTCAGCAGAGGAGCCTGGTCCCAGAGGAAAGAAACCTGCTGCCCATCTCACACCAGCGAGGCACCTTCCTCAGGGCACCACCACAGAGCTGCACTGGGGGGCCTTCTGGCTGTCGTCCACTCTTTCCCCACTGGGTCTCTTTGGATACACCACACTGGCCACCCTGAAGAACTCATCCGCAGCGTCCAGAGCTATAAGCCGATCCTGCCAAAGGAACAGGGTTTCATGGTCACTATGGGCAGTTTTGGGCAGCTGTCTGCTCAGGGTCCTCCAACCCCAGCCACTCTCAGGTCCAACGAGGCATTAGGTCTAATGTTTTCCCACTTGCTGCAAGAGCACCCAGGTACAGAGGTTTAAAAGAATTTGGAGGAGGACAAATTTATGGTTCTACAGCACTGACATTTCCAAGCAAGCTGAACAGTCAAGCTACAAGTGCAACACCTGAGGGGGACACCCCAGGTGCCACCACAGGGTGAGTGCCACCAGCCTGCACTGGAAACAAAGGGCAGCAGAGGCAACAGCTGTGTAAGGTGTGACCAGGTGGACTATCAGCCAGGCTGGATGGGGCTTTGAGCACCCTGATCCAGTGGGAGGTGTCCCTACTTGTGGCAAGGGGGTTGGAACTGGATGGGCTTTAAAGTCCCTTCCAACCCAAACCATTCTACAAGTCTGTGTATCTGAGCATCCTTGGGTGCAGTTTACCTACCTGCTTCCCTTCATTTGAGCTCACCTGCAGAGAAAAGGGGCAGCAGGGAGGAAGGGAAGCCCAGAGCTACTCACCACCACAAAAAGGTAGCGCTCAGAAAGCTCCCAGCTAGTTGGAAAGATGTTTGTCTCTTCGGAGAGCTTTAACAATATGTCCCGAGCTTTACTCATGTTCTGAGAATCACTGATGATGCTGAGTTTGGTCACTGACAAGAGGGAGTCTGCTTCCTTCTGGAAACCTAGGAAAGAGACATGTTACAGAAACAAGTCAAACATGTGAGCAGGATGATCCCTGAGCCCTCCAGGCTCTTGGAAGGTTCCTTATTCCACCTTGGGCTTCTGTGTTCCCTGCTTGATAAAACAAACTAGCATTTCCCCATGCTCTGTGTCTGCATTTGGGGCAGGTGTGAGCTTGCTGGTGGGGAAAAAAAGTCATAGAAACATTTAGAGCAAGTTTGTTGCTAGTTTTCCAGATGTTGGTTCAGCTTTTGCATGTTTCTGTGATGCTACCAGAGCTTTCAGGGCTGGTGGGGCTTCCTGAGCACCTCAGCAACTCCGCCAATATGTTTTTGGGAGGTTAACAGTGATAAAAAAACCTGTAGCAGCAATGAATGCACGGGTAATTGTTCCTGTAGCAGTAAGGAAGGGAATCCAAGGAAGGAAAAGGGGAGGAGAATGAATACAGGGGATCTTCAAATGTAGTTGCTACCATTAACCCTTTGTTCAGCTCCGTGTTGCATGATGCGTCTCACCTGAAAACACTTATGGGGAAGGAGTGGTGGTCTTATGATTAAAGCACAGGTCTGGATAACAAAAGACAGCAGGTTTCTCATCTGGTTGCACATCTCCCTTCGCTGTGGCCAAATGATGCCTGATCCTGACCTTCCCCACCCTTTGCAAAACAGCTCCGGAGCCGTTGTGGACATGAGGGAGATGTGGGAGAGCCTTTGCCAAGGTGCAGTGGCAGCTGTAAGGATGCCAAGTGATCGCTCCCGTGTTTGCCCCGCACAGGCTGCGCGAGCACCTGGGTGAAGGGGAGCGTTGATATCAAGTTGTGAGTTTATAATGCTCCTCCCTACGTGCCAGAGCGGGCAGGAGTGGCCAAGATACCCATCTCTTTTGTTCCCAGTGATAATATCCTTGAGCAGCCCAACAAATGCACTCAGCTCACACACCCTCCCCTCTTTAGCTGCCAACTGCCCCCAGAGCACGGCGTGAGCCCCGAGCCGATGTGCCGGCTCAGATCCTTGGCCCAAGTGTCAGGAGGCACTTGGGAAACCCAGGGCCACACCCAGCACTGCCTTCTCCAGAGGAGCAGCAGCTGAGCACACAGGACCTTTGGGTGCAGCTCCCAGTCTGCAGGCTTGGAAACAGCAGGAGTGGGAGGGCCGTGGCTGAGCAATTCTGTTTAGTGAAAGACTTCTTTCCAACTCACCTAGGAGCAAAGAAAGTGGGTGGTTTATCTCTGATCAGATGGCATGGGCTAGGGAAGGAAAACAGATGTATCCATTTCAAATCTGAAAGGAATATTCATTTCTCCCTGCTAATCTTGTTTAGAAAAAAAACAGGGTGAGTTCCCAGGTATCCCTGCTAAGCTTCCACAGGGAAGCTTGAAATGAATGACTGTGCATGCTATTATGGGCTTGAAAGGCTCTCCTGCTGGTTGTGGTTTGTGGGCTTTTTGATGTGCCTGCAGACATGGTGGCCCTGTCTCCTCACCCTGAGCTCTGGGAGCCTCCTGCAGGCTCTCAGCTGCCATCTGGGCTACCTGATGCCATAGGTCAGCGATCTTCATCCCTGGAGGTGTTTAAAAACAGGTTGGATGAGCCGCTTAGTGCCATGGCTTAAATGACGAGTGGCTGCTAGTGTTGGGTCATAGGTTGGACTGGGTGATCTCAGAGGTCTTTTCCAATCTTGTGATACTGTGATCTTCTTTTATTTTCCTCCCTTTCTCCTCTACGAGCCTGTTTTCCTGGAGCCGTTCCCATCCTCAGCCATCACAGGGTCCCTCACTCAGTACCACAGAATCATCACAGACTCATAGAATGGTTTGAGTTGGAAAGGACCTCAAAGCCCATCCAGTTCCACCCCCTGTACCATGGGCAGGGACACCACCCACTGGATGAGGGTGCTCAAAGCCCCATCCAACCTGGCCTTGAACACCTCCAGGGATGGGGCAGCCACGACTTCTCCGGGCAACCCCACCCACACAGGAAAACATTTCTTCCTAAGATCTCATCTCAATCTCTAAACAACCCCAACTCTCCCAGCCTGTCCCTGTACAGGAAGTTCTCCAGACCTCAGATCATCTCCATGGCATCCTCTGGACTTGCTCCAACAGATCCATGTCCTTCCTGTGCTGAGGATTCCAGCACTGGACACAGGCCTAAGGAGAGCAGAGGGGCAGAATCCTCTCCCTGGCCCTGCTGGTCCCATTGCTTTGGGTGCAGCCCCGGATATGGTGGCTTTCTTCTGTCCTCCAGCTTACCTAAATCCTCCAAAATATGTTTCCACCTGCTCCTCACTTCTTTTCGGGTCTGCCGTAAGGTATAAATGTCATAGTTGAGCTTTTGCCATTCCTGCAAAGCAAAGGGATAAGAGATGTTCAGTCATTTGCAAGTGGGGAGGTCGCTGTTGCTTTCCTAGAAATTTCAGCTTTTAGAAATGGAGTCAGAGTTGAGCTCTTGGTGTTGGCACCGAGCGGTCGATGCAAAGGTTGATGGCCAAGCAGCTGTTCCCACTGGATCAGGGGGTCAAAGCCTCATCCAACCTTGAACACCTCCAGGGATGGGACAATATAATTCCAGCTCTATGCTGTGAGTTATAATGCTGTCCTAGGCTAAAGAACAACATGAACTTCCAGATGTAGTTCATCTGGGAGACTTCAGTGTCTTTGGTCCTAAGCCCTTTACCCCAAACTTTGACACCCCTGCTTGTATCAAAACCTGAGGTTGTGACAATACTTTATTTGGCCTTTAACAGCTTGGGAAAGCATGGCCACATATCAATAATTACCTTCTATAAACTATTGCAACACCTGATTCTCAGTTAACCTGGCACATTTTTTCACAGCTGATGAGAGCCCATGGGAAACTAAAAGTCTGAAATAAAGCTACTGCTCTCTCTGGGTCATCCATAGAGAGGCTTCTCCAAACTGCTCAGCCCTGTTTGGCATTTAACTGGAGTATGCAGATTTTCAAAAGCACTGGAAAACAAGAAAAACAGACTTTTTTAAAGGCTGGTGTACTCTTTTTTTTTTAAACAGCAGAGAAGAGGGATGCATGTGGATGTTTGAGGGCCAAGTTGGAGTCATTTGACATCATAACTACTGTTGGTGATAGCTCCTTGATGCAGTTAATGCCTCATTTAACCACACAACTTAAAGCCTTGCACTTGACCTCAAGCTTTCCATCAGCCTAACGGGGCATGGCCTAAAAGGGCAGGATTTGAGGTTGTTTGTTAAAGTGATACCAGCACAACTAAATCTATCTGTGCAAGTGCCCAAGCTTGGCTCTTTACACGGTGCTAAGATGAACAGCAAGTGTGTGTTTCAGAAACAGGAGACCCTTGTAACCTGAGGTTGAAGTTTAAGCTCTGGACAAGAATGGGTCAGCCCTTAGTCATAAAAATTCACCTTTCAGTGCACGCCCAAGCCAATCCATGATTCTGTCCCAGAGAAGTGGTGGCTGCCCCATCCCTGGAGGTGTTCAAGGCCAGGCTGGATGGGGCTCTGAGCACCCTGATCCAGTGGAGGTGTCCCTGCCCGTGGCAGGGGGGGTTAGAACTGGATAGGCCTTAAGGTCCCTTCCAACACAAACAATTCCATGATTCTGTGGTTCTAAGTACACATCCCTGTGGACATGCATGTATCCTACAAGAACACCAGGAGTGTTCATCCTAGCTGAGTGCAATCAATGCCCACACTGAAAGGGATGTGTAAACAGAAGCATCCACGCAGTAGGTCACATCACTCAGATAATTTCCCTGCAGTAACAACCTTAATTAATCTAATTTCTCAGCAACAGATTACACAAATGGAGTCTTGTAGAATAATCAGTGTTAACCTGTGCTGTCCCCCTGGGATTTTCCTACGTGGCACGCTAGGTTCAAAGGGGTTAAGTAATACCCATGAAGGGCGACCATGCCTTAGATATCCCATTGTTTTTCTAATACCTGATGCCTTAAAGAGGTGACTTGACTTCATAAAGAGTTGGAGGTATCTTAGTGGTTTTTCCTGAAGCTGGCTGCAGAGAATTAAACAACAAGCCCCTTGTCTTGTTTGTCAGAGATAGCTGCAGGAACCCCTAGGGGACTACGCTTTGGAAGAAGCAGCCGGCAGGGTTAAGACACTGGTGAGTTCAGGTCAGGAGAGCACGGGAAATGCAGCTCTGCCTGCAGCCACTCTGCCTCACTCCCAGGGAGCAAAATCCCCTTCATTTTTATCTTTGTGTTGCTGCTTGTGACAAGCATTGATGATCACAGAATCATGGAATGGTCTGCGTTGGAAGGAACCATAAAGCTCACCCATTTCCAACCCCCTGCCGTGGGCAGAGAGACCTCCCACTGGATCAGGGTGCTCAAAGCCCCATCCAACCTGGCCTTGAACACCTCCAGGGATGGGGCAGCCACCACTGCTCTGGACAACCTGGGCCAGGGCCTCCCCACCCTCACAGGAAAACTTTCCTTCCTAAGATCTCATCTCAATCTCCCCTCTTTCAGCTCAAAACAGTTCCCCATTGTCCCATCCCTGCGCTCCCTGATCAAGAGTCCCTCCCCAGCTTTCCTGGAGCCCCTTTCAGTACTGGGGAGGCTGCTCTAAGGGCTCTCTGGAGCCTTTTCTTCTCCAGGCTGAGCAGAGCTCCCTTTCCCTCTTGACCATAACAGTACTCAAAAGCATCTTTACTGTTTGCACAGGTGGGCACCTGGATGCCAGTAGAAGGCATGAAAACACCCTTCAGCTACAGCAAGGAGGCAGGGACAAGCCTCTCCTCTCTCATGACAACAACACGTTGCTGGGAACTGAGCTCTTCTCAGTGTAAAAGAGGAGTCTTAGTGTATTAAATCCTTTTTGGATGATTATTGCAAACGGGAAAGCTTTTAAAAAGAAAATAAAGGCTGCACAATGCCTTGCTTCCTGCTGGCAGGGATCCTTGGAAACATCTCAGCCAGCTTGTGACCCCCTGGTATAAGCAGAAAGGAGAGCAAAGCAGCCTGGGCACTATGGTGTGGAAATGAGCTGCGTGTGCTGCGCCCCCGGCCGAGACAAACACGTGCTTTAACACACCCCATCGATCAACACAGCCACTGTGATTCCAGGCGGGATTCACACTCCCACGTGAGCCAGGGGGGTGGAAAGATGTTCCTCTCTCCAGAATGTGGTTTGCTGGCACCAGGCAGCAGCTTTCAGGGTAGAAACCCAGCCTCCTCACTAAGTCAAACAGCAAGCAGTGCTCAGCACGCAGGGAAGCTTCTCCTGATTTTCTCTGGATTAACAGCAGAGTGGTTTTCCCTTGTCTATTTTTGTTCTAAGGGAATCTAGGTTATGGCTTTCTTGTATGTCTGTTGCCTCATGGAAGTGAACAGGGAGCATATTTAGTCCCAGAGGACCTCTAACAGTGTCCTGTTGATGAATAATTTTGCGATTATGCAAAGGAGCGGCTTTGGTACAGAAAATGATGCTTAAGAGTAGTGCCTGGTGGGGGGAACCTCTTGTTTTAGTGGGATTTCTTTTGCCTGAACGTGGAATCATAGAATCACTTGCTTGGAATAGACCTTTGAGATGATCGAGTCCAACTGTCCCTATCCACTACTAAACCACATCCCTTAGAAACTCGTCTACCCATCTTCTAAGCCCCTCCAGGGATGGTGACTTCATCAGTCACCAGCTGTTCCACTGCTTCCCCACCCTTTTGGTGAAGAAATTTTTCCTGATGTCTAATCTGAATGTCCCCTGGCACAACTTGAGGCCATTTCCTCTCATCCGAAGAAACCAACACCCACCTCACCACAGCCTCCTTTCAGGCAGTTGTAGACAGAGATGAGGTCTCCCCTCAGCCTCCTCTTCTCCAGGCTGAACAACCCCAGTTCCCTCAGCTGCTCCTTGTAAGACTTGATCTCCAGCCCCTTCACCAGCCTTGTTGCCCTTCTCTGGATGTGCTCCAGCCCCTCAGTGTCCTTGTAGTGAGGGGCCCAGAACTGAACCCAGAATTCAAGGTGTGGCCTCACCAGTGCTGGGTCCGGGGTCACAATCACTGCCCTGGTCCTGCTGCCCACGCTGTTTCTGATACAGGCCAAGATGCCACTGGCCTTCTTGGCCACCTGGAGTTGGGTGTATTTCTCTTTCTGTAGAGAAAGCTGGGAGGAGAATGCTGCACATGGTGCCAGAAAGAAACCAGAGACTAGAGATGATCAGAGTGGGGCTGGGCAGCTCTGGGCTGAGCTCTCAATGGGACTCGGACCCTGTTCTCCACCAGCCTAAAAAAGCACTAATTTTCCCAGCTGACCTTCTGTAGCAGAGACATCCTAACTGCTGTGGGCAGGAGGTTTTTCCTCTGTGTTGCTTTAATGAGGGAAAGAAAGTTAAGAGCATCTTACCCTCCCCATCTCCCTTTAATACACAGCAGAGGAAGAGCAAAGTTTTTCCTGCCCATGTCTCTGCATAGGAAATGGCAACATCAGAGACTTTGGGGAGGGATCTCCCCATGCACATCCCATGAGTCACCAAGATGTGAGCTGTGGTGGGAGGACAGGGCTGGGTGGCATCATGAGGCTGCTCAGCACCACGGGCAGCCAGGGCTTCATGCCAGACCCCACTCTCCCTCAGCCCTCGCTGCTGCTGTGCCACTGGTGAGGCCAGACAGGACACACCAGTCCTTGGGCAGCACGAGGCCAGATCCCTTCCAGCGAGGTGTCCGAGCCCGTAAACAGGCAGAGGACAAGGAGGTCTCTCCCAGACTTCACTGCATTTTGCATCTTCTGTGCACCTGTTCCCTGTCCTGCCTCTTGCTAAGTTAGATCTCACTTCTGGAGCAGCGAGGAGGTTTCTTGGTACTGGGGAAATACAGCAGGAGACTGGTTTTCCCCAAACCCCTTGGTCTGGGGATATCCCAGTGAGGCATTCAAAAAATCAGCTCTTTAAGAAAAATACCCTTTTGCCAAAATCTGAATAAACCACAGGAAACCAAAGCAGGCTGCAATTCCCGAGTGAGGTTTTTTGCAACCAGTTGTGCCCTTTTCATAGACTCAAAGAATGTCCTAAGTTGGAAGGGACCCACAAGGACCATCGAATCCAACTTCTGTCCCCGCACAGGACAACCCCAACATTCACACCGTGGGGCTGAGGGTGTTGGCCAAATGCTGCTGGAATATTGTCAGGCTTGGTGCTGTGACTGCTTCCCTGGGGAGCTGTTCCAGTGCTCCACCACCCTCTGGGGGAAGAACCTTTTCCTAATGTCCACCCTAGCCCTCCTCTGGCACATCTTCCTGCCATTCCCTCAGGCCCTGTCATTGGTCACCAGAGAGAAAAGCTCAGCGCCTGCTCCTCCTCCTCCCCTGGTGAGAAGGCAGTAAATGCTATGAGGTCCCCTCTCAGTCTCCTCCAAGCTGAATAGACCAAGTGACTTCAGCTGCTCCTCACATGGCATCTCTTCTAAACCCTTCACCAGCTTTGTGCCTTTCTCAGGACACTCTCCAGTAGCTTTAGATCCATTTTATCCTCTGGTGCTCAAAACTGCACCCAGTACTCAAGGTGGAGCTGCACCAGTGTGGAGCAGAGCAGGACAATCCCCTCCCTCACCCAACTGGCAAGGCTGTGCTTGAAGCACCCCAGAACCAGGGCATGACATATACTGGGGGGGCTTGTGAAAACCCCTGGTACATGAGGACTTCCAGTACCTGAAGGGGGCTACATAAAAGCTGGGGAGGGGCTTTTGACAAGAGCTTGTAGTGATGAGGTGGAATGGCTTTAAATTGGAAGGGGGAAGATTTAGATTAGATATTAGGAAGAAATTCTTCACGGTGAGGGTGGGGAGGCCCTGGCACGGGTTGCCCAGGGAAGTCATGGCAGCCCTATCCCTGAAGGTGTTCAAGGCAAGGTTGGATGGGGTTTTGAGCAGTGGAAGAGTGGAACTGGAGGAGTCTTAAGGTCCCTTCCAACACAAACCATTCTATGATTCTATGAGTCGAGAATATCCCAGGAGCAGCACGGAAACGCCACCACCTCTGTCCTCTGAGCACTCAGCCCTTCAAATATTTACCTGGAAAACTTCCTGGACTGCCTGGTGTAATATCTGCAATCTACAAATGACAAATTGAAGTGAGGAGATGCTGGGCATGAAATATAAACCAGGTGGGTACATAACCAGGAGCTCTGGGAAAAAATGTGCCAAGAGAACAAGCCAGCACTGTCCAACTCCTCATCCCTGCTTGTAAGGAAATTTCCTAATTAGTAGGCAGCTTTCCTCATGGTGCCAGAGCAATCCTCTACCAAAGCCATCTCCTTTATTCATTTGAAAGCAATAACTGTCACCATTCTGTTCAAGAGTTAATTTGGACAGGAGGTCAAACCAGGTCAGTGAAAGGTGGCAGCATACCAGTCCAGGCAGGTACCACACCACATCGAGCAATGCTCCCACTCTGGCACACTGGAAGTTGTTGAGCAAATTCAAACTCTAGATCCACTCTCAGACATTGAAACATCAACCAACACCTCGGCTTAGGATAAGCTTAACTTGAATTCAGTTTGAAGAGAATTGTAGAATCATAGAATCATGGAATGGGCTGGGTTGGAAGGAACTTCAAAGTCCATCCAGTTCCAACCCCCTGTCATGGGCAGGGACACCTCCCCTCAGACCAGGCTTCTCAGGGCCTCATCCAGCCTGGCCTTGAAGACCTCCAGGGATGGGGCAGCCACAACTTCCCTGGGCATCCTGTGGCAGTGTCTCACCACCCTCATGGTGAACAGAGGCACAGAGTTCATAAATGATTTGTCATGGGTATTAGTGGGTCAGTTCAGGCTTCCCAACCAGCATCCCCAACCATGGGCAGATCCCATCACCTCTCTGTGGCGCAGCAGCAGTGTGGAACAATGCTGACCTCCGTAGCGTGTTTAAAGAAGAATAATTGCATGGGAGAGTAGGAGAAAGCAGAAACATAGGCCTTGTTGGCTTGTTAATGGACTTAGCAGGAGGACCACCCTAGCACAGGTCTGCTAGCCAGGCCCCCCCAGAGAGGCAGAGGAATCACCTTTGCGAGCGGGGTTTACGATCCCACCTTCCCCAAGGGAATAAGCCAAAAGCTTATTGAGGGCCACCACAAACTGGTCCTCGTGGAACAGGGCATCTGCTACAGCATGCACATAAGCCAAATTAGCCCAGCTCTAGATGTTCAAAGTAGCCCCCTTCTCCATAAAACACTTCTCTCTAGCAGGGCAGATGCTGGAAGAGCAGCTTGGCCTGTATCTCTGCAGCATCTCAGAGAACATCTTGTCTTCCTTGAGATCCTCATTTCACCTCTAGATTTGGGGCTTTACTTTACATCACAACAGATTCCACGATGCTGCGGGGCAGGAAGAGGGAAAAAAGCCATTTTTTCTGTATTTGAAATGTTGACCCCAACCCTCAAAAGCTTTGACAAGAGCTTTGACCTCCAAAGGCTGCATCAGCCTTACGAGCCCCCTAAAGCCAGCCCTTCAGCCGTGGCTTTCTGGTTTTCTCCACGCACATCCTCCCCTGCCCACACTTTGCTTCCAAAAGTGCATCCGAGCTCATCAGCCTCAAGCAGAGAGAAATGTGAAGCTGCCTGATACTCAATCCTTGTGATTTTAGGCACCTCCAGCGAATTTTGCCTGATTGCACGGTGGGTTTGGCAACCGTTGGGTGCTCCAGATGGCTCCACCATGGCCAACGGCCCCTGCACCGCCACTCCCAGCACCCAGCACCCAGCAGGATGAGCAGGGGGGCGTGAAACAGGGCACACCTGGGATGTCATGGTGCTTCCTTTGAAGAGCTTGCTGCCCTGGTTCAGCGAGGAGCAGGGTGGAGCAGCCCTGCCATCCTTACACAAGCTAAGGTCACGCCGAGTTTGGGCTGGAGCTGCCAGATTTCCCGGAGTGGGACCATCGGGAGGAGGCAGGGAGAAGAAACGGCTCCACATGGATCAGGTGTGGGTCCAGCCCCGTGGTGGGGGCAAGGAACCGACCCAAGGGAGGACACCACTGCTGGCAGCCCCACCATGAATGATCCAACACGCAGAAAACTGCCTGAGCTACAGGGTGCACTCGGTGTCGGAGCGCCTGGCCCTTTGCATACACACTTTGGTTTATTAATTTATAGTTTGGTTTATTAATTTATAGTTTGGTTTATTAATTTACTTTGGTTTATTAATTTATAGTTTTGTTTATTAATTTACAGTTTGGTTTATTAGTTTATCCATGACACAGAGGTGCCCAGGCTAGGAAAGCACCATCATGGACCATTCCTGCTGACCTTCAGCACTGTGCTGAAGTCACCACTGCATCCTGGCCCACTGCTTCTCCTGTGCTGGCTCACAGCACCTTGTCACTACGTGAACAACTATTTTAAAATCCAGAAAATAGCCAGGAAAGCAGAGGTGGCTTAGCCAGATTAAGAAAAACATGATACTGGTTTGAAGCTGAGGTGGTGCCATACAGATAAAGCACACGTGATGTAGAGTCACCTCTTCTTTAGGATCCTTCCAGAGTCCTGTGCTCAGAAAGCACCAAGATAAAGGTGGGGAATGGCAAAGCATGCAGTAAGTATGGGATTTCTTTGTTAAATGAAGAAGCAGGAATACAGGCAATAATTCTCCTTTTAGTCTGATTTTATGCAAGACCTATGGTTTTGTAACACTTGTGCAATGCACAAACAAGAAACCGTTCCTCCATCCCATCCTACAGCACCCCCAGCTCTCCCCAGGCACTCTGGGAGCCAAGCAGCTCCCAAAGCAGATTAAGGCTTTTGCAGCCCAGTGCTGGTTTGCAATTAGACTTTTTTTTCCCCTCTCTCTCAGGGCTAAAGCCTCATTAGGAGGGGGGGCACCACAATCTGGCCTAGTTTTAAAATGCTCACTGGAGTACAGAGAGATCTCAGCACCCAGGGCTGAAGGCAGGAACGTTGGCTTTGCCAGCCAAGTCCCTCCTTGTTCTTCTTGGTTGAGTCACCATCCCTGGAGGTGTTTAAAAGACAGGTTGATGAGATTCTCAGGGACATGGTTTAGTAAGGGGACAGGTACGGTTGGACTTGATGATCTCAGAGACCTTTTCCAACCAGATGATTCTATGATTCTTCCCAGAAGGAGCTGCAGCTGGAAACAGCAAGAGCTCAACAGGTGTAAATATTTGTGCCTCAGTTTCCCCAGCTGGAAAAGAGAGGCAGCAGAGAGGCTGGCAATCCATCACTGCTACGGGCCCTGTGCCATCATTCAAATCAACCACATGGTGTGTTGGCTTCCTTCAAAGCCAGCCTGATGTTGAACTCCTCAGGCTTTTCTATTCATTGCAATGCATGAAAAACCCAGGGCCCGTGCTCTTACATCTCTGTGGAGAGGAAGCCCCATGCTCTTTGTACTTCCCTGTTTCACTGGCGGGCACGGCGACTGCTCAGGCCCACTAAAACCCCCTGGACACACGGAAGGCAGGGGGACAGCAAGGAGTGAGGGGCTGGAGAACAAGTCTTATGAGGAGCAGCTTAGGGGCCTGGGGTTGTTTAGCCTGGAGAAGAGGAGGCTGAGGGGAGACCTTATCCTACAGCTCCCTGGAAGGAGGCTGTAGCGAGGAGGGTGTTGGTCTCTTGTCCCGGGTAACAAGAGACAGGAAGAGAGGAAATGGCCTCAAGTTGCACCAGGGGGGGTTTAGACTCGATATTAGGAATAATTTCTTTACTGACGGAGTAGTGAATCCCTGGAACCAGCTTCACAGGGCGGTGGTGGAGTCTCCATCTCTGGAGGTGTTCAAAAACTGTACGTGTGCTGCTCTGGGACGTGGTTTAGTAGGCAGGGGGGGTTGTGTTGATGGAGGAAGGATTGACCTGTTAGAGGGTAGGATGGCCCTACAGAGGGACCTGGACAGGCTGGAGAGCTGGGCTGATTCTAATGGGATGATGTTTAATGAGTCCAAATGTCGGGAACTTCATTTTGGACACAACAATCCCATGCAGAGCTACAGACTGGGGACAGAGTGGCTGGAGAGGAGTCAGGCAGAAAGGACCTGGGAGTGCTGGTGGACAGGAAGCTCAACATGAGCCAGCAGTGTGCCCAGGTGGCCAAGAAGGCCAATGGCATCCTGGCCTGCATCAGGAATAGTGTGGGGAGCAGGACCAGAGGAGTTATCGTCCCCCTGTCCTCGGCACTGGTCAGGCCTCACCTTGAATATTGTGTCCAGTTCTGGGCCCCCCAGTTTGGGAAAGATGTCAGGATACTGGAGTGTGTTCAGAGGAGGGCAACGAAGATGGTGAGGGGGCTGGAGCACAAGCCCTATGAGGAGCGACTGAGGGAGCTGGGGCTGTTTAGTCTGGAGAAGAGGAGGCTCAGGGGAGACCTCATTGCTCTCTACAACTCCCTAAAAGGAGGTTGTAGTCAGGCAGGGGTTGGTCTCTTCTCTCAGGTGACCAGTGACAGAACTAGAGGGCAGGGACTCAAGCTTTGTCAGGGAAAGTTTAGACTTGATGTTAGGAAAAAGTTCTTCACTGAAAGGGTGATTGGTCATTGGAATGGGCTGCCCAGGGAGGGGGTGGAGTCACCGACCCTGGAGGTGTTTAAGGGGAGACTGGATGAGGCACTGAGTGCCATGGTTTAGATGATGGTTGGTGTTAGTGTTGGTGTTAGTGTTGGGTTATAGGTTGGACTCGATGATCTCAGAGGTCCTTTCCAACCTTGTGATACTGTGATACTGTGATCTTAGAGGTCTTTTCCAACCTTAACGGTTCTTTGATTCTATGAACTTAGGACAGGGAGGTCTCCTGCTCCCCCGTAAGCAATGCTCTCCTCTGCAGCCTCAGCAAGGCTGACACACAATACTTCCTTGCCCAGGGAGCTGGTTTTTAGCAGCCCATTCACTTATGACACCATTTTATAAATAACAACAGCTTTCAGGAGGCAGAACGAGCCCTAGATCGAGTTACAAGGCTGCTCAACCGGGCACGGGCTGAAATGAGGAACTTTAGAGCTGCCCTAAAGTACACCCAGCTCTGCAACACCTCGAGACCAGCACAGCCTCCTAAACAGAGCTGTCCTTGTTCCCTTCAGCCAGATTGGGCTGGATGAAGCTCCCCCTCTTCTCTAAGACAAGAAATGAAATCATAAGGTAGAGAAAGCAGTGGTGGGGAGTGAAAAGGATATCTTCAATTACAGCTGTGACAGCTATAAAGGTTACCTACAGCCATGAAAACATGGTTACAAAACCATGTAATGTAAACAATGTGATTAATTCAAACCCCACCAAAAAAAACCCTCTATTAAATGGGGATTCTGGCCAACTCCATACAAGGATTGCATTAAAAGCTGTCATTTTGATCTCACTGTACCTCTGGCTTCTTGTGAAAGCCGAGCTGGCTTTTGGTTTAAGGAGACTGTCCTGGGAGGAAGAGTTACAATCCTGTGGTCTCTCAGATGAACTAGGATCATGTTGAAATTATAAATGTGAAGCTTCCAGGCTTTCTTGCAAGCATTCTGAAGTCTTAAAAGCAATCAGAGAGGGGAAAATGTGTTGCTGTTTGCTACAGCCTGCTCCTAATCAGGCCACTGAAATCTCCTTTACGCCAACGTGCTTTAGTGGAGGAAATCAGGGCTGCAAAACAGCCTTTATGTAACAGGGATGATGTTCCCCTTCTGCACTCAGAGCTGTGCCAGTTCTCTGCCACTCGATAATTGCCGTATAACCCATCAGAGCAGTATTTAACCTGACGCATCGCTGGAGCGGCAGCTCAGCTCCAGGCGCTGCCGCTGCCGGGCAAACACCACCTCAGGCAGGGCCAGTGACATTCTGATCATGGAAAGGCCAAACCAGGGGAATACTGGACAAAAAAAGCAGCCTGTAAAGCCAAGAAACGGAGCTGGGGCTGCCAGTGCTACCAGTAGATGTTTGTGAGTGGTGGTGGTAGAGGTGCTTGCGAGGCATCGTGCATCCCAGCTCAGGGCAGCTCTCCTGGCTCAGCTGCCTGAGAGATCTCCAAGCTTCCCAGGGGTGAGGTGGCCACAGGTGCATCCACAGCAGATACAGAATAAAATCTGGAGGGTGATGGAGCAGATGGGAGAACCTAAAGCCTACATGAGCCACACAGGGGGACTTGGGCTCTTTATAGCAGCTTAATGGGCGCTTAGAATTATGGAATCGCTTGGTTAAAAGATCTTTGAGATCATCGAGTCCAACCACACCTGTCCACGACTAAACCAGATCCCTGAACACCTCATCTACACCTCTTGTAACCACCTCCAGGGATGGGGACTCCACCACCTCCCTGGGCAGCCTCTGCCAGTGCAAATGCATCTGCCAAAGCATCTGACGGGCAGCGCTGAGCCTCCGTCCACGGTGAAACCGCGCGTGAGGAACGGCACCGCCTCACCTCCGAGTCCTTGTCCAGCTGGTTCCTGACCACGATCATGTTGTACAGCACCCGGTCGTCGTCTGCCTCCGTGTGGGTCACGTCGTGTGGGGTGCTCCACAGGTTCTGCTCCTCGTCCCGCGCCAGCGTGGCTCCAAAGGAGGCGTAGGGGTTGTTGTTACTGCAGAGAGGGTGAGAGGCGAGGCAGCTTTAGCTACCGCAGCATCACGCTGCCTTCTTTTGCCTTCCCAGGGGGAAGTCCCATTTCTGTGGCACCTCTTTCTCACAGGAGAGAGAAGGAAGAGGAGAAGGGGAAAATGGGAAGGCAGGCAAGCAGAGTTTTCTCCTCAGCAAACATCCTGATCACACAAGCCATGGGTTAAACCAGGCAGCGCTGCCATGAAACCAAAGTCACCAAATCCATAAATTTGCTCAAGACATCAGGTATTATCTGAGAAGCTGGGATGGAGGAAATGTCAACATCATCTCCCAGTAGCTCCTGCAGCTCCCTGCCCTGCTCCCCATCGTGCCTTCCCACCTCAAACCCTGTAAAGCCTCCTCAGCCACTCCAAGCTTAATGTGGGAACAGTTCTAATTAAGACTCAAAAATCCCGGTGGCTCTGGAGGGTATTTTCCCTCCGCAGCCATGGCAAGATCCCAGCAGCGAGATCTCTCCCCTGGGAGACTTTGTGTGGGCAAGATGATCTGTCCCCAAGGAGGTGGCTGCATGCAAAGCCTCTCCCTTGCCTCTCAGCCAAAGCAGAGGTTTTACCCATCTTCTCCTCAAAGGCCTTGGGCAGGATTTTATTACGGACAAAACACGTGCCAGCTCTCCTGAGGGAGTTGGGACAGGTTAGTCCAGGGATGAGATGGCTTGGGGGAATCTTATCCACATGTATAAGTACCTGATGGGAGGGAGAGAAGGAGATGGAGCCAGACCCTTCGGAGTGGTGTCCTATGATGGGACACACAGTGAAATATAGGAAATTCTGTTTAATGGTGAAAAGGGTGGGTGAACACTGGCACAGGTTGCCCAGAGTGGCTGTGGAATCTCAAAACCCAGCTGACACTACTTGACAAGGGTTTGGACTGGATGCCCTCCAGAGGTCCCACATCCACGACCGTGTTTCTGTGTGACCCTGAAGCTCTGTTGTCTCCCCAGCATCCCAAACCCTACCAAATCAAGCAGGCAATCCCTGCAGGTGCCTCCACCCCAGCACCTCCTACTTGAGAGGTGCCAAGCTGCACAAGGACCTGTGCCAAGGCACAGAAAAGACATTTAGCCCCATCTTTATTTGGGGGTGGAAACATTCTCAGCTTGCTTGTGAACTTTATTTGCTTAGCACTCAGCAAAGCAGAGCATCATCTCCTGGGAGGGCTGTCCCCACCAGGACAAGCAGCTTTTTGCTGCACTGGTGGCAGTTCTGTGTTTTAGGGCTTTATATTGCCACTGGGATGTGCCTTTTGTTATTTAATTCTACCACTTTTAGCAGAGGATTTCCATAATGTTTCTCATCAAGATGTCCAGAGACTTGAGCAGAACAACACAATGGAGTATTGTCTCCAGTTCTGGAATCCCCAACATAAGAAGGATATGGAACTGTTGGAACGGGTCCAGAGGAGGACATGGAGATGATCCAATGGCTGGAGCCCCTCTGCTATGAGGACAGGTTGAGAGAGCTGGGGTTGTTCAGCCTGGAGAAGAGAAGGCTCCAGGGAGACCTTAGAGCAGCCTCCCAGGACTGAAAAGGGCTCCAGGAAAGCTGGGGAGGGGCTTTTTACAAGGGCATGGAGTGATAGGACAACGGGGAATGGCTTTAAATTGGAAGGGGGAAGATTTAGATTAGACATTGGGAAGAAATTCTTCACAATGAGGATGGAGAGGCCCTGGCACAGGTTGCCCAGTGAAGTTGTGGCTGCTCCATCCCTGGAGGTGTTCAAGGCCAGGCTGGATGGGGCTTTGATCACCCTGATCCAGTGGGAGGTGTCCCTGCCTGTGGCAGGGCGGGTGGATCTGGATGGGCTTTAAGGTCCTTTCCAACCCAAACCATTCTTTGATCCTATGAAGTGGAGAACTATTTTTGGCCTCACCCAACAGTCTCCCAGCTACCCTGTGGCATTCCCTGCTCACTTCCTGTTTGAACAGCCCAATCCTCATGCTATTTGCTACCCAAACCCCATCCTTTTCGCAAGGAACCCACCCAGCAAAACCTCAGAGAAGCCCATGGGCGCTTTAGCCATGATGTCAAGTCATTAAAAAGATGCTCAGAGGAGCTCCAGCACGTAGATAAAATAGAAAAAAAGTCATCCAAAACAACATTCCTGCAGGTTAATTAGACTTCCAGCAAACCAAAAACCTGAGCAGCAGGTAATAAGGGAAAAGATAATCTCTTACAATCTCTCATTACAGATGAGGAAACGAACGTAACTTGGAGGGTGTGGATGGCATAACTCAGCTGTTCCTACACCAGAGCCAGCATGGGTTCACCCAAATTGTGTCTCAGATGTGGAACAGAAAGGATCCCAGCCTGGAAGGGATCATTCAGGAGCCAGATGCGCTACCAGCAGGAGTTTGGTCTCATCCTGCCTTTGACAGGATTCTTCCCACTCAGTGACTTACCGGTACCCTTAACATTTGAGTTAAATTTCAAAACCAGCATTGGGCAACAACCCTAACATGCCTTAGCTTTTCCAAACCACACCCTCACAGCTCCCAAGGCACTTCCCAACCCACCTCTATTTCCAAACCGCAGCACGGAGCATTCACCAGCCTGTGAGGGGTGTGGGCAATGCCCAGGAGTCAGCAAATCCACACAAGCACGGAGAGCTCTGCCAACAACGAGCAGCCCCAAAGCGTGCTGGACTTCCAAGCAACATTTAAAATGAACAAATGGGAGCAAAAAGAAAGGAGCATGTGGACAGCAGCCTGCTTTGTGGGCTACAGGAGTCTCCATGGGACCAGAGGGGACTCAGAGCATTTCACACTCTAGGCTTTATCAAAAAAGCAGTGAGCGCTCACCCTTCATCAACAGATTTCTGCTCCAAGGGGCTTTCATAGAATCACAGAACCACTTGGTTGGAAAAGACCTTTGAGATGATCGAGTCCAACCGTCCCTATCCACTACTAAACCAGATCCCTGAGAAACTCATCTACCCATCTTCTAAGCCCCTCCAGGGATGGTGACTTCATCACCTCCTTGAGCAGCTGTTCCAGTGCTTGCCCACCCTTTCAGTAAAGAAATTTTTCCTGATGTCTAATCAAAATGTCCCCTGGCACAACTTGAGGCCATTTCCTCTTATCCTGTCACCTGTCACTTGGGAGAAGAAACCAACGCCCACCTCACCACAGCCCCCTTTCAGGCAGTTGTAGACAGTGATGAGATCTCCCCTCAGCCTCCTCTTCTCCAGGCTAAACAACCCAGTTCAGGTCAAGCTCATTTTAGGATTCAGAGCCTGAATGCTGCATTTATATGCATCCTGAGGACACCCGAGCCAGATCTCATCCTCCTGCCAGGATGCTTTGCAGCAGCAGCCTGGCTCCCTGGCTTTGTCCCACATTTCTTTTCCCAGCCCTGCACTAGTGTTGTGCCTACATCTGTGCTTCATCCCCACCTCCACTGGCTGCTCTCACTGCTCTCATCACAGGTCACAGCCAGCCTTGTAAATGCTTGGGTAATATATGCACCAAATTATGCACAAATTGCCTCAATGCTTTTTTCTTTGACACGTTGGATTTATGAGGCCAAAGCCACTCTGCTTGTGGAAAAATAAGGTGAAAAGTCATGAAGTCAATGTTTCAGGAGCAGCAGCAGCTCTCAAAAACCAGAACTAGGCTAAAAGATCTGAAATCTCAAGCAAGTCATTCATTTTAAACAAGGCTGGGATCATAGAATCATGGAATCATCAAGACCTCTAAAGTCATCCAGTCCAACAATCAGCCCAACACCACTGTGCCCACTAAACCTTGTCCCATAAAGTGGCATCTACAGGCTTCTTGAACCCCTCCAGGGATGGAGAATCCATCACTTCCCTTGGGCAGCCTCTGCCAGGGCTTCACCACTCTTTCAGTAAAGAATTTTCCCTTAATATCCAACCTAAACCTCCTGTGGTGCTACTTGAGGCCATTTCCTCTCATCCTATCACTTGTTACTTGGGAGAAGAGACCAGCACACACCTTGCTACAACCTCCTTTTAGGGAGTTGTAGAGAGCAATGAGGTCTCCCCTCAGCCTCCTTTTCTCTAGGCTAAACAATGCCAGTTTCCTCAGCCACTCCTCATAAGAGTATTAAAAAAATACAATAGAATAAAACCAAAATAAAAAATACAATAAAAAAGTACAATAATAATAATAAATAATAATATAAAAATACAATATAAAAGCACAGCAAGTGTGCTCTTGCAACATCCTCTCTTTGAAATAAAACCCCAAAGCTTCCTGAAGAGGGACGAGACAGTTATTAGGCTGTTAGATTAATTAAGCTGCCATGTTTGTGCAAGAGCAGGTGCCTTTTGAATGCCCAGCATTCATTCAGGCTTTCCTACTTAGAGCCAGCATTAATTGGATCGCCAGCGGAAGGTGTGTTACTAAAGAAAGGTGCTGGGTGAGGGATGGACACCACGGCCAGCCAGGCAACACAAACACACTGAGCTCTCCTTAGCTTAATACCAATTTCCTGGGCTGGATGGATGCCCCATGCTTGGGATTATCTGGTTATTATTTAGGTAACTGCTTTAACAGAATGGAATCAGGACGTTTCAAACCCTGTTGTCGTCTCTGCTGTTACCCGATACCTATGTAGGCCACCCTGGGTGCATCCCACCCTCCTTCCTGAACGCCTCTGTCCTACCAATGACACAGGGAGAGCACAGTCCCTGCTCCTTCCCGGGCCTGGGGAACCTGCTGTGGGCTCCAGCAGTGGCCAGGACCCCATCTGGCAGCTGGGGAAAGAGGAAGAGATGCTGCAAACCCACAGCACGGATGTTTTGCAACGTGCAAATGGAGCATTTCCCATACGAGGACAGGCTGGGAGAGTTGGGGTTGTTCAGCCTGGAGAAAAGAAGGCTCCAGGGAGACCTTACAGCAGCCTCCCAGGACTGAAAGGTGCTCCAGGAAAGCTGGGGAGGGGCTTTTGATCAGGGACTGCAGGGATAGGACAAGGGGGAAATGTTTTAAGCTGAAAGAGGGGAGATTGGGATGAGATTTTAGGAAGAAATTTTTTCCTGTGAGGGTGGGGAGGCCCTGGCCCAGGTTGCCCAGAGAAGCTGTGGCTGCTCCATCCCTGGAGGTGTTCAAGGCCAGGTTGGATGGGGCTTTGAGCAGCCTGATCCAGTGGGAGGTGACCCTGCCTATGGCAGGGGGGTGGAACTGGATGGGTGTTGAGGTCTCTTCCAATCCAAACAATCCTACGATTCCATGCAAAACCTCCTTGCGTGCTTGCACAGCTCAGAGCTCTTCTCCATGACTCAAGGCTTCATCCTGTTGTAGGAAAATCCCCCTCAACCTCACATCTCCGTGCACGAGGCAGCAGGAGAGAAAAATCTGCTCTCAAGAAATCAGTATGCCCGCTGTTTTCATACAAAGCCGTGCTGTGGCATCTCCTTTCCAGCATCCTTGGCCCAGGAACAGAGCTCTGTGCCGGCAGGACCCCCTTTTTGTTTGTCCTCTCAGCCTCCTCTATTGGAATCCCACTGTGGGAAGACAAAAGCTGAAGGGTTTCTACGATGAGGGGAGCACAGGAATCGCCAAAGAGATGCTGCTCTTGAATCGCTTGCATGAAGTCAACTCTAAAAAGCCCCTAAGGAAGGTGTTTGGGGGAAAAGGGGGCTTGGATGGAAAAGGGGGCTCAAGTTGACAGGCTAGGGATGACAAATTGTGGAAAAGGGATGCTGGATTGCGGGAAAGAGATGCTGGATTGTGGGAAAGGGACGCTGGATTGCGGGACAGGGATGCTGGATAGCGGGAAAGGGATGCTGGATAGCGGAAGGGGCTGCCAGACTGAAGGAAAGGGCTGCCGGATTGAAGGAAAGGGATGCTGGATTGAAGGAAAGGAATACTGGATTGTAGGAAAGGGTTCTGGAGCCGGGAGATGTCGGTGAGGGAAGATGAGGAGCATCCCTCCTCCAGCGCGGGGCGGGGGGCTCCATCCCGTCCCCCCAGGGGATGGGGACGAGGGCTCTCACCTGAGCAAGGGCTCCTTCTCGGGCGGAGCCGTCTCCCCGCCGCAGCAGCAGCCGCAGCAGCCGCGGCAGAGCGAGCGCAGCCAGCCCCGCAGCCCCATCGGCCCCGGGAGCAGGGCTGGGCTGTGCGGGCTGGCACCGCCCCCAACGGGACCGGCCCACCCGGGCACCGCCCCGAGAGGGCTGGCTCGGGGACAGGGCACTGGCTGCGTCCTGGGCCCGCCCTGCGCCCTCCTGCGCTCTGCTGCATCCTCCGGCACCCTCTGCTCTCTCCTTCATCCTCCCGCATTGTTCTGCCTCCTGCTGTACACTCCTGCTCCCGCCTGCTCTCTCTTTGCATCCTTCTGTGCACTCCTGCATCCTGCTGCAGCCTTCTCTACACTCCTGCACCCTTCTGCTCTCTGCTGCATCCTCCAGCACTCTTCTGTTCAGTCCTTCTCCCTTCTGCTCTCTGTTGGACCCTATTGCACCCTCCCACATCCCTCTGCACTCTGCTGCACTCTTCTGTACACTCCTGCACCCTCCTGCTCTCTGCTGCACCATCCTCCTCCCTCCTTCACCATCCTGTATCCTCCTTCATCCCTCTGCAGTCTCCTACATCCTCCTGCACCCTTCAGTACACTCCTGCTCCCTCCTGCATCCTCCTGCGACCTCCCACATCCCTCTGCAGTCTCCTGTTCTTTGCTGCACCCTCCTATGCTCTCATGCACCATCCTGCTCCGTGTTGCACCATCCTGTTCCCTCTCTTGCCATCCTGCATCCTCCTGCATCATCCTGCACCCTTTGCTCTGTTGCACCCTCTTTCATGCCTCTACTGTCTTCTGCATCCTCCTGCACCCTTCTGCACCCTCGTGCTCTCTCCTGTGCCCTCCTGCTCCCTGCTGCACCGTCCTGCTCCCTCCTTTGCGTCCTGCACCCTTCTGCACCCTCCTACATCCCTCTGCCCTCTCCTGCATCCAGGACTTCACATGACGCTCCTCGGAAAGCACTGGGGCCCAAGGGTCCTCAATCTCCTAGGTCTTGTTTGAATTCAGGTGTCTAAAAATAAACATTTCTGGTCAGGAGATGAGAAACCCCTGCCAAAAGGGGCTGGAGAACGAGTGTTATGAGGTGTGGCTGAGGGAACTGGGGTTCTTCAGCCTGGAGAAGAGGAGGCTGAGGGGAGACCTCATCACTGTCTACAACTGCCTGAAAGGAGGCTGTGGTGTGGTAGGTGTTGGTCCCTTCTCCCAGGTGACAGGTGGTGGGACAACAAGAAATGGCCTCAAGTTGCACCAGGGCAGGTTCAGATTAGACATCAGGAAAAATTTCTTCACCGAAAGGGTTCTCAGGCAGAGGCTGCCCAGGGAGGTGGTGGAGTCTCCATCCCTGGAGGTGTTTAAAAGAGGGTAGGTGAGGTGCTCAGGGATCTGGTTTAGTAGTGGACAGGGATGGTTGGACTCAAAGATCACAAAGGTCTTTTCCAACCAGGAAATTCTATGATTCTATGAAAATATGGGTGAGCTGCTTCTCCCACCCAGGTCCAGCCCTCTCTCCAAGTTGGGAACTGCAGATGATGATGGATTTTGACAGCGAAAGCCGACAGTGCCAAAAAGCTGATGGGAATGTGGGGATCCCATTGGGAACTGACTGTGCCTGCAAACACCAAAATCACCATCCAATACATTTGCATTGGCCACCTCGGGAACCCACTTGGCCAAGAGGGCTGCAACACTGGATTGTGAGGCCACCAAGGTGAGTGGGAACATTTGGGTCTGTTAAAGGCCAGGAAATCATAGAATGGTTTGGGTTGGAAGGGACCTTAAAGCCCAACCAGTTCCAACCCCCTCTGCCATGAGCAGGGACACCTCCCACTAGACCAGGCTGCTCAAGACTCTATCCAACCTGGCCTGGAAAAGCTCCAGGGAGGGGGCATCCATAGCTTCCCTGGACAAAGAGCTCTACATTGTGCAGCAAGAGGCTCTGCAGTTACAAATGAATTGGGGACAGCGATCAGATTTCACCAGCAAATAAAGATGTAAGGTGAGCCAGAAAGCATGGAGAAGGCTCTGGTTCCTGCATGGGGAATGGGACATCCCAGTGTGCTCCACCCCAGATTCTCACCTGATTTCTTAATTCAGTTTCATTCATCGGCCCCACAATCAGCCTTTCCATCTTCCTTAACTGAAAGGTGAAATCATGGGAGGTGGACTTGTTCCTTACTCTTTCCAAAGATCCCAGCACTGGGGATTTGCTCTCAGCCAGGGCTTGCAGCTCCCCCGTGCGCTGTGCAAAAGTTACTTGGGGCAGGATGAGCTGAGGGGGGAGGCAGGATTTTGAAGTCAGGGGTGCTCTGCCTTCACAGAATTCTTCCTCTGTCCTTGAACTTGCCTTTATTTCTTCTCCAACCTTTTGTGTTCTTGAGGACAAGAATAACCAGAGGATGTGCTGGCTGCTATTTAAAGGACCCAGCAATCGGTCGTGGCACGCACTAGCACATAAAATAGGCACTACTGCAGAGATTCCCCTCTCCTTGCTGGCTGATCCACTGGGTCTCTCTTTCATCTCTCTTTCTACACAAGCACTGTTTTTTATCTGGGCTGCAGATGCCAGGGAGGGGGCGGGGACAGCCCCAATCCCAGCTGAGACCTCCAGGCACAACTAAAACACCCATCAGCTGAGACATCTTTGATTTGCAGTTAACTCCCTTCCCTACCAGGAGATTTTATCCCCCACCCTACTGCTCCTAAGCCAAGAGAATTGTGTCCTTCATTAATTTAAAGTCTGAGCCCTCTAGGTTTAAAAAGAGACTTTCAGAAATACCAAGTATTTTCCAATCCCTGTATTCCTCGTTGTGATAATAAATCTTCTTTCTTTTCCATCAGAGAACAAATAATCAGGGCAAGTCTCCTGAGAGCTGCAGCCTTAAAAGCAAATCATTTTCTTCACAAGGTAAAAGAAATATCACTGGCTTCTTCACGGTGTAAATAACCCAGGTGACAGAGGCAGAAGTGATGCTTTGGGGAGCAGCATGCCCTGAGCAATTCACCCATTCCCCCCCGGGGTGCTGCGGTCCCATTACATTTTCATGTCCCTGCTGCCTTCTTGGTGGGGAGAGACTCTGGGATGGAGACACTGGCACCATCTTTATTTGTTTCTAGTGAGCAGGAGCCTACTGGCTGCAGACTCTTTTCACTCCTTGGAGTAGTTATCAGACACATAGAATGGTTTGGAAGGGACCTCAAAGCCCACCCAGTTCCAACCCCCCTGCCATGGGCAGGGACACCTCCCACTGGATCAGGGTGCTCAAAGCCACATGAAGCCTGGTCTTGAACACCTCCAGGGATGGGGCAGCCACCACTCCTCTGGGCAACCTGTGCCAGGGCCTCCCCACCCTCATTGTGAAGAATTTCTTCCTGATGTCCAATCTAAATGTTCTAAAGTCTTCTAAATCTTCCCCCTTCCAATTTTCCGAGCCATTCCCCGTTGTTCTGTCACTACCTGACTTTGTAAAATGCCCCTCCCCAGCTTTCCTGGAGCCCCTTTCAGCACTGGGAGGCTGCTTTAAGGTCTCCCCGGAGCCTTCTTTTCTCCAGGTTGAACAACCCCAACTCCCTCAGCCTGTCCTCCTACGGGAGATGCTCCAGCCCTTGGATCACCTCTGTAACCCCCCAAGCTCCAAGACTGTTTGAAGGGAAGGAGGGCTGTGTCAGCCACACCCTGGATCAATATCCTGCCCATAGGGAGGCTGGCCCCAGCCCTTCTGCAGTGGCTGCTGATCCTTTCTACCCACGCCCTGGGTATCCTCCCTCCAGCAGGGTCCAGCAAAGAGCTGCCAAGTCAATTCAAGCTTAAACTCAAACCAATTAAATTTGTAAATTAATTGCAGCACAGCAGGGTGATTTTTCTCTTCCTTTATCTCCATGCCCACATGCAACCCATTTGCAGGGTTCAGTGCCACCAGGCCAGCGCCGCATAGGTCACCTTCCAGAGGTTGTGCTGAGGAGCCAGAGAGATGTCAGGTGAAACACAGCCCCGGACATCACCAGGCTCCCACTAGGGTGGGCACAGCACACTCCTTGGTAGATACACTGGGTCTGGATTTCTTGTCCCAGGATAACATCTTGGAGCTCATTACAAGCAGTGATGGCAGAGCCAACAGATGTGTCAGGACCCTACTTCATAGAATCACAGAATCATAGAATCTTCCAGTTGGAAAAGACCTTTGAAATCATTGAGTCCAACCAAACCCATCTTCTGTTAAAACATACCCCTCAAAAACTCATCTACCCATTTTTTAAGCACCTCCAGGGATGGTGACTCAACCACCTCCCTGGGCAGCTGTTCCAGTGCCTGACCACCCTTTCAGTAAAGAAATTCTTCCTGATATCCAGTCTGAACCTCCCCTGGCACAACTTATGGCCATTTCCCCTTGTCCTATCACCTGTCACTTGAGAGAAGAGATCAACACTCACTCTGCCAGGCTCTGCCCTTTCAGGCAGCCATAGACAGTGATGAGGTCTCTCGTCAGCCTCCTCCAACCTAAACAACCCCAGTTCCCTCAGCTGTTCCTCACAGGACTTGTTCTCCAGCCCCTTCACCAGCCTCATTGCCCTTCTCTGGATGTGCTCCAACCCCTCAATGTCCTTCTTGTAGTGAGGGGCCCAGAACTGAACACAGCACTCAAGGTGTGGCCTCACCAGTGCCCAGTACAGGGGCACAATCACTGTCCTGGTCCTCCTGGCCACACTATTTCTGATACAGGCCAAGATGCCATTGGCTCTCTTGGCCACTTGGGCCACTGCTGGCTCATATTCAGCTGCTGCCAACCAACACCCCCAGGTCCTTCTCCTCCAGGCAGCTCTCCAGCCACTCTTCCCCAAGCCTGTAACGCTGCAGGGGGTTGCTGTGCTCCAAGTGCAGGGATCATCATTTGGTCTTGTTGAACCTCATCCCATTGGTCTCAGCCCATGGATCCAGCCTGTCCAGATCCCTCTGCAGAGCCTCCCTTCCCTCAAGCAGATCAACACTGCCACCCAGCTGGGTGTCATCTGCAAACTTGCTAAGGGTGCACTCAATCCCTTCATCCAGATCATTGATAAAGATATTGAACAGGACTGGACCCAGCACTGAACCCTGGGGAACACCACTCGTGACTGGCCTCCAGCTGCATTTCACTCCATTTACCATCACCCTTTGGGCCTGGCCATCCAGCCAGTTTTTCACCCAGCAGAGGTGCCCATCCAGGCCAAGGGCAGCCGGTTTCTGAATCAGAATATTGTGTCCCATTTCTTTTCCCATTTGCTCTTGAGGAATTGCCTGGTGTTCAAAACCTCCAAAACTGAAGCCATTTATTTCATGCCACAGCACTTCTTTGCCCAGATCTGAAGGTTGGTGTATCCTCTCCTTCCTCTTCCTCCCACAAGCAGGGAAAGAGACAGTGATAGTACCGAATTTAAAGCATCAAGCCCGTGGCTTGGCTGTGGACTACAGAATTGCTGCAATTTTAAGGTCTAGGTTTAAAGATCTGGCCAAAGAGAGACCTCTGCTACCAAGGAAAGAGAATTCAGGACTATGAGAGGCTGCATCCTGCAGCATCACCTCTATGCAGATGCCAGCAGAGATGTCCAGCCCAAGGAAAGGGGGAACGAGAAAACTATGGGCAACCCAAACACTTTCCAGTGCATGTTCTCAGCACCTTGTGTTTAGCAAGACGTGGTTAAGTGGCGTCCCTCTCCATCTGGACCTTGGAGCAATCCTCTCCTGAGGATGCAGCTGGTCAGAGTTGGGGTTTTCCCTCAAATTCCTCTTGGTAGGTGTGGAAGGGCAACCTGGAGCGTTTTCCAGGTAGGAGATTATCCACAGAAAACATGGAGAATTGAACCCTCTGAGCAAGAAGTTTTAATACTCAGAGCCTCCAAAATTGGGAGAGCCTCCAGGAGATGCAGCTTGGCTTATCTGGGAGTTCATTCTCCATGGGCAGGATCCTACGGGCAGAGGCTGGCTTAGGAGTGGCGTAACCTGGAGTGGGACACTGACTTTGTTGCAGAGGAGGAGGGTGGAGGGAGGGTAAAAATGACACATCCTTAGGGAGAAGAGAAAACTCATTCTGATTTTTTTTTTTTTTAAATGGCCCAGGTAGAATGTTGAAGCACCGAGAGCTGCAGCATCTGAGCTTAAATACAGGCAGGGAGAAAATAAACAGAATTCAATTTCCATTTGAGAAACAGTCAGCAATGCGCGCTCGCAGCTCTGAAAGCCACTCGTATCCTGGGCTGCATCAGAAGTGGGACCAGCAGGGCAAGGGAGGGGATTCTGCCCCTCTGCTCTGCTCTCCTGAGATCCCACCTGGAGATCTGTGTTCAGTTCTGAAGTCCTTGGCTCAGGACACGGATCTGTTGGAGCAAGTCCAGAGGAGGCCACGGAGATGATCCAAGGGCTGGAGAACCTCCCCTGTGAGGACAGACTGAGAGAGTTGGGGTTGTTCTGCCTGGAGAAGAGAAGGCTCTGGGGAGACCTTAGAGCAGCCTCTCAGTACTGAAAGGGGATCCAGGGAAGCTGAGGAGGGGCTCTTGATCAGGGAGTGCAGGAATAGGACAAGGGGGAATGGTTTTTCAGCTGAAAGAGGGGAGATTGAGATGAGATCTTAGGAAGAAATGTTTTCCTGTGAGGGTGGGGAGGCCCTGGCCCAGGTTGCCCAGAGAAGTGGTGGCTGCCCCATCCCTGGAGGTGTTCAAGGCCAGGCTGGATGGGGCTTTGAGCAACCTGATCTAGTGGGAGGTGTCCCTCCCCATGGCAGTGGGTTTGGAACTGGATGGGCTTTAAGGTCCCTTCCAACCCAACCCATTCTGTGATTCTATAAATAGATTTAATTAATTAGAAGCCATTCATGACCTTTCTAACAACTGGTTTGTAGCTGCAGGGAAAGAAGCCAGATGAGAGTTCTCCGAGTGAAATCAGGAAATATTTTTCTGCCAGAAAGTTATTTCTGGGCACAATGTGAGCACAATCACAGAGCCAGGCTTGCTCCCAGAGTGGCATTTGTATACTGGATAAAACGGAGCAGCTCCTCCCACTGGCACAAAAAACAAGAGAGGAGGGGAAGGAAATCTTGAGAAATATCAAAGCATCTGCTAAGGTGACGTCAGATGTTTTGTTTTCACCAGGCAGCACTGTTTCCCTTAGATGTCACATCATTATGCTGAGAAACTTAATTTGGTTTAATATTTACTGACGTGCAGTGAAATGAACCACAATAATAGAAACAAAGGGGCTTTTTCCATACCAAGATGAGACAGTTTTGTGCTGTGGAAATGACAGTGCTCTTGGTGGAAAAACACCAAGGGATGCAGGGAAGACTGCCAGGAGCCTCATTTGGGCTTTTTCCGCCCAAACAGATTGATTTTAAATATTTTTTTGAAATAAATTTAAGTTTGAGATGCATTTCCAATGAAAACAAAAACCTTGAAGCATCTCTCTGGAAATGGTCTGAGCGGCTGCAGGGAAACCCCAGCAGCCTGGGGGAGGATGCTGGGTGGTTGGACCTCTGTGGGAAGAGGAGAACATGGTGTGGGCTGGGACTGCCACCAGTGGAGGAGCACAGGGAGGTGTCAGAAACACTCAGGTGAGTACTTCTCTATTTCCCAAGCACAGGAATTCATCTCCTGCCCATAGGTGAGGTCAGGGCTTAGTGTGCTGGTGTTGTTTGCAGAAGTAAAGCTCTGGGTCCAGTTTCCCTCTTTATTCTGGAGAGGCACTGATGTGTGGAGAAGGCAAGACTTCAAGAGAGCAGGCAGGGAGAGATGCCAGAGTCTTCCATTCTCCTTTTCTGCATGAAGGTGAAGGTTTGGAGGTCTTTTGATTCAGGACCTTGCTATATAATTTAAATATACAGGGCCTGTAGGTTTGGGCAAAAAGTTGGGAAGACAAAGTGTATGGATTTAATAAGGATCACAGGTGGTGTCTGATTCTCTGTGATGGGGGTATAACCCACATTTGGGCTAAGGGTCAGCAATCCACAGGCTGGGGAGACCAGTTTGTTGCTGTGTGGTGCAGGACCATTGCAGATTAGTTGTCACTTGGGGGATGTAAATAGGTGTAAAGTTGGGGTCCGCAGCTGATGCCAGTGTGCCAAAGGCTGGGAAAGCTTCAAAAAGGTCTGGTGCCCTTTGCAGCCCAGGCCTGGTTCAGGTTTCCTTTTATTGTAGGTGTTTTGGCTCAGATAAAGCCATCTGCACATCACTCATGAGAGCAGCCTGTGCTCTAAGGAACCTCAGAGTTAGGAAGAGGGCAGGGGACAAGCCCAGGGCTCACCCCTCCCTGTCTCCATTCATGCTTTCAGGAAAGTACAGGCACAACTGGAATATCCAAACCCCAAAGAGGCCATCCTCCTGACAGACACTGTAGGGCACTGGGGGTTATGAAAACATGAGGGTGCTTGGTGCTTGCATTGTGTTTTCTCTTATTGCATCCCCTAGCTAAGCAGCAGGTGACCCAAATTAAACACTCAGGACACCTGGCAATTCAACCCATGCTTTGATTCAGCAAACTGCTCCAGGGTGGCCTCCATCTTCAGCCCCTGATTTCCCTTAAAATTAGGGTGGGCTTAAGGGCTGTGCTGATTAGTAAAGGTTTATAGGTGCTGTGCAAGGTGCAGACTTCAGGGTAAGGACTGCTCTTCAGCTGTGGGTCATAATCATTTCTTTGGTGAGTGAAGGGGTAAAATTCTGCCCCATAAAAGGAAAATACCTTTAAATAGGAACGTTTGTGGCTATTTAAGCTGGTGCTGAGATTATACAGGTTCTATTAATACCTTTTCTCTTTCTGCAGGATACCAAAGAGGGCATTTCAGTGCCCCTAAGCACCTGTGAGTATGACTTTGGGTGCCTAGAGTGTTTCAGTTCTCTTCTTCTGCTACCTCACAGCATCATCTGGCTTTGATCTTTATATCCTGGGAGGCATGGGGCTGCTGAGCATGCCCCAGTTTGTGGGTGTTTTGAAAGCTGCCTTTAATTCCCAACCCCAGAAACCATGCCAGGGCATAGGCTGGGCATTAGGGTTCCAGGATCCCAGTGGGATGGATCCTCTGGCAGTAGTTTTCGGGGG
The DNA here is from genome assembly GCA_033556795.1 of Tapera naevia. Taxonomy (NCBI): domain Eukaryota; kingdom Metazoa; phylum Chordata; class Aves; order Cuculiformes; family Neomorphidae; genus Tapera; species Tapera naevia. The sequence continues at coordinate 1,499,972 of JAUMJJ010000195.1, read as the reverse complement.
AGCAGCATGTCCTGGAGTTATACAAGTTCTATTAATGCTTTTTTTTAATTTCTGCTGGACACCAGGAGGGCATTTCAGCGCAGCTAAACCCCTGTGAGTATGCTGAGTATGCTTTTGGATGCCTAGAGTGCTTCAATACCCTTCTCCTGCTACCTTACAGCATCTCCTGGCCTCCACCTGCCCTTCCCGGGATGCGTGGGGCTGCTGAGCTTCCCTCATTTCGTGGGAGTTTTGAAAGCTGCCTTTAATTCCCAGCCCCCGAAACTGTGCCAGAGCACAGGCTGAGCTCTGAGGCCCAGGATCCCGGTGGGCTGGAACCTCTGCAAGCAGTTTTCCGGCGTCTGCCCGGCTCCGCCAGGGGGGTGAGAGCTGATGTTGGGGGCGGTCCCGAGGGCGGTTCCTGCCTTTCCCAGTGTCCCGGGAGCACCGAGCTGGGAGCAGCTGTAGGCGGTAAGAGCAGGGATAGAGCTGGTGGGAGAAGGCTGCTCTCGACACGTGGAGCGCTCCTCTCCAAGCAGGGCTTCCCCGCTGGGAGCCAGGCTGAGCCTCTCCTCTTGCATCACGGGATGCGCTCAGTAACCCTTCCCTGCCGGGTGTTGGTGTGTCAGGAGAGGCGCTCGCTGCCTCTTGCCCACCCGATGGGGCACGGAGCCCTTCTGGCAGGCTCTCGGGGTCTGCTGGCACATCCCTGAGCTCAGACAGCGCCTGCTCGGGCGCTGAGATAAACAGGATACAGCCGAGAGCCTTCCGGCACGATGGGCAACGGGCAGCGTGCTTGGGTTGGTGCGACCGTGCCTGGTGGGTGCGGGATGATGCGGTTTATAGCAGCTGGAGGGGGTTAAACTGATGGGTGAGCAGGGAACGCTGTGATGAGCTCTGACTGCAAAAGCAGCTTTGATGGCTGGGGCTGAGCTGGCGGTGGCGAGACCAGGCTGGCTGCTGTGTGGGGCTCCGGGTTGGAAAAAGGCTTTGAGACTTTCTGGGGCAGAAAAGGGGCAAGAAGAGAATGGGATGGATCAGAAAGTGCGAGGTGGAAATGCTGGGAGTGTGGTGCTAATATTAAAATACGATTGTCTTTAAAAAATGTCTGGGTTTTTTTTGGTTTTTTTTGCTGTAGTTCTGCTTTTTTTTTGCTTTAATTTTTCTGATGCTCTGCTGAGTCTCCCCAAATTCACAGATATTCTGGCTGTAATGGTGGTTTATTTCAGAAGACAGCGGGGCGGGTGGGGAGGGAAAAGGACTTAAGGAAGAGAAGGGTTTAAAAACCTAGAAAGCTTTTTCTTGTCAGGCACTGCTGGTTTGCTTCTGCTGTAGCTCATTCCTGTGGGAGTGATGCTTGGAAAGCAGGTTCACACTCCCTTGCTGGAGCCTCATGGGCAAAGTCCTCCCTGGGTCTGTGCCAGGAACTGGAGATTTCAGTGCCTGTGGTCACAGGCAAAGGAGGCAGGAGGAGTTTGATCCCGTGGTGACAAACCTGGCTTGCTGCCTTCCCCCAGGTGCCAGGACACACCAGCATGGCCACCCAGATGTTTGAGGGGAAAGGGCATGCAGCTGTCTACCAGAAATACAGGTTTGCACCGGGCAAAGAGCTGCAGCAAACCATCCTCACCTACCTGCAGGAAAAGGTGAGTGGGGCATGACCAGGCTGGAGGGGAAACCGGGGCAGGAACACTTTGTATTTACTCTGCTGGGAGCGCTACTTTGGTTGGTGTTGTGGAGAAGAATAAATCAAGAGGGCTTAAGGCCCTTTTTCCTCACAAGGGAAAGGAGAAGGAGCAGGCACTGATCTCTTCTCTCTGGTTACCAGTGACAGGATCAGAGGGAATGGCAGGAAGATGTGCCAGGGTTGGACATTAGGAAAAGGCTCTTCCCCCAGAGGGTGGTGGAGCACTGGAACAGCTCCCCAGGGAAGCAGTCACAGCACCAAGCCTGACAATATCCCAGAAGCATTTGGCCAACACCCTCAGGCCCACGGTGTGAAGGTTGGGGTTGACCTGTTCAGGGACAGGAGTTAGACTCGATGGTCCTTGTGGGTCCCTTCCAACTCAGGTCATTCTATGATTCTATGGAAATGTGAGCACCAAAGAGCCTTTCCAAGGATTGTGCCATGCCAAGGGCATTCCTCTGTGGATGGTGGGGGCGAGGAATGGGGCAAAAACACAGAAATTGGGTGGCCATCTGCTGAGAGACCTATCTCTTCTGCCCCACAGAGGACAAACCCTGTTGAGCTGGTGGTGGATGTCGGCTGCGGGTCTGGCCAAGGCACCCTCTTCCTTGCAGAGCACTTCAAGAAGGTGGTGGGAACAGACATCAGTGAAGCACAGATCCAGGAGGCCAAGGATTCCTCCTCTCCACCCAATGTCTCCTACCTGTAAGTGCTGGGGGAGCAAACTCAGCTGAAGGCAAAATTCATGTCTTCACATGGAGATGCTCTTTTTTGATTATGATTGTAAGAGCCAGCTGGCCCCAGAGAAAATCCTGTTTCATGGAATCTCTGGTGTGAATGGGCACTGGACATTAGGAAGAAATTCTTCACTGAGGGGGGTGATGAGGCCCTGGCACAGGTTGCCCAGGGAAGTGGTGACTGCCCCATCCCTGGAGGTGTTCAAGGTCAGGTTGGATGGGGCTTTGAGCATCCCTGGTCTAGTGGGAGGTGTCCCTACCCATGGCACGGGGTGCATCTGGATGGGCTTTGAGGTTCCTTCCAACCCAACCCATTCTATGATTATCCTAAATTTACTGCAGTCATGGTATTGCGTACCAAACGGTCCTCACTGACCCCAAAGCACGTCCAGTGACTTCATGCCATGCTCCCTAATTCCTGTATTGCACCCTGCCTTTTTCCTGCCTCCTCTCCAGTGTGTGCCCTGCGGAGGTGCTGCCATTGGAGGACGCCTCAGTGGACCTCCTGACTTCGTTTACAGCTGCTCACTGGTTTGATATTGAGAAGTTCATGAAAGAAGCAAACCGGGTGCTTAAGCCGGGTGGTTGCGTGGTCCTCTCCACCTACACTGTGGACATGAGTGTGCACTATGGAAACTGCTCCGAAAAGTTGACCAAAATCTTTAGGGAGGTGAGGAAACCCAAATCCTTGGACCAGCAGGGGAAATGTGTAATGCTTAGATGGAGAGAGGAAGGCAGTGGGCTTGGGGGCTTCTATTACAGGATGGGGCAGTGGGATGGCTGAATACAAGGACAAGGTCGAGATGGGGCGTTGGTGCTTTCCACATGGTGCTGGGGCTGGCTGGATGAGAAGGACACGAGGACTAATAGGGCAGACTTTGGTGTGGTAGGATGGGCTGTGCAGTGGATTTAGGGGGCTGATATCATCAAAGAGACTTCTTGATCCTCAGTGAAAAACACAGGAATTAAACCATTTGCAAAGAGTTTTTTTAGTGATGTTTCTTGATAAAGATTGTTTTAACAACCCACTGAAAGGAGTCAGTATCACAATATCACAAGGTTGGAAAGGACCTCTGAGATCAAGTCCAACCTATAACCCAACACTAACACCAACACTAACACCAACCATCATCTAACCCATGGCACTCAGTGCCTCATCCAGTCTCCCCTTAAACACCTCCAGGGTCGGTGACTCCACCCCCTCCCTGGGCAGCCCATTCCAATGACCAATCACCCTTTCAGTGGAGAACTTTTTCCTAACATCAAGTCTAAACTTTTCCTGATGAAGCTTGAGACTTTCTATTATGAGTAACAGCAAGTAGAAGACAGGACCCTTACCTCTACAACTAAATAGAACCCTTGAATTCTTGACACTAAGCAAGACTTTGGTGATTTTTAGTGCAAAGAGTATTAAAAAAAAAGCAATAGATATATGAGTGCATCACATCTGGGGCTGAGTGGAAACTGAGAGCTTCATTTGGGTTTCTGTTTGGTTTTTAACATGTTGTCTTTACAGTCCTGGAACCAGCTTTTAAAATACTCGCATAATAGAATAAAGCATGTCTTGGAAGACTACAATGAGATCTTTGAGGCCTTGCCATTTCCGGACAAGAAGAGGTGAGCACAAACCCTTTGGTGCAGCACCAGGAGCAGGTAGAGGTGATGTCTCTGCTCCTCTGTGGGGCTGCTTTGCCACCAACCCAGCGAGTACACAAGGGAGAGGGGCTTGGATCAGGTAGCTGCTGGGTTTCAGCAAATGTCTTTGGCTTGTGGGGGGCATTTGCAGTCCTGCTGGGTTTTATACAGCTCTGTACTGGCCCAGTAGCACCGCCTGAGGGCTGCAAGGACCTGCTCAAGGCAGAACTGGGTTAGGCTTTTCTTGGTTGGGTGGTTTATGATAATTTGAGGCTTCTGGGAAGATGGCTTGATGGATGAAGGGGAAAATGCAGTGAGAGACAGAACCTGCCCCAGATCTCCAGGGTACAGTGCTTGCCTCCTCACCAAGGCATGGGCAGGGGCTGACTCTGCAGGCAGAAGGGTATGTGGTGGTGGTGTTGCGGAGGTGCTGGTGACCCAGCTGCTGGAGGGGGAATGGACTTTGCAGGTAGATGTGTGCCGAAGGGCTGTTCCAGTCACAGACTATGTTAGATGGTCCCTAGGACCATCTCTGCTTTTCCAGTAGCTCATCAATTAGAGTTCCTGACCCACCAAATGCCACCAATCAAATGATATTTCCATCTCTTGGAGGCATTTTCTTTGCCACCACCTCAGTCTGCCATTGTCCTTGTTCCATTGCCTTTGAGATGGTGCTCCCTTCTTGTGCCTCTCTTTTCCAGAATCAACAATATCATTGATAAAATTCCCATGACAGTTGCTGGTGTGGTTGGTTACATGGAGTCTGCCTCTCCATATCAAGTCTTTATGAAGAAGGACCCCAAAGCTGCAAAATCCCTCCTCCAGGGGGCTGAGAAGGGGTAAGAAAACCACTGGGGGGGGAAAGCAGGACATGGAAGACCACTCTTATGGGGAATGAAGAGTGAGTTCTTGGAGATTCCTTCAAAGCTAGAAGAGAACTTGTGGAATGATGCACTCCCTCCTTCCCCCAGGTGTGGATTGATACTTGTCAGAGGTTAAACAAGTGTTCTTGCACTGATCTATCTGTGCGAGTCTCCTATTGGTGGCAGAGAAACACAGGAGGCTGCCTTCTGATTAACAGAGGGAAGGAGAAACATTGACAGTTGGACCTTCTACAAGGGCCTGTAGTGACAGGATGAGGGGAAATGGCTTTACATTGGAACAGGGAAGACTTCTATTAGACAGATTAGAAAGAAATTCTTCACAATAAGATGGTCAAGCACTGGCACAGGGAAGTTGTGGCTGCCCCATCCCTGGAGGTGATCAAGGCCAGGTTGGATGGGGTCTTGAGCAATCTGATCCAGTTGAAGGTGTCCCTGGCCATGGCAGGGGGGTGGAACTGGATAGGCTTTACGGTCCCTTCCAACCCAAACCATTCCATGATTAACTGATGTTAATGAGGGCCTTCTGGGAAGGGAATGGCCTTCATCCATGTGCCTCTAACTTGTTCACTGGCCAAGACAACCCTCGTGCATGTGCTGGATGCATCACTGCCTCCTGCATCTGCCATCAGGATCTCAGTGCTTTGGGTGGGAGAGACCTGTCTCTGGTCCTGGGTGTTGTCCTTGTGAGCGGGAGCTGGCTGGGCAGGGTGAGACCTTTCCTCTGCTTCTTGTTTCAGGATGCTGGAGGCAATGGGAGTTTCTTCTCCTGACACCCCAGTGGAGTTCTGGGTGAGGCATGTCTGCGTGCTGGGCTGCAAGGGACAGTGAGAGGAAAAGCCTTCTGATCTGCTGCTGGAAGGGAAGGAAGAAAAGTTGTCTCCTGACGCTTGACTTGTAACCACGCTTACTCTTTGAAGATTGATGCTGATTTTGGTGATGAAAATTTTGATCTTCATTCCCCAGTCTGCCCAGCACTGGAAGAGTCCAGGTTTGGACTGGTGGTGGTTGGATTGCACACAAGGGTGAGAATCGCAGAAACAGCTGAGAACTTGCTGCATTTCTTAGACAATTAACACTAATAAAAAAAAGCTGAGAAGTTGCTTGTGGCTCCTCTTTTTTAAGAGAGGCTGTGGAGCCCCTCCTGGGGGGGGGAATAGTTGTGTTCCATGGGGTATGGCTTACCAAGGTCCTGAGTGGCCTTCTCTTCCATGGGGTAGGTGGGGTTTAGGTGCAAAGGGCTCTTTGCCCTTTTCCCTGCCCAGGCTGAGCTGGGAGCTTTTTGAAGGCTGAGCTGGAGAGGGGGATCTTCTTGCCCACCGCTTCCCTGGTACTTTGCTGGCAAGCGCAGGCGTATCAGCAGCTTATCTGCCCCAGGGCTGTCCCTCATGGAGTTGCTTGCCCTGGGCACAGCTTGGGAGCTTTTGTTTCCACAGGGAAACAGGTCTGTGCTCCCTTTGCTCCCAGCCCTCTATTGCTCACCCACACTGCAGAGGGAAGATAAGAGGCTGTCTTGGGGAGGGGCAGATGGGTACAGCCCAGCACATGTTCCCTCCTGTTTGCTTTCTGGAGATTTTAAGTCCAGGCAAAGCCTCTAAGGGAACCTTTCCCTTTCCTGTAATTCCCACCCCTGGCAAGAAGGCTGTCCTGATGCCACAGGGAAGGCCGTGGCCTGGCTCTGTTAAGGCTTGTTGTGTTAAGGAAGACACACAAGAGAGCACCTGGAGGGCGGGGCTGAAGGTGCTGCAGCTGTGGTCCTGGGCCCATCAGTTATGATCATGCTATGGAGACTGAGCCTCTTTAATGTGGCAGAGGTGCTTGATCCTGGATGTATCTCCATTGGGGTCACCAAGTGCTGGCTCAGCTTGCCCAGGGTGGGAGCGCAAAGGCTTTGACTCCACCTGGTGGCTCCTAAGAGGGTGTCTGTGGGCCCAGGACAGCTATGGGGAGGAAAGCCCAGTGCTGATGCAAGGCTGGTCTCTGTGTCCATGTCCATGTGTTGGAGAAGATCTCATTGAGTCCATGGTATGGGTCAGGGGTGAAGAGGCTGCATTGAGGTCACACCTGGGTAAGCAGCACCCATAAACCCCTGCTTACCGGTGGCTTGTCTTCTTCTGGAGGAGTACTAGAGGTCTCTCCCTGCCCAGGATCAGGGAGGTGCATCCCCACAGCCATGCCTGGGCAAGGAGATTCCCTTAGGGAGGGAACACCCCGTGTCCCTACAGTGCAGGCACAAAGGCTCTGGGGAACTTGTTTTGGGCTCTTTCCCTCCCCTTGAGTTTATAACACTCTCTTCAAATCACTGATGATGCAATTAACAGCGCTTCCTCCTCTGGTACCGGTGGGATGCTCAGAGTGTCTTCTAGGGTGCTGCATCTGGTGAGTGGTCATGATGTAACACCAAGGATTGCATCACCAGTGCTCTTGGGTGCACTCTTGGCAGGCACAAACCAGCCCCACGCCATGGCAGCTGCATGTGGTGAGGGATTATGGGGTGCGTAGTAGGGTCAGCAGTGCGTTGGTGGCACTGGCACCCAGGCTCATGGGGATGGCCCCAGTGATGGCTGCTGAGCAGAGGCACCTGATGTCCCTGCCCTGGTGTCACTGGGCAATGGGCAAGGCTCCTTTTCTTCCCTGACCAGCAACTTGAGCACAATCCCATTCCTCCCAACTGAGCTGATGGGCTCCAAAGGGGGTTGGGAAGGAGTGATCTGGCTTCCTCCTCTCCACCCTGGTCTGGTGGCATGGCTTGTGGCCAAGGCTCTTCCATGCCTGCACCACGCAACAGCCGCTGAGTCACAGGGTGATTGTCTCACCCAGCACCAATGCCAACCATGCCAGCAATTCTGCCTGTTTTCACTTTCGTTCTCTTATCTGGGACATCCCACGCCTGGAATATCCGGTGCACCCAGCACTTCTTGATCAGAGCAGGTTCAAGCAGCTCGGATGTGATGGGCTGTGTGAATCTGGGGCAGGAGCTCCATCATTGCTCTCCTGGTACAGGAAACTCTGCTGTTTTGGCAGGAGTGCAGTTTGGAGGAGCTGTGCTGAATTCAGCCAGGCTTTGCTGGTCAGGTTGGGGACCAGAGTACGACAATACGGTTGTGAGAGAGGCTTGCTGGCCAGTGCCTGGCAAGGAGACTGGGAGGAGGAGTGGGGGACACCAGAGGGTTGTGCTGGCATCCAGTGGGTCTTTGCTGTTCTGGAGAAACAGGCTGATTGGAGCCTTATGAAGTTCAACAAGGAGAAAAAGGCAAAGTCCTGCATCTGTGGTGGAACAGTCCCAGGCACCAGGGATGTGTTGGGGACCACCTGGCTGAAAGCTGTTCTGCAGAATAGGCCTTGGAGTCCTGGTGGGCACCAACTGCAACATGAGCCAGAAACCTGTCCTTGTGCCAAAGGTCTTCTCCCAAGTAACAAGAGATGGGCCAAGAGGAAATGGCCTCAAGCTGTGTCAGGGAAGGTTTAGATTGGATATTAGGAAAAGTTTCTTTACTGAGTGACAAAGCACTGGCAGAGGCTGCCCAGGTCAGTGGCGGGGAGTGTCCTTCCTTGGAGAGTTTCAGAAAGTGTGTAGGTGTGGTCCTTCGGGACATGGTTTAGTAGGCATAGTGGTATTGGACTGGATGATCTTGGAGGTCTTTTCCAACCTTAATGATTCAATGACTCTAAGGTAAATTGGTAGCTGGAGCTGTGTTAGGAGGAGTGTTTCCAACTCATTGAAGGATCCTTCCTCTCTACTTGGCACTTGTGTGGCCACCCCTGGAGTGCCGGGTCCAGTTCTGGGCTCACTGGTGTGAGGACATACTGGAGAGACTCCAACAAAGGGCTATGAAGGTGATGAAGGGTCTGGGAACGTCTCTCCTAAGCAGAAAGGTTGAGAGAGCTGAGGCTGTTCAACCTGGAGATGAGAGGGCTCAGGAGTTCTTGCTGGTGCCTACTACAATGTGATAGATGTGAGAGTCCATCTGACCATATGAAAATCCTTTTTTGCCACAAGGGTGGTCAAGCACTGGAACAGGTTGCCCGCAGAGGCTGTGAAGTCTCCATCTTTGGAGAGAATAAAACTGGACAATGTTCTGGGCAACCTGTGCCTGCCAGAGCAGGGGTTGGACTGGATGATGTCCCGAGTTCCAAGCCCACCTCCATGATCTGGCACAGCACATCCACGCTAGTCTGTCCACCCGCAGGTGTGTCTCCCCACAACCCTGTGCAAGAACTTTTCTCCTTTGTGTGGACCCCCTGAAGGCATCAGTTCATTTCCAAAGATGACCAACAATGGGGTCCCTCTGGAGCAGCTTTCCTCGATGGCCACGTGAGGCACCGCAAAGCGCATTTATGCCTGCTGCTGCATTACTGTGTGTTTGCTTTTCAGATACAGGTACTGCCTTAATTCTCTATTTCATGTCTGATGGATGCTTGAAATGGAGAGCACAGTGAGGACAGCTTCACATGGCAGGAGGGGCCTCAGGGGCAGGGCAGGATTTGCTGAGCGGAGGCACCGTTCCAGCTGCCAGCAGAGAGATGTCAATACATCCACGCTAAATGGGGAGGAAACGAGCCAGCTCCAGCAGCCACTGGGGCTGACAGCCCTGCTCACCTCCAGCAGCCTCCCTGCATCCCACCCGGAGGTTCTCCTAGGTGGAAGTGCCTCTGCTTTCATCATTTTTCCTGCTTTCAGCGTGAGCCTGGTCCCCCAGGGTAAAACATACAGGAAGCTCATGTCTGTAGCCTGTGTTGAGCAGTGCTGCTTCCCTGCTGCACTTCCCATGGGGAAACTGAGGCATGAGCTGTTGCTGCTCGGGAGGGACCAAAACCCTGCCAGCCACCCTGAGCCCACCATCCCTGAGGGACTGCGTGCCTGGGGTGATCCCACTGCTTTCAGCACGATGCTGGGCTGGGTCGTGCCCAGGCCTCCCTGCACTTGTTAGCCCCTGTGCGTCACTCAACAAGGCAGCAGAGTCCCCCCATCCTGTTCTCTCGAGGGGTGCATTTTGAGGGCATCCCAGGCATCGCCCTGCATCCCAGGGTGCTGAGTGTGCTCGTCCTATCAAGGCGAGGGCAGAGCAGGCAGCGGGAGGCGGGTGCTGCCCACACCTGCCACACCTGCAGCAACGGGATTCCCTCTGCTGCTGCTTTCGCTTTCCTCTCTCCAGAACTGCCGGGCCCTGGATTTTCCTGCCAACTTGAAAGCGCAGTTGTGTCAGGCAGGCTGTATAAAAGCTGGGGAGATGGAGCAACAAGGCAGCCACAGAGAGAGAGGACGAAGCATCTCCTTGGAACCAGCCCAGCAGCTGAGCCAGTCACCTGTGGAAACACCAACAAGCAGCTCTGCATCGGGGATTCAGCAGAACCAGCTCAGAGCCCTCTGGTCCATCCTCCCTGGATTCTTGCAACGCGGCCCCATTGTAACCTGCTCACTGAGGGGCTCTCATCAGCAAAATGCTGCGCCTCTGCCTCACCCTGCTTCTTGTGCTGGTGCTGGGGGCCAGCCTCAGGGCTGCCTTCCCCATGGATAACCTGAAGAAGAGATGCAGTCTCTCCAAGTACCAGTTCCTGGTGCCCCATGAGCTGAAGGCTGTGCAGAAGATGAAGGAGCAGTTTGTGAGTGTCACTGGAAATGGGGGGAGTGGGGGCAAAGCAGCAGGGATGCTGAATTCAGGACCCCAAGTTACAAGATGGATTTTTTCCAGAGTGGTTTGGGGGGTGAGAAAGTTTTCCAAGGGAGTTTGGGGACAAGAAGGACACTGGGCCAAATTTAATCCTGGTTTCAAACCCCTCAAGGCTGACTGGGGTTGCAAACCATCACTAACATTCAAGATTCAAGGTTTTCAATCTCTCCTGGTTTATGCCTGCAGGAGGAGATCATGCTGCTGTCAGATCGCAAATGCAACACCAGGCTCTTCCATCGGAAATGGAAGGTAGCAGAGCTGTCGGTAAGAGCGAGGTGATGCTCTAAAAAAAGCAGTACCCTCCACCCTGCTGCCAGGACATCCCATCAGTCTCCATCTGCACCCCGGGCAGGTCTCTGAAACCCCCATCCTGCAGCCCTGGCGCTTTGGGTCCCTCACTGGGATGCTCCCACCTACAGGTCCCCGACCGAGTGATGTTGGTGGAAGCCGAGCTGGACTTTGCCACCACCATGCTGAAGCTCCCCGCTGCCTCAAGCTTTGCCGAGACGCGCCAGCAGCCCCTGACCTTCCTCACCCAAGTCCAGGAGGACCTCCAAGTCTGCGTGAGTGACCCCCAAAAGCCCTGGCCCCCAGTGCTGGCAGCAGCTGGTCTAGACGGGAACTTGTATGAGGAGTAGCTGAAGTCACTTGGACTGTTCAGCCTGGAGAATAGGAGACTGAGGGGATACCTCATCGTAGTTTACAGCTGCCTCACAAGGCGGGGAGGAGGAGCAGGCACTCATCTTCTCTGGTCACCAGTTACAGGACCCGAGGGCACAGCAGGAAGATGTGCCAGGGGAGGGTTAAGTTGGACATTAGGAAAAGGTTCTTCCCCACACAGAGTGGTGGAGCACTGGAACAGCTCCCCAGGGAAGCACTCACTGTGGCAAGCCTGAAGATAT